>CM055124.1:22625619-23225619 GCA_029206835.1 Rana muscosa | reverse complement strand
AGTCTAGGTAGTGGAGTTACGCATCATTGTGTGTCTTCCTCGTCATGGACTCATCTGCACCGCCGTGTGGCCAGCCCTCCCGCACAAGGTCTGTGCGGAGTGGGTAGGGGGTTGGTGTCTTTGGTGTCATTTTTTTTCTGGTGGTTGCTAACGGTTACAACCTGCCCACCTTCCTCCCCCTCCCTTTGTCTGTATTATCTCTTACAGCCCGGCTACATCAGTTCATCGGTCACAGGATAGGGACCTTGCCAGGCTGCACCATCATCATCACCATCATCATCATCATCACCATCACCAATCATCCTCCAGGTCCAGACGTGACACTCCGTCTGGGACCCACTATCATAGGGGATGCTCACATTCCCCCTCTAAATATAGGAGATGTTCCCATTCCTCCTCAAGTCACCGCTACCACCACCGCGATGATCGCTCTGATCACAGAGCCTGTTGGGGATGTAAAACTAGAATCCCAGAGGGCAAATCGCTGTGTGACCCATGCTATGCCCGAGCGGTCGGTGAGAAAGAGACCGAAAAATCAAAATCTTGAGTCTCTTATTAAACGTGTGGTACAGCAGTCTATGATGGAAATAGATGTCCCCCCACACGAGGAGCCAGTCCACCACCTTGTCTGGCTCCCTTGGCTGACGAGGCCCAGGAGGATTCCGGCCAATTCCAGCCCCATGATTCCTCCAATTATTCCTCGCAAGACGAGATGGAGGGAGATGATTCTGTGATTCCTCCCATGATTCCTCGCAAGACGAGATGGAGGGAGATGATTCTGTGATTCCTCCCATGATTCCTCGCAAGACGAGATGGAGGGAGATGATTCTGTAGTGGGATTCGACTACGCTTTAGTCTCTCCACTGATCAAGGCAGTGATGGAAACCTTAAAGTTGGAAGATACCACTGCCCCCCCCCCCCCCCAGAGAAACAAAGGAACTGTTTAAGAAACTGGGGAAAGAATGTTCCAATTTCACACCGAGCTGAAAGGAGTGTTTAAGGAAGAATGGAGCAAGGGGGATAAGAAGGTTCGGAAAATGCTCCCCTCGTGGATGCAGCAGTAATGCGCCTAGCGAAGCATGTCACCCTCCTGCTAGATGACACTGTATCTTTTAAAGATGGTCTGGATTGAAAGATTGACCAAGACATTAAGAGAATATATAACTTGAACGGTATGGCTTGCAAACCAGCCCTAGCCCTTGCAGTCACCTCCAAAGCAATGGAGGCCTGGGTGGAAAATGTTGACTCCGTTCTGAAAGGTGTCTCGGAGGAATTGGCACAAAGTTCAGCAGTGCAAGAACTTAAACTGGCTATCGCCTTTTTGGGAGAAGCTTCAATTGATCTCATCCGCTTGATGGCTAGATCCTTGCTATCTTCGGTCACAGCCAAACGAGCACTATGGTTGCGCCCCTGGCTTGTTGATCCTGCCTCAAAGCAGGCATGGTGCAAAATTCCTTCTGAAGGAACTTCCTTGTTTGGAAACAAACTGTATAATGCCATTTCAAAGGCTACAGGCGGAAAGTCGGGATTCCTCCCTCAGGACAAACGTCTGTTTAACTAAAGAAAACCTCAGCAGAGACGCAGTACAGAGCGTTCAAGAGAGGCATGCTCCTATAGGCCCGGACGGGATTTTAGGAGAAGCTGGAACTGGAATAGGCAGATATCTTTCCCAAAAATCTGGCAAGAAACAGACGCCCGGTGGGCGCGAGCCAACCAAGTCCTTTTGAGATTGGGCCTGCCCAAGCGGTCGGGTAGGGGCTCGCCTACGTCTCTGCCGGCACGTCTGGGTGACCTTGATCTCAGATTATTGGACCATCAAAACGGTCTCAACAGGTCACGCATGGTCCTTCACCAAAGTCCCTCCATGCAGACCAATGCAATCTTCACTGCCTCAATCAGAAGAAAAACAACAAGTTCTTCTTTCATATGTGAATGCCCTGAAAGATCAAGGAGCAGTGGTGCCCGTCCCAAAGGACGAGGAATTCCAGGGGGTATACTTCCCCCTCTTCCTAGTACAAAAGAAGAACGGCTCTTGGCGTCCAGTTATAGATCTCACTTTCCTGAACAGGTACATAAAGCACGAGAAATTCAAGATGGAATCACTCTCATCCATCCAAAAAGTCGTTCAACCAGGCGACTGGTTGATCTCAATAGATGTTAAGGACGCGTATTTTCATGTTCCCGTGGCAGAAGAATTCCACAAATACCTTCGATTTCAGGTCGAACGAGAGCACTTACAATTTATTTGTCTTCCATTCGGACTAACGACCTCTCCAAGGGTCTTTTCCAAGGTACTGTTGGTAATTGTGTCTCTTATCAGAATACAGGGTGTGCGTCTGTATCATTACCTGAACGATCTGCTACTACTGTCCCAAGACAAGCAGCAGCTGCTGATCCACAAAGATCAAGTGATCTCTACATTGATAGAGTTCGGATGGCTCTTAAACCGACAGAAAAGTCAGCCAGAACCGACCCAACGCCTAACCTACCTAGGAGCTCAATTCGACACAGTAGAGAATACCATCTCTCTTCCGGAAGAAAAAATCCCGGTCATTCGGGTAAGAATATCTTTAGCCCTAGACTACTCTAACCTAAGGGCGTCACAGTGCCTGAAGATAATCGGCACGATGGTGGCCACGTTCCCCATGGTCAAATGGGCAATGTGGAGGCTTCGGCCTTTTCAATCAGGATTCCTTCAGCAATGGAAGACAGACGATCGCAATCAGCTGATCAGGACTACTCAGTCAATGAGGAACAGTCTTCTCTGGTGGCTTCAACACAAAAACTTGTTAACATGCCACTCCCTTGCTCCCATCCAATGGATGACTGTTTCATCCGATGCCAGCAATGCGGCCTGGGGAGCACATTGTGGGGCAGAACTGGCTCAGGGCAAATGGGATGCCCATCTCCACATTCCAGGGTCAAACGTTCTGGAATTGCGTGTGGCATGGTGCGCCCTTCAAGCCTTCTCCCACCTTCTGAAAGGGAAGTCGGTCCTACTCAAAATGGACAATACCACCGCCGTGGCATATGTGAAGAGACAAGGGGGCACTCGGAGCCCCACCCTTCTCCAAGAGGTCGAACCTATCATGACCTGGGCTCAGAGGAATCTACAAACTTAACAGCAGTCTTCATTCCAGGGGAACAGAACATTCAAGCGGACTTTCTGTCACGCAGCAACCTAGACAACAACGAATGGTCACTGCATACACAGACATTCAAGTGGATCCTATCGTTGGGAATCGATCCAGAAGTGGATCTGTTTGCATCCCCCTGCAATCACAAGGTAGACAGATACTACACTCGAGGTCGGTGCAGTCAAGCCTTCGGAGTAGATGCATTAACAAGCCAATGGAAATTCAACAAGGCATATGCCTTCCCTCCACCTCCGATCATGCAAAAATTCCTGCAGCGGCTCCAGTTGGAGAAAGGCGAAGTGATAACAATAGCACCATACTGGCCGAACAGGCCATGGTTTCCTCTCCTGAATCTGATGAGCTTCAGGGACCCGCTAGAGTCTCTTGGGTGTGCTTTAGGGGTAATCTCTACCCTTATGAGCTCCAGAAAGCCTAACATGAACAAAACCTACAACAGAATCTGGACCAGGTTTGTCAGCTTCATGACTTCTGCTGGAAAATCTTTCAGAAATCCTGGAGTTCAAGACGTTTTAAGTTTTCTACAATCAGGCTTGGATCTTCCTTTGTACTCTGAGGGAACTGATTGACAAGTTTCAGCCTTATCTGCATTTTCAGGAACATCATGGGCAACTCATCCCCTGGTTCAACAATCCTTTCAGGGGGCTTCGAGAATCAGGCCTCAGAGGAAACCTAGATTCCCCAAATGGGATCTTCTGCTCGTCCTTGATGCTCTTTCAGCACTCAACAAGGATCTTTCTATTAAGGACTTATCAATCAAACTGGCCTTACTAGTGGCCATTACTTCAGCCAAAAGGGTTTCAGAAATAAGCTTCCTGGGTTGTCAAGAACCCTTTTTGACTTTCTTCCCGGACCGAGTGGTCCTTATTCCCATGCTTGGGTCTAAACCAAAAGTCAAGTCAGTTTTTCACGAGAATCAGGAAATAGTCCTTCCTACTTTCAATTCTCCAGAATCAGCAGATGTTCATCCCTTGGATGTAGGTGAGACTCTGAAAGAATATTTGCGAGTCACTTCATCTTTAAGAAGCTCGAACTACCTGTTCTTGTTACACACTGGTAGCAACAAAGGAAAGAGGGCTTCCTCCAGAACAATAGCAGCCTGGATCGTCCAATCTATTCAACAGGCTTACAGGGCAAAGGGCTTAGCTCCTCCAGAGGCGTGATGGCTCATTCCACCAGAGGCATGGCAGCCTCATGGGCAGCAGCTCGACACGTGGCTCCTGAAGTGATATGCAGGGCAGCCTCGTGGTCTTCTATTCATACATTTATGTCTCATTATTGTATTGAGCCTGCTTCCCTTTCCTCTGTTAATTTTAGTCGAAAAATCCTGTCAGTTGACGGGAAAGATTAAAATATTTTTTTTGAGCAAGCATACCCTCCCGTGTGGATTGGCTAGTTATTTCCCACACGTAGTCTGCCATGGAGTCTGTCAGGAAAACGGAAAATTTATTACCAAATACTTACCGTAATTTTCCTTTCCTGATAGACTCCATGGCAGACGGAGTTCCCACCCATGAATTAAAAATATGAGAGTTGAAATTTGAGTCGGCTAGTTACGGAACACCTGTCTGTGGAGGTGAGCTCAAATTTATGGGTAAGAGGTCCTATAGCTGTGGAGAGGAGGCGGGGTTAACCCACACGTAGTCTGCCATGGAGTCTATCAGGAAAGGAAAATTACGGTAAGTATTTGGTAATAAATTTTCCGTTATATTGTCTACTATGGTATTAAAAAGATTAAAGTAACAAGCAACAAACCCAACCAAATTCCTGAGAACACAGACAGCAATATTATATTATCCAAAATAAAATAAAAACAATATTAAGGCCCCTTTCACACTGAGGCGCTTTGCAGGCGCTATTGCGCTAAAAATAGCGCCTGCAATGCGCCCCAAAAAAGCCGCTCAATAGTATCCAACGTGAAAGCCAGAGGGCTTTCACACTGGAGCGTTGCGCTTGCAGGAGGGTCAAAAAACTCCTGCAAGCCGCATCTTTGAGGCGCAATAGGAGCGCTAAAAATAGCGCTCCTATAGCGCCCGTGCCCATTGAAATCAATGGGGTAGCGCCTCCAAAACGCCCGCAAAACGCCGCAAAGATAAAATACCCCCGCTAGCGCCCGCAAATCGCGGCAAGAAAAACGGTATAGCGGCGCTAAAAATAGCGCCGATATACCGCCAGCGCATCCAGCGCCTCAGTGTGAAAGTAGCCTAAGACTGGAATTAGACTTTAAATAGAAGGCACATTGTGATATTTACCCTTGGAAGATCTGTAGTAGAGACCTTTGCCTTCACACACCATAAGTAGAGTATCCACAAGGTGTATCCCACAGAGGTGGTAAACACTAACTGCTTGAGTCTCTGTCACATATAACATCAACATGAGAAGAACTATGCATTTGTTCCTCTTTCCTTGGTCCATACTCCTGAAGAGTATACCGTGGAAGTGATGCACCTGCAAACACATGTACAACAAGATGAGTATTAGAAAGGCAAGTCTTAGCATCTACTGCAATAGATTGTGATTCCTTTGTAATAGCTTTGCAATGTGATTGTGTTTTACCACTCCAATTATATTAGTCTACAGGTGGAACTCTGTTAACAGACTTTATTTGAAAACAATATATTCTCTAGATCAACCATTCTCAATCAGGATTTTATGGAACCCTAGGGGTCCTTGAGCTGTGGCTGATTGACCTCCTATTTGATGGTGCTTGCATAGTTCAAGGACTAATTCTATTTAGCAAAACCAGTGGCATAACACAGTTAACTGTATAGCTGTCTATAAAGGTGGCATTTTGACTATCACTGTAATGCCTCGTACACACGACCATTTTTAATGGCGAGAAAAATGCAATTTTTTAAAATGGTCATTAAAAGTGATCGTGTGTGGGCTTCAGAGCATTTTTCACAACGTGAAAAATGGGCATGAAAAAATTGGAACATGCTCTAATTTTTCTCGTCGTTTTTCACCTCGTCGTTTTTCTCGTCATGAAAAACGGCCGTGTGTGGGCTTTAACGACGTGAAAAAAATGCACATGCTCAGAATCAAGTATGAGACGGGCGCGCTCATTC
The DNA here is from genome assembly GCA_029206835.1 of Rana muscosa. Classification (NCBI taxonomy): domain Eukaryota; kingdom Metazoa; phylum Chordata; class Amphibia; order Anura; family Ranidae; genus Rana; species Rana muscosa. The sequence goes on along the minus strand of CM055124.1, from coordinate 23,219,396 downwards.
TGGTAAAACTAGCGTTCGTAATGGAGATATCACATTCGTCACGCTGTAACAGACTGAAAAGCACAAGGCTGAAAAGCGCGAATCGTCTCTCAACAAACTTTATTAACAGGAAGGGTGGCCCCAACCGAATGGAACTTCCCCTTTATAGTGCCGTCGTACGTGTTGTACGTCACCGCACTTTACTCGAGCATTTTTTTCCACGATAGTGTGTAGGCAAGGCAGGCTTGAGAAGAATCACGTCGAGAACAATTCTGTTTTTTTCAATGACATTAAAAACGGTCGTGTATACGCGGCATAAGGGTTTAATTATTTCTGCTGATCATCAATGTAAGGGGCATTTTCCCAATGATAACTTGGTATTTAGCTAGGGTTCCCTAAGACTTGAAAATTATGTTAGAGGCTTCTCTGGAGAAAAACATTGAGAAAAGCTGCTCAAGATACGCCCTCCAATATCTTAAAAATAAAGTAAAGGTGATCTGAGCTGGCCTCTTATGCTGGTAGCACAAAAACATTTTCTCACAGCATGTGCTATGCTTATTCGTCAGCCACTAGAAGGGTCACCTGCAACTTCTATATATAAAATAGTCATGAAAATGTGACCCTTAGAATATGTAAATATCATATCAAACATCCATTTTAGGTGAATATTTCAAGAATAATTAAATGTACTTTTAGTATAAACATACTATATATATTTAAAATCAGAAATATGTTTATTGTGCCAAAATCATAAAGATACAATACAATAATGCCTTGTACACACGATCGGTTTTCCGCCGGGAAAACCTAGGGGAAAACAGAGAGCCTGCTTGGTAGCTTTTTCCTCCTACACACGGCCAAGTTTCCCAACAGGAAAACTGCCATGAGAGCTTTGGTCGGGAATCCCGGCCGTGTGTATGCTCCATCGGCACTGCCTCGCAGTGTTTACCATTGGAAAACTGCAGAGAAAAAAAACGCCGGGAATCCCGGCAGGAAAATAGAGAACATGTTCTCTTTTTTCCTGCCGGGATTCCAGACGGTTTTCCTGCCGGGAAAACTGCAATTTAGCATACACACGGCCGTTTTTCCTGGCGAAAAACTGTCATGGCAGTTTTCCTGCCGGGAAAACCGGTCGTGTGTACGAGGCAAAAGGTTAAAGAATGAGAAACTCAAAACATACAACCAAGGACATTACATGTGTCACATACCGTACACAAATTATTAGTCTAGGGTATTACATGTAACCATAGCTATAGTATCTAAGATTCATAATTTGCATGACACAGATTTATGGCACTTTGGCAAAACAATAACGTAGTAAACTTAAAAACCCATAAACATAAGAATTTAACCAAACATTAGGGTATTTTGCCGATCTCGGGGGAAAGACCATAAGCCAATTAACCACATAAAATGCCCACTGTCACTATCCCAAAAGAAAGTAGCAAATGTAGTCTTCTTAGAAGAAGAAAAAGGGTGCAAATTTAAGTCCATCTATTAGGAGCGTGACCGGCAGTAATATTTAATACAGCCCTTCTTAAATTTTTTACCCTGGGGCAACCTCTAAAATAATTTTAAGGTCTCAGGGCACCCCTGCTAAAAACTATTATATCCACAACTCTACATTATATTATCATGATCAGTGTATTAAGAATGAAGAACTTGGCATACCCATAGTATATGACATTAAAAGTGGATCATTTAACAACATCCCTCTCCTACGCCTCCTATAACAGACAATAATAATCTTAATTTAAAAATGAATAATAATAATGGCTATAAAAGAAAAGCAAACTGTGCAAATCATAGTGTCTAGGTGCTCAGGGGAGTCTCTGCTTGTTCAATATACGGTGAGTTACACATACCTCTACTTTGGGTGATGCAAAGTCTTGTGGGGATTTGCTGGCTGGTTTATTGATGAAGTGAAGTCTTCAAATACAGCATCTGGAATTCTGGCAAGGTCTCTTATAGTGCAGTCCAGCCCCTACCTCTATGAATACAGAATGAAGGCCAGGTGTGCAATCAATGCATACAGAGGTAGATACTGTTTATCTCAACACCGTTGGGGGTATGAGGACACATAGGTGACAATACCCTAGATAGTGATAAAACACTGTCAGACACCTTCCTTTTCTTTGTGCGTTCTGTTCAGATATATTTAAACAATTTTCAATTGAGAGACCAACAAAAGGTCAAAATAACATTCTTGTGTATCTCTATTGGAAATTGTTAAAGTGAACCTGCCCATACTGTAAGTTACTGTACCTTTACTTAAAGTGGTTGTAAACCTCTCTGTGTCACTTTTACCTATAGGTAAGCCTATAATAAGGCCTACTTATAGGTACTGTAAATATCTCCTAAATGTGCGGCGTTTAGGAGATATTTACCTTGATGTCCTTCGGCGCATGCACTGTACCGTTTCTTCACTAGCAAGTGCCGTGACTGACAGCACCTGCGTGCATGCGCGGGAGTGACGTCACGCGACTCCGGCCAGTCACAGAGACCGAGCCCGCGACCCGGAAGGCAGAAGGGCGAAGATGGATGTGGCTAACAGCAGGGACAGTGCGGGCTTCGTTTGCAGGTAAGTTCCACATAATGGGCTAGTACAGGGCTCAAAATTTCAAGTCCCGAGCCACTAGCCAGGCCTTGAAAGTTACTCGCCACCAGTTGCCCCACCCAACCCCTCCCCTGCCCCGCCCCTAATTCTGGGCCGCTCTGATGTCCTGTAAAAAAAGCCTGCACTGCTTCTGCCAGACGCGATCAGCCAGGAAGCTGTCTGACTGGTCCACCCCTGCTCCTCACTCGCCCTGCACTAAATTCCACTCGCAAAATGCGAGTAGGCAAGTGGAATTTTTGAGGGCTGGGCTAGTATGCAATGCATACTAGCCCAATATGCTTTTACTTTCCTGGGGAAAAAAGAAGTAAAACCCATCAGGGTTTACTTCCTCTTCAAGCCGGCCATAGCCTGTTCAAATCTCGGCGGGTTCAGCAGGGACTGGCCGAGATTCGAACCATGTATGGGCAGACTTGGGTACAACCAGCCTGTTGGATTTTTCATGCGATTATTGCTAGTGGCTATAGACACTCCATCATTGAAGCCCAAATGAATACCTGGTACATCTAAATGTAGCACACCCCACGTAGGAACTGCACATGAACAGGGATCCCCCATTTCTGCACAGCCAAGCACACTGAATATTTACAGGCAGAGCCAGAAAACAGTCTGTAGCTTTGTTTTTGTTGTTTTTTAGGGGGCTAACAACTTGGATGGGTAGTTTATGGGATGCCCACTCGAAGGTAGCAACAACTTCAGGGACAGTTTTTAACTGGTCCCCCCAATCGCCACATTTACCGGGCTATCCTGTGCGATCAGGGAGCCCAGTCAGGATGCATCCAGCAGCATCCTTTTCCTGAGACACATGGATGTCATTTCTCACACTGTGTGATGTCAGAAACCGGAAGCAACGAGGATTTTGTCACTTCCGGTTTCTGTCTCTTTACCATACTCATTGCCAATCCAAGTTTGATCCAAAGCTTTCAAGGGCAGAAATAGACCCCAGATGTCTCAGTAAAGAGGACTACCGCTGCTTATTATTACTAGAAATGTTTACATTTCTTGCGCTAGGAATAAAAGTAATCCAATTTTTTTTTAAAGAAACAGTGTAAACATAATTGTAGCAAAGTCCCGGGGCCCCTGAGGCCTAATGGTGACCTCCAGAGTTAAGGAAAGCTGACATCCTTCAGTGTAGAGTGGGTTACAAGGCATGGTGGATGTAATGCAAGATGAAATGGTGGACGCCAGACACTTTTTGAATGCAAAGAGATTTATTGTCTCTTGAACAGAACTGTGGGAGAGAGGGTTAGGACCAGGACACCCTTAAGTAGATGCAATGATAATTGGCAGACTCCAAGACTTCTGTAGGAAGACAGTTATACAGGTGAAGGCCTCCAGCCAGACACCACGTCTGTATAGGTAGGATCACTGTCTCCTATGGCAACAATCGTGTAGCAGTTACTAACGGTAGTTGTATTGAACTATTGGCAACTCAAACAGTTCTCCGCTTACTCCACAATCACTCACTGTTGATCTTCACTCAGTGAACTCCCAGTCTTTCACTAGACTTTGAAACCAATAGCCACTGGATCCCCTGAGCTCTTCCACTTTTAGCACTCAGTATCTTCCTCAAGCATCACCCCAGCTTCCCAGCTTCCCTGCTAGGTCCCTGGCTTGGCGCTGTAACATTGGGGGATGTCTAGCTCAGTAATAGATGTGTTTTAAGTGAGTTCACAGCCAAAAGGAACTAAGGTTGAAAGAAACAAAAAGGAAAGTTCATACGTGCATTTGGTTTCCCACACAGGGGTTCTTCTCCCAAAAATAACAACAAATGAAAATGCCAATCCACCTGGCTCTTAAGGCTCACTCAGCCTTGGGCGCAGTTCCTTGCTGCACATGCCCACTCCTGGCCTCTAGGAAGGGCTCTCCTAACACTCCAGGCTTCCACACTCCTCCAAGACTTACAGTCCCCTCTGGTCCCCAAGACTCTCTCTTCCAGTTGTCTCAGCTATAGTCTCCCCGACTCTCTCAGCTGGCCCAACTCTCTCAGTCCACTGACCTGGAACCTCTCCCACATGGAGAACCGTCTCAAGGATGTTGCCTGAGTTCTTAAATAGTAGCGCACCGATCGCTTCTCGGCCTTTTGGCTAAGATCAAGTGTAGTATCGACTTTAGCCCTTAGGGGTGTCTCTGCTTTACAGCTAGGACGTTGAGAACCACTTGTATCTATCCAAGCCAATTGGTCCTTTTGGGGTACCCTCTGCTCGGCCTTGTAGGATCGTTGATTTAATTCAGCTTCACCTACTTGCTGCTATTGGGCAGAGGCTTAGCCCCCACTTGGAACGAGTTTGCGATCTACCCTTCTCCCCCCCCACTCCGCATTACTACCTTCGGGCAGTGGATGCTAGAGCCTTTGTAAAGGCTACGAAAAGAGTGAAGACATCGAGGAACCAGAAGGAAGCCGCCTAAGAACTCCTGAAGCGACATCCTAAACTCCTTGACGATGGGGAAGAGTGAGAAGAAGACCGACAATAAGAACAAGATGAAGAAGAACCCTGCTCCAGCCACTTCCTCCGAAGCCCCCGAGAATGCCGCTGCCTCAACCCCCACCCCTACCCCGGCCGGCGCCAGCCAACCGAGACCAGCCAAGCCGTACCTGACCGCAGACGGGCTGCCAACCCTGGAGCCCTGGATGAAGCAGACGGTCGTGCTGCAGCTGAAAGAGGTGGACGGAAGAGTCCCCGACATGACCCCGGAGATCTTTGGAAAGAAGATGATCCTGGAGCAAGGTTTCAGCAAAGCGGAGACGCTGTCCGTGCAGACCTTCACAAGAGGAGTGTTCTTCATAACTTTTGTGTCGTTCCAAGTCTGCAGAAGATACTGGGATATGGTGAAGACCAGTGGCCCTGAATCCCCTTTACGGAAGTTCATCGTGAACTGCCCCATAACACGGGACGAGAAGTGGGTGACGGTGGCCATGAGGAACCCCCATACCCAAGGCAAGGACATAGCCACCTACCTCCAGAGGTTCTGCACCGTGGTAAAGGACCCAGTCCGAATACTCGATGCCAACGGCTTCTGGATAGGTAAGTGGTCTGTGCTTTGCAAGTTTAGGAAAGACCCGTCGGGGGACATGCAGCACCTGCAGCCAAGCTTCTCCCTGGGATCATCTGCAGGACTCCTTTTCTACCCCGGGATGCCCCTCACCTGCAACAGATGTGGCCATCCTGGGCACATGGGTAAGGATTGCACAGAACTTACTTGCAGGTTCTGTCGGGTTTCAGGCCATGAGACCAAGGACTGTCCGAGGTCCAAGGCCTGCAACCTCTGCGGATTGGCAGAACATGTCTTCAGGCACTGCCCCCAGAGGACCCGGACCTACGCTGGAGCCCTGATCCAGGGTAAGCCAGCCTCTAACGCCGGGAGAAAGCCGCCAGAAGGAAAACCAAAAGAGCCTAGGAAGGCCACAGGCAGTCCACCCCTGCCCCCGCCCCTGTCCCCACCCCTGTCCCCGCTCCTGTCCCCACCCCTGTCCCCGCTCCTGTCCCCACCCCTGTCCCCGCTCCTGTCCCCACCCCTGCCCCCGCTCCTGTCCCTGCCCCTGTTCCCACCCCGGCCCCCGTCCCAGCCCCGTCCCTGCCCCTACCCCCGGCACACCCCCACCCACCCCCTCGGTGCAGGAGGAGACCATCCCCACCCCACCCCCGCCCTCTCCGGAGGACTTCCCCCCCCTCCCCCCTCCCACCCCCACCAGTGGCCCAACAGGAAGCCGGAAACGGAAGCCCCAGAGCCCAGCGGCAGAGGCACCTGCTGCCTCCACCAAACGGCCCAACGGGGACCATCGCGACAGCGATGGACCAGTGACAGTAATGGAGGACCTTGAGTCTGCGGGAGAGGAGGAAGAGGAGGAGATCATGGCAGAAACCATGCCGGACCCCTCCATCTCCATCAACCGCAACTCAATAATAGACGAAGTCCTGGTGGAGCTGGATATAATCCCGGACCCGAACACAGGACAAGTAGTTCAAGCACCTGAGGCAATGGAAGAGTCCCCCCCCCCCTCCGGGGAGGTAAGTTCGGGCTCTTGCTGACTAGACCTCATACCCTTATCCATTATGGCGGAGATCTCAATCTTTTCCACTAATGTGAGGAGTATCAAGGATACCTCTAGAAGGTGTGAGGGGGTTAGCTCGGCAGCGGGTGTGTGTGACCCCCGGGATGGGCTCCCCACACAAAAACAGGCCCAGCAAACGGAGGTTGTGGTTTTCAAAATCAAAAAGGTGCGGTTTATTTTCTATTTACAGTGACAAAACACAGCAAAGCAAAAGAAACATAAACAAAATAAATCCTGGTCAACTTGACCTCTGACTAAACATACAGGTTTCCTAACTAACAACTGGGATCAGCCTAGTGCTGTCCTAGTCCCTAAGTCCCTGGTTTTAAATGTCCAAGCAAATAGCCACACAGGCTTTGTCTCACCGCACAGGGGTTCACTCTCCCTAGACAGTCCACACAGGTCTGGGTCCAGGCATGAGCAAACACCTAATGAATCTGGGAGTTCTTATAGAGGCCTAAATGAGCTGACAAGCTTCAGCTGGTTTCATCAACTCCCTGTCTGCACGACGCCCCACACTCTCCCTAGAGGTATGAGTCATCCATGAGCCCACTAGCCTCAGCTGGGCTTATACAACTCTCCACCTAGTTGTATAAGTCGGCGTAAAGCCTGAATCTGGGCGAAATATATCTACCCCCCTGGATGCAACCAGGTGACTTTACCTTCCTGCTGTCACATACCCCCCCCTCTTGTTTTAACCTCGGGGTTGGAACACCAGCAATCAGGCATTCATGTACTCGAGACAAAGCATCCACATTCCCCATTTGAACGCCAGGGCGATGCTTTACTGTGAAGTTGAATTCCTGGAGGGCCAGGAACCACCTATTCACTCTTCTATTTGTTTCCTTGTTTTGAGCCATCCACTTTAACGGAGCGTGATCCGTAACCATGTCAAAGTGCCTACCTAGCAGGTAGTACCGAAGGGAATCTAGAGCCCACTTCACCGCTAAACACTCCTTTTCAACGGTGGCGTAATTTACCTCATGGGACTTCAACTTCCTGCTGAGGTAAATGACTGGGTGCTCTTCCCCGTTCCAGACCTGGGACAATACTGCTCCTAACCCCACATCTGACGCATCACTTTGTACGACAAAGTCTTTAGAGAAGTCGGGTGAGTACAACACTGGCTGGCTACATAAGGCTTGTTTCAAGAATTGGAATGCTGCCTCAGCCTCGGGGGTCCATTTAATCATGACCGACCCTTTCCCCTTCGTCAGGTTGGTTAGGGGCACAGCCTTAGAAGCAAAGTGGGGAATGAATCGCCGATAATACCCAGCGATTCCCAGAAAGGCTCGTACCTGCTTCTTGCTGTTGGGACGTGGCCAACTCTGGATGGCTTCGACTTTGTTGAGTTGGGGTTTTATTACTCCCCTCCCAATGGTGTACCCAAGATATTTGGCCTCCTCCTGCCCAATGGTACACTTCTTGGGGTTAGCCGTAAACCCCGCTTCCCGAACAGAGTCCAGGACTGCTTGCACTTTTGGCAGATGTGAGGCCCAATCTGTGCTATGGACAATTACGTCATCCAGGTAAGCCGCAGCATACTTCCGATGGGGCCTCAGCATCTGGTCCATTTTCCGCTGGAATGTGGCCGGCGCATTCTGTAACCCGAACGGCATTCTTTTATATTGGAACGCCCCGTCTGGGGTTACAAATGCGGTTTTCTCTTTGGCCGACTTGGCCAGGGGGATTTGCCAATACCCTTTTGTGAGGTCAAGAGTCGTCATGTATCGGGCTGTTCCCAGCCGGTCGATCAACTCATCTATACGTGGCATGGGGTAGGTGTCAAATTTTGTAACTTTGTTCAACTGACGAAAATCGTTACAAAATCGCCAGCTCCCATCCGGTTTAGGCACCAACACAATGGGACTAGACCAATCACTTTGGGACTCCTCTATCACCCCTAAGTTCAGCATTTTCTGTACTTCCTCCCGTATTGCCTCCCGTCGGGCCTCTGGGATCCGATAGGGTTTTAACTTCACCCTTTCACCGGGCGGGGTAATGATGTCATGCTCTACCCCAGATGTTTGTCCCGGCAGCTCAGAGAATACCTCCTTGTTGCGAAGCACAAACTCCTTAACCTCCTGTTGTTGGGGTTGTGACAAGGTGGCTGCTATTCCAACCTCAGGAATCACGCAACCAGTTTGAGCTGGTGACCAAGTGTCTGCGACTAGGGACTCTCTATCCCTCCAGGCTTTCAACAGATTAACGTGATAGATCTGTTCGGGCTTTCGCCTTCCTGGTTGTCTGACCTTGTAATTCACTTCGCTCACTTTTTCCATTATCTCATAGGGGCCTTGCCATTTGGCAAGGAATTTACTTTCAACCGTAGGGACAAGTACCAGTATCCTATCCCCCGGGGAAAAGGTACGGGTCTTGGCTCCACGGTTGTACACTCTCTGCTGTGCTAACTGCGCTTGGGCCAAATGTTCCTTCACGATGGGCATTACCTGCGCAATTCGGTCTTGCATCAGGGCGACATGCTCAATCACACTCCTGTGGGGAGAACTCTCACTTTCCCAAGTTTCCTTGGCAATATCCAACAGCCCTCTTGGGTGTCTCCCATACAGTAACTCAAAGGGGGAGAATCCCGTAGAGGATTGGGGCACCTCCCTAATAGCAAACATCAGATAAGGAAGTAGACAGTCCCAATCCTTTCCATCTCTATCCACCACTTTCTTCAACATTTGTTTTAGGGTTTTGTTGAATCTTTCAACCAGCCCATCGGTTTGGGGGTGATACACAGATGTACGTAATTGCGTCACTTTGAACAATTTACACAGCTCCTTCATAACCCGGGACATAAAGGGTGTACCTTGGTCCGTAAGCAGTTCTTTACAAATACCCACCCGGCTAAACACAAGAGATAGCTCTTTGGCTATGGTTTTGGCCGAGGTATTTCGGAGAGGGATCGCTTCTGGATAACGGGTGGCATAGTCCATTATAACTAATATGTACTGGTGCCCCCTAGCGGACTTGATTATAGGACCTACCAAATCCATGGCGATCCTCTCAAACGGGACCTCAATGATGGGTAGAGGGACCAGCGGGCTACGGAAATGTGGCATCGGGGCCGACCTCTGACACACAGGGCAGGAGGAACAATAATTTTCTATGTCCTTCATCACCCCCGGCCAATAGAATCTCTGTAATACCCTCTCTCGGGTTTTCTCTGTCCCCAGATGACCTCCAAGAATGTGCCCATGGGCCAACTCCAACACCAACTTCCTGTAAGGTTTGGGCACCACAAGCTGCTCAACGGTTTCTTCTGCCCTTTTTGCCACCCGATACAGTAGGTCCTTCTCTACGCTGAAGTATGGGTAAGTGCAGGTATTATCTGGGTTCACTAACTCGCCATCTATTTTCACTAAGTTTTCCCGTGCCTTTATTAGGGCGGGGTCTTTCAACTGTTCTGTGGCAAAGTTTTCCCTGTGAACCTCAAGATCAGAAAACTCCACAGACGGTAGGTTTTCGTCTGAGGAGGTGGGCTCCTCTCCAGTTTCTTGAGTCTCCCCTGCCAATACTGATAAGGGAAATTCCGGAGAGTCCTCACCACTCTCAGGGGAGTTCTGGCTATCACATTCCTGGTACATAGGGGCACCAGTGGGGGGCTCAGGATCATCCCACAGTTCCCAGAACTTTGGAAAATCCCTTCCCACAATGGCGTCATGCGGTAACTGAGATACTAAGCCCACTGGATGAGAGAGGGTACCTTTGGGGGTCTCGAAACACACTGTAGTCACTGGATACTCTCGGGTGTCCCCATGCACACAAATAACAGCTACCTTGCTATTCCCAGAGACCTCTGTTTTAACTAACTCAGCCTTTATCAGGGTCACAAGGCTACCTGAATCCAGCAATACCACAACATTTCTACCATTAACAAACATTTTGCATAAATGTTTCTCAGTTCCTCGAATGGCAGTGCATGCGACTGTCGCACACAGCGACTGACGTCTGCCCGTCAGAAAGTCACACTGCATGGGTTCCTCCACAACCGGGCAATTGGCTGCAATATGTCCCGCTTGCCGGCAGCGGTAGCAAACGATCCTTCTTGCCGCCTCTTGAGCCGCTGATTTCCCAGGCTGTTCTCGCCAAACTTGGGGTAGAGCTCCCACCCTCTCACTCTCTCCACCCTCACCCCTTGGAATCCTCTTATCCGCCCCTGGGGATGGTCTGGTCTTAGGGTGGAAAGTCCGAGTGTCTCTGGAAGAGGCCGTCAGGTTCTCTGTAGCCAAGTATTTCTCCACACGATCCACAAGACCATCGGCCGTCTCTGGGTCTCCATGGCTTACCCACTTTTGGATGGCAGTAGGAAGAGCTCTCAAAAACCGATCCATTACAACACGTTCCACAATCTTTGGTGCGGACAAAGTCTCTGGCTGTAGCCACTTTCTGCTCAGGTGAATGAGATCATACATTTGAGACCTGGGGGGTTTTCCAAGCTGGAAAGTCCAGTTATGCACACGCTGAGCCCGGACAGCCTGGGTGACACCCAGCCTTGCCAATATTTCAGCTTTTAGCATCACATAGTCTTTTGCTTGGTTAGGCTCTAGGTCATAGTAAGCTTTCTGCGATTCACCAGTTAACAGAGGAGCCACCAGTCCAGCCCACTGCTCCTCAGGCCACTTTTCTCTTTCCGCGGTCCTTTCAAATGTGGTCAAAAATACCTCTGGATCATCCTCTCCAGTCATTTTTGTCAATAAACGACTCACCCCAAAGGACGCGGTATTAGTGGGACGGCTTTCCTCACTGGTCTGCGGACGTTGCTGCATTACTGCTTCCATCTGTTGTTGTAGTCTCTGCTCTTGCTTCTGCAACAGGTCTATGAAGCGGGCCTCAGATTGCTGCTGGGCTTGTTGCTGAGCCTCCAGACTCTGTTGCAAAGTTGCGTTTGTCTGCTGCTGGGCTGCAAGGCTCTGTTGATGAGCTTGCTGCTGGGCTGCGAAGTTCTGTTGTTGAGCTGCAAGGCTCTGTTGATGAGCTGCAAGGCTCTTTTGCAAACCTGCATTTGTCTGCTGTTGATTGGCATTTGCTAGAGCCAGCTGCTTCAGTATCTCCTCCATGCTGGCTTAAAAAAAAACTGCCACTGGTTCTCCACCAACTGTGAGGGGGTTAGCTCGGCAGCGGGTGTGTGTGACCCCCGGGATGGGCTCCCCACACAAAAACAGGCCCAGCAAACGGAGGTTGTGGTTTTCAAAATCAAAAAGGTGTGGTTTATTTTCTATTTACAGTGACAAAACACAGCAAAGCAAAAGAAACATAAACAAAATAAATCCTGGTCAACTTGACCTCTGACTAAACATACAGGTTTCCTAACTAACAACTGGGATCAGCCTAGTGCTGTCCTAGTCCCTAAGTCCCTGGTTTTAAATGTCCAAGCAAATAGCCACACAGGCTTTGTCTCACCGCACAGGGGTTCACTCTCCCTAGACAGTCCACACAGGTCTGGGTCCAGGCATGAGCAAACACCTAATGAATCTGGGAGTTCTTATAGAGGCCTAAATGAGCTGACAAGCTTCAGCTGGTTTCATCAACTCCCTGTCTGCACGACGCCCCACACTCTCCCTAGAGGTATGAGTCATCCATGAGCCCACTAGCCTCAGCTGGGCTTATACAACTCTCCACCTAGTTGTATAAGTCGGCGTAAAGCCTGAATCTGGGCGAAATATATCTACCCCCCTGGATGCAACCAGGTGACTTTACCTTCCTGCTGTCACAAAGGCAAGCAGTTCTGACTTTTCTTTCCACTCATCAGAGTGATGTCTACATGGTCCAGGAATGCGCTCTTCCTCCCTTGAGAAGGTACACCCATCTGACCTCTCAGTGGACCTTTGGTCCCTCCTACTTGTCCGGGGGTGGCGATTGTAAATCCGCTGGGGTAGCCATTCTTATCAGGGGTGGGCGCTTCACGATTGACTCTATCCATGAGCTAGTCTGTGGCCGTCTTTTGGTCATAGACGGCTCGTGGTTGGGAGAGCCAATTAGGCTCATCAACGTGTACGCCCCCCCAGATAAGAGTGCACGGCTGGAACTATTCCAGACCCTGCGGACTCAACTCGTCACCACCAGAGCAGTAGTGATCGGCGGTGATTTTAACTGTCCGATAGAGGAGGATGGGCGCAGCTCTAGCATGTATGCAAAACTTGATGCTACGTCTAGGCTGCTCAGGGAGATGATCTCGGAGGCTTCCCTGCAGGACGCCGTGGGATCCATAGGGCAAGGTACCGTGAACTATTCATGGTGCCGGCCCGACGGATCGGTGCGTTCCAGGATTGACTTCGTGCTCACTTCAAGAGCAGTCAAGCATCGTGAGTTCTCCATGATCCCCTGCTTTTTCTCTGACCACAGGGCTATTCACTTTCGGGGTAACCTGGGCGAGGGCTTTGCCCGCGGACCAGGTTCCTGAAAGCTGAATAGTACCCTGCTGGAAAATGAGGAATTGATGGGGGAACTCCGGGAGGCCTATGCCTCCTGGACGGAGGAAAAGAGATTCTTCGGAAAGGTAAGTGATTGGTGGGAGTTTGTGAAAGTTAAGCTGCGCAGCTTCTTTCAGGCAAGGGGACGCCAGCAAGTGTGTGCCAGGAAGAGGGAACTCAGGAGACTGCAACGTCAGTTGCAGTCACTGCAGGACCTTCATCACTGTGGCTGGAACGTTAGGCAGGACCTGGAGGACACCAAGAAGAGCCTGAAAGGGCACTTTGAGGAGGAATCCAGGCACATTGTCTTCCGTGCCAAGGTGGAGAATCTTGAGAAGGGTGAGAAGTGTAACTCTTTCTTTTTCAGGAAACTTCACTCAGGACACACCCCCTTGTCGGAGTTGCGTGACGAGACCGGAACACTCCAGAAGGGGAAGGAGGCTGTGATGCAAGTAGTCGAAGACTACTACACCAATCTCTACTCCCCGAAAGAAACAGACACGGAGGCAGCCGACAGGTTCCTGTCAGGTATCTCTAACCCAATTGATCCTGCAGGTTCATCGGCCGTCAACGCCCCCTTGGTGTTGGAGGAGCTGCACTCTGCCGCTAAATCCTTTAGGCAAGGCAGGACCCCGGGTTGCGATGGTCTCCCAGTTGAGCTCTATGTAGCCCTGTGGGATCTCGTGGGCCCGGACCTGCTTGAGCTGTACGAGGAGATGGTGGTGGAGGGCAGAATGCCTCCGTCACTGAGGGAGGGGATGATCACGATTTTGTATAAGCGCAAAGGGGAGAGATCGGACCTGAAAAATTGGCGTCCGATCTCTCTTTTGAACGTGGATTACAAAATCCTCGCCAAGGTTTTGGCCAACAGGCTGAAATCAGTCATCGGACAGATCATCCACCCGGATCAAACTTGCGGCATTCCTGGCCGCAGGATTGCGGACAGCCTCGCGCTTGTCCGGGACACGGTCCAGTACATTCATGGCCACCACGTGCACGCGGCCCTGGTCAGTCTTGACCAGGAGAAGGCCTTTGACCGTGTCTCCCACGAGTTCATGTGCAGAACTCTGCGCAGGTTGGGTCTTGGGGAACTGTTTTGTTCGTATGTGAATGTAATGTATAAGGACATTTGTAGTTTGGTGTTGGTAAATGGCTGGAAAACTGACCCCTTTTCTATTTTCTCTGGGGTCAGACAAGGCTGCCCTCTCTCACCTCTGCTTTTTGTTTGCTGTATAAAGCTCTTTGCCCGAAGCATCAGACGAAACCCAGAGATCAGAGGGATCACCGCACCAGGACCAGAAAGACGGGAGGTCAAGTGCTCGCTCTACATGGACGACATGACGGTGTTCTGTGCTGATCGGCGCTCCATCGACACACTCGCCCAGACGTGTGAGGACTTCGGCCAAGCTTCAGGGGCAAAGGTCAACTGCGGGAAGTCGGAAGTCATGCTCTTCGGAAAGTGGTTCCTGCCTTCTTCTGCACCCATCCCTTTCAGCATCAAGGCGGACTTCATCAAAATTTTGGGAGTCTGGTTTGGAGCGGAGGGCGCAGCCCTGAAGTCCTGGGAGGAAAGACTGGCGAAGATGAGACAGAAGTTTGGACTTTGGAGCCTCAGAGAACTCACCATCGAAGGGAAAACACTGGTACTCCGCAGCGAGATTCTCCCTGTGTTGCAGTACCTCGCCCAGGCTTGGCCCCCCCGGGTCAACACCTGCAAGGCCATCACCAGGGCGGTGTTTCACTTCATCTGGAGCTCCAAAATGGACAGAGTGAAGCGGGCGGTTATGTTCAAGGACCCTCTCAAGGGCGGTAAGGGCATGCCTGACATCGCCACCCTATTGAGGGTCTTCTTTGCTTGTAACTGCATCCGCAGGACTTTGGTTGACAGAACTGTGGACTCTGGCGGTAACTCCATGTCCCGTTTTTTCCTCCTGCCTCTTTGGAGGTCCCTAGGATGGGACAAATGGGACAGCTCCGTCCCCTACAACTGGGACACTCCCTGGTATTACTTGGACACTTTCAAGTTTATCAAGGAGCTGGGCCTGCATGGAGTGAAGCCCGACTTGTGGAAACCAAAAACTATCCACAAGTTGATTAGAGCATCGGACATTCTTGAGACTGTTCCAGGCCTCCCTTCAGCCACTTGCAAAGTGGTCTGGAGGAATGTTTCTTCAAAGAGACTCACCAACAGGCACAAAGATCTGGCATGGATGGCAATCCAAGGGGGATTGCCACTCAGGACATTCATGCATGCCAGAAACCTGTGCAGATACAGGCACTGCCCCTTTTGCATCATCCAGGAGGAAACTGCTTTTCATGTTTTCTGGGAGTGCCCCTTTGCACAGGACCTGTTGAGGGCTTTGGAACCTGAACTTAAAAACTTTGTTCCCCAGACTTCCATTACACACTTTGGTGTGTTAAACGGACTCTTCTGTGGAACTCATTCACAGGAGGACATTGACAGTGCCTGGCGGGTGCTGTGCTGCTTCAAGGACGCTGTATGGTGCGCCAGGAAGCGCCTCATCCACCAGAGGGAGAGGATGTCCATCGAGGACGGTCGCAGACTGGTCTACAGCCTGCTCAGAGACTATCACTTGATGGACTTTAAGGAGGAAGAGGACGTCTGAAGATCTCCCCTTCCCCCCCTCCCACCTATGTGTACCCAATGGCAGTTCAATAAAGCTTCGGGCCTGTGAACTCTTTTTTCTCCCCCACCCCACCTCCTCCCCCCCCCCATCACACCCATTGCCCATTTGAATGCCATTCTTTGACAGTAACACGACTTGAAATATTGTAATATTGTGACATGTTTTTTTGAAATACTGATTTCAGGGTAATGCGGCGTCATGCATGATGTGATGGCTCAGGGTACTTTACTCTGCACAACACATCGGGCATCATACCGCAGGATGGATGAATGTAATTTAATTGTATGCTTGGAACTGTACTGTTATGTAGTGTATTTATGCGCTGCGTCGCAATACAGTGTGGAATGTACCCTGTTGATGTATTTGTTTTTTTTGTATATTTTCTTTGCAAAATAAAGTATACATTTTTCAACCAAAAATAGTAGCGCACCTCCCTCTTGTCTGCAGCAACTGCTCCAACACCAACTTCTTTCCCACACACACTGAACTATGTTCAGCTCTGCCTTATAATGGGTGTGTGCACCTAGACACACACACAACCTGCAGAGCTTCTGGAAAACCCGGACACATGACTGAAGACTCCATCCCTCCCAATGCTCTTTGAAGTCTTTAAGTTTCCGGCCCCAATCCAGACTTACAAAATCCAGACAAAACTTAAAGCATAGTTTTCTCTGCTCACCAATCTTTTGCTGGAACTTCTCAAATTGCTTCTTTGAGAGTTCTGTGTCCATTTTAAACACATTTTCACTAAGACAGGGGCTCTCACAGCACTCACAGATACTCTTTAAGCATCACCCCTGCTGACCCGCTAGGTCCCTGGCTTGGCACCCACTGATGTTCCGGAAGCAACACCTCTGCTGTCCCGCTTGGCACTCGCTGAAGTTTTCCCACTTCTTTACCATCCCTGGCTGGTGAGAAGACTGCTCTGCTACTGGTTTCAGCTTACTCACAGTAGTCTCCAGTAACAAGGTGGATGGTCTCTTAGTGGCGACAGCTTCCCCTCTACCTCTGACCACAGCTGGTTCCCTGTCCAGCTGAACCACTACTTTTGGTTGAACTACAAGTCAGTAGTTCCAACCCTACGCTGCTTCTCCTGCTCCTGGATAGGCCTCAGGCAGCCTAGCAGCCAGGTGTCCCTGGGATAGGCCTCAGGCTTCCGGCCTACCAGCCTGGGGCAGCATAACACACGTCCACCCAGACAGCCGTCCGAGTGGCACAGAACCCTGAACACCTGACTCCACCCAAATAAATAGGCTCTCTCTGCAGGCCAAGGGACCAAAGAACATCCCTGCCCATTGGCTGAGACACCCCATCCATTCATGTCCAAGCTTGCAAAGCCCCTGTCTTATCTAATGTCACTAGCATAGTGCCACCCAGTGACCGAAGAGAAAGGGTGCAACAAGTCCAGATTTAGAGAGGAATCAATTGATCTCCTATCAATTAGCCAAAGCAACTATCGCCTGACAACTAAATTTGATAGCAACCCTGCCTAAACATCAGGGTGCTACGTCATAAAATAAAATAAAAATTTAAAGCACCAGTGCCCGCTGTGCTTGCCCACCAATGTGAATTCACATGCTGGTCCCCATGCATATGTAAACGGCGATTGACCACACATGTGAGGTATCACTGCGAACGGCAGAGTGCAATAATTCTAACTCCTGACCTTCTGTATAACCCTAAACTGGTATCCTGTAAAAGCTTTAAATTTTCATCTATGGGGATTTTTAAGTACCGTAGTTTGTCACCGTTCCACGGTCAGATGCAATTTAAAGTGTGACATATTTGTTATCTATTTATTCATCATCTTTGTGATAACAAATGATGGTGTAACATCAACTTTTATGTTTTACAGAAAAAAAGTGGGTATTTTATTGTGTTTTTGTGCATTCAAATTCATTAACAATCAGGATTGTTTAAAAAAAAAATTTAGTTTGAAAAATATACAAATACCATGTGACATAAAAATATGCAACACCCACCATTTTATTCTCTAGGTCCTCTGCTATATATAATGTTTAGGGGTCCTAAGTCGTTTTCTAGCAAACAAAAATATATATTGTTTATACATGTAGGATAGAAATGTCAGAATTGGCCCGGACTGGAAGTGGTTAAAGAGAATCATGGGAATATTGGCATGTATTGTAGAGATGTTATTTATTTTTAATTTTTTTGCTCAGAAATACACATTAACAGTATAATTAGATGTTTGCCTGAAGTTCTGCTAAAATTAAATCTCTTATAGCTGTAGGCACGTTGAAGTTGTTACCTATGCTTCCATTTAGTTTGAAAAAACACTGAAAACACAATGGCTAAAAAGTCCAATTTGCATGCATCTCATCTCTGAATACAATGGTAGGTGGATAGAGGTGTTACTTCTATCACAACACATAACTTCTCTGGACAAGTGATGGTTGAATGCACCTGAATAACAATTAGGACAAACAAAACTTTCCAAAGTTAATTAAAACTGTTTGTGAAATTAGGACTGTGCTGTTAAGAAGAATAGAAGGCGTTTTATCAGCTAATCACACCTTATTTGTCTTCAAGTGTCTTGTAGTAAACATTGAGCTTGCCATCTTTGTTTTTGAGAAACACAGCCTGATCTCTGCTGTCCAATGACAACAACCTTTCTCAACCTTTTTACCCCAGAGGAACCCTTGAAATAATTTCCAGGTCTCGGGGAACCCTTGTTAAAACCATTTTTTTGGTGGTCAGTGAGAAAAATGTCCCTTACATTGGTGGTACGTGGAAAGAATGCGCCCTTTACCATGGTGTTCAGAATTACACCCTTCCAGACAGTTAAAAATGTAATTGGTGTTATGCTGCTGGCTCTGCCAAATGGCCTTCGACCAGGAATTATGCAGGCATCGTCAAATGGGAGGTCAATCAGACACAGCTCAAGAAGTCCCCAGCAACCCCTGGAGGAACTCAGGTTGAGAATTGAATTAGAATTAGAAAGAATTAGAGCATTCATTGATACAACCAGCACTAGCTGTACACAAATCAATCATTCCCCCATTCACGATAAACAGCATGAATGGGAGAATTTCCCCTGTTGGCTGTTTTATGAGATAGGATGTAGTTAACATTTAGGGGATAATTCTCCACCCGGCTGAGTGGATTTTTAAACTGACTTTTGTCAAGCTGGGTGGTACTTGTAGGACTACACACATCTCAAATGTCCTGGTGACTTGGTCTGAATTCAGAGAGTCAATGAGGGACAGAGCAGCTGGGAAGCTGCAAGGAAAGATGCAGAGCTGAGGTACAGCGTCTGTGCACGAACACTGGGACATGTTTAATGGCCAGTTGGACCAAAAGGTACTAATGGTCAGGGGGACCAAGAGGTAATAATCAGAGCAGTAAAGCTGCCAAGGGAGCCACGAGGCTGAATGCTATGCTATGTATTGATGGTGAGAATCTTTTGCAGGGAAAGACATAACTGTGTAGCGGGGGTCCCAAATTTAAGGATTGCTATACCAAATTTAAGGGTGATTCGAGTGGTAGTTGGCTTGAATCTTTCAATTAGCTGGACTCTGCCTTGCTGCTGTTTTGCCTGGTGTGCAGTTCCCCTTAGAGGTGTGGGTGGCGCTGTCACTTGTACTCGGGGTTGAACCACAGGTGATGGGGCGGTGATTTGGTGTGCTCTCTCGGCAGCCGTGCAGTGGGTGTGATCTACCTGCTGTGCATGCCGGGAGAGGATACATAAGGGAGACGCCTGGGAGGGGTCGGTTATTTTTGGTTCCAGAGTCGGAGTCCTGGTGCATGGCGTGTGGCCCTCCAGGCCATGGGGCCACGTGCACTTCAGTCCCAGGCACCTTTGGTCCTGGGACTGCAACTTCAGCCCTGGGCCCAGCACCTTTAGCTGGAGCCCACTTTGGGAGGAAGAATCCCAGGGTGCCCCCTTGCGAGGGGACCCGTTTCTAGAAGAGGAGGCTGGGGGAGGACCGTTCCCGAAGGACTGGTGAGAGATCACAGTGAAGGAAGGGGCCCAGTAACTCTCTGGAGGGATGTCATCCATCCGAAAAACAGGGATCTAAACAACGGGACCAGTAGGTGGTTTGGGGCACTATAGATTCTGTGGCAGAGGATCTCCTGAATGCATCCATTAGGGAATCTAATAGACTGTTCGAGTTACACGCTGGCTGTTAGTGCCTTCGGGTGACTATCCGGGTGAGCTATACCCACTCGGGATCGAGTGGCGAAGAAACAAGAGTGTCTGAATGGATCTGTCTTCCTAACAACTTTCTCTCTTCTCCTCATGTTGTGGATGTTCATGCATAAAGAAATAAACTCTATGTTGGAGTTGACGCTGGTGTGGACCTTGGAGTTACTTGGGGTATAGAGACTTTGTCCTTACATTCTAGGGACGGAAGCCAACACTAAGGGGGAGCCTTGCTGCAAAGACCCGTAAGTGAAAATAAGTATGCTTAACCTCTGCAACCCAGGGGGTACGGGCATGGTGGAGACTGTGCGCCTTCTTCTCCTGTGAGCGAGCCAAAGAGTGGAGAAGGAGGGAAGGGTTGCTACACCTGTATGAGCTTTTAACGAAAACTATTTCTGGCGTGGAGTACACTCACTGTTTTGGCCCTACCACTGAGCTACAAAACTCCAACATGTCACAGTATCTAAAGTCATTTTTTTTAGCTTTGGATTGAGTGTGGAGATACTAAAAACCAGTGGCGGCCCGTCCATAGGGGGCGCCCGGACGCCGCCCCCCCCCCCCCCCCCCTCCTGTAGTCAAAAAAAAAAAAGTTTTTTTTTTAATGGCCCCTTTAAGAAAAAAAAAATAAAAAAGAAAAATTATTTTAGGTAAGTGCACTTGAGCGCCGGACACCAGTGCCCTATGGGAAGCGCCACGTCAATGCAATCACGAGATTGCAGACGTGGCGCTTCATTTGCGAGCTTTTAACCCGCCTTGCGGTGCAACGCAAAGCGCCGATTAGCTTCCGCCCGTAGAATCACTATGGGCGCCGGGCGGGAGCATTGTTGTTTACTTGCACAGCTGTTACTTCCGGTTTCGTGGAATAGATGAAAACCGGAAGTGACGTCACGTCGGCAGCTCCGTTCTTTGCATGCCCGAGCCAAGCTGCAAGCAAGCAGGTAAGAAGACTACAGGCGCGGCTTTTAACATGTTATAAAACATGTAGCTTCCCGGCACAGTGTTGTGTAAAGAGCAGGAGGTATGATTGTTAAACCTTTTTTGGTGGGGATAGCATCTGGACAATCAGAATGCACACTGCTTTGTGCAATATAAGAGAGGTGATTGCTAAAGCTATAGGTAGTACTGTATTACCAGGCGCGGCTTTTAACATGTTATATATTTTCCTGGGCCCCATCAAGTCAACAACGGAGCCCAGGAGATGACAGTACAGGAGGGACTTTTTTCCATTTTCAGGCGCAGGCAGATAAGCATGTAGCTCTGCACAGTCCCGGCCAGCCGCCCATCACTTTCTATGCCTTCCCCTATGGCGGATTGATTCCTATGTAGATCCGGACCGCTCCTCTCCCCCATGTGCTGGCGCTGAAGCCTGAGAGACTCATGCGAGGCAGTGACTGGCAGCGAGTGGAGGTGCACAGGCAAGCAGCCCCCTGCACTCAGTGACACTGACACAGGCTACTCTGTAATTAAGGTACAGTCCCCAGACTCCCTGCTGTGTGCTTGTGATCATTATCATGATCAAAGCACAGCAGGTGCTGTATGGCTATGTCAGTGTGTCATATGGTTGTTGTTGGGGTTGCCACCTGTCCGGGATTCACCCGGACAGTACGGGTTTAGAGTGATTTTGAGTCATGTGTCTGGGTCTCCTTCCGCCTTGAACCCGGACACATGATCCAGACCTCACTGTGGCTCAGAGCTCCGTCTGTTCAGCTTGGGGCCAGGGCAGGAACATTACTAGTGTTTATCGGGCACAGGTTCTTATCCTAATACAGCAGAGTCCCGACGCCCGCTTCATAGAGTGCACTCGAACCCTGGACAACTTTACAGAGAGGAAATGACCGCTAAAGAAGACCGCTGCCAGTCCGCTCTGGCCAGTGGTGCCCTGTCAGTGTTTGGGTGTCAGTGGAGAATTGGAGGACAGCGCGCTGGATCAGGGATGGGAGCTCCATGATCGGCCGATCAGCATGTATGCCGTTTATCACACAGACAGCTGACCGGGAACAGACCCTGCAAGAGTCTAGCCACAGAATCGGCTACAGCTGGGTAAGAAACACACTGACCTGAGGAGGGAGGGGGAGAGGGGGAAATTCTTAGGATTCTTTGCTATCACCTCTGTGTTGTTGTGATGATCAGGAGTCAGGGCCAGTGCCAGCATGACACACAGTGTCCTGCATATGAACGAGAATAGTGTGTCCCCTCCACATGTCCTCCTGTCACTCTGCCTACCCCCATCCCTGTCACTCTGCCTACCCCCTCCCTGTCACTCTGCCTACCCCCCTCCCTGTCACTCTGACTACCCCCCTCCCTGTCACTCTGCTTACCCCCCTCCCTGTCACTCTGCCTACCCCCTCCCTGTCACTCTGCCTACCCCCTCCCTGTCACTCTGCCTACCCCCCTCCCTGTCACTCTGCCTACCCCCTCCCTGTCACTCTGCCTACCCCCTCCCTGTCACTCTGACTGCCCCCCTCCCTGTCACTCTGACTGCCCCCCTCCCTGTCACTCTGCCTACCCTCTCCCTGTCACTCTGACTACCCCCCTCCCTGTCACTCTGCCTACCCCCTCCCTGTCACTCTGCCTACCCTCTCCCTGTCACTCTGACTACCCCCCTCCCTGTCACTCTGCCTACCCCCTCCCTGTCACTCTGCCTACCCCCCTCCCTGTCACTCTGCTTACCCCCCTCCCTGTCACTCTGCCTACCCCCTCCCTGTCACTCTGACTACCCCCCTCCCTGTCACTCTGCTTACCCCCCTCCCTGTCACTCTGCCTACCCCCTCCCTGTCACTCTGCCTACCCCCTCCCTGTCACTCTGCCTACCCCCCTCCCTGTCACTCTGCCTACCCCCTCCCTGTCACTCTGCCTACCCCCTCCCTGTCACTCTGACTGCCCCCCTCCCTGTCACTCTGACTGCCCCCCTCCCTGTCACTCTGCCTACCCTCTCCCTGTCACTCTGACTACCCCCCTCCCTGTCACTCTGCCTACCCCCTCCCTGTCACTCTGCCTACCCCCCTCCCTGTCACTCTGCTTACCCCCCTCCCTGTCACTCTGCCTACCCCCTCCCTGTCACTCTGCCTACCCCCCTCCCTGTCACTCTGCCTACCCCCTCCCTGTCACTCTGCCTACCCCCTCCCTGTCACTCTGACTGCCCCCCTCCCTGTCACTCTGACTGCCCCCCTCCCTGTCACTCTGCCTACCCTCTCCCTGTCACTCTGACTACCCCCCTCCCTGTCACTCTGCCTACCCCCCTCCCTGTCACTCTGACTACCCCCCTCCCTGTCACTCTGCTTACCCCCCTCCCTGTCACTCTGCCTACCCCCTCCCTGTCACTCTGCCTACCCCCCTCCCTGTCACTCTGCCTACCCCCTCCCTGTCACTCTGCCTACCCCCTCCCTGTCACTCTGACTGCCCCCCTCCCTGTCACTCTGACTGCCCCTCCTCCCTGTCACTCTGCTTACCCCCCTCCCTGTCACTCTGCCTACCCCCTCCCTGTCACTCTGCCTACCCCCCTCCCTGTCACTCTGCTTACCCTCTCCCTGTCACTCTGACTACCCCCCTCCCTGTCACTCTGCCTACCCCCCTCCCTGTCACTCTGCCTACCCCCCTCCCTGTCACTCTGCTTACCCCCCTCCCTGTCACTCTGCCTACCCCCTCCCTGTCACTCTGCCTACCCCCCTCCCTGTCACTCTGCCTACCCTCTCCCTGTCACTCTGCCTACCCCCTCCCTGTCACTCTGCCTACCCCCTCCCTGTCACTCTGACTGCCCCCCTCCCTGTCACTCTGCCTACCCCCTCCCTGTCACTCTGCCTACCCCCTCCCTGTCACTCTGACTGCTCCCCTCCCTGTCACTCTGCCTACCCCCCTCCCTGTCACTCTGCCTACCCTCTCCCTGTCACTCTGCCTACCCCCTCCCTGTCACTCTGCCTACCCCCTCCCTGTCACTCTGACTGCCCCCCTCCCTGTCACTCTGCCTACCCCCTCCCTGTCACTTTGACTGCTCCCCTCCCTGTCACTCTGCCTACCCCCTCCCTGTCACTCTGCCTGCTCCCCTCCCTGTCACTCTGACTGCCCCCCTCCCTGTCACTCTGCCTACCCCCTCCCTGTCACTCTGACTGCTCCCCTCCCTGTCACTCTGCCTACCCCCTCCCTGTCACTCTGCCTGCTCCCCTCCCTGTCACTCTGACTGCCCCCCTCCCTGTCACTCTGCCTACCCCCTCCCTGTCACTCTGCCTGCTCCCCTCCCTGTCACTCTGACTGCCCCCCCTCCCTGTCACTCTGACTGCTCCCCTCACTGTCACTCTGACTGCCCCCCCTCCCTGTCACTCTGCCTGCTCCCCTCCCTGTCACTCTGACTGCTCCCCTCCCTGTCACTCTGCCTACCCCCTCCCTGTCACTCTGCCTGCTCCCCTCCCTGTCACTCTGACTGCTCCCCTCCCTGTCACTCTGACTGCCCCCCTCCCTGTCACTCTGACTGCTCCCCTCCCTGTCACTCTGCCTACCCCCTCCCTGTCACTCTGCCTACCCCCTCCCTGTCACTCTGCCTGCTCCCCTCCCTGTCACTCTGACTGCTCCCCTCCCTGTCACTCTGACTGCTCCCCTCCCTGTCACTCTGACTGCCCCCCTCCCTGTCACTCTGCCTGCCCCCTCCCTGTCACTCTGACTGCTCCCCTCCCTGTCACTCTGACTGCTCCCCTCCCTGTCACTCTGACTGCTCCCCTCCCTGTCACTCTGCCTACCCCCTCCCTGTCACTCTGACTGCTCCCCTCCCTGTCACTCTGCCTGCCCCCCTCCCTGTCACTCTGACTGCTCCCCTTCCTGTCACTCTGCCTACCCCCTCCCTGTCACTCTGACTGCTCCCCTCCCTGTCACTCTGCCTACCCCCTCCCTGTCACTCTGCCCACCCCCTCCCTGTCACTCTGCCTGCTCCCCTCCCTGTCACTCTGACTGCTCCCCTCCCTATCACTCTGACTGCCCCCCTCCCTGTCACTCTGCCTACCCCCTCCCTGTCACTCTGACTGCCCCCCTCCCTGTCACTCTGACTGCTCCCCTCCCTGTCACTCTGACTGCTCCCCTCCCTGTCACTCTGACTGCCCCCCTCCCTGTCACTCTGCCTACCCCCTCCCTGTCACTCTGCCTACCCCCTCCCTGTCACTCTGACTGCTCCCCTCGCTGTCACTCTGCCTACCCCCCTCCCTGTCACTCTGCCTACCCTCTCCCTGTCACTCTGCCTACCCCCTCCCTGTCACTCTGCCTACCCCCTCCCTGTCACTCTGACTGCCCCCCTCCCTGTCACTCTGCCTACCCCCTCCCTGTCACTCTGACTGCTCCCCTCCCTGTCACTCTGCCTACCCCCTCCCTGTCACTCTGCCTGCTCCCCTCCCTGTCACTCTGACTGCCCCCCTCCCTGTCACTCTGCCTACCCCCTCCCTGTCACTCTGACTGCTCCCCTCCCTGTCACTCTGCCTACCCCCTCCCTGTCACTCTGCCTGCTCCCCTGCCTGTCACTCTGACTGCCCCCCTCCCTGTCACTCTGCCTACCCCCTCCCTGTCACTCTGCCTGCTCCCCTCCCTGTCACTCTGACTGCCCCCCCTCCCTGTCACTCTGACTGCTCCCCTCCCTGTCACTCTGACTGCCCCCCCTCCCTGTCACTCTGCCTGCTCCCCTCCCTGTCACTCTGACTGCTCCCCTCCCTGTCACTCTGCCTACCCCCTCCCTGTCACTCTGACTGCTCCCCTCCCTGTCACTCTGCCTACCCCCTCCCTGTCACTCTGCCTGCTCCCCTCCCTGTCACTCTGACTGCTCCCCTCCCTGTCACTCTGACTGCTCCCCTCCCTGTCACTCTGACTGCCCCCCTCCCTGTCACTCTGCCTACCCCCTCCCTGTCACTCTGACTGCTCCCCTCCCTGTCACTCTGCCTACCCCCTCCCTGTCACTCTGACTGTTCCCCTCCCTGTCACTCTGCCTACCCCCTCCCTGTCACTCTGACTGCTCCCCTCCCTGTCACTCTGCCTACCCCCTCCCTGTCACTCTGCCCACCCCCTCCCTGTCACTCTGACTGCTCCCCTCCCTGTCACTCTGCCTACCCCCTCCCTGTCACTCTGACTGCCCCCCTCCCTGTCACTCTGCCTACCCCCTCCCTGTCACTCTGACTGCCCCCCTCCCTGTCACTCTGCCTGCCCCTCTCCCTGTCACTCTGCCTACCCCCTCCCTGTCACTCTGACTGCTCCCCTCCCTGTCACTCTGCCTACCCCCTCCCTGTCACTCTGACTGCTCCCCTTCCTGTCACTCTGCCTACCCCCTCCCTGTCACTCTGACTGCTCCCCTCCCTGTCACTCTGCCTACCCCCTCCCTGTCACTCTGCCCACCCCCTCCCTGTCACTCTGACTGCCCCCCTCCCTGTCACTCTGCCTACCCCCTCCCTGTCACTCTGACTGCCCCCCTCCCTGTCACTCTGCCTGCCCCCCTCCCTGTCACTCTGACTGCCCCCCTCCCTGTCACTCTGCCTGCCCCTCTCCCTGTCACTCTGACTGCTCCCCTCCCTGTCACTCTGCCTACCCCCCCTCCTTGTCACTCTGCCTACCCCCCTCCTTGTCACTCTGCCTACCCCCCTCCCTGTCACTCTGCCTACCCCCTCCCTGTCACTCTGCCCACCCCCTCCCTGTCACTCTGACTGCCCCCCTCCCTGTCACTCTGCCTACCCCCTCCCTGTCACTCTGACTGCCCCCCTCCCTGTCACTCTGCCTGCCCCCCTCCCTGTCACTCTGACTGCCCCCCTCCCTGTCACTCTGCCTGCCCCTCTCCCTGTCACTCTGACTGCTCCCCTCCCTGTCACTCTGCCTACCCCCCCTCCTTGTCACTCTGCCTACCCCCCTCCTTGTCACTCTGCCTACCCCCCTCCCTGTCACTCTGCCTACCCCCTCCCTGTCACTCTGCCCACCCCCTCCCTGTCACTCTGACTGCCCCCCTCCCTGTCACTCTGCCTACCCCCTCCCTGTCACTCTGACTGCCCCCCTCCCTGTCACTCTGCCTGCCCCTCTCCCTGTCACTCTGACTGCCCCTCTCCCTGTCACTCTGACTGCTCCCCTCCCTGTCACTCTGCCTACCCCCCCTCCTTGTCACTCTGCCTACCCCCCTCCCTGTCACTCTGCCTACCCCCCTCCTTGTCACTCTGCCTACCCCCCTCCCTGTCACTCTGCCTACCCCCCTCCTTGTCACTCTGCCTACCCCCCTCCCTGTCACTCTGCCTACCCCCCTCCCTGTCACTCTGACTGCCCCCTCCCTGTCACTCTGACTACCCCAACAGGCTGCACACACCTATGAAGTGGACATTGGGTCTCTGAACTGCTTCACAAGCATTAGACTACTGGTGCCTGATAAACATTGAACAGTGCAGAGAAACACAGAAGGTAAGTGCTTGAGCCCAGGGGTTAAATAGTCCTGTTCCTTCCCCTGGCCCCCAGCTGAATCCACAGAATATACTGGAAGGGCTCATTTACATATGTGGTGCCCTCTGAAGAGCAATCCACATTTGTATTGCTCTTCAGAGGGTATTTGACAGGCAGGAAGGAGGTGTTATATCACCACCTCACCACCTGTTTAAACCCCAGAGCATCGCCCCGCAATTTAATGCATTGCACATGGATGCGGGAAGCCCCCATTCCCTTGGATGGGCTACATTCGGCAGGCATTATTGCTCACTGAACCCAACAGTGCAGAAATGTTTCCTGCACTTTGGCTGTGGCAAGTGTACACCCCCCTCTGCTGCCTTTTCAGCTTAAGGGTAATGGGTTGGGTAGCAGGTAAAACACAGCTCAACCTCTAATTTTTACTGTCCCCAACCACACGTGTAAACTGAGTCGCAAGGCACTCTGAAAAGTGATCCATAATGGATCATGTTTTAGAGGTATTTGAGCGGTGGTGAAAAAGCATTATGTTGCCTCCTCACCACCTGTTTTTAACCCCTAAAAACCCATACCACTGTGCTGTAGCCATGTGCATTGCACACAGTTGCAGCGCAGCTCCATTCAGGTTAATAGATTGAGTTATGCAAGTGCAGTGCCGTACACCACTAAAATGTTCGGGTTTGGCTTGAAGAAAAGGTGGGCAACCCTATGTACAGCTATAACAAAGTCAGCACCCAACAACTATATGACACACTGTAACAGAGCCATATAACACCTGCTGTACTGTGATTATGATAATGGTGATGATCGCAGTGAGATGCTAGTTTATATTTGTGTGCGCGCGGGGGGGGGATAAAAACAAGCAGCTGAGCTACGTTTTTACCACCCCAACCATTTTCCTTAAAGAACCTTTCAGCCAAGCTTTCCAATTAGGGACGCCTCTCAGTTTTTCAAGCAGACCTGTTTGAAAGCTCCATGGAGGTCTATGGGGCGGAGCCAGAGCGGGACATGGGTTAGGGAGCAGAGCGGAGCATGTTTCCTGGCAGAAAACAGCAGGCACAGCACAAGTACCCGCTCATCATCAGTGCTGCAAGGACGGAATAAGAGGCTCAGGAACAGCAAGCACCACTTTGCCAGCTCATAGGCTACACCGATGGACACTGATAGACTGCATAGGTGGACACTGATGAGGTGGCACTGATAGACTGCATAGGTGGATACTGATGAGGTGGCACTGATAGACTGCACAGGTGGACACTGATAGACTGCACAGCTGGACACTGATAGACTGCACAGGTGGACACTGATAGACTGCACAGGTGGACACTGATGAGGTGACACTGAGAGACTGCACTGGTGGACACTGATGAGGTGGCACTGATGGGCACTGTTGGTTTACACTGATAGGCAGCACTGGTGGGCACTTATGAGGTGGCAATGATGGGCTGCTCTGGTGGGCACTGATAAGGCTGCACTGGTGAATACAGATTAGGTGGCACTGATAAGCAACACTGGTGGGCACTGATAGGCTGCACTGGTGAACATGATGAGGTGGCACTGATAGGCAGCACTGGTGATTTACTGATGGGCTCCACTGGTGAGCACTGATAGGCTGCACTGGTGAGCACTCATGAGGTGGCCCTGATGGACACTGATAGGCAACACTGGTGGCACTGATCAGCTGCACTGATGAGACTGCACTGATGAGGCCATACTGATGAGGCTGCATTGGTGGGCACTGATAGGCTGCACTGAGGAGGCTGAACTAATGGGCATTGATAAGGCTGCACTGATTGGCAATAACGAGGCTGCACTAATTGGTGGCATTGATGGGCACTGATAGGCCATGATTTGTGATGCTGGGGCTGTATACTCTTTCCTGTGATGCTGGAGCTATATACTCTGTGCTGTGATGCTGAGCTGTATAATCCTGACTCTATGAGTGGAAGCAAGTGGAATACAGGGGACAGAGTGGGTGGATTCTATAAGGGGTGTGGCTTATGAGAAGTGGGAGGGGCCAAACATGGAGGGGCGGGGTCTTGCGCCCCCCCATCCTAAAACTTCACCAGCCGCCACTGCTAAAAACCCATGTCAGGTTTTATTGCTGTCCAACAAGATTACCCTCTAGTTGTCCTGGTGGCCACTTGGACAAAATTTGAAGGGAAAAACACATTTTATAGTTGTCACTGGAGCAGGAAAAGAGTGGAAATCTTCCAAGGAACTCAACCCAGAAGTCTATACAGCGCCTCATAGATCCCTCTTTACCCTTTCCTTTCCTCTCCTCCCCTTTTCACTCAGTCTAAATTACATACTATAGTGCACTACACAAAGTTCAGTCTCTAGACCTGTTATGTGACATTCCAGATAGCGGATTACTGTCAGCCAGGGTTAAAAGAAAAAAAAAGTGGGCTTTTTTTTGTGGTTAGTATTTTCAGATTTATATATATTTTTTTTTTTTTTTTGGGGGGAGGGGGGCTAAATTTTATTTGATTTTGTCTTTCTAGGACCTTGTAGGGTTGAGATTCAAGGATATCAATCCTGAGGTTTGGTGCCCAAAACTGGACTGCATACTCAAGATGGAGCCAAAGCAGTGTTTTGTAAACTGGTAGAAATATGGTTTTATATTTTGAGTAAATACCTTTTTATTGTATGACAGTAATCCGCTAACTTTACTAGCTGCAGCCTGGCATTGCTTGCTATTTTTGAGTCTGTGATTCACAAGGACTCCAAGATCGTTTTCCATCCAGGATTTCCCCATAGGAGCATCTCTCAATGAGTAGCTTGTCTGCATATTTTTAGCCCCCAGGTGCATAACTTGACATTTTTCAATACTGAAATGAATGATACAGTTTTTGCAGGATAATTCCTTATTACAGTTCCTTCAATTTCCTTCCCATGCCTTGCAAACTATTGATGTAAGGCTGACTGGTTTGTAGTAGCCTGGTACACATCTTGATAATTTTTTTTCAATATCAGTACCACATTTGCTTTTCACCAATCTTTTGGTACTAACTTTGTCAGCAATGTATCCTTAAAAAAATAGGAACAATAGCCTGGCTATAACTTGGGCAGGCCATAGATGGCATGAATTTCTTTCCCCATGAATGCAGGAAAAAAATTTGCATGATTCCCCCATCAAGACAGACATTACTGACAGGGGAATCCCTCCCACTGAGACATTGTGTTCTGCTGGCGGGGGGTGGGGAAGGGAGGGGAAAATTGTCCCCGCCGGGAGAAGACGGTCGCTAGCGATAATTGCAAGTAAATCTGGCAGGCCAGTTGTACCCAAGTTAATCGATCGTTCAACTTGGTACATCAGCCTGCCCATACACGGTTTCGAGTCTCAGCTGGTTCCTGCTGAACAGGCCGAGATTCGAAGCGTCTATAGCCGGCCTTAGCTAAGCTCCTTAGGAACATGCAGGTGTCAAGCCTCGTACACACTGCCGAGATTCTCGTCGGAAAAAACATGTAGTTTTTTTCGACGAGATTCTTGGACAAGAAACTTGTCCCGGCCGAGTGTACACACGTTTGATTCAAAGAACCCGCGGTTCTTTGAATGGAGCGTACGCGGTGACGTCATCGACTACGTTGAGCATGCGCTCGTCACATTCGATGCCGTCGCCGCCATCTTGGTATACCCTACCTATGCCTAGGAAGCTACCGCGCATGCGTCGAATTCATTTCGAACATGCGCGGGCTTCCGGGAGGACAGGTAAGTGTACACACACTCACTTTTCTCGTCGAGAAACATGCCGACGAGAATCTCGACGAGAAAATAGAGAGCAGGTTCTCTATTTTCTCGTCGAGATTACTTGTCGGTTTTCTTGACGAGAAACCATACACACGAACGAGTTTCTCGGCAAGACATCTCTGCCAGCAAGTTTCTTGCTGGTTCTTGCCGAGAAACTCGGTCGTGTGTACGAGGCCTAATGCCCCGTACACACGATCGTTTTTAATGTCATTTTTTAAACCAAAGTTTTTCTCCTCGTTTTTTTTCATGTTTCCTCTCAAGCCTGCCTTGCGTACACACCATCATTAAAAAAAACGATCAAGCAAAGCGCAGTGACGTTCAACACGTACGACGGCACTATAAAGGGGAAGTTCCGTTCGAATGACGCCACCCTTTGGGACGCTTTTGCTAATTCCGTGTTTCCGCGTGTTAGTAAAAGTTTGGTGAGAGACGATTCGCGCTTTTCAGTCTTCGTGCTTTGAAGATCGTTTTCGGGAGTTCAGATTGCGCCTGTGGGTTCGTATCTGTTTAGCACTGCTTGTAGTCAGTTCGTATCTGTTTATTCAGTGCGGCCTGCTCTGCACGTTCGTGTTTTTCAGCTTGTTCTTCATAGGCCTTGCTGTTCTTCCGTGCGTTCTTCTAGTTCGTTCTGTTCAGCCGACCGTTATCTAGCCATGTTGCGGCTACGTACTCGTCGTAGAGTTCGTGCTGTAGTTGGTGCAGGGGTTCATGCTGTATCCCGACTCCATGCCATGAGCAGGGTCAGGAGGAGTTCATGGACCAAGAATTGGTTGCTCCAGCGGCACCAATTCTGTCACGCCTTTGTTGCGGGAGATCAGAGAGAATAATCCTGATGATTTCAGGAATTTTCTCAGGATGTCTGACCCCGTATTTCAGCAGCTGTTGGCTTTGGTGTCCCCCTATATTACCAGGCAGGACACCGTTATGCGGGAAGCCATCAGTGCTGAGCAGAAGCTCATCGCCACGTTGCGATACCTGGCTACTGGGAGAAGCCTGCAGGACCTTAAGTTCTCCACAGGCATATCCCCCCAGGCTCTGGGGATCATTATACCAGAGACTTGTTCTGCCATCCTTCAAGTTTTGCAGGAGGACTATATTAAGGTAAGTGTTCTTCTTCAAAAATTCACATTGTATGGTTTTTATTTTTGGATATTTTTAATTTGCTTTATTTGCAGTCCCTAATTCACATGATTCTTAGCTGCAGGGAATGTCCCCTTTCTCCCCATGTTTTATTATTTAAAGTTTGGGGTTTGAGGCCTACCTGTAAATTTGGCTTACCTAACCTCTCCAGCATGCTATCCTGGGGCCATACCTACCTTGCCTAGTCATTTCCATGTTTTTTATTATATGTTCCATCGTAGTGCTTTACCCAAAACGCACCCTAAATTTGGCCTAGGAATGTTTCATTTTTGTTAACTTCAATAGAGAGTGCTACAGCCTTCATGTGTGATATTCCCAACTCATCTTCAACCCTTACTCCCCCCCCCCCCATAATTTTATTTATTTTTATTTTTTTCTTGCTTCCAATTTTTTATGTTTTGAACAGTTTCTACCAATGTTGGCCATGAATGTGTGTATGAAATCAGCTTTCAATGTTTCTGGCTCCAAGTATTAATTTGTTATTTCTTTAATTCCACAGTTCCCTTCTTCGCCACATGAATGGCAGAATGTGGCTTCCGAGTTTGCCCAGCGATGGAACTTTCCGAACTGTGGAGGAGCCATTGACGGCAAACATGTTCGGGTCGTCCCACCACCCCATTCGGGATCCTTTTATTATAATTATAAGGGGTTCCACAGCGTCGTGATGATGGCAGTGGTGTCGGCCACCTACGAGTTCCTCTATGTGGACGTTGGCAAGAATGGCAGGATGTCTGATGGAGGAGTTTTTGCCCAGACGGAGTTTGGAGAACGGCTCCTTTTGGATCTGCTGGCCTTGCCACCAGCGGAGCAGAATGTGGAGGGACTACCTTTTGTGTTTGTGGCGGATGAGGCGTTTGGCCTGGGACCCCATTTGATGAGGCCATTCCCGCAACGCACCCTCACCCCTGAGGAGGGTTTTCAATTATCGGCTGGCCAGAGCCAGAAGGGTGGTGGAAAATGCGTTTGGGATCATGGCCAGCCGATTTCGCCTCTTCCTTACCTCCATCCACCTTGCCCCATACAAATGGAACCATGTGGTTATGACGTGCTGTGTGCTGCATAATTTCCTAAGGGTGCATTCAACGAGTTATATATCTTTGAGTGGGCCTGAGGCCTCTTTAATCAATGCCGAAACTTTGGTGGCCCTGGAACCTGGCCGTCCTGGCTTGGCCCCCCCAACCGGACGTGAGGTCCGTAACCAATATGTGGACTATTTTATGGGTAGGGGGGCCATTGAAATGCCAGACAATCTCTAATAATTTTAGACCAAAAAAATAAAACTTTTAAAAAAAGTAAAGATTGGTTTGTCATTTTTATTGTATAATGTTGATGTTTCTGGTAGGTTTACCTAGTGCACTTGTTTTGCCATGTGGATTAAAAAATCTTTTAATTAGCCTTCATTGTCAGTGTAAACACCAAACATTGATTAGTTCACTCAGCACCACATTTACATAATGAAGCCACAATGATTTGTTATGTAAAAATACCTTTATTTTTTTTGTTTAGGTGGGCAACTTCCTTAGAAATGTGGATGTTCCCTTAATTTCAGGTGTATTAAAACGCATGACCAGCCATGCATAAACAAACTATATTTCTCCAAATTTAGAAAAAGCTAAACATGTGCTAGTCATTAAAGGGTAAAATAACCAAAAAAATAGAAATCTCTGCAAGTAAAACGTTATTTGGTGTAAAAACATTAGACACGCCCAAGCACAGCCATGATATTTTGGAGCCTTTCCTCCACCCGCTTTGTAATTGCCCTGATCTCTAGCAAATCTCCCTTAATTTTTTCGAGGTCACGACAGCAGACCATCAGGTATTGGATCAGGATCTGGGCACTGTGATGTGTCAACTTATTGGGGTCTTCGGCCAGAACTGCACCTAAATGTAAAAATAAATATGTAGGATAGAATATGTAGGCCTACATCTATTTAACATGCATGTGTCTGGTTTCACTCTGACCTGTGGTGGTGCCACTTTCCACTTCCACAACATCACATTCCTCTCCATCCTGGGGTTCTGGGGGTATTGTTGTAGGTATTGCAATTCTCGTCTCATCTGAGGTAGCTTTTCGAATCCCTAGGGAGATTGAAATAAAAGGAATAGTTTCATTAGTAGCGACTCAATTTTGCTAAAATAAGAAACATGAAAAAAAACTTTGTAATCATTCTTTTGAAGCATGCTCCATTTTAATTTTTACCCCCTGTGCCAACCGGGACAAATGATTGGATACATAGGCCAAAACAGAGCATATACATTTTGTAAACAAATTTGAAACATTGTAACACCCCAAAGTATCTACACTGGATCACCTGTGTGTGACTCCCTCAAGCTTTTTGACTTTAGGCCCACACTTGTACTACTGCGTTCAGATGTTTCATCAGCTGCTGAGCATTCACTCCCTTTAACATTACCATGCATATCGTTTTTTCAAATGAACAAATGTCCTTTGGATTAGCACACCAAAAATAAGTGTGGCCCAAATGTACTCCCCCAAATAAACCAAAAAACATGGGTGTTCACACTGGATGATCCTAAAACATCGTTTGAGGAACTGTACGGAGAAAGAGGTTTAATACGTCCGTTTACTATGCGGACGAACCTAAAAAAGATGGTATCTTTCAGTGTACTGTATGAAAGTTAAAAATACACGACAGAATACAAGAAAATAATATGTACCATTGAAACTCAAAAAAAAACAACTTACTTTTTAATATAACTTTCTTGATTCTTTTATATTGGTCGGCCTCCCGCAACTTCAGATCTGACCATCGTTTTCTGAGCTGTTCCTTCGTTCTGCACACCCCGAATTTTTGGTGGAGACTTTTGACCACTTTGCCCATAATTCTGGACCTGACCAGATTAGGCCTTTTATACGGACCATGCTTGGCATCATAATCCTCCTTCTTTAAAATGGCGACCATCTCCACCATTTCCTCGAATGACATGTTGGATGCCTTATATCTCCTGGGTCTTGATTTGGGCTCCTCTGTAATTTCATCCTCTGTAGAGGTAATCTCAGCCACCTGTGTCTCCGCCATGTTTTGTTCAGCCCTACGAGCGAGAAGGGGCGGGGAAAGTACAATATCGAACGTCAGGGGCGGGGAAAGCGTGCGGAGTTTCACGCATGCGCTGTGTATATAAAGTGAAGATCCATGTCTGGGAAATACGTTCATTTTTCGGGAGAGAGAGTTAGCAACGAACGTCGTGACCAAGGTACCTAACAATTTTACTTTTTGAGGTTCATCAGACGAGGAGATTTGTGTGCTCAAAATATGTAGACAATGCACAGTTGAGGAATGTTGCCTGAAATATATTTTTTTTTTGGTTTCTCGCTTTTACAGATATCATGAATACTTTTAAAAACCCAGACTTCATGGGGGAGTTCATCGACAAATGGCAAGAGCTCCCTATATTATGGCAAACAAAAAGTGGCGGTAATAAAAATAAAGACGCCAGGAAAGCAGCACTGGAGAGCCTGCTTGCATTTGTGCAAACAAAGATACCCACAACAACTCTCCAAGATGTCAAAAACAAAATTGGGACCATCAGAGGGACATACAGGACCCAGAGGACTATGGTCCTGAGGTCCCAGAGGTCAGGTGCACCAGCAGATAAGGTTTATAAACCCAGTCTGTGGTACTACAGTAAGCTTGCTTTTCTGGATGACCAGCTGGAAGTGCGGGAATCTCTCTCCACCCTTCCCCCCAGAGGTCAATCCAGCCTTCCTTGTACCCAACCCTCCAGCCTTCCCAGGAAGCCAGTCCTCCAGCCTTCCTGTCAACCCTGCTCTGGCTTCCTCTGAGGATCAAGATCAGGGCCTTGAGGAGGCAGATTTGGAGATATGGAGCCAGGTAAAGTTTTGCTATCTATATTTCTATCGTACAAAATTGTAGATTTTAAATAGATGTTAGTATTGTTAAAGGTATGTACACTTCTACCAATAAAGTTTGTGAAGAGCAAGATACAGTAGTGGCCTAATTTTATGTGTCCAAGACAACAAAACCAGGATGCGTAATCAATGAAAAGGACATAACTTTTGGCATTGATTTCAACAATGTCTAGAGGTGAACAATGTCTGTGAATGATGATGTGGCAAAATAAATAATGTCCCTTTCTTTTTTTACAGCCAGAGCAGAGCCAGGAAGAGGGTGATGTTGGGGATCAGGAGGAGGCAGGGCCCAGTGGCACCCAGGAGGAGGCAGGGCCCAGTGGCACCCAGGAGGAGGCTGGGCCCAGTGGCACCCAGGAGGAGGCTGGGCCCAGCACAAGAGCCCAGATGCCTCCCCTGGTAGTTAAACAACGAGGGCCAAGGAGAGGTAGGCAGGTGGAGGAGGAAACCAGGGCCTTCCTCAGAGAGGCAACAGCGGCCCTCAGAGAGGCACCCTCTGTTGATGAGGGATTTGCCGCAGTCCTCGCCCACAAACTAGGGCAAATGGAGTTGCAGCAAAAAAAATTCAGTGAGACCCTGCTATTGAAAGTCATCAATAAGGGCGTGCTGGGTGAACTCACTAGGTACACGGACATAACGGAGGTTGTCCCTACTCCTCCACCTCCTCCTCCTCCTCCTACTACTCCTCCTGCCACAACCTCTCCTCCTGATCCCCAGCCTCCAAGGAAGAAACCAACCAAGGCTGCAGAGAAGGCTGGAGAGAAGGCTACAAGGAAGAGGAGAAAATAATGCCTGCTGTAGTACCACAGACTGGGGACATATAGGACTTATCTGCTGTGGCTCCTGACCTCTGGGAGCTCAAGACAAGATTGGGCTCATTTTTTGGGGGGATCTAATCTCTATTTTGGTTTGGACATCTTGTATGGTTGTTGTGGGGTGAAAGGGATGCACAAATGCAAGCAGGCTCTCCAGTGCTGCCTTCCACTTTAATTTGTTAATGTTCTGAAATAAAAAAAAATTGAGTGCCCTTTAAATACTTGACTATGTGATTTGTATTTCAAAAGAGAGCTTGCTAGGAAGCAGGCAGGGACATCTCAAATTATATTATTGTTATTATCAGGGGACACAAACCTCCCTGAGGCCAAATGAGACACATTTGGAAGGTTGTTGTGGTAACTTTACACAAGAATAATTTAAGCCAAAATACTTAAAAAAAGGCCAAAAAAAATAACCAAAAATAATATAAAATTTAAAGAAAAAAGGAGAATTACATTATTTTATTATTATTAGTATTATTTAGGAGGGAGGTGCGGCTTATAAATAATATTTTATAATCATTAGAGC
Organism: Rana muscosa; assembly: GCA_029206835.1. Lineage (NCBI taxonomy): Eukaryota > Metazoa > Chordata > Amphibia > Anura > Ranidae > Rana > Rana muscosa. The sequence goes on along the minus strand of CM055124.1, from coordinate 23,181,995 downwards.
AATTTGGAATTACTTTAGAAACAAGTTTGGCATAAAACTCTCAATGTCATTATCAAAAGAGGGTAATTTTAAAGCATTATCAAAAGAAGAACGGAATGCGCAGCATTAAAACGATGCTATTAATTCCACCGTGACGAATGTGCCATCTCCATTTCCAACATTAGCTTTACCAAAACGAGCGCTCCCGTCTCATAGTTGCTTCTGAGCATGCGCGTTTTTTTCACGTCGTGAAAGCATACACACTATCGTTTTTCACGTCGTTAAAAAAAACGACATGAAAAACGACGTGAAAAAAGAGAGCATGTCCGGAATTTTTAATGGCCGTTTTTCACGTCGTTAAAAATGCTCTGGAGCCTACACACGATCATTTTTAATGCCCATTTTTTAAAATGGCATTTTTAACGGCATGAAAAACGATCGTGTGTACGGGGCATAAGACTTGTCAAAAAAAGGCCCCACTCAGGGATCAATCTTTTTAAAATTTAAATATATAGAATTAGGGTGCTGCTGCTGTATCCTTTGGAACATGCAGGTTTAAGACATCTGGTCCTGGAAACTTGTCAAAAAAAGGCCCCACTCAGGGATCAATCTTTTTAAAACTTAAATATATAGAATTAGGGTGCTTCTGCTGTATGTCAAGCTTGTAATACAAGGAAAAAAAAACAATTCCATGGCCAAATATGTGCTGCCGGAGTATGCTGTCCCTGAAGCTGTCTGTGAATATTGTACTATTCTGTAACACCAGGTACCGCTGTAAGGCATCCTCCAAAACTGTTATTTAAAGGATTTGTGTATTTTCAATGTCAGCCACATGAAAAGTATGAAAAGAAAAGAGAAAAGGGGAGAACAAGGGCAAGAAGAAGGAAGTGGGTAAAGGATCACCCCAGGGTAACAGGCTGAACTAAACTCAAGAAAACCAGCAGCATTCAGAGTGCTTAGAGATCCAGCAACTGATGCCGCGTACACACGATCATTTTTCCCGTCGGGAAAAATTTCATTTTTTCCTTTGGACGAGAAAAACGATCGTCTGTGGGCTTTTTGCCGTTTTTCCCGACGGGAAAAACGGCATTAATCACGATGAGAAAAATTAGAACATGTTCTATTTTTTCTCATCGTTTTTTCCAGCATTTTTTTCCGTGGCAGTTTTCCCATAGGGAAACACTGCCACGGAGCCCACACACGGTCGTTTTTCTCGACAAAGAAAAAAATGACGGGAAAAACGGTCATGTGTGGGGGAACATGCCGTTCCCTCGTTTTTCATTTTTTTTCATGTCATGATTCACGGCGGTGTTTTCACCGCCGTGAATCACGATCGTGTGTACGCGGCATGAGAGTCAGAATTAGGCCCCATGCACACGAGACGCCTTTGCAAACTCTGCTGAACGCACGTTTTTAAAGGCTGAGGCGTTTAGAAATGCCCGTTTTGCCGCGATTGCAGGCGCGTTTAGCGGCGTTTTACCACGTTTGCGTCTATAAGCGTTTAGTTAAGAAACATCATAAGACCCTCCCTAAGCTCAAAAAACAGTATTATTTAACCATTTCAGACATTTTGTGAGACCAGAGTGAGTAGCAGCAGCTGAGAGAGCAGCAGTGTACTTGTATTTAGCGTGTCACTTGCCACATCACCTGCCACAAGCTGTGGATTGTCCACTTGCCACATCACCTGCCACAAGTTGTGGATTGTCCCCCTGGTCACGTCACCTGCCGCAATTTGTGAATTGTCCACTTGCTACGTCACCTGTCCACGTCACCTGCCGCAAGTTGTGAATTGCCCACTTGCCACGTCACCTGGCCATGTCACCTGGCCACGTCACCTGCCACAAGTTGTGGATTGTCCACTTGCCACGTCATCTGCCACGTCACCTGGCCACATCACCTTCCACAAGTTGTGGATTGTCCACTTGCCATGTCACCTGCCACAAGTTGTGGATTGTCCACTTGCCGCGTCATCTGCCACGTCACCTGACACAAGTTGTGGATTGTCCACTTGCCACGTCACCTGCCACAAGTTGTGGATTGTCCACAATGCAATGCAAGCAATTACAGTTATTTTTATTTTTTTTAATGGTTTTTCATAATTTGCCATCATTTTTGAGATTTCTAATGTATTTAGGTCACCTTTCAAAACGTTTATAAACTAAATCGCCACAAAACGCTGGTACCCGCGTTTAGCCGCATTTTGCGTCTGAAACGTGGAAAACTTTTGCGTCTGAACCCATTTTTTTGCTTCTGGAAAAACGAGGTTAAATGCAACTGCTTAAAAATGCCAAAAAACGAGACTGTAGCCTCGTACACACGAACGAGTTTCTCGGCAAAAACCAGCAAGAAACTTGCTGGCAGAGATTTTTTGCAGAGAAATTCGTTTGTGTGTATGGTTCCTCGTCAAGAAAAGCGACAAGAATCTCGACGAGAAAATAGAGATCCTGCTCTCTATTTTCTCGTCGAGATTCTCGTCGGCATGTTTCTCGACGAGAAAAGTGAGTGTGTGTACACTTACCTGTCCTCCCGGAAGCCCGCGCATGTTCGAAATTAATTCGACGCATGCGCGGTAGCTTCCTAGGCATAGATAGGGTATACCAAGATGGCGGCGACGGCATCGAATGTGACGAGCGCATGCTCGTCGTAGTCGATGACGTCACCGTGTACGCTCCATTCAAAGAACCGCGGGTTCTTTGAATCGAGCGTGTGTACACTCGGCCGGGACAAGTTTCTTGTCCAAGAATCTCGTCGAAAAAAACAACATGTTTTTTTCGACGAGAATCTCGGCCGTGTGTACGAGGCCTGTGTGCATGGACACATAGAATAACATTGAATGAGTTCAGGGGCAGTTGAAAAAAGCGTCCAACTGCCTCTGAACGCGTGTTTACCAGCGTCTCGTGTGCACGGGGCCTTACTTGGTAAGTACCTAGTGATCCAAAGTTTCAATTTTTTTTTTTAATGAATTGAAATCATTTAATTGTATTTTAAATAATACCTCAGTCTATCTTTCAATTAACCTCTTCAAGATCTCTGTGCTGAATGAATCGGACTGGGAGCAGAGGGACAGCATAGTAAGCCAGTCAGCTCTTACCATACAAAGTACACAGACTGCTGACAGATAGAAGAGCACAGGATTGACCTCATCAGTGTGTTGCTGCTCCTTCACTATCCAATCACTGACCGGGGAGGAGCCTTGACAAAGCTTTATTGCTTTAACTACAGTAGAGAAAATGGAGATCAGATCCTGGCTGTGCTGTTGGCAGGAATGTCTGCATTAGAAAACTGCCTGAATAAGTTTATATTTTTTAGCATCTACACATATTTAAAGCAGTGATATTAAAGTCAAGATTTTTTTTTTAAAATAACAAACATGTTATACTTACCTGCTCTCTGCAGTGGTTTTGCACAGGGCAGCCTCAATCCTCCCCTTCTCAGCACTGGCGTAGCGTGGGGGGGCAGGGGGGGCCGTCGCACCGGGCGCAACATTTAGGGGGGGGACCCGCCAGTATGTGTCACAGTGGCTGCCTCCTAAATGTACTGTGTCCCCGTGTCCGCTGCCATGTTCAGTCTCAGGCGCCCTGTGATTGGGCGTATGGGGTCATGTGCGGCGGCGGGGCTGGCCTGTCCACGATCGCAGTAGATCCTGGAGTTCCGCCTTCGCCCAATCACAGGGTACAGGAGACTGAACATGGGTGGAGGCGGGACTCCAGGATCTACCGCGATCGTGGACAGGCCCGCCCCTCCGCCGCACATGACCCCATACGCCCAATCACAGGGCGCCTGAGATTGAACATGATGGCGGGGAATATCGCCGAGCAGAGCAGGTGCCGAACATGGCGAGTCGGATTACTCCAGCAAGGTACCGGGGATCGGGAGGAGGGCAGCCGTTGACACTCTTCCAGGCAGGCTGAGCCAATGCTGGGGAGGAAGGAGAGCACAGAGCCGGGAATAGAGCGCAGGCAGCAGGGGGTGGAGGAGAGAGGCATGCGGGAGAGGGAAAGTCAAAGCCTGGAGCCGGAGGAGAAGAGAGGAATGGAGAGGAGAGGGGGAGCAGCTTGGAAGAGAGATGGAGGGAAGAGAGGAAAGACACACTTCTGTATACACATGAATGGGACAGGAGGAAATCAGTGGAGCTGGGAGTGTCACATCCATGGGGGGGGGGGGGGGGGACACATGGAATCAGTGGGAGATGACACTAACAGGAGCTGGGACTGTCACATGAGATGAGGGGTCCATGGATGGGAGCTGAGAGGGGTCCATAAATAGGGGTACAACACACACAGGGACAGGAGAGAAACGTGGGTGGAGGCATGGACACTTACTGTGTGTTCTATGAACAATGAGATCCGCAGGACTTCCACACACCAGCCCACTCCCCCCACCTGTCATACAGTTATGCCATCCTGGACATCACAATCCCAGTACACCTCCACTACACCGCACAGCACACCTCCACTACACCGCACATCACACCTCCACTACACCGCACAGCACACCTCCACTACACCGCACAGCACACCTCCACTACACCGCACAGCACACCACCACTACACCGCACAGCACGCCTCCACTACACCGCACAGCACACCACCACTACACCGCACAGCACACCTCCACTACACCGCACAGCACACCACCACTACACCGCACAGCACGCCTCCACTACACCGCACAGCACACCACCACTACACCGCACAGCACACCTCCACTACACCGCACAGCACACCTCCACTATAAGGCGGGGGGGTCATTGGAAGGCGCCACAAAAATCTCCACCTACACCGTATAGTCAGGGGCGGAGCCAATGGGGGTGTCAAAATTAGGTTTCACCTAGGGTGGCAAAAATCCTTGCACCGGCCCTGGTCAGTGTAGTACAGTGGTTAGTGTAGTGGTCAGTGTAGGAATCAGGTAGGTCAGTGTAGTGGTCAGTGTGGGAATCAGGTAGGTCAGTGTAGTATAGTGGTCAGTATAGTGTAGTGTAGTGGTCAGTATAGGAATCAGGTACGTCAGTGTAGTGGTCAGTGTAGGAATCAGGCTGGTCAATACTATTGTAGGAAGGGAAGGGATAGGACTCGGGGAGTGCTAAAAGTCCGCAGGTTAGGGGGGCGCAAATTACTTGCCTTGCCCCGGGCGCTGACAACCCCCGCTACGCCACTGCTTCTCAGGTCCCCTGAGTACTCCTGGCTCCACCCTCCTGCCAAGTGCCCCCACAGCAAATAGCTTACTTGCTCCCGAGCTGCTGCTCTGCATTACCATTCAGATCTGCCCCCTCTCTCTTCTCGTTGGCTGACTGGCTGTGATTGACAGCAATAGGAGCCAATGGCTCCCACTGTTGTCTCAGCTAATGAGGAGAAAGAGTCCCGGGAGAGCTTAGACTTTTGTGCACATTGCGGCACTGCAATTTGGCTCAGGAAAGTATTCAGGGTGCTGGGGGGGCTGCTGCACACATAAGGTTTTCTACCTTCATGCATAGAATGCATGAAGTTAAAAAACCTTGAGCCTTTAGAACCACTTTAACCACTTCAATACCATGCACTTACGCCCCTTCCTGCCCAGGACAAATTTCAGCTTGCAGCGCTGTCACACTTTGAATGACAATTGCGCGGTCATACAACGCTGTACCCAAACTAAATTTTTATAATTTTCTTCCCACAAATAGAGCTTTCTTTTGGTGGTATTTGATCACCTCTGCGGTTTTTATTTTTTGCTAAACAAACTAAAAAAGACCAACATTTTTGAAAAAAAAAAGATTTTTTTTTAGTTTCTGTCATAAAATTTTGTTTTCCCCTTCACTGATGGGCACTGATGAGGCAGCACTGAAGGGCACTGATGAGGCAGCACTGATGGGCACTGATGAGTTGACACTGATAAAGTGGCACTGATGGGCACTGATATGTAGAATTGATGGGCACTGATAGGCGGCACTGATATGCAGCACTGATGGGCACCAATAGGCGGCACTGATATTCAGCACTGATGGGCACTGATAGGCGGCACTGATAGGTGGCACTGATGGGCACTGACAGGCGGCACTGATGGGCACTGACAGGCGGCTGTGATGGGCACTGACAGGCGGCTGTGATGGGCACTAATAGACGGTACTGATTGGCACTGACAGGTGGCACTGATGGGCAGCACTGATGATGAGGTACTGGCAGTTGTTACTGCTGGGCAGTGATTGGCAATGTGGTGGGCAGTGATTGGCACTGGTGGGCAGTGATTTGCACTGTGGTGGGCAGGGATTGGCACTGTGGTGGGCACTGGCATCCTTTATTATGGGGGAACTGGTTGGCAGGTGATCTTTTATATTTGAGGGGGCTGTGCTTACAATCAATGTGCTGATTATCAGCACAGACCCCGCCCTCTGACCCCGCCCTCTGACAGGGAGAGCCGCCGATCGGCTCTCCCTGTCAGCGTGAACCGAGAAATGCCGTTTACCGATGATCAGCTGTGATTGGTCACAGCTGATCACGTGGTAAGAAGCCTCTGACAGAGGCTTCTTATCACGATCGGAGATGCCGGGTGTCAGACTGACACTCCGCACTCGCGATCACCGCGATGCGCCCCCCCATGGGCGTGCGCGCCGGCATGTTATCCTGCTGGACGTCAATAGACGTCCAGTCAGGATAACATAACCACTTCCCGGATGTCAATTTGCTATTGACCGGGCGGGAAGTGGTTAGACTCTCTCAATCAATATTAACTATTTTAATCGCTATGCTGCCAGCATTGGTAAATTGATGGTAAGGTGTATTATATTTACGCGTTTTAACCTTTTTTAACATTTCTTCGCTGGGTTTCTGGTCTAGGCCAAAATTATGTCATACATCCCAGGAGTCATCATGGGCACGGGGGAGGAAGGGTTTTCTAAGCTAAGCCCACCGTCCTGCCTACATATGTGAGCTAAGGGCAGAGTGATTCCAGGAAATAAATGCTACATGAATCATCTGCTCTTACTCAAGATGGCCACACCTAGAAATAATAGAGGTGTTTTTAGAAATGATTTCTCAACAAAATTTAACTAAATGTTAAATGTGAAAATCAGAGGTGTTCTGTCACATTAGCAACCATGTAAGGTCAGCAGGTTTGATGCTGCTTTTAAAACATTTAACATCTAAACAGTCCGTCGGATTTACAAATACTGAATTTAAGCATATAAGCTCAATTTTTTGTTGAAAATAACTGTGAAATCTAAAACTCCGGTGGGTGTAACAAGATGTCCGCTTGCCTCCTTCTCACTCTATCATTACTGTGCAGGAGTGTGGGGTGTAGCAAGATGGCAGCGACTAAATGTCACTTCCTGACGAGACAGCGGCGGCCGCCGGGTGTACCAAGATGGCTGCCGCTCCGGAGCTAGGCCGAAGCCGCGGAGCGCACGGCAGAGCGCTTGGTGTGCCGATCCGAACAGGTTGACCCGTTCGGATCACGAATCGGTGAAGATCCGTTGCACCACTAGTGAGCATAGTCGGGTTCTCTTGATGAGAGCCTGTGACAGCCCCTTATTTGTATTAACCCCCACCGCACCAGAAGATTACAATAGCAGGGGGGCATGAAGAGAGGAAGATATCTACTAACAGAAGAGGAATCGGCACAATGGACTACTGGCTGTAAATTAGTCCTTTGTGCTGATTATTCTGTTTTTAATTTTGGGCACACTTAGGCCGACCATAAACGGTTCGAAACTTGGCCAGTCCAGCAAGCCTCTAGCTAACAACCAAATTTTATTTTCTTGAACAGCTCACCCCACACAGTTACAACCTTTAGTATCACTTAATCTTACCCTTTAGATTGTAAGCTCTCACAAGTAGGGCTCTTCTAATCCTCTTGTCCTAAACTGTATTGTACCTGTACTGTCTCCTATTATTTTGTAAAGTTCTACGCAAACTATTGGTGCTATATTAATCCTGATAATAATATTGTATGGTGGAAATGCAATCATAGCCCATGAACTCCATGGAATGTGAGGAAAAGGGGATAAGGCTGTTTTAAGGCTCCCCTTTTCCTTATGGGATTGTTGGCAGGAGCAGTTTCAAGTTTCCCCCTTTTTTGATTTTAAGAGGGAAGTATAAGGATAGGTCAGGCAGCTTGTTGCTGGGGAAAAAGTTCTGAGTCTAGGATAGGTCAGTTAGGTCAGTCAGGCGGGAAAGTTAGGGATTGGTTAAACTGGCCAGTTACTGGGGAGAAAATTCAGAGTACCCTGGGTTCATGATTGGTCAATTGGGGTCATCTGACCCATAGATCTTTCTAGAAGCCTTCGGGGTCCCTATTTAAAGGGCTAGTCCGGGAGGTCCGGGGCCAGTCGTTCTGAAGAGGATTAACAGCGGAACTTGAGCTATAATACTGGGCAAAGAGCTGTAATACATCCGCTGTTTAATCCTCTTCGGCGGCATGAAGACACTAATTCGACAGCTGCTGGAATGGGTGGAAGCGGAGGGAGAAGATTGGTTACGGCAGTGCTTGGACTTACCTGCGGGTCAAGAAGCCAGAGCGTTCGAAGAGGAGATCGGGGAGCAGCCTGAAGGGGATATCGCCGCCATCAGAGCGGAAGAAAAAGAGGCGGAGATAGGATCGGAACTTCCGTTTCCAGGTCGGGCCTCAGAGACAGCGGCAGTGATGGACGGGGAGGCGGAGCTGTTAAGCAAGAGGAAGCGCACATTGCGGAGGAGATTCAGCCTGCCCCCGAATCGGAGCGACGTACAGCGGAAGGCGGAGCCAGCGCAGAAAGCAAGGAAGCGTCTCTCCCATTCTGAAGAGAGAGATAGAGCGGCAGTGACAGCGAATGTCGAGGCACGCCCCCCAGTGAGGTCATCATCTCCACGGCAACATACGGCATCCTTTCAGAATGGATCAGCCAGGCGGCGGGGCGGCTTTCCAGCGGCCACAAACAGCGCAGCGGTGCTGGTTCTTCAAAATGCAGAAGCAGCTGGTACAATTCCAGTGCTTTGTGCATCACAGCAGCCAATGTCTATGGGTATGGGTGAGTCTACAGGTGAGCTTTTGAATGTACATTTAATTGATCGTTTTTCAGATGTGTTAGCCAAATTTATGGAGAGTTTTAAGAAAGATATGTTATTACATCAAACTAAGGTGAATACTCTTTCTGTTTCTAATGATCATGGTTTAGGGTCACAAGAACCTGCTGCTCTGGTTTGGTCTGCTGAAAAGATTTCAGGGACAGCTCCAGAGGTAATACAGGCTACAGATCCGGTTTCCATGGTAGCAACAAGCTCTGTTAAACATACCATTCCTATAGCGGTGTCTGACAACCATGTGAAAGAATCAATGCCTTGTTTTTTATCACCTCTTGGTTTTCATCTATCTTCCACAGTAAAGGAGAACATTTGGAATAGTGACTTTATTGATATTTCAACATTGTTACCATCCTTGAAGGAGCCTTTTTCTAAGGCCTGGTTCACACTGGTCCGACAAACGCTCCGACATTAGGAGCTCATGTCGCATGACGTGTGAAAATCAATGTTTCCCTATGGGAGACGTCTTAACTGGTTCGACACAAGTCGGTCCGACTTTGAAAATGCTCCCTGTACTACTTTGGTCCGACTTTGATCCTACTTCAGTCCATTGAATATCATTGAAGTCGGATCAAAGTAGGATCCTTGTCCTAACCATCCGACATTTGACATCCGACATGTGATTACAGCAGCAGTAAAAGGAATTTATCTCACCCTGGGATTGTTTTGATTGGTCAAAGGACAAGTCAGACTAGCACAAAGTCGGATCAAAGTAGTATCCTGTTCATGAATGTCGGATGGATGTCGGACCAATGTAGGATCAATGTAGGACTGATGTCGCAGAGCAAAGTAGGATGAAAGTCGGATGAATGTCGTGTCATATCAGTGTGAACCCAGCCTACAGCTGAAAAAGGTGACAAATTAGATGAAGATAGACGCAAAAGTGTACCTTTTAAGTCATTCTCCAACTGGTTGCAAGGATTTTGCATATTTTCAAGTGTTTTGTGTGAAAGATTTCCGGATAAAAGTCCGGGACTTTTTCAACACATTGATATCATACAGGAAGCCTACAGATGTTTTTCAGGTTTTTCCTGGTTTACATATGATGAGGCTTTCCGACACAAAATGTCCCTTTAGCCTGGTTTGCAGTGGGGTTCAAAAGATGTGGGCCTGTGGCTTAACCTTTTTCTTCCACAGAAACCATCTTTGCCCAGGTTAACCTCGGGTAATCCCACACCAATGTTAACGGGTTCGTACAAGAAAGGCTTATGTTTTTCTTTTAATGACAGCCAATGCAGATGGCCTGCTACATGCAGATACAAGCATGAGTGTGCTTTCTGTGGGGGTTCGCACCCGGTGGCTAAATGCTTTCGCAAAATGTCAGCTGCTAATCAGCAGCAGCCGCAGAAGGAATTTTTTCTTAAAAGCAACATCCCCGGTGATAGTGGAAAGCATGCTTCCTTGGCTACAACAGTACCCAAAGCGTCAGAAGGCGGAGCTTCTCACTAGAGGTTTTCAGGAAGGTTTTTTAATTCCTCAGTTTTACGGAACAGGTTGCACGATGGTGGATAATCTGAAATCTGTTTCAGATTTTCCAGTTATAGTTAAAAAAAAAATTGGAAGCAGAAATTTCTTTGGGTAGAATATCAGGCCCTTTTGATGAACCTCCTTTTCAGGATTTTCGTTTGTCCCCGTTGGGTGTTGTACCAAAGAAAGAACCAAATTCTTTTCGCATAATCCATCATCTGTCTTTTCCAGTTGGATCTTCATTAAATGATCAGATAGATGATAGGCTATCGTCAGTATCATATGCTTCTTTTGAGCAGGCTATCCAAAAAATTAGGGTGCTAGGGGGCTCAGCTCTTTTAGCGAAGGCAGATATAAAAGCAGCATTTCGGTTACTTCCGATTCACCCTAGCTGCTTTAATTCTTTGGGTTTTCAATTTCAAGGAAAGTTTTATTTCGATCGTTGTCTGCCAATGGGTTGTTCACTATCATGCTCATATTTTGAAGAGTTCTCTACATTTTTGGAATGGGTGGTATCGTGTAAGTCAGGATCCCCTTTCCTGATGCACTATTTAGACAATTTTTTGTTTATGGGTTCTTCTGATTCCAGTGCTTGCATGTCATTATTGCAACATTTTATAGCCATATGCAAAGACTTTGGTATTCCATTAGCGCATGAGAAAACGTTTTTTCCTTCTACATGCACTGAATTTTTGGGTATCACAATTGACACCGTTCAAAAGGAGTTTAGGTTGCCTGTAGAGAAAGTTGAAAAGTTGAAGAATCTTCTTCTGTCTTTTATCAAGAAGAAGAAGATTCTTTTAAAAGAATTACAGTCTTTACTGGGTCTGTTAGCTTTTGCTACACGCATCTTACCTGTAGGTAGGATTTTCTCTAGGCGTTTATATTTAGCAATATCAGGAATCAAGAACCCTCATGCACATATTAGATTGACAGTAGATTTAAAAGAAGATTTATTAGTTTGGTATAATTTTTTAATACATTTTAATGGGAGAACTTTTTGGCAGGATGAGTTTGTTATGGATAGTGATTTCTGCTTATCCACTGATTCGGCTGGATCAGTGGGTTTTGCAGCCGTTTGGAAAAACCAGTGGTGCTCTGCTACTTGGCCTCAGAGATGGGTAAGTAGGGGTTTGTGCAAGAATATTTTGTAACTTTTCCCTATTATAGTTGTGTTAGAGATTTGGGGTGATATGTTTGCAAACAAGAGAATCATTTTCAGTACTGATAATAGGGGTGTTTTGTTTGCAGTCAATTGTTTGACTTCCAAATCTCCTCCTGTGATAGCCCTGTTATGTTATCTAGTGTATAAATGCCTTTGTCACAACATTTAGATTAAAGCTAAATACATCCCAGGTAAGGTGAATGAGATGGCTGACGCACTCTCTCATTTACAGATGGAGCGTTTTTTCTCCCTGTTACCCACAGCGGACCTTGTCGGGACTCCTTTCCCATCACGTTTATGGGAAATCGTTTGATTTCAGATAATATAGAGAAATCTTTGGCTACCACTTCTTGGTCCAGTTACCGGTCCTCGTGGTTGCTCTGGTTGCAATTTTTAAATTCCAAGAGGGCCCAATTTTCGGATGTGTCCGAAATACTGGTTTTGTCCTTTTTGGAATGTCTTATGAATAAAGAATATTCTTGGTCTTATGTGTATAAGACTCTGTCAGGTATATCCTTTTTTCAGAAATTGAACAGTCTGACCTCTTGTTTATTGTATTTTTCAGTACAACAAGCACTTAAAGGTTATAAAAAGTCTCATTGCAATATTGATAACAGACAACCCATTACTTCCGAGATATTGGAATCCCTTTGTGCTATAACTGCTTCTGTATGTTCTTCTTCTTTTGAGGCTACTCTATTTAATGCAGTTTTTACTATGGCCTTTTTTGCAGCACTCCGAGTATCTGAAATAGTGTCGATGAGCAAAAGAAATCCGTCTGGATTGCTATTTAAGCACGCAATCCTGAATGATTCTAATTAGAAAATATTCATTCGTGGTAGTAAAACCGACCAGTTAGGAAAAGGCAATTGGATACATTTGCTGTCTTCCCCTGGGTCAGTGATTTGCCCGGTGGCAAGATTATCGGCTTATTTGAAACTTCGGCCTCATTCTGAAGGTGTGCTGTTTATTAGGCTTGTGCAATTCGTTTCGTAACGAATTGAAATTCGTCCGAATTTAGCAACTTTCGGACATTCGGAAGCATTCGAATTTCCGAACAAAGCAATTACGAATAAGACCGAATCCGAAATAAATTATACCGCAAATAGCGAATGCCCGAATGTCTTCGGCATAATTCGTTATGAAAAAGTTACGAATGTACGAATCCATACGAAGCACAATAACACTCACTCTGCTCTGCTCTCTGCTTCTCCCACACCGTGCTGAACTCCCTCTCAAAATGGTGTACAGGGGCGGAGGTTATAGCCGCATGTAAAAAACGAAAGTAAAATACGAGATTTCGAATCCATTCGAAGCACAATAACACTCACTCTGCTCTCTGCTTCTCCCTCACCGTGCTGAACCCTCTCAAAATGGTGTACAGGGGCGGAGGCTATAGCCGCATGTAAAAAACGAAAGTAAAATACGAGATTTCGAATCGTTACAAATAACCGCAATGTATTTAGAAAAGTACAAATCCATTCGAAGCACATTAGGCATAATAGGCAGCGTCGTTGTGAGAGAGACACGGAAAATTACGAATCAACGAACCCAAAAAAAGTTACGAAAGTAGGAGTTGTGTCCAGAATCAACGAAAAACAACGTACTCTACCGAAAGTACGAACCCAAAAAAAGTTACGAAAGTAGGAGTTGTGTCCAGAATCAACGAAAAACAACGTACTCTACCGAAAGTACGAATTATAAAGCAACAAAAAATTCAACGAAAAATGTCGCTTGCAAAAATACGAATGAGTCCGAACACGAAAAATCCCGTCTAGCAAAATTACGAATGATTACGAATCAACAGGACCGGAAAGAAACGAACCGAAACGGAACGAATTTTTCCGTTGTGCACAAGTCTACTGTTTATTCATATGGATTCTTCTCCTTTGACTAAGTTTCAATTTAATAAAATATTGTCCAGGTGTTGCAAGTTATTGAATCTAGCTAACGTCAGGATTTCTTCGCACTCTTTCAGAATCGGAGCTGCCACGGAAGCTGCAAGGTTGGGATTTATTGATAGCAGAATTAAGAACTTGGGGAGATGGAAGTCTAATTCTTTTCAGTTATATGTACTGTGACAGCAGGAAGGTAAAGTCACCTGGTTGCATCCAGGGGGGTAGATATATTTCTCCCAGATTCAGGCTTTATGCCAACTTATACAACTAGGGAGGGAGTTGATGAAGCCCAGCTGAGGCTAGTGGGCTCATGGATGACTCATACCTCTAGGGAGAGGGCTGGGCGTCGTGCAGGCAGGGAGTTGACGAGACCAGCTGAAGCCTGTCAGTTCGTTTAAGGCCTCTATAAAAACTCCCAGATTCATTAGGTGTTTGCTCATGCCTGGAACCAGACCTGTGTGGACTGTCTAGGGAGAGTGAACCCCTGTGCGGTGAGAAAAAGCCTGTGTGGCTATTTGTTTGGACATTGACTAAACCAGGGACTTAGGGACTAGGACAGCACCAGGCTGATCCCAGTTGTTAGTTAGGAAACCTGCATGTTTAGTCAGAGGTCAAGCTGACCAGGATTTATTTTGTTTATGTTTCTTTTTGGCTTTGCTGTGTTTTTGTCACTGTACATAGAGAAATAAACCGAACCTTTTGATTTTGAAAACCACAACCTCCGTCTGCTGGCCCTGTTTTTGTGTGGGGAGCCCAACCAGGGGGTCACACACACCCGCTACCGAGTTAACCCCCTCACAGTTGGTGGAGAATGCGGGCAGTTTTTTTAAGCCAGCATGGAGGAGATACTGAAACAGCTGGCTCTAGCAAATGCCAATCAACAGCAGACAAATGCAGGTTTGCAAAGGAGCCTTGCAGCCCAGCAGCAAGCTCACCAACAGAGTCTGGAAGCTCAGCAACAAGCCCAGCAGCAATCTGAGGCCCGCTTCATAGACCTGTTACAGAAGCAAGAGCAGAGACTACAACAAATGGAAGCAGTAGTGCAGCAACGTCCGCAGACCAGTGAGGAAAGCCGTCCCACTAATACCGCGTCCTTTGGGGTGAGTCGTTTATTGACAAAAATGACTGGAGAGGATGATCCAGAGGTTTTTTTGACCACATTTGAAAGGACTGCTGAAAGAGAAAAGTGGCCTGAGGAGCAGTGGGCTGGACTGATGGCTCCTCTGTTAACTGGTGAATCGCAGAAGGCTTACTATGACCTAGAGCCTGACCAAGCAAAAGACTATGTGATGCTAAAAGCTGAAATATTGGCAAGGCTGGGTGTCACCCTGTCTGTCCGGGCTCAGCGTGTGCATAACTGGACTTTCCAGCTTGGAAAACCCCCCAGGTCTCAAATGTATGATCTCATTCACCTGAGCAGGAAGTGGCTACAGCCAGAGACTTTGTCCGCACCAGAGATTGTGGAACGTGTTGTAATGGATCGGTTTTTGAGAGCTCTTCCTACTGCCATCCAAAAGTGGGTAAGCCATGGAGACCCAGAGACGGCCGGTGGTCTTGTGGATCGTGTAGAGAAATACTTGGCTACAGAGAACCTGACGGCCTCTTCCAGAGACTCTCGGACTTTCCACCCTAAGACCAGACCATCCCCAGGGGCGGATAAGAGGATTCCAAGGGGTGAGGGTGGAGAGAGTGAGAGGGTGGGAGCTCTACCCAAAGTTTGGCGAGAACAGCCTGGGAAGTCAGGGGCTCAAGAGGCAGCCAAAAGGATTGTTTGCTACCGCTGCCGGCAAGCGGGACATATTGCAGCAAATTGCCCGGTTGTGGAGGAACCCATGCAATGTGACTTTCTGACGGACCGACGTCAGTCGCTGTGTGCGACAGTCGCATGCACTGCCATTCGGGGAACTGAGAAACATTTATGCAAAATGTGTATTAATGGTAGAAATGTTGTGGTATTACTGGATTCAGGTAGCCTTGTGACCCTGATAAAGGCTGAATTAGTTAAAACAGAGGTCTCTGGGAATAGCAAGGTAGCTGTTATTTGTGTGCATGGGGACACCCGAGAGTATCCAGTGACTACAGTGTGTTTCGAGACCCCCAAAGGTACCCTCTCTCATCCAGTGGGGTTAGTATCTCAATTACCGCATGATGCCATTGTGGGAAGGGATTTTCCGAAGTTCTGGGAACTGTGGGATGATCCTGAGCCCCCCACTGGTGCCCCTATGTACCAGGAATGTGATAGCCAGAACTCCTCTGAGAGTGGTGAGGACTCTCCAGAATTTCCCTTGTCAGTATTGGCAGGGGAGACTCAAGAAACTGGAGAGGAGCCCACCTCCTCAGACGAAAACCTACCGTCTGTGGAGTTTTCTGATCTGGAGGTTCACAGGGAAAATTTTGCCACAGAACAGTTAAAAGACCCCGCCCTAATAAAGGCACGGAAAACGTAGTGGAAATAGATGGCGAGTTAGTGAACCCAGATAATACCTGCACTTACCCATACTTCAGCGTAGAGAAGGACCTACTGTATCGGGTGGCAAAAAGGGCAGAAGAAACCGTTGAGCAGCTTGTGGTGCCCAAACCTTACAGGAAGTTGGTGTTGGAGTTGGCCCATGGGCACATTCTTGGAGGTCATCTGGGGACAGAGAAAACCCGAGAGAGGGTATTACAGAGATTCTATTGGCCTGGGGTGATGAAGGACATAGAAAATTATTGTTCCTCCTGCCCTGTGTGTCAGAGGTCGGCCCCGATGCCACATTTCCGTAGCCCGCTGGTCCCTCTACCCATCATTGAGGTCCCGTTTGAGAGAATCGCAATGGATTTGGTAGGTCCTATAATCAAGTCCGCTAGGGGGCACCAGTACATATTGGTTATAATGGACTATGCCACCCGTTATCCAGAAGCGATCCCTCTCAGAAATACCTCGGCCAAAACCATAGCCAAAGAGCTATCTCTTGTTTTTAGCCGGGTGGGTATTTGTAAAGAACTGCTTACGGACCAAGGTACACCCTTTATGTCCCGGGTTATGAAAGAGCTGTGTAAATTGTTCAAAGTGACGCAATTGCGTACATCTGTGTATCACCCCCAAACCGATGGGCTGGTTGAAAGATTCAACAAAACCCTAAAACAAATGTTGAAGAAAGTGGTGGATAGAGATGGAAGGGATTGGGACTGTCTACTTCCTTATTTGATGTTTGCTATTAGGGAGGTGCCCCAATCCTCTACGGGATTCTCCCCCTTTGAGTTACTGTATGGGAGACACCCAAGAGGGCTGTTGGATATTGCCAAGGAAACTTGGGAAAGTGAGAGTTCTCCCCACAGGAGTGTGATTGAGCATGTCGCCCTGATGCAAGATCGAATTGCACAGGTAATGCCCATCGTGAAGGAACATTTGGCCCAAGCGCAGTTGGCACAGCAGAGAGTGTACAACCGTGGAGCCAAGACCCGTACCTTTTCCCCGGGGGATAGGATATTGGTACTTGTCCCTACGGTTGAAAGTAAATTCCTTGCCAAATGGCAAGGCCCCTACGAGATAATGGAAAAAGTGAGCGAAGTGAATTACAAGGTCAGACAACCAGGAAGGCGAAAGCCCGAACAGATATATCACGTTAATCTGTTGAAAGCCTGGAGGGATAGAGAGTCCCTAGTCGCAGAAACTTGGTCACCAGCTCAAACTGGTTGCGTGATTTCGGAGGTTGGAATAGCAGCCACCTTGTCACAACCCCAACAACAGGAGGTTAAGGAGTTTGTGCTTCGCAACAAGGAGGTGTTCTCTGAGCTGCCGGGACAAACATCTGGGGTAGAGCATGATATTATTACCCCGCCCGGTGAAAGGGTGAAGTTAAAACCCTATCGGATCCCAGAGGCCCGACGGGAGGCAATACGGGAGGAAGTACAGAAAATGCTGAACTTAGGGGTGATAGAGGAGTCCCAAAGTGATTGGTCTAGTCCCATTGTGTTGGTGCCTAAACCGGCTGGGAACAGCCCGATACATGACGACTCTTGACCTCACAAAAGGGTATTGGCAAATTCCCCTGGCCAAGTCGGCCAAAGAGAAAACCGCATTTGTAACCCCAGACGGGGCGTTCCAATATAAGAGAATGCCGTTCGGGTTACAGAATGCGCCGGCCACATTCCAGCGGAAAATGGACCAGATACTAAGGCCCCATCGGAAGTATGCTGCGGCTTACCTGGATGACGTAATTGTCCATAGCACAGATTGGGCCTCACATCTGCCAAAAGTGCAAGCAGTCCTAGACTCTATCCGGGAAGCGGGGTTTACGGCTAACCCCAAGAAGTGTACCATTGGGCAGGAGGAGGCCAAATATCTTGGGTACACCATTGGCAGGGGAGTGATAAAACCCCAACTCAACAAAGTCGAGGCCATCCAGAGTTGGCCACGTCCCAACAGCAAGAAGCAGGTACGGGCCTTTCTGGGAATCGCGGGTTATTATCGGCGCTTCATTCCCCACTTTGCTTCTAAGGCTGTGCCCCTAACCAACCTGACGAAAGGGAAAGGGTCGGTCATGATTAAATGGACCCCCGAGGCTGAGGCAGCATTCCAATTCTTGAAACAAGCCTTATGTAGCCAGCCAGTGTTGTACTCACCCGACTTCTCTAAAGACTTTGTCGTACAAAGTGATGCATCAGATGTGGGGTTAGGAGCAGTATTGTCCCAGGTCTGGAACGGGGAAGAGCACCCAGTCATTTACCTCAGCAGGAAGTTGAAGTCCCATGAGGTAAATTACGCCACGGTTGAAAAGGAGTGTTTAGCGGTGAAGTGGGCTCTAGATTCCCTTCGGTACTATCTGCTAGGTAGGCACTTTGACATGGTTACGGATCACGCTCCGTTAAAGTGGATGGCTCAAAACAAGGAGACAAATAGAAGAGTGAATAGGTGGTTCCTGGCCCTACAGGAATTCAACTTCACAATAAAGCATCGCCCTGGCGTTCAAATGGGGAATGTGGATGCTTTGTCTCGAGTACATGAATGCCTGATTGCTGGTGTTCCAACCCCGAGGTTAAAACAAGAGGGGGGGGTATGTGACAGCAGGAAGGTAAAGTCACCTGGTTGCATCCAGGGGGGTAGATATATTTCTCCCAGATTCAGGCTTTATGCCGACTTATACAACTAGGGAGGGAGTTGATGAAGCCCAGCTGAGGCTAGTGGGCTCATGGATGACTCATACCTCTAGGGAGAGGGCTGGGCGTCGTGCTGGCAGGGAGTTGACGAGACCAGCTGAAGCCTGTCAGTTCGTTTAAGGCCTCTATAAAAACTCCCAGATTCATTAGGTGTTTGCTCATGCCTGGAACCAGACCTGTGTGGACTGTCTAGGGAGAGTGAACCCCTGTGCGGTGAGAAAAAGCCTGTGTGGCTATTTGTTTGGACATTGACTAAACCAGGGACTTAGGGACTAGGACAGCACCAGGCTGATCCCAGTTGTTAGTTAGGAAACCTGCATGTTTAGTCAGAGGTCAAGCTGACCAGGATTTATTTTGTTTATGTTTCTTTTTGGCTTTGCTGTGTTTTTGTCACTGTACATAGAGAAATAAACCGCACCTTTTGATTTTGAAAACCACAACCTCCGTCTGCTGGCCTTGTTTTTGTGTGGGGAGCCCAACCAGGGGGTCACACACACCCGCTACCGAGTTAACCCCCTCACAGTACGTCCTAATCTTGTTGTTTGATTATTTTAGGTGTGCCTGGAGTGGTCTGGATTATTGGACACTCTTTCGTGTTTTGGGTGCATCATCGGGCTAATGCTCGTTATTACACTTCGAATTTAGGCCTGGATCCATCACATTTTCGAGTCTTATGGTTCGGTAGGAGGGGCATGCTTTGGGAGGAGTTACTTTTTGAATTCAGTTCCTTGTTATCATATTGGCCTGAACCTGATGTGTTAATTTTACATTTGGGAGGGAATGACGTTGGTCAGATGAGAACGTTGGATCTTATTTTTAGTATTAAGGATACGATCCAAGTTTTAAAACAATCCTATCCAAACATGGTGATTGTTTTCTCTGAAATTATCCCTAGGTTGAGATGGCTGGAGTCTATGGTTTTTAAACCTTTTGAAAAAGTCAGGAAAAGGATAAATAGGGCTATTGAGAAATTCATGGCCCCGGACATGGGTTTCTCTTTTCGTCATGTAGACCTAGAGGGTGGAATTTCGGGCCTTTATAGGGCAGATGGGGTTCATCTTTCAGAAATTGGCCTGGACATACTTAATGTTTCTTTCCAATCTTGCATAGAAAGAGCCACGTGCTGGGGTTTGGGTGACAGTCGGGGTTGTAACAACCCGTCCTGTCTTTTGGGGAAATTTTAAAGGATGATTCCTTTCAGCTCGAGTCGTAGTGGCTGAGCTGGTTTCTTATTTCATTTATGTGATTTGAATTATTTATTGATACGGTTATGATGATATATTTTAAATTAAAAACCAATAGTATAAGCCGTGGCCGAATTTTATCCAAATATATATATATATATATATATATATATATGTTATGGTTGTTTATTTAAATAAATTATTTATAAAAAATAATTTTGTTTGTAGTTTTTTCGGGTATGTCCAGGCATCCTGCCTAAAATCCCATAAAAAAATGGATGAAAAGCCAATTGGCCTGGTTAGATTTTAACATATTATTTAGACAAATGTAAAGACAGGTTTACATTTCAAACAACATTCCTTACAGCATAGCACAAGAGGTGTCCACAACAAATGGTAGTTGAATTGCTCAGCATAATCCAATCCTTTATCTGTCTCATTCTGTACGAATCATTAGCACCTCAACAGGAAATATTGTATTCAAGTATCAGCTTTCAAAGCTGTTAGTTTTGCACTATACCTAAACAATGTAGATGTGAAACTGAAGTGCCCTTTTAACCTGATACTGTACAATTGGCACATTCTACAAACAGTGTCAAAGTAAACACCCAATTTTGATACTGCCGCTTGACTGTTATTCAAAAACAATGACCGTGTACTGTGAACCAAGTGTAAAAGGTACTCAAACATGAACTTTTTTACATTTAAAGGAAACTAGTCATGAGAAAACTTATATATAGTACAGGATGGCACTATTTGGGTTGTGGTCCCTTTAAGGGAGAGTTCAGTAGACATTTCTACTACTCAGGGGTTCTCATCCATGCAGGATGAGGGGTTTCCGGGGTAGTCTGGTTGAATAGGAGAGGACTGATTTCAGTACTCTGTGGACTGCTAGTCCTCATTTGGGACACAGAATTTGGAAACTCAGAGAGACTTTGTGTGGGAAAGAGCCTCCAATCCCCAATTACAGGGTCTATGGTCACAAAAGGGTTAACCCACCTGCAAGGGAGTCTTAAAAAGCAACAGAGTATTTCTTTGTTCAACTTGTTTATATGCTGGTTATGCACACCAGACGGGTCTGTGCTTTTCCTATTTTATTTTACGTATTATTTTTAATTTTCCCCTTTTTTTTTTTTTTTTTTTTTTTTTTTAAGCAAACTGTTGGACTTGTCTGGTTGTATATTTTTCTTTTGTAAAATAAAGATTATATAAAAAAAAAGCAACAGAGAGGAATCAGTATGATCACATTAAGGGTTGAGTCATGGACGGTTTGAGACAATTGAAAGTTAGATCTTGTGCCGCTATAGTTCCTGGTTCCTTTACCATCCTTTTGGTGCACTTTCCATTTGGCGGCCTGTCCCACCTTCAGCTTCTGGGTGTGACTACCTCATTGGGGTCTACTCATGACGTCCTTTTCCCAGTGAAAAATTACTCCAATCACATCTGTGTTTGATGTATGTTATTTATCAGCTTGATACTTACCTGTACTCCTGAAGAAGTGAACTTAGTTTCACAAAATGCGTTGCATGTCAACCTAAATGCATTACACTGTATAATGGTACTTTTTAAATATTTTTTAGGTGTGTTTTTTAATGTTATACATGAAATGTTAAAAATAAAGATGTAAAATTGTTTTTTTATACATTTTTGTTACTTTGGTACTTTACTTTGGCACAGCCCCTCAAAAGTTCCATGGGCATTTGTTTTTTATGTAGTAATTTATTGTATTAGAAACTTGGTCTCGCCTCTATCTATGCAGCCTAGTTTTGAGAAATCAGCACGTGTCTTTGAGCTAGCATGGAGTGGTTCACAGCTGTGAACAAGTGTGTCAGGACCTGCATCTGAACCCACAACCTCTGCTGCATCTGGCAGTAGATCTTCTTGCTGAACCACCTGAGATGGTACAGACAATGCTGAATAGCTTCTTGCCTGAATCCTTGGATAAACATACTTTCTATCTTGTTTCTGGTGAACCTTGAACTCTTTGCTCCTCCCATGAACTTCCTATTAAAGCCATGCCTTTGCACTTCCTGTTTGCCAGAATATTGTGCTCTTCACCAGTCAATATCTTGCTTCTTTTACTCCTGCTGCCATCCGTATCTTCACTACCACTTGTTACTGACCTTGGCTTCCGCTTGATCCCAACTGGCAACGATTGGTTAACAACCTTGCCTTGTTCCTCAAAATACACTTCCACTTGATCCCAAGTTTGCTATAGCTACTGGTCTCCGAGCCTGACCCCTGATCGTTATAAAGTGTGGACCGCCTGATGACTGAGACTGTGTTTTGCTGAGTTCCTGCAGCTTTGTCTGTACCCTGAAGTGGATGGGTACCCTAAAACCAAAAAGGGGCCTGGTATACTGAAAGTGAGTCATTATGTTGTTCTGATAATGCCAGGATAATGGATTATTTGCTTTATTTTTGCTGAAGAAAGCTGTTCTTTTGTTTGCTTGTTTTGATTGTCCAATAAAGACAGTTACTTTAACAAGCGGCATGTCAGGTTACCTGAGTCCAGGTGACAGATGCACCCCGTTGGGGTCTGGAGTGCACTACAGGGTAGTGGACCCTACGGCTGACTGCTGCTGATGGAGCTCTAGGTGATACAGGAGAACAGGTACTCTGTAGTACCAACACGGATGACACTTGGAGCTAGAACATGAGATTCCCCAGGGCACGGAATCTAAGAGCCAGCGGGTGTTCACCAGAGGCCCCTAGCGGTGGGGATGGTTTTAGCTGCAGTCTAGCTTCAGGTCGCAACCCTTAGGGCCTCACAGCTCATGCATACGGTAGACTACAGGGAGGCAGAGAGGAAGCAGCAGACTGCGACAACAAAGGATAGTCAGGAGATAGCCAAAGGTCGTGGCAACAAGCAGGTAAGTATAGTCAGGAGATAGCCAAAGGTCGGGGCAACAAGCAGGTAAGGATAGTCAATTAAATCAGACGTAGAACACACAGCAAGTAGCACATGGAAGCCAAACACACAATATTCATCAGCACGGCTGGCTTGCAGTGCACAAGTTAATATAGAGTTCCCTGATAGGGGCTGGGGTGGAGCCATGCTTTGAGGAGAGATTACTTAAGCAGCCAGGTGAGAGTGGCTGGCCTCTTAAGCTGAACACATGGAGAGGTAAGCTGACAGACAAACATTACTGCAGAACCATGACACGGCAATCGTAAGAAAATCATAAGACACATTGTTCATAGCAGCATAAAAAAAAGCAAGTACCGTATTTATCGGCGTATAACACGCACTTTTTTCCCCTGAAAATCAGGGGAAAATCGTGGGTGCGTGTTATATGCCGATACCCACATCCCTGAGCTGTCTCCGCTGTCTGTGAGCGGAGCGGAGCGAGATACACATAGCCGAATGTACTCGGCTATACTCGGCTTTTCTCGGCTCCGCTCACAGTCACGCCCAGTCCCGCCATTGGACCTGTGTTATGTCCATCATAGGGCGGGACTCGGCGTGACTGTGAGCGGAGCCGAGAAAAGCCGAGTATAGCCGAGTACACTCGGCTATGTGTATCTCGGCGGCGGCTCCGCCCAGTCCCTGCGTCCCTGCATTCTCGGCGTTCTCGGCGGCGTCCGCACAGTCTCGGCGCCAATTTTAAAATGCTGCACGGCGACTCTGGGGCAAGGCTGCACGCCGACTCTGGGGCAAGGCTGCACGGCGACTCTGGGGCAAGGCTGCACGGCGACTCTGGGGCAAGGCTGCAATGGACACTGACAAGGCTGCACTGTGACAAGGCTGCAATGGACACTGACAAGGCTGCACTGTGACAAGGCTGCAATGGACACTGACAAGGCTGCACTGTGACAAGGCTGTAATGGACACTGACAAGGCTGCATTTAAATGTAAGTTATTTTTCCTTAAACTTCCCTCCTAAAAGTTTTTTTCCCTAAAATTTCCTCCTAAACTTGGGGTGCGTGTTATACGCCGGTGCGTGTTATACGCCGATAAATACGGTACATTGTACAAGAGAAGCTCTTTGCAGTGTATATTACACATCATCTAGAGCAGGGGTCTCCAAACTGCGGCCCAAAGGCCAGATGTGGCCCTTTGCTAGCCTTTATCTGGCCCTTGGGGCACTTTTTGTCCCACTGATACCAACAACGGAGCACTATTTCTTCCACCAATACCAATGATGGAATACTATTCCTGCTACCAATTAGGGGCACTACCCCTCCTATTATTGACCACCAACCCTGAGGCCATATTTTGTCTCACTGACGCCGGGCTCAGGACATTTTCTGCCCCCCGCTGGGCACAATCCGGCCCTCCTAAAGTCTGATGGACAATAAACTGGCCCTTTGTTTTTAAAAGTTTGGAGACCCCTGATCTAGAGGCTCTAATAGTCTTAATAATAATTTAGGGCATTTCCGACTCATATAAGTAAGTTTATATAGGTGTAAGACCGCATCAACAGCTGATCTCTATTGCAAAACTTTGGGGGGGGGGGGGGTCAGTCTGCTATCACTTGGACAAAAGGACCTTCCTGGCATAAAATGCTGCATAAAACACAAATATATAGAAAAAGCCCACCAGGGAGAGAGAAAAAGAAAGGAACACTCCCCCAGGATAAAGGAGCCACAGGTGGACCACTCCGCTTACATGAAATGCTTTTAATAGTACAAAATATGAATTATTACAAAATATAAATGATGCTCAATAAATCTTTCACCAACACCCACAATAAATAAAAAATGATAACGTTATCATTAAAACACATTCAGCTAAAAAGGGATGCATGCATGCAGATAATGCTAGCAGGATGGCCACCTGGGAAAAATTCCAGGAAGTTACCCTGTATGCAGTAGGGTCAGCCAGTGGGGCTTGACCGGTTCCAAAGGAACATATACAATGCAATATTGTGGCTATGCGACCAAACAAGGGACTATAAAATTGGTGACACCTGCAATAAGTTGAAAGAGTCATTGGGGCAGGTGTAGCAAAAGTTCTGAATCACATGAAAAGCAGCACAAAAGCAAGCAAAAAAGCAAAGCATATATGGGGCAGCAGGATAGCAGCAAATGGAGCAAGTCCAAACAGTATAGCAAACAGCCGAGTTCACTAGGGACCCAGCCTATAATCACAGGTAGATAGCATAAGCTTGATGTTTATTGCTTGGACCAGAGGCCCGTTCACCCAGCCTGGTAGTTGGAAGGGATAGGTCCTATGCTTCAGAGGTTCTCCTCTCCATAGTAGTAGGAAATGTGCAGGACAGGCAGTATAGCCATGAATACCGTGTAGACCCTATACAGGGATTGCGGCTCCTGTTTTCCTTCTTGAGGAGGGGTATAGGTACCCTTAGGAAGTTCTCCAGGCCGGGATTGGTCAGGAACTTGGTCCGAGATTTAGGCCGGGTATAGGGCTGAAATGTCTGCTGTATTCCCGCTGCTGCAGCCATGCGAATTGGCGTATCAGAGAGCTGTTTGTAAAGGTAGTGATTCAGTTCAGTCCGTTCGGAGCGCAGAGCACATGCGTCCTTTCAGCGTGGCTGTGAGTGACGATGGGACGTCACTACAACATGTGAACCGACATGTTTCAGCCAATGGAAGAGGCTTTCATCATGTAAGCGGCATGGTCCACCTGTGGTTCCTTTATCCTGGGGGAGTGTTCCTTTCTTTTTCTCTCTCCCTGGTGGGCTTTTTCTATATATCCTTTGCTTGGCCACAGAGACCGCACCTTCATTGGTGAGTCTGCCATTTAATGCTACACTATGCGCTTGATCCCCAATGAGCACAAATGTTTATGTAAATAGTGAATAGAGGACCAACTCTTTCCTCAATTTTTTCTATAAAACACAAATAGTTGCTTGTGTACACTGGGGAAACAACATTGCATATCCCCAAAAATAGTATCCTAGGGTCCACATCCACAGACAGACCTCCCACAGAGTTTAGTTCATCCACTACCTCTCTCCAGAACCTCTGAAGCAGAGGGCATGACCACACAACATGCATAAAAGTACCAATTTCGTTGAATAGGTAGGGTATATCCTCAAGAGTCTCAGAGGTATGTAATACGCACTGTGCAGAAACTTGAGCTGGACATATCTATATCTGGCAGATATCACTAATGGGATATATTGCTGGATTCCCTCATCCCGGTCCTCCATAGTAAGGGTAGGAATGTCAGCTTTCCAAATGTTAAACAATCGGGTGCCTTTGCCAGTATCCCTAATAGAAATTCTAAGGTATAAGGAAGACAGGATCGTGTCTGCATTGCTAGAAATACGAAAACACTCCACGGTGTGGGAAGTAATTGTTGGTACAGTGGGAAACTGTTTGCACTGCGTGGCACAGTTGCAGATATCTAAAAAACATCCACAAAAGAAGATGAAACTTAGCCTTTAAAGCATTGTATGGCAACAGGCTGCCTTCTGGCATTATGTGTTGTACTTTAATAATACCAAACCTAGCCCACAGATTAGGGTCAGGTATGGAACACAGGTGTGTCAGTCAGGGGTTTCCCCAAAGTAGAGTGTGGGGGGAGATCACACTTGGTTCGCTAATAGCAGCAGCTATCTGTCCCCACATTCTGACAGTGGTACGCATAGGTGTTGTCATATTAGGATGTGCCTTTGGGCTGCTGAACACCAAGTTGCTTAGTGCTGAATAGGAACCCAGGATGGCCACCAACGCGCCGTTGCCATCACAGCAGCCCACTAATATTGACGAAAAGCAGGGTAGTGCCATTCCCCCAAGTGATAGGGGCAGCTAAAAAGTACAGTGCCTTGAACAAATATTCATACCCCTTGAGATTTTCCACATTTTGTCATGTTACAACCAAAAACGTAAATATATTTTATTGGGATTTTATGTGATGGACCAACACAAAGTGGCACATAATTGTGAAGTGGAAGGAAAATGATAAATGGTCTTTAATACATTTTTTTCAAATGAATATGGGAAAAGTGTGGCGTGCATTTGTATTCAGCCCTCCTGAGTCAATACTTTGTAGAACCACCTTTCGCTCCAATTACAGCTGCAAGTCTTTTTGGGGATGTCTCTACCAGCGTTGCACATCTAGAGAGTGAAATTTTTGCCCATTCCTTTTTGCAAAATAGCTCAAGCTCTGTCAGATTGGATGAAAAGCGTTTGTGAACAGAAATTGTCTGGTTACAGATTCTCAATTGGATTTAGGTCTGGACTTTGACTGGGCCAATTTTAACACATGAATATGCTTTGATCTAAACCATTACATTGTAGCTCTGGCTGTATGTTTAAGGTCCTTGTCCTGCTGGAAGATGAACCTCCGCCCCAGTCTCAAGTCTTTTGCATACTCTAACAGGTTTCCTTCTAATATTGCCTTGTATTTGGCTCTATCCATCTTCCCATCAACTCTTATCAGCTTCCCTTTCCCTGCTTAAGAAAAGCATCCCCACACCATGATGCTGCCACCACCATATTTCACGGTGTGGCTGGTGTGTTCAGGGTAATGTACAGTGTTAGTTTTCTGCCACACACAGCTTTTGCTTTTAGGCCAAAAATGTAAATTTTTGTCTAATCTGACCAGAGCACTTTCTTCCACATGTTTGTTGTGTA
Source organism: Rana muscosa (assembly GCA_029206835.1). Classification (NCBI taxonomy): domain Eukaryota; kingdom Metazoa; phylum Chordata; class Amphibia; order Anura; family Ranidae; genus Rana; species Rana muscosa. The sequence goes on along the minus strand of CM055124.1, from coordinate 23,154,586 downwards.
CCCCACATGGCTTCTCACAAACTGCAAATGGGACTTCTTATGGATTTCTTTTAACAATGTCTTTCTTCTTGCCACTGGATCTCTGCTGTGGATCTCTGCAGCTCCTCCAGAGTTACCATGGGGCTCTTGGTTGCTTCTCTGATTAATGCTCTCCTTGCCCAGCCTGTCAGTTTAGGTGAATGGCCATGCCTTGGTAGGTTTGCAGTTGTGCCATACTCTCTTCATTTTCAGGTGATGGATTGAACAGTTCTCTGTGAGATGTTCAAAGCTTGGGATATTTTTTTATAGCCTAACCCTGCTTTAAACCACTAGATTTTAGTTAGGGGTATCAGAGTAAAGAGGGCTGAATACAATTGCATGCCACACTTTTCAGATATTTATTTGTAAAAAAATTGGAAACCCATTTATAATTTTCCTTTCACTTCACAATCATGTGCCACGTTGTGTTGATCTATCACAGAAATTCCAATAAAATACATTTACATTTTTGGTTGTAACAAAATGTGGAAAATTTCAAGGGGTGTTACGAAAAACTTAAAGGAACTTGGGGAGAAATTTAATTTTTATAAGATTAATTCTTCCCACGAGAGAGAGTAAAGGGACTTCCATGCCTGACATTTAAGGGTTAGTTCAGTTGATGTAGTACCAGGTACACATTGTCTGTCAGATAGGAGGGAAGGGTATCCTGAATCTCAATCCCCAGATATTTAAACTTTGTGACCCAGGTCAAGGAAGCCGGAATAGGAGGGAGGGGGTCGGCTGGGACAAAGGAAACAGCAGTGATTTGCTCCAGTTAATCTTGATGCCTGAGAATTTACCAAAGCGGTCTATAAATTCTAGAGCTGTTTCAAGGGAATTAGAGGTATCAGGTATATATAATAGGGCATCTTCTGCGTATAAAGAAATTTTCTCCATCAAATCACCCACCAGGAGACCTGAAATCCTAGACGAGCAGCGGATAAGAATAGCTGGCGGTTCCATCGCCAGTGCAAGGAGCCTGGGGGACAACTGGCTGGTGATCTTAGGCTTTCCAGATTACAATATGCAATCACAAACACTCACACAAAACCTTTGTTTTACAAATAACATAACAACACAGCATTCCCAAAACACTATGGATTTTGTAAAACAAGAGCATGGCACAAGGTGTATCCTTTCAGGCACCCTGTCTGTTTGAAATCTCTAGTGGAGCTACAAAAATGTAGAGGGTGGCCAGCAATGAAGAGTCACTGCTTCGATTAAGTCACTTGTTTGTGCATGAATTCAAATTTTGAAACTAATTTGAAATTAAACTCTGCTACAAAAGGCCTTTTACAGGAGATGGTAAAAGGAAAGAGAAAACCACATGAGAAAGACGCAAAAATTCTACTTGGATAGATTTCATACTATTTATGTGAGATATTTACGTAGGAAAGCAATGAAAGAAAAAAACATTTAAAACCTGGTTTAGGCCTCATTTAAAATTGTGGTTGGGAGGAGCGGTGGTTGAGTCTTATGTTTATCACCCCAGGCAATGTGTACACATGTTGCAGTCATGATGCTTTGCGTTACAGAAAAAATTATCCCCACGTCACATTCGGCGGGTTGTACAGCCTGGAGAATGTGATCCAGTTAACTGAATGAGGCTACACCAGGGCTGGACTGGGACAAAAATTTGGCAATGGACTTCATCCAGACCGGCACACTTTAATTTTGCAAACACGCACAAAAACAATATATAAACTATATGCAATTGCGCAAAACAAAATAAGTAAACACATTCCACTGTAAGTATAATCAGATTTTTTTTTAACTCTTTATTTAGAGAAAAGGATGCATTCCAACATTACAGAAACCTTTAGAATGACATGTTTTAAATGAATGACTTACATCAGGGTCCCCATAGAGCCCCCCTTACATCAGGGTCCCCAGCGAGCCCCCCTTACATCAGGGTCCCCAGAGAGCCCCTCCTTACATCAGGGTCCCCAGAGAGCCTCCCCCTTACATCAGGGTCCCCAGAGAGCCTCCCCCTTACATAAGGTTCCCCAGAGAGCCTCCCCCTTATATTAGGGTCCCCAGAGGGCCTCCCCCTTACATCAGGGTCCCCAGAGAGCCTCCCCCTTGTATCAAGGTCCCCAGAGAGCCTCCCCCTACATCAGGGTTCCCAAAGAGCCCCTCCTTAAATCAGGGTCCCCAGAGAGCCCCTGCTTACATCAGAATTTCCACAGAGCCTCCCCTTTGCATCAGGGTCCCCAGAGAGCCTCCTCCTTATATCAGAGTCCCCAGAGAGCCCCTCCTTACACCAGGGTCCCCAGAGAGCCTCCCCCTTACATCAGGGTCCCCAGAGAGCCCCTCCTTGCATCAGGGTCCCCAGTGAGGCCCCCTTACATCATAGTCACCATAGAGCCCCCCCTTGCATCAGAGTCCCCGGAGAGCCTCCCCTTGCATCAGAGTCCCTAGAGAGCCCTCCCTTACATCAGAGTCCCCAGAGAGCCTCAGTCTTGCATCAGGGTCCCCAGAGAGCCTACCCCTTTGCATCAGGGTCCTCAGAGAGCCCCTCCTTACATCAGGGTCCCCAGAGAGCCCCCATTACATCATAGTCCCCATAGAGCCCCCACCTTACATCAGGGTCCTCAGAGAGCCTCCTTCTTACATCAGGGTCCCCAGAGAGCCCCTCCTTACACAAGGGTCCCCAGAGAGCCTCCCCCTTACATCAGGATCCCCAGAGAGCCCCTCCTTACATCAGGGTCCCCAGAGAGCCCCCATTACATCATAGTCCCCATAGAGCCCCCCTTACATCAGGATCCCCAGAGAGCCTCCTCCTTACATCAGGGTCCCCAGAGAGGCCCCCTTACATCATAGTCAAGATAGAGCCCCCCCTTGCATCAGAGTCCCCAGAGAGCCTCCCCTTGTATCAGAGTCCCTAGAGAGCCCCCCCTTAGATCAGAGTCCCTAGAGAGCCCCCCTTACATCAGAGTCCCCAGAGAGCCTCAGTCTTGCATCAGAGTCCCCAGAGAGCCTCCCCCTTACATCAGGGTCCCCAGAGAGCCTCCCTCTTACATCAGGCTCCCCAGAGAGCCTCCCCCTTACACCAGGGTCCCCAGAAAGCCCACCCCCCTTACATCAGAGAGCCCCCTTACATCAGAGTCCACAGAGAGCCTCAGTCTTGCATCAGGGTCCCCAGAGAGCTCCCCCTTACATCAGGTTCCCTGGAGAGCCTCCCCTTACATCAGGGTCCCCAGAGAGCTTCCCCCTTACGACAGGGTCCTCTCACAGAGGAGAGCTCCCCTTACATCAGGGTCCCCAGGGAGCCCCCCACTTACACAGGGTCCCCAGAGAGCTCCCCTCCACTTACATCAGGGTCCCCAGAGAGACCCTTTTTACCTCAGGGTCACCAAAGAGAGGGCGGGCAGTGAGAGATGATATAATCTCTCTGCTGCCCCAGGCTGCACAGTGAGGGCGGAACATCGGTGATGCAGGGCGGGTGGTGAGAGATGCTGTCTGCCCACACTCCAGCTCTCCCATGCTGCCCACCGCATGGCTGCAGAGAGGCCACGGCCGGTAGTGGGCCGCAGCCCTGGGGTTGGGGACCCTTCGGACTCTGGGCTATGGGCCGCAGATTTGGGGATATAGCACCAAAACCACCCCCTAGCATTGCCACTGGCTGTCACTGAAACCGGCCCACTGAGCCATCAGCCCACCTGGAAACTCCCGGTAGTCCCGATGGCCAGTACATCCCTGGGCTGCACTGCAACTGCCTCCCAATCACTGATGTGGGTTTTTAGGGGTTAAAACAGGTGGCGACACATTACCTCCCTTCAAACGCCCACTGAATAGAGATCTGCCGCGGATTGCTTTTCAAAGGGAAACACCAGTATAAAAGAACCCTATCTCCCCTATCCACACTATTCTCTTCTCTGCTGCCTATTGTATTCTAACAGTGTGGGGAGCCTGCGCTTGAGAGAAGGCTAGAGGGGGTGGATGTTGCGTAGAAACAAAGGCTGACCTAAAGATATATGTAAGACCTGTGTGAGTGACCTTAACAGTGGGCTGGAATTGGCCATAGTTTAGGGATCCCTGGTCTAAACTATTAAAAGTTAGTCCTGTATATAAAACTGACAGCATTCTTTCTCTAATAACACACTATAGGTGTCGTTTTTACCAAAATATTATTGACTTGACACAGGGGGCAGATCTTTTACAAGAGGAAATCATCATTTAGGTGTCATCAGGGGAGCGTGATTTTCAATGCTCTGGTTGTCTGGGAGCTCAGTGCGTTGTAAGCAGTGCTAGGTGTTTCTATAGTACGCAGAAATGACACAGCAAGCAAGCTGCATTAAATGCCGCAGGACCACAATTTGGTAAAGTAATGTAGTACCTTAGCCTAAACAGCGGTGCTATTTAAATTTAGTCATGCTGGGTGCTAGTCAGCCCAGACTGATTTATAGTCTATTTGTTCACTTTTATGTAATCTTTATTTAAAGTTTTCATCATATAGTATACAAAAAATCACAAAACAACAACACATATAAAAGAACAAAAAGAAAACAGACAGGTCCAAGTAGGTAACAGTCGCGGTTCACATTACGGTGACTGAATAGGGTGGTATTGAGGCAAATAGAACAGCATAACCATACTGCAACTGATGAACATTAAAGGAGAAGTCCAGCCTGAGCTTTTTAGGCTGGGCTTCTCCTCTGGGTCACAGGAGTGCAATTTGTTTTGCACTCCTGTGACCCGTTTTCAGCGGAGAGCGGTCTGAAGTCCGCTCTCCGCTGACGTCACTGCCATCAGTCAGGGCAGCGTGTCATCACGACTTCCAAGTCGGGATCCACCAGCTGCCCTGATTGATGGCAGTCTCAGCGAGCCGCTGAGACAGCCTCTCCCCTCCCCTCCACAGCTCATCGCTCCAATAAACGTAGAGAAGCAGAGAGTAAAGACGCTGACTGACAGTCAGCAGCTTTCCTCTCGGGGATCTGTGAGAACCGAGCCATCGGCGATGTTCGGTGGATTGGTTTCAGTGCATAGACGGCGGGGGACAAATGCACCATCGGTCTGATGCTCCATCCACCGAGGTAAGTATGAATCAGAAAATATAATAAAACCCATACTTCTCTTTTAACAACATAATATTGCCCTACATAACCCATCACTTTACAGAGCCAGTGGTGATTGAAACCATTTAACGTGGACTAAAGACTAGGGAAAAAGAAAGGGAGGAGAAACAAAAAAGCACTCAATGATATAACCAGTCCGAAAATATGTATGTAGCAGGTACCTCAATATGGGGGTCGCTATGTACTAAATTTAGGGGGTAGTATGAGCCATAGTTGGCTCAGGTTCTCTAATTTGTTATATTGGACTCTGCTCTGCTATAAGTGTTGTCTGGTGTACGGTTCCCCTTTGGCCTGTGGGTGGCACTGTAGCCCAGGCCCAGGGTCAAACCTCAGGTGACACAGTGGCGTGATTGGGTGTCCTCTTTCGGCTACCGTGCGGGGGGTGGGGTTTCGCCTGCTGTGCATGCCGGGAGGGGATATATAAGGGGCAGACCCCATGAGAGGAGAGGTGTGTGCCCCTGGAGGAGGGCAAGGGAGTGTGCCACATGGGGGTGCGTGATCTGGTCGAGGAGTCTCAGGCACCTTTAGCCCGAGGCTACAACATTCTGGGTGGGCCCAGTACCTTCAACTGGGCCTACAATTAGAACACTGGTGTCCCAGGGTACCCAGGTGAGGGTAACCCGCTCTGACCAAGAGGAAGCCAGGGGAGGATCGGTCCCACGGAAGAGATGAGTGATAGTAGGTCGCTGTCTCGGGAGAGGCCTGATGACCTGTCAGAGGAAAGGATTCCTTGCTCTGCAAGATAACCCTCTAATTGCCAATTGCCATCATCGGTTCTTTTAGTTTTACATTGGTTCAAGTAAAGTTCTGGATTCAGGAATAACAGGATTCTGCTCTATTAGAGGATCTCCTGAACCCGTCCCAGGCGTGGGACAAAGTTACAGTATTGTTCGAGCTCCACTCTGGCTGCTAGAACTGTGAGAGGGATCTATCCGGGTGAGCTAAACCCACTCGGGATCAAGTGGCGTTGAGTAAGTGGTACGTGCCTGAATCTACCTCCTAACTTCGCTAGCTTCTTTCTCTCTTCAATTTCCCTGTTAACTGAGGCAAAAGAAAAATAAACTCATTGTTGGAGTTGAAGTTGTGTGGACATTGACTTTTATTGGGGAAGGAACATAGACTTTTCCCTATACTCTAGGGACGAGAACCAACGGATGGAGGTAACTCGCTGCAGGACCCAAAATTAAAGAACACCGCTCAACCATCTAAACCAGGAGGATCCTGGCATGTGGCACGGTGTGCCTTTATCCCTGCAAGGTGGAGGTAAGCAGGAGAAAAAGGGTCCGTGTGCTACATGTGGGGGCTCGTCCGGGATATTTGCAGCTACCCCTGGAAGTTGGACTGTGTTTTTTCCCTGTTTGTGGTTCAGTAAAAGTCGGCCATTTTGGGAAAATTGAACTGCGTCACTTGTGAGAGAAATGGAGGTACAGGCCTAAACCTATACTGAATTTTTCTAACTGCGTAATTCGTGGGCGTGCCTCAAACCAGAAAAGCCTGCAAGCTACGTGCTGAAGGAAAAAAAGGGGAGAAGCCCCCACCAACTTGTGTGTTGCACGTGGCGTCTTGGCGCCAAAGGACAGAACAAGCTGAACTAGTGAAGGAGAAGCAACATGTCTGCCGCCCCATGGATTTCTGTTGCACCGGGACCACGGATGTTCCCACCTACCCCAACCATGGACGTTGCTCCCCTCACTGCCCCCCTGATGGATACAGGGATCCAGCTTAAGCCTGGGGGCCGCTTTGCACTCTACACCTGCAGGGATGCGGAGGCCCTGGGCATGCTCTGTCCTGGATGCCAAGGACTGGCGGTACAACTTCGCCCGTTTGGAAGATGTACATCGTGTGGAGAGTTTCTCTTCGAGGTGGACCAGCCCACCGAGAAACCCCGGGTCTACAGGGTCAACTGCCTTACAGGCATCGCCACTCTTGAAGAGGAAACCAATACTCCCAAAGCCAGGGCCACGCGCACCACTCCAACTGCCACGGATGAGAAGGATGGAACTCCGGCCATTACGGAGCTTGCGACGGATGTCATTGTGGATGCTGCATCCGTTACAACAGAGACCTCCATTCCACCCACCAAGCGGAAGGTGGGATACGTTAAGGCCTTCCACGGCCGCGGTCGAAGCCTGCCCCAGCGCCTGCCTGAACCGGATCTTCAAGCCGGAGGGACCTCCAGGAGATCCACGTCAGGGGACGGTAAGGAGGCTGGGGGAACTGTGACATTGTTATAAAAGAACTACATTTTTGGGACTTTGAATTGAAGCGTGCAGCCAGGAAAATAGCATTGCATAGTACTATAATGCTGTCTGGTGGTGGAGCCATCTATAGTGCCATATTGTAAATGCATAGACATGTAGTAACCATCATAGTAAAGTAAAAAACTTTTATTCCATGACATGATACATAGTAATAAATTAACTGTGTTTTCTTACTCTATTTCACTCCATTTAGTTTTTGGGGGGTTGTCCTTTCCCCCCCCCCTCCTCCTTTGTATTACCTAGGGTATTCTTGGTCCACTTTTTGGTTTTCACTGTTATTATTATTTTAACATTAATACAACATTACTTATTTAGCTATCACTGCACCTATTATATTAATGGATGAAATGCTACATTTTTTAATCCATAAATAATCACTATGCCATGCACCATCCACTATATTATAATTCCTATATTGATCCCTACATTTATTTACTATTAATACTATTATATTATAATTTTTTCAGATGGTATACACCCTTATGTCCTTTTCACAACCCATGGGGCAACTACCCTCGGAATGTTCTTCCCCTGGTTGGTTTTTCCATCTTGATGCTTTTGGGGTTAGCCGCCTCAGGTTCCGGGGCGGACTGACATTCCAGCCCACCTCCAGTTCCCTCAGTCCATGTCCAGACTCTGATTTGACTTGCAAGTATGAGTGACCAATTTTTACTATTTTTCTTTTTCTATAGTCTTGATTACATTTTTACATGATCACTTATTTACTTTTAAACATCCTTAGACAATATCTCTGCATCTGCTCCTGAAGAGTAGCGCTACAGCTACGAAACGCGTCGAGCTAATAGATGCCTTCCCTGCTGTTTCTTTTTATTCAAGATACCATGATTACGGTTCACTGGAATATACCTATATATTACTTACTGTGGGAATACATTGCAACTAGTCTGGTGTGTTATCATTATGTCATTACTGTGGCTCTAGGCCAATATGCTATCAGTGTGTCATTATGCTATTCTGTTAATTTATTACTATGTATCATGTCATGGAATAAAAGTTTTTTACTTTACTATGATGGTTACTACATGTCTATGCATTTACTATATGGCACTATAGATGGTTCCACCACCAGACAGCATTATAGTACCATGCAATGCTATTTTCCTGGCTGCACGCTTCAATTCAAAGTCCCAAAAATGTAGTTCTTTTATATCAACCTATCGGGGATTGAGGTACATCTAGCTGGCCTCACCTAAAATTCACAACCTCTTAGTTTCAATTCAATAGAACTGTGACATTGTGTTTACCGGGAAAGGGAAGGAAGCCCATACCCCACACTATTGGGGATGCATGGACAACCAGCTCGTGGAAACCTTCTATTTTCGGGGACAATGTGTCTGTCTCCACCACCAATTACCTACCGCCGGAGGAGTATGACACCTCAGAGTTGGATTAATCTTCGGATGTGGGAGATGATCATGACGTTGATGAAGTTTTCATCAAAAAGGGTTGGGATAAAATTCCGGTGGCTTCACCCCGCAGTTTAAGGGAAGTCTCGCCAATGGACTCTGGGGAAACTACACATCGAGTGGAAGCCCCTACTCTAGCGGAAGAGACTAATCCCACGCCCGCTTTGCCTGCTCCGGCATCCTCCGTGCTTATTGTTACTGATGTCCATGCACCATTGCGGCCACCTTTGCCACTGCTGGAGCTAGCACTATTAAAAAGGTCTCCAGATGCTATTGTCTTCCCTGGAGCAGGAGATCGGGCCACCATGCCACCTCTAGCCCGATTGCAACGGCTCCTAAATAAAAAGGTCGCCACAGGCTATGGTTGGGAATACCCATATGTTCCCAAAGAACTTCTCTTTGAGATTGAGGCCTCCCATAAACGATAGTACGCTGACTTTGTGTGGGATCATATAAAAGTGCCAAGAGGCTACAGATACTTCAAGTGTTCAGCTGAAATGACAACCCGTTATAAAGGTTGCCAGAAGGACTGGACTTATGGTCGGCACATCCATGCGGACCGGGTGGTAATATGTAGCAACGAAAAAGAAGATGCCGTGTATTCAATAGAGACCCTGGATAGACAGTGGAAGACTCTTGTTCTCCCGGATCCTCGTTATTACCTGTGAAAAAGGAACTTGTTTTCTCTTCATTAATGTACCGTTTTACAGGAAAAAACCCTGCCCCGAACTCGCTGGTGATTTTACCCCCTTTTGCAGGGGAACCTACTCTTTTGAGGAACCGGAGAACTGTTTGTGTTTTTTCCCTCCTCCTCAGTTCCGCAGAAAAGAACGTTTTTTTTTTCTTTTCCAAAAAAAAACAAAACTGAACACTGGGTAGGTTTAGTCAGGGCCAAAGCAGGAAGTCGCCGTGATGAAGAAAGAAGGTTCCTGTGTGTTGAGACATGCCTATGCGCATTATTGACAGTGTAGTGATGTGTGCTGCCACTAGGTGGTGGTGTTCTGCAGAAATGTATGCTGCAGAAGTCAGTCATTCCTTCTTGGGGGAATGGTTTGCTTCTGTTTCTAGGAGTTAGGATGTGTTCTTTGTGTGCTTGTTTTCTTTCCCTCTGCAGGTGTATGGCTGTCAACTCTACCAGAGAATGGGTGTGGAAGATATGATAGGATTGAGGGAGGGATTGTCTATTGTGAAGAAGAATATGTTTTATAAAAAAAAAAAATGTAATGATATTGTTACCTGCTCTTTTCTTTCTTTCTTCTTCTTTACTCTATTCCCAAATTTTGATTCAGCACAAATTAAAAATAAATAAAAATATATATATGTAGCGGGCAGTTCCTCCCCTCTCCCCGTCCCCTCTATTAAAGTTCTGCTCGCAATGTCTCTGGTCTAGGGGTATGATAGGGGAGGGAGAGGGTGCGCTACGCCTGGCTTCCACCACAGGTGTAAAAGTGGTATCAGCAATGCCTTCCTTTACCTTCGGGCCTGTGTTGTGCATCGGATCCTCCCTCCAAGAGTCTCCGAGAACCTCGTCTGCCAGGAACTTGAGCCACACACCGTTAAAGTCCAACACTCCTTTATTTAGAACATAACATGGACTCCCTTGGCTATAGAACAGAAAAGGAGGTGTGTGTACGAATAGGCCCAGACACAAGTTCGATCCTCCACTCTCCTCCAAAGAGTGGGTTATGGTCTCCGCACGAGGGAAATTCACCTTCCGCACGGTCTCCGACAAGAGGCTCACCCGTCACCGGCAGTATGCTGCACCGGGTCTTCAGATGAGGAGCTCTTCCCGGTCCATTACGCCCACCTCGGATTCAGGCATCCATCTCCGGAGTACCTTAGGATCCTTCCCTCGCGGAACTCAGTGTTGGGCACTGAGCTCCGGACCGCCGTCCGAGTACCTCACCCCAGGCTAAAGGTGCCAGGGATGGAACGCGATCTCCGGTGGTCCTCTAGGCCTAGTCCGCCTAGAGGACAAACACGAACTCCGTCCGCAGGCTAAAGGTGCCAGGGACCAACAACCCCGTGACCAAGATGGCCGGCCCTTTTATCCCCTCTCCCAGCAAGCACGGCGGGTTCCCCGCCCCACCATACCGCTGCCCAGAGAGGACAAAAGTAGGCTCAGCACACAGCGGTATCCGTCCGTCGACCCATAGTGACAGCGCCACCCAGTGGACCGCCGGAGACACACCACTGGTGTCACCGAAAAATTCAAAAACTTACTGCGGGAAAGTAAGTACCCGCTACATACTCCCCCCTGTTATTTGACACTGGTCCCCAGTGTCTGGAGTAAACCACATCCTCAACAACTGACATGATCCAGTCCAGAAACCACTAACAATTGAAAAACAAAAACTTTTTGGAAACTCTCCTAACGAAGAAGTTGTGTCTGAGCCCCTGTAATAAAAGAGGAATGAAAGACAACACATTCAACATGAAAATCACATTTCAACATTTTACTTTTCCCTCCCCATCCTAACTAAAGACCTCCTCAGAGTATGTAATCTTGCTGGGATGTCCTCCTGTAGAGGGAAAAGAAATAAAATTTAACATGTAAAACCCTGACACATGTATCCGTGTGTATGAGGAAAATAAATTTCTCCTAAAAGAAATCCCTGTTTCTCCAAAGAGTGAGTGCGTGAAAAGTGTTTGTAACGTTGCACAACACTGCCACCTGGTGACAGCCTTGTGGTAACTGCACCCGTGGAACTTCTTCTCCTTTCTCTCTAACCCTATCTACCCCAGAGTCTGTGATCTCCTTGCAGGAAGATAGAAACAAACAGGAAAAGTCCCTTTTTTTTTTCTGTGGGCACACAAAACACAATTTCCCCAGAAAGTTCAGCAGCATGATAATATTGGAGTCTTTCTCTCCTAATGGTAGAAACGGGGATGTGGCAGAATCAGTGGCTTCAAGTGCTGATCCATAGTCTCTAGATGGTACTCTACATCTTCGCCTTCTTTGCGTCTGATCACTACTTTGTCTGCGTGGATGTGTCTTCCCACCATCCATTCTGCCTTGCAGTCTTTGAAGCGCTGTGAAGCCTTTGGAGAACATGTTAGGTATCTACGGGCGTGTGGAACTTTGAGGTGGGTCCACACAAAGTCATTGTACCAGCGCTCCCGGTACACTTCCACCTCATATAGCAAGTCCTTCGATAAGTAGGGGTACTCCCAGCCGTACTCCGCTGCAACCTTTTGACTGAATAAACGCTGTAGTCTTGCCAAAGGAGGCATGATAGCTTTTTCCCCTTCACCAGGCAAAACAACTGAGTCTGGATGACGAGGTGCCTTGACCACCTCCATTCTCGGCATTGGGGGCCGCAGCAACAGTCTCTTGACCCCAACGTCAGATACAGATGGTGCCGGGGATGCAGGGACAAGTTGAGGAAGGGATTCTCCTTCAGGCGCTGACGCCTCCACCCTGGGTGTGCTCTCTCCTATGGACATAGGTGAATTCCCACTTCCACGGAATGAAGCAAGCGGTATCTTGTCCCAGCCCTTCTTGGCAAACAAGTCATCTATCAAGGCATCATCTCCCGTATCAGAAAGAGATTCCAGGTCGGAGGTGTCACACTCTTCCGCGGGTATGTAGCCCTGTGTGGAAACAGAACATCCACACTCCGGGGACTTGCTAGGCCATGCCTTCTCGACACCTCCTCCCTCACACCAAGTCTTCTCTGCCGGCTTACCTTGACCTTTTCTGGGGCGTCCGGAACTCCCGTCAACGGATCCCTCTGGGTCTGGCGTAAGCATGCGAGATGGTCCACCACCACCGCTGGTCGGGGCTACCACGCTGGTTCTTTTCTTCGGTGGCAGACGCTGTGAGACAGTGGTGACCGAGTCAGCATCCTCGGATTTCTCCCGTTGATGTTTCACGACCTCTTCCGCGGTCGTTGCAGTGTGCGCAGGGGTGACTCTCACAGCCGCGATTCCTCCCTTCTGAGTGGCGGTAGCCACTCAGCCCGGCCTGGGTAGATGGTCTTCGGCCTCTCAACCTCCGGATCCACTTCAAACGTGAACTCCCCACAGGCCTCACAACGTCCGAACGGCTTCAACAGGCACACCAGTCCCGAACACCCGGGGCAAATCATACCCAGGGCCTCAACATCCATACATGAGTATAGGGCGAATCGACCCCTCGGCTTCAGTCGGATACCCGTATCCGTTATCGGAGCAGCAGCCGTCAATGTTGTAGTCGCCGGGTGAACCGGAATCCATGAGGCGGGTCCAAACATGGCGACCTGTTGCTGTTCCATCTCACACTGCAGAGTTTTCGCGCCAATCTGCCACGTGTAGTCCGTCACACGTATTGGACTCCTCCCCTTTTGCTCCAGTTCGCTGTCTTTTCCACTTTGCTTGGTTGAGACACGCCCACGAACTAAGCGGTGGGGGTTGTGTCTGGTGGCGCAGTGCAATTAAAAACCCCCACGTGTAGTCCGTCACACGGCTGGGTTTTCCCCCTTTCACCACTCTTCCTGCGCGGGCCTTTCCCCTTTTGAGGTCATGTCCACGACTTTCGAGCAGGGCTGCACTTTGGCCTATTCATTGAACTCTGTCCGGCAGACACCTTCTACCAAGTGATGCACAACACATATCCCGGACCCGAGCCCAAACGTGTAGCGGGCAGTTCCTCCCCTCTCCCCGTCCCCTCTATTAAAGTTCTGCTCGCAATGTCTCTGGTCTAGGGGTATGATAGGGGAGGGAGAGGGTGCGCTACGCCTGGCTTCCACCACAGGTGTAAAAGTGGTATCAGCAATGCCTTCCTTTACCTTCGGGCCTGTGTTGTGCATCGGATCCTCCCTCCAAGAGTCTCCGAGAACCTCATCTGCCAGGAACTTGAGCCACACACCGTTAAAGTCCAACACTTCTTTTATTTAGAACATAACATGGACTCCCTTGGCTATAGAACAGAAAAGGAGGTGTGTGTACGAATAGGCCCAGACACAAGTTCGATCCTCCACTCTCCTCCAAAGAGTGGGTTATGGTCTCCGCACGAGGGAAATTCACCTTCGGACGGTCTCCGACAAGAGGCTCACCCGTCACCGGCAGTATGCTGCACCGGGTCTTCAGATGAGGAGCTCTTCTCGGTCCATTACACCCACCTCGGATTCAGGCATCCATCTCCGGAGTACCTTAGGATCCTTCCCTCGCGGAACTCAGTTTTGGGCACTGAGCTCCGGACCGCCGTCCGAGTACCTCACCCCAGGCTAAAGGTGCCAGGGATGGAATGTGATCTCCGGTGGTCCTCTAGGCCTAGTCCGCCTAGAGGACAAACACGAACTCCGTCCGCAGGCTAAAGGTGCCAGGGACCAACAACCCCGTGACCAAGATGGCCGGCCCTTTTATCCCCTCTCCCAGCAAGCACGGCGGGTTCCCCGCCCCACCATACCGCTGCCCAGAGAGGACAAAAGTAGGCTCAGCACACAGCGGTATCCGTCCGTCGACCCATAGTGACAGCGCCACCCAGTGGACCGCCGGAGACACACCAAAAACTTACTGCGGGAAAGTAAGTACCCGCTACATATATATATTTCCAAAATATTGTACATAGTTGGAAAAGACCAGAACACACTCAGGATTGTTTTTTTTTCTGATCTCTTCCAGTCACTGGGGACAGTGGCTTTTTCAGGAGGGGGTGTGTGTAGCGGGTACCTCAATATGGGGGTCGCTATGTACTAAATTTAGGGGGTAGTATGAGCCATAGTTGGCTCAGGTTCTCTAATTTGTTATATTGGACTCTGCTCTGCTGTAAGTGTTGTCTGGTGTACGGTTCCCCTTTGACCTGTGGGTGGCACTGTAGCCCAGGCCCAGGGTCGAACCTCAGGTGACACAGTGGCGTGATTGGGTGTCCTCTCTCGGCTACCATGCGGGGGGTGGGGTTTTGCTTGCTGTGCATGCCGGGAGGGGATATATAAGGGGCAGACCCCATGAGAGGAGAGGTGTGTGCTCATGGAGGAGGGCAAGGGAGTGTGCCACATGGGGGTGTGTGATCTGGTCGAGGAGTCTCGGCCACCTTTAGCCCGAGGCTACAACGTTCCGGGTGGGCCCAGTACCTTCAACTGGGCCTACAATTAGAACACTGGTGTCCCAGGGTACCCAGGTGAGGGTAACCCGCTCTGACCGAGAGGAAGCCAGGGGAGGATCAGTCCCACGGAAGAGGTGAGTGATAGTAGGTCGCTGTCTCGGGAGAGGCCTGGTGACCTGTCAGAGGGAAGGATTCCTTGCTCTGCAAGATAACCCTGTAAAGTGCCCATTGGCATCATCGGTTCTTTTAGTTTTACAGAGGTTCAAGTAAAGTTCTGGATTCAGGAATAACAGGATTCTGCTCTATTAGAGGATCTCCTGAACCCGTCCCAGGCGTGGGACAAAGTTACAGTATTGTTCGAGCTCCACTCCGGCTGCTAGAACTGTGAGAGGGATCTATCCGGGTGAGCTAAACCCACTCGGGATCGAGTGGCGACGAGTAAGCCAAGTGGTACGTGCCTGAATCTACCGCCTAACTTCGCTAGCTTCTTTCTCTCTTCAATTTCCCTGTTAACTGAGGCAAAAGGAAAATAAACTCTTTGTTGGAGTTGAAGTTGTGTGGACATTGACTTTTATTGGGGAAGGAACATAGACTTTTCCCTATACTCTAGGGACGAGAACCAACGGATGGAGGTAACTCACTGCAGGACCCAAAATTAAAGAACACCGCTCAACCTTCTAAACCAGGAAGGTGGAGGCTAGCAGGAGAAAAAGGGTCCGTGTTCTACATGTACATGAATACAATGGCCAAGAGTGAATCAATCTAAAACAGTCAGTATCATCTAGGGGTTGGGAGCTGCAGTAATTCCAAAATTATCTGGTAAGGGGGTTGCAACTGGCAGAGCCCACCTGAGAGCCTGGGGTGGCCTTACCAATGTAATTTATCCAAGTGGCCCATATACTATAGAATAGTGATGAGCCGAACACCCCCGGGTTCGGTTCGCACCAGAACCCGCGAACGGACCGAAAGTTCGTACGAACATTAGAACCCTATTAAATACAATGGATGCGAACGTTCGAATTCTAAAGTGCTAATTATAACGACTATTATGCATGTTATTGTCCTAAAAAGGGTTTGGGAACCCGGGTTGTGCACCAGGGGACATGTATCAATCCAAAAAGAAGTTTTAAAAACGGTCGTTTTTCGGGAGCAGTCATTTTAATGATGCATAAAGTGAAAAAAAAAAAGTCAAATATTCCTTTAAATATCGTACCTGAGGGGTGTCTAAAGTATGCCTGTGAAGTGCCACGTGTTTCCCGTGTTTAGAACTGTCCCTGCACAAAATGACACTTCTAAAGGAAAAAAAAGGCATTTAAAACTGCTTGCGGCTTTAATGTAATGTCTGGTCCCGGTAATATGGATGAAAATCTTTAAGAAAAATGGCATAGCTACCCCATGACCCCCCCCCCCTACCCCAGCCCATTACCAGCCCCTTTGGGTCTTGTATGAATATTAAGGGGAACCCCGCACATAAAATAAAAAAGGCCCTATATACTCTGAACAGCCGTATACAGGCGGTGCATACAAGACAGGGACTGTAGGTTTGTTCTTATGTAGAATCTGTTTGTAATTTTGAACAGGTACATTGTTTAAGTGTAGCTCCAGCCCAAAAATCTATTTTTAAACTTTTTGGAAAACATAGGTAAGGGTTATCACCCCTGTAACATTTGTTTTGCTGTCTGTGCCCCTGTTCAGAACATTTCACCTCACTTTCCGTCCCAATGACAACTCTTTTTGAAATGTGGTGTTTTTCTTGAAACAAGGATTGCTGATAAAGCATCAGTACAGAGGAGACACCTTTCTCCCATATTAATTCTTACAGGAGAGAATTTTCCTTCCTAGTGGTAGATTTCCTCTCACTTCGTTGTCTTCTTGCGTTTGCAAGTAGGAGTCGTTTGTAAGTTGGATGTTTGAAAGTAGGGACCTGCCGTATATACTCTGCAGAAATAGGCCCCTTAGTTGTTGGTGTTGGCACAACACTGTAAGCACTCACAGTTACTCTTGGTGGGTGCTGGAACGCCCTGCTGTCAACTATTATATCAGGAATTGTAATTACATATAATTGTTGAACAGTGGTAGTAAAAATTGGGCCTTTGATGGTGGTGCTGGTGCCACAACACTGTAAGCCCTGACAGTTACTCTTGGTGGGTGCAGCAATGGGCCCTGCTGTGAATTATTAGATCAAGAATTGTAATTGCATGCCCCTGTTGAACAGGGGCTGAAAAATTGGGCCTTTCGTGGTGGTGGTGGTGGTGGTGGTGTTGCCACAACACTGTAAGCCCTCAGAGTTACTCTTGGTGGGTGCAGGAATGGGCCCTGCTGTGAATTATTAGATCATGTATTCAGTGGCGTCACTAGGGTTGGTGTCACCCGGTGCAAAAAAAAATGGTGTCACCCCCCAACAACTATAGTCCCCCCTCAGTACAGACCCCCCTCCACTAACTACAGACCCCCCTCCCAAAGTATAGATCCCCTCCCTCAGTACAAACCCGCTCCACTAAGTACAGACTCCCCGCCATCAATATAGACCCGCCTCCCTCAGTATGAACCTCCCCCTCAGTACAGACACCCCCACCTCAGTGCAGACTGCTCCATAAGTACAGACACCCCCACCTCAGTGCAGACCGCTCCATCAGTACAGACACCCCCACCTCAGTGCAGACCCCCTCAGTTACAGACACCCCCTCAGTTACAGACCCCCCTCGTACAGACACCCCCCTCAGTACAGACACCCCCCTCAGTAACAGACCCCCCTCAGTAACAGACACCCCCTCAGTTACAGATCCCCCCTCAGTTACAGACCCCCCCTCAGTTACAGACCCCCCCTCAGTACCAGACCCCCCCTCAGTACAGACACCCCCCTCAGTACCAGACCCCCCCCTCAGTACAGACACCCCCCTCAGTACCAATCCCCCCTCAGTACAGACACCCCCCTCAGTACAGACACCTCCCTCAGTACAGACACCTCCCTCAGTAACAGACCCCCCTCAGTAACAGACCCCCCCTCAGTACAGACACCCCCCTCAGTACCAGACCCCCCCTCAGTACAGACACCCCCCTCAGTACCAGACCCCCCCTCAGTACAGACACCCCCTCAGTACAGATACCCCCCTCAGTACAGACACCCCCCTCAGTACCAGACCCCCCTCAGTACAGACACCCCCCTCAGTACAGACACCCCCCTCAGTACCAGACACCCCCCTCAGTACAGACACCCCCCTCAGTACCAGACCCCCCTCAGTACAGACACCCCCCTCAGTTACAGCCCCCCCCTGGTGCAAACTCCCTCTTGTGCAGACCCCAGCAGTACAGACACCCCCTCCCCCCATCAGTAAAGATGCCTCCCTTACTTTTCAGACCTCAGAACAGAGCGGCAGATACACACAGCGGTGTGTCTCTCGAGCACGGGCTCCTCCTCCTCCTCTGTGGATGTAAACATAGAGGAGGCAGAGGGGGCGGCGGCTTCCTTCCGCTCCGCTGAGGGACACAGCCGCAGCGTGAGCCTAAGGCACAGGGCAGCGGGCGGGCGATGTCAGTGTGGCCGCTGCGCTACCCACGGGTGTCACCCCTCTGGTGGGTGTCACCCGGGTGCGGCCCGCCCCCCCCGCACCTGGCTAGCAACGCTAGTGCATGTATTGTAATTGCATGCCCCTTTTGAACAGGGGCTGAAAAATTGGGCCTTTCGTGGTGGTGGTGGTGGTGGCGTTGCCACAACACTGTAAGCCCTCAGAGTTACTCTTGGTGGGTGCAGCAATGGGCCCTGCTGTGAATTATTAGATCAAGAATTGTAATTACATGCCCCTGTTGAACAGGGGCTGAAAAATTGGGCCTTAGGCACTGGTGGCACAACACTACAACCCCTCACAGATACTGTACTTGGAGCACAGCAATGAGCCCTGTTGCAAAGTATTGCTTCAAAAACTGTAATGACACGCCCCTGTTAAACAGGGGCTGAAAAATTGGGCCTTAGGCACTGGTGGCACAACACTCCAACCCCTCACAGATACTGTACTTGGAGCACAGCAATGAGCCCTATGGCAAATTATTGCTAAAAAAATTGTAATTACACGCCCCTGTAAAACAGGGGCTAAAAATTGGGCCTTAGCCACTGGTGGCGGCACCCATAAACAAAAATGATCTTCCAAGCTATCATCATCAATCGTATCATTGAGGACTCGGAGGAGGAGGATAGCCAGTCAACATAACAGCACAGGCACTCAGCATCAGCATCAGTCTTGAAGGGATGTGACATGTTAAAATCAATTAGTCTGTTATATCAGCATCAGGTGTGTGGTAGCTGGTGGTGATCCAAGACTGGTTCATCTTGATGAAAGTCAGTCGATCAACCGAGTCGGTGGACAGGCGCACCCTGTGATCCGTGACAAATCCTCCAGCAGCACTGAATGTGCGTTCCGAAAGAACGCTGGATGCAGGACAGGCCAGTAGCTCAATTGCATACTGTGCAAGCTCTGGCCAGTGATCCATCCTCAAGACCCAGTAAGCCAGAGGATTTTCGGTGGGGAAGGTGTCCAAGTCTGACCTTGCCCCTAGATATTCCTGCACCACGTTTATCAGACGCTGGCGATGGTTGCTGGAACCGATCATACTTTGGGGCTGCGGACTAAAGAATTGTCTGAACGCATCGGTCAGACGGCCACCTTCCCCACCGCTCCTTCTTTGACTGGCCGAAGCCTCAGCAACTCGTTGTCCAGGACCAGGAGTTTGTAACCTCCCAGTCTCTGGGAACGCGTTGCACAGACCTTTCTGCAAGGCCTCCCGGAGTTGTCTCATCCTCTGCTCCCTCTGCAACGGTAACATAAGGTCCGCAACCTTACCCTTGTACCGTGGATCAAGGAGAGTGGCCAGCCAGTAATGGTCCCTCTCCTTGATCCGAAGAATACGAGGATCCTTCCGCAGACTTTGCAGGATCAGGGAGGCCATGCAGCGTAGGTTTGCTGAGGCATTCGGTCCGGAGTCCTCTGGGTCACTAAGGACGACATGATCCGCAGCCACCTCCTCCCAGCCACGTACAAGTCCACTGGTTTCTTGGGACTGTAAATCATCCCTAAAAGACTGCTGCTGATGATGCTGAGTGCCAGCCTCCACCTCCATGCTGACACAATCCTCCTCCTCCTCCTTCTCCTCCTCTTCCTGTGCGATGGGTGGGACAGAAGGAACACTGTCTGGGTAAAGGGGGCCTTGAGAGGCAAGGAAGTCCTCCTCTTCCTGCCTCTGTTCTGCCTCAAGTGCCCTGTCCATTATTCCACGCAGCGTGTGCTCCAACAGGTGGACAAGAGGTACAGTGTCACTGATGCATGCACTGTCACTGCTCACCATCCTCGTGGCCTCCTCAAATGGTGCCAGGACAGTGCATGCATCCCTGATCATGCCCCACTGGCGTGGAGAAAAAAAACCAAGCTCCCCTGACCCTGTCCTGGTGCCATAGTCGCACAGGTACTCATTGATGGCCCTCTGCTGCGTGTGCAGCCGCTGCAGCATGGCCAACGTTGAGTTCCACCTGGTGGGCATGTCACATATAAGGCGGTTCTTGGGCAGGTTCAACTCCTTTTGCAGCTCAGCCAGGCGAGCACTGGCATTATAAGATCTGCGGAAATGCACACAGACTTTCCTGGCCTGCCTCAGGACATCCTGTAAGCCCGAGTACCTGCCCAAGAACCGCTGCACCACCAGGTTAAGGACGTGAGCCACACAGGGCACATGGGTCAGTTGTCCCTGTCGGAGGGCGGAGAGGAGGTTGGTGCCATTGTCGCAAACCACCATTCCTGGCTTAAGCTGGCGTGGCGTCAACCACCTCTCGGCCTGGCCCTGCAGAGCAGACAGGACCTCTGCCCCAGTGTGGCTTCTGTCCCCCAAACACACCAGCGCAAGCACGGCATGGCATCTTTTTGCCTGCGTACTTGCGTAGCCCCTTGAACGGCTACGGAGCACCGCTGGTTCAGAGGACAAACCACAGGAAGAGGCCATGGAGGAAGAAGAAGAGGAGGGGGTGGAGGAGAGAGGTGTGTCACAACCAGTAGTAGCATTTTGGAGGCGTGGCGGTGGAACAACCTCCAACACTACTGCACCTTGTCCTGCATCCTTCCCAGCTGCCAAAAGAGTGACCCAATGGGCCGTGAAAGAAAGGTAACGTCCCTGTCCATGCCTGCTGGACCATGAGTCAGCGGTAATATGCACCTTACCGCTGACCGCCCTGTCCAGCGAGGCCAAGACATTGCCTTCCACATGCCGGTAGAGAGCCGGAATAGCCTTCCGTGAGAAAAAGTGGCGTTTGGGAACCTGCCACTGAGGAACCGCACATTGCACAAACTCACGGAAGGGGGCCGAGTCTACCAACTGAAAAGGCAGCAGTTGAAGCGCTAGCAATTTAGCCAAGCTAGCATTCAACCGCTGGGCATGTGGATGGCTGGGAGTGAACTTCTTTCGACGGTCCAGCAGCTGGGGCAGGGAAATTTGCCTGCTAGAATCGGACGTCGGTGTACTGCTAGCAGAGTGGCCGCAACTACTTGGCTGTGACACACCTAATTCTACACCTTCATTCCTCTCAGTGCATGTTTCAGACAGGACTGAAGTTATAGTGGGGTTGGAGATCCCAGCTGATGCGGTGCAAGGAGAGGTCCGCTTTGTTCTTTGGTGTGGGTCTTTGAGGTAGGCTTGCCAACGAGCTGCATGGCAGGTCAACATATGTCTGGTCAGGCATGTGGTACCCAAGCGGCTGATGTTTTGGCCACGCGATATACGCTTGAGACATATGTTGCAAACAGCAGCTGTGCGATCTGATGCACTAGCCTCAAAAAAGGCCCACACCAAAGAACTTTTTGAATGACGGGCAGAGGCAGCGCCCTGCACAGGCGGAGCTCTGCGGTGTGATTCCGTCGGTGTACTACCCTTACGCTGGCCACCAAAGGGCATCCTGCCTCGTTGGAGATGTGCCTCCTCCTCATCCTCCTCCTCCTCCTCTCTCCTATTAGGCACCCACGTGGAGTCAGTGACCTCATCATCCCCTCCCTCCTCATCACTGGAGCCAATCTGGCAGTATGCTGCAGCTGCTGGAACATGACTGCCAGATTGGTGTCCTTCTTGAGCATCCCCTCTGTCTGCTCTCACGCTACTGCCTTCCTGTAGCTGGGTTTCATCATCAGACCCTTCGAAACGCTGGGCATCCTCCTGGAGCATGTACCCAACACTGTGCTCAAACAGTTCGGGGGACTCCTCAGGAGGAGGACATGGTGGGTCTAGGGAAGGAGTGACTGATGATGAGTCTGACATTGATACCAGGGAAGAGGACGCTTTGGCAGCTGCTTTGCCAGTACCCTGAGCCTGGGTGAGAGAGGATGAGGAGGAGGAGGAGGGCTTGGTCATCCACTCTACCAAGTCTTCGGCATGATGTGGCTCAACATGTCCAGCTGCCGAAAAGAAGGACAAGCGTGTCCCATGGCCATGTGCTGATGACAATGCACCGCGTCCACGACCAGCACTGTTGCCCCCAGACACAGAGCCTGCTTGCCCTCTTTTATTGCCTCCTGACTGTCTGCCTCTCCTTGTTTGCCTTCCAGACATTCTAATAGATGGCCTGCAGGGAGATGGGAAAAAAGCAATAAGGGCTACCTTCAGGTGTCCTTCTCTGTCCCTTTACTTAAAGGAGCACTAAAGCTTCCCTTTTTTTTGCTTAAAAATAACAAACATGTTATACTTACCTCCACTGTGCAGCTCGTTTTGCACACAGTGGCCCCGATCCTGGTCTTCTGGGGTCCCTCGGCGGCTGTTTCAGCTCCTCCCCGCAGGGACTCCACACCTTAATGCGAGTGAGCTCGCATGGTGTGGAGTGATTGCGGGCGCGCTCCCGTGATACAGCGGCGGCCATAGCCGCCGACTGTATCACTCGGCCCCGCCCCCCGCGTGCCGCGTCATTGGATGTGATTGACAGCAGCGCCAGCCAATGGCTGCGCTGCTTTCAATCCATCCAGTGTAGCCAATCGTCGGCCTGGCTGAAAAACGAAGAGGATGACGGGGACGAGCATGGGACTTTCGAGGGGCCAGGTAAGAAAAACGGGGGCTCGGGGGGGGGGGGGGCGGTATTGTCGAATGTTTTTTCACCTTAATGCATAGGATGCATTAAGGTGAAAAAACATGTAACTTTACTACTCCTTTAAGGATTTCTAAATATGGTTGAGGATGATTGCTTTCGCACAGAATAGCACAACGACAATTTCCCTGACTGTCCAAAAAACAAGGATTTCAAAGATGGTTGATGAGGAATGCTTTAGCACAGTATAGCACAAGGAGAATTTCCCTCACTGTCCTTCCCTGTCCCTAGAAACAAGGATTATCACAGTGAAAGAAACTGACACTCTTCCTACCTATAGTTTTCTGTCCCTAGAAAAAATGTTTTTTTTAAAGCTGATTGATGATCAATGCTTTAGCACACTATAGCACAAGTAGAATTTCCCTCACTGTCCTTCCCTGTCCCTAGAAACAAGGATTATCACAGTGAAAGAAATTGACACTCTTCCTACCTATAGTTTTCTCTCCCTAGATAAAATGTTTTTTTAAAGATGGTTGATGATCAATGCTTTAGCACACTATAGCACAAGGAGAATTTCCCTCACTGTCCTTCCCTGTCCCTAGAAACAAGGATTATCACAGTGAAAGAAACTGACACTCTTCCTACCTATAGTTTTCTGTCCCTAGAAAAAATGTTTTTTTAAAGACGGTTGATGATCAATGCTTTAGCACACTATAGCACAAGGAGAATTTCCCTCACTGTCCTTCCCTGTCCCTAGAAACAAGGATTATCACAGTGAAAGAAACTGACACTCTTCCTACCTATAGTTTTCTGTCCCTAGAAAAAATGTTTTTTTAAAGATGGTTGATTTTCAATGCTTTAGCACACTATAGCACAAGGAGAATTTCCCTCACTGTCCTTCCCTGTCCCTAGAAACAAGGATTATCACAGTGAAAGAAACTGACACTCTTCCTACCTATAGTTTTCTGTCCCTAGAAAAAATGTTTTTTTAAAGACGGTTGATGATCAATGCTTTAGCACACTATAGCACAAGGAGAATTTCCCTCACTGTCCTTCCCTGTCCCTAGAAACAAGGATTATCACAGTGAAAGAAACTGACACTCTTCCTACCTATAGTTTTCTGTCCCTAGAAAAAATGTTTTTTTAAAGATGGTTGATGATCAATGCTTTAGCACACTATAGCACAAGGAGAATTTCCCTCACTGTCCTTCCCTGTCCCTAGAAACAAGGATTATCACAGTGAAAGAAACTGACACTCTTCCTACCTATAGTTTTCTGTCCCTAGAAAAAATGTTTTTTTAAAGACGGTTGATGATCAATGCTTCAGCACACTATAGCACAAGGAGAATTTCCCTCACTGTCCTTCCCTGTCCCTAGAAACAAGGATTATCACAGTGAAAGAAACTGACACTCTTCCTACCTATAGTTTTCTGTCCCTAGAAAAAATGTTTTTTTAAAGACGGTTGATGATCAATGCTTTAGCACACTATAGCACAAGGAGAATTTCCCTCACTGTCCTTCCCTGTCCCTAGAAACAAGGATTATCACAGTGAAAGAAACTGACACTCTTCCTACCTATAGTTTTCTGTCCCTAGAAAGAATGTTTTTTTAAAGATGGTTGATGATCAATGCTTTAGCACACTATAGCACAAGGAGAATTTCCCTCACTGTCCTTCCCTGTCCCTAGAAACAAGGATTATCACAGTGAAAGAAACTGACACTCTTCCTACCTATAGTTTTCTGTCCCTAGAAAAAATGTTTTTTTAAAGACGGTTGATGATCAATGCTTTAGCACACTATAGCACAAGGAGAATTTCCCTCACTGTCCTTCCCTGTCCCTAGAAACAAGGATTATCACAGTGAAAGAAACTGACACTCTTCCTACCTATAGTTTTCTGTCCCTAGAAAGAATGTTTTTTTAAAGCTGATTGATGATCAATGCTTTAGCACACTATAGCACAAGTAGAATTTCCCTCACTGTCCTTCCCTGTCCCTAGAAACAAGGATTATCACAGTGAAAGAAACTGACACTCTTCCTACCTATAGTTTTCTGTCCCTAGAAAAAATGTTTTTTTAAAGATGGTTGATGATCAATGCTTTAGCACACTATAGCACAAGGAGAATTTCCCTCACTGTCCTTCCCTGTCCCTAGAAACAAGGATTATCACAGTGAAAGAAACTGACACTCTTCCTACCTATAGTTTTCTGTCCCTAGAAAAAATGTTTTTTTAAAGCTGATTGATGATCAATGCTTTAGCACACTATAGCACAAGTAGAATTTCCCTCACTGTCCTTCCCTGTCCCTAGAAACAAGGATTATCACAGTGAAAGAAACTGACACTCTTCCTACCTATAGTTTTCTGTCCCTAGAAAAAATGTTTTTTTAAAGATGGTTGATGATCAATGCTTTAGCACACTATAGCACAAGGAGAATTTCCCTCACTGTCCTTCCCTGTCCCTAGAAACAAGGATTATCACAGTGAAAGAAACTGACACTCTTCCTACTGTGACAGCAGGAAGGTAAAGTCACCTGGTTGCATCCAGGGGGGTAGATATATTTCGCCCAGATTCAGGCTTTACGCCGACTTATACAACTAGGTGGAGAGTTGTATAAGCCCAGCTAAGGCTAGTGGGCTCATGGATAACTCATACCTCTAGGGAGAGTGCTGGGCGTCGTGCAGACAGGGAGTTGATGAGACCAGCTGAAGCTTGTCAGCTCATTTAGGCCTCTATAAGAACTCCCAGCTTCATTAGATGTTAGCTCATGCCTGGAACCAGACCTGTGTGGACTGTCTAGGGAGAGTGAACCCCTGTGCGGTGAGACAAAGCCTGTGTGGCTATTTGCTTGGACATTTAAAACCAGGGACTTAGGGACTAGGACAGCACTAGGCTGATCCCAGTTGTTAGTTAGGAAACCTGTATGTTTAGTCAGAGGTCAAGTTGACCAGGATTTATTTTGTTTATGTTTCTTTTGCTTTGCTGTGTTTTGGCACTGTAAACAGAAAATAAACCGCACCTTTTTGATTTTGAAAACCACAACCTCCGTTTGCTGGGCCTGTTTTGTGTGGGGAGCCCATCCCGGGGGTCACACACACCCGCTGCCGAGCTAACCCCCTCACAGTTGGTGGAGAATGCGGGCAGTTTTTTTTAAGCCAGCATGGAGGAGATACTGAAACAGCTGGCTCTAGCAAATGCCAATCAACAGCAGACAAATGCAGGTTTGCAAAGGAGCCTTGCAGCTCAGCAACAAGCCCAGCAGCAATCTGAGGCCCGCTTCATAGACCTGTTACAGAAGCAAGAGCAGAGACTACAACAAATGGAAGCAGTAATGCAGCAACGTCCGCAGACCAGTGAGGAAAGCCGTCCCACTAATACCGCGTCCTTTGGGGTGAGTCGTTTATTGACAAAAATGACTGGAGAGGATGATCCAGAGGTATTTTTGACCACATTTGAAAGGACCGCTGAAAGAGAAAAGTGGCCTGAGGAGCAGTGGGCTGGACTGGTGGCTCCTCTGTTAACTGGTGAATCGCAGAAAGCTTACTATGACCTAGAGCCTAACCAAGCAAAAGACTATGTGATGCTAAAAGCTGAAATTTTGGCAAGGCTGGGTGTCACCCAGGCTGTCCGGGCTCAGCGTGTGCATAACTGGACTTTCCAGCTTGGAAAACCCCCCAGGTCTCAAATGTATGATCTCATTCACCTGAGCAGAAAGTGGCTACAGCCAGAGACTTTGTCCGCACCAAAGATTGTGGAACGTGTTGTAATGGATCGGTTTTTGAGAGCTCTTCCTACTGCCATCCAAAAGTGGGTAAGCCATGGAGACCCAGAGACGGCCGATGGTCTTGTGGATCGTGTGGAGAAATACTTGGCTACAGAGAACCTGACGGCCTCTTCCAGAGACACTCGGACTTTCCACCCTAAGACCAGACCATCCCCAGGGGCGGATAAGAGGATTCCAAGGGGTGAGGGTGGAGAGAGTGAGAGGGTGGGAGCTCTACCCCAAGTTTGGCGAGAACAGCCTGGGAAATCAGCGGCTCAAGAGGCGGCAAGAAGGATCGTTTGCTACCGCTGCCGGCAAGCGGGACATATTGCAGCCAATTGCCCGGTTGTGGAGGAACCCATGCAGTGTGACTTTCTGACGGGCAGACGTCAGTCGCTGTGTGCGACAGTCGCATGCACTGCCATTCGAGGAACTGAGAAACATTTATGCAAAATGTGTGTTAATGGTAGAAATGTTGTGGTATTGCTGGATTCAGGTAGCCTTGTGACCCTGATAAAGGCTGAGTTAGTTAAAACAGAGGTCTTTGGGAATAGCAAGGTAGCTGTTATTTGTGTGCATGGGGACACCCAAGAGTATCCAGTGACTACAGTGTGTTTCGAGACCCCCAAAGGTACCCTCTCTCATCCAGTGGGCTTAGTATCTCAGTTACCGCATGACGCCATTGTGGGAAGGGATTTTCCGAAGTTCTGGGAACTGTGGGATGATCCTGAGCCCCCCACTGGTGCCCCTATGTACCAGGAATGTGATAGCCAGAACTCCCCTGAGAGTGGTGAGGACTCTCCGGAATTTCCCTTATCAGTATTGGCAGGGGAGACTCAAGAAACTGGAGAGGAGCCCACCTCCTCAGACGAAAACCTACCGTCTGTGGAGTTTTCTGATCTTGAGGTTCACAGGGAAAACTTTGCCACAGAACAGTTGAAAGACCCCGCCCTAATAAAGGCACAGGAAAACGTAGTGAAAATAGATGGCGAGTTAGTGAACCCAGATAATACCTGCACTTACCCATACTTCAGCGTAGAGAAGGACCTACTGTATCGGGTGGCAAAAAGGGCAGAAGAAACCGTTGAGCAGCTTGTGGTGCCCAAACCTTACAGGAAGTTGGTGTTGGAGTTGGCCCATGGGCACATTCTTGGAGGTCATCTGGGGACAGAGAAAACCCGAGAGAGGGTATTACAGAGATTCTATTGGCCGGGGGTGATGAAGGACATAGAAAATTATTGTTCCTCCTGCCCTGTGTGTCAGAGGTCGGCCCCGATGCCACATTTCCGTAGCCCGCTGGTCCCTCTACCCATCATTGAGGTCCCGTTTGAGAGGATCGCCATGGATTTGGTAGGGCCTATAATCAAGTCCGCTAGGGGGCACCAGTACATATTAGTTATAATGGACTATGCCACCCGTTATCCAGAAGCGATCCCTCTCCGAAATACCTCGGCCAAAACCATAGCCAAAGAGCTATCTCTTGTGTTTAGCCGGGTGGGTATTTGTAAAGAACTGCTTACGGACCAAGGTACACCCTTTATGTCCCGGGTTATGAAGGAGCTGTGTAAATTGTTCAAAGTGACGCAATTACGTACATCTGTGTATCACCCCCAAACCGATGGGCTGGTTGAAAGATTCAACAAAACCCTAAAACAAATGTTGAAGAAAGTGGTGGCTAGAGATGGAAAGGATTGGGACTGTCTACTTCCTTATCTGATGTTTGCTATTAGGGAGGTGCCCCAATCCTCTACGGGATTCTCCCCCTTTGAGTTACTGTATGGGAGACACCCAAGAGGGCTGTTGGATATTGCCAAGGAAACTTGGGAAAGTGAGAGTTCTCCCCACAGGAGTGTGATTGAGCATGTCGCCCTGATGCAAGACCGAATTGCACAGGTAATGCCCATCGTGAAGGAACATTTGGCCCAAGCGCAGTTAGCACAGCAGAGAGTGTACAACCGTGGAGCCAAGACCCGTACCTTTTCCCCGGGGGATAGGATACTGGTACTTGTCCCTACGGTTGAAAGTAAATTCCTTGCCAAATGGCAAGGCCCCTATGAGATAATGGAAAAAGTGAGCGAAGTGAATTACAAGGTCAGACAACCAGGAAGGCGAAAGCCCGAACAGATCTATCACGTTAATCTGTTGAAAGCCTGGAGGGATAGAGAGTCCCTAGTCGCAGACACTTGGTCACCAGCTCAAACTGGTTGCGTGATTCCTGAGGTTGGAATAGCAGCCACCTTGTCACAACCCCAACAACAGGAGGTTAAGGAGTTTGTGCTTCGCAACAAGGAGGTATTCTCTGAGCTGCCGGGACAAACATCTGGGGTAGAGCATGACATCATTACCCCGCCCGGTGAAAGGGTGAAGTTAAAACCCTATCGGATCCCAGAGGCCCGACGGGAGGCAATACGGGAGGAAGTACAGAAAATGCTGAACTTAGGGGTGATAGAGGAGTCCCAAAGTGATTGGTCTAGTCCCATTGTGTTGGTGCCTAAACCGGATGGGAGCTGGCGATTTTGTAACGATTTTCGTCAGTTGAACAAAGTTACAAAATTTGACACCTACCCCATGCCACGTATAGATGAGTTGATCGACCGGCTGGGAACAGCCCGATACATGACGACTCTTGACCTCACAAAAGGGTATTGGCAAATCCCCCTGGCCAAGTCGGCCAAAGAGAAAACCGCATTTGTAACCCCAGACGGGGCGTTCCAATATAAAAGAATGCCGTTCGGGTTACAGAATGCGCCGGCCACATTCCAGCGGAAAATGGACCAGATGCTGAGGCCCCATCGGAAGTATGCTGCGGCTTACCTGGATGACGTAATTGTCCATAGCACAGATTGGGCCTCACATCTGCCAAAAGTGCAAGCAGTCCTGGACTCTGTTCGGGAAGCGGGGTTTACGGCTAACCCCAAGAAGTGTACCATTGGGCAGGAGGAGGCCAAATATCTTAGGTACACCATTGGGAGGGGAGTAATAAAACCCCAACTCAACAAAGTCGAGGCCATCCAGAGTTGGCCACGTCCCAACAGCAAGAAGCAGGTACGAGCCTTTCTGGGAATCGCTGGGTATTATCGGCGATTCATTCCCCACTTTGCTTCTAAGGCTGTGCCCCTAACCAACCTGACGAAGGGGAGAGGGTCGGTCATGATTAAATGGACCCCCGAGGCTGAGGCAGCATTCCAATTCTTGAAACAAGCCTTATGTAGCCAGCCAGTGTTGTACTCACCCGACTTCTCTAAAGACTTTGTCGTACAAAGTGATGCGTCAGATGTGGGGTTAGGAGCAGTATTGTCCCAGGTCTGGAACGGGGAAGAGCACCCAGTCATTTACCTCAGCAGGAAGTTGAAGTCCCATGAGGTAAATTACGCCACCGTTGAAAAGGAGTGTTTAGCGGTGAAGTGGGCTCTAGATTCCCTTCGGTACTACCTGCTAGGTAGGCACTTTGACATGGTTACGGATCACGCTCCGTTAAAGTGGATGGCTCAAAACAAGGAAACAAATAGAAGAGTGAATAGGTGGTTCCTGGCCCTCCAGGAATTCAACTTCACAGTAAAGCATCGCCCTGGCGTTCAAATGGGGAATGTGGATGCTTTGTCTCGAGTACATGAATGCCTGATTGCTGGTGTTCCAACCCCGAGGTTAAAACAAGAGGGGGGGGGTATGTGACAGCAGGAAGGTAAAGTCACCTGGTTGCATCCAGGGGGGTAGATATATTTCGCCCAGATTCAGGCTTTACGCCGACTTATACAACTAGGTGGAGAGTTGTATAAGCCCAGCTAAGGCTAGTGGGCTCATGGATGACTCATACCTCTAGGGAGAGTGCTGGGCGTCGTGCAGACAGGGAGTTGATGAGACCAGCTGAAGCTTGTCAGCTCATTTAGGCCTCTATAAGAACTCCCAGCTTCATTAGATGTTAGCTCATGCCTGGAACCAGACCTGTGTGGACTGTCTAGGGAGAGTGAACCCCTGTGTGGTGAGACAAAGCCTGTGTGGCTATTTGCTTGGACATTTAAAACCAGGGACTTAGGGACTAGGACAGCACTAGGCTGATCCCAGTTGTTAGTTAGGAAACCTGTATGTTTAGTCAGAGGTCAAGTTGACCAGGATTTATTTTGTTTATGTTTCTTTTGCTTTGCTGTGTTTTGTCACTGTAAACAGAAAATAAACCGCACCTTTTTGATTTTGAAAACCACAACCTCCGTTTGCTGGGCCTGTTTTGTGTGGGGAGCCCATCCCGGGGGTCACACACACCCGCTGCCGAGCTAACCCCCTCACACTACCTATAGTTTTCTGTCCCTAGAAAAAATGTTTTTTTAAAGACGGTTGATGATCAATGCTTTAGCACACTATAGCACAAGGAGAATTTCCCTCACTGTCCTTCCCTGTCCCTAGAAACAAGGATTATCACAGTGAAAGAAACTGACACTCTTCCTACCTATAGTTTTCTGTCCCTAGAAAAAATGTTTTTTTAAAGACGGTTGATGATCAATGCTTTAGCACACTATAGCACAAGGAGAATTTCCCTCACTGTCCTTCCCTGTCCCTAGAAACAAGGATTATCACAGTGAAAGAAACTGACACTCTTCCTACCTATAGTTTTCTGTCCCTAGAAAGAATGTTTTTTTAAAGCTGATTGATGATCAATGCTTTAGCACACTATAGCACAAGTAGAATTTCCCTCACTGTCCTTCCCTGTCCCTAGAAACAAGGATTATCACAGTGAAAGAAACTGACACTCTTCCTACCTATAGTTTTCTGTCCCTAGAAAAAATGTTTTTTTAAAGATGGTTGATGATCAATGCTTTAGCACACTATAGCACAAGGAGAATTTCCCTCACTGTCCTTCCCTGTCCCTAGAAACAAGGATTATCACAGTGAAAGAAACTGACACTCTTCCTACCTATAGTTTTCTGTCCCTAGAAAAAATGTTTTTTTAAAGCTGATTGATGATCAATGCTTTAGCACACTATAGCACAAGTAGAATTTCCCTCACTGTCCTTCCCTGTCCCTAGAAACAAGGATTATCACAGTGAAAGAAACTGACACTCTTCCTACTGTGACAGCAGGAAGGTAAAGTCACCTGGTTGCATCCAGGGGGGTAGATATATTTCGCCCAGATTCAGGCTTTACGCCGACTTATACAACTAGGTGGAGAGTTGTATAAGCCCAGCTGAGGCTAGTGGGCTCATGGATGACTCATACCTCTAGGGAGAGTGTGGGGCGTCGTGCAGACAGGGAGTTGATGAGACCAGCTGAAGCTTGTCAGCTCATTTAGGCCTCTATAAGAACTCCCAGATTCATTAGGTGTTAGCTCATGCCTGGAACCAGACCTGTGTGGACTGTCTAGGGAGAGTGAACCCCTGTGCGGTGAGACAAAGCCTGTGTGGCTATTTGCTTGGACATTTAAAACCAGGGACTTAGGGACTAGGACAGCACTAGGCTGATCCCAGTTGTTAGTTAGGAAACCTGTATGTTTACTCAGAGGTCAAGTTGACCAGGATTTATTTTATTTATGTTTCTTTTGCTTTGCTGTGTTTTGTCACTGTAAATAGAAAATAAACCGCACCTTTTTGATTTTGAAAACCACAACCTCCGTTTGCTGGGCCTGTTTTTGTGTGGGGAGCCCATCCCGGGGGTCACACACACCCGCTGCCGAGCTAACCCCCTCACAGTTGGTGGAGAACCAGTGGCAGTTTTTTTTAAGCCAGCATGGAGGAGATACTGAAACAGCTGGTTCTAGCAAATGCCAATCAACAGCAGACAAATGCAGGTTTGCAAAGGAGCCTTGCAGCCCAGCAGCAAGCTCATCAACAGAGCCTTGCAGCCCAGCAGCAAGCTCACCAACAGAGTCTGGAAGCTCAGCAACAAGCCCAGCAGCAATCTGAGGCCCGCTTCATAGACCTGTTACAGAAGCAAGAGCAGAGACTACAACAAATGGAAGCAGTAATGCAGCAACGTCCGCAGACCAGTGAGGAAAGCCGTCCCACTAATACCGCGTCCTTTGGGGTGAGTCGTTTATTGACAAAAATGACTGGAGAGGATGATCCAGAGGTATTTTTGACCACATTTGAAAGGACCGCTGAAAGAGAAAAGTGGCCTGAGGAGCAGTGGGCTGGACTGGTGGCTCCTCTGTTAACTGGTGAATCGCAGAAAGCTTACTATGACCTAGAGCCTAACCAAGCAAAAGACTATGTGATGCTAAAAGCTGAAATTTTGGCAAGGCTGGGTGTCACCCAGGCTGTCCGGGCTCAGCGTGTGCATAACTGGACTTTCCAGCTTGGAAAACCCCCCAGGTCTCAAATGTATGATCTCATTCACCTGAGCAGAAAGTGGCTACAGCCAGAGACTTTGTCCGCACCAAAGATTGTGGAACGTGTTGTAATGGATCGGTTTTTGAGAGCTCTTCCTACTGCCATCCAAAAGTGGGTAAGCCATGGAGACCCAGAGACGGCCGATGGTCTTGTGGATCGTGTGGAGAAATACTTGGCTACAGAGAACCTGACGGCCTCTTCCAGAGACACTCGGACTTTCCACCCTAAGACCAGACCATCCCCAGGGGCGGATAAGAGGATTCCAAGGGGTGAGGGTGGAGAGAGTG
Organism: Rana muscosa; assembly: GCA_029206835.1. Taxonomy (NCBI): domain Eukaryota; kingdom Metazoa; phylum Chordata; class Amphibia; order Anura; family Ranidae; genus Rana; species Rana muscosa. The sequence continues at coordinate 23,121,369 of CM055124.1, read as the reverse complement.
AGAGGGTGGGAGCTCTACCCCAAGTTTGGCGAGAACAGCCTGGGAAATCAGCGGCTCAAGAGGCGGCAAGAAGGATCGTTTGCTACCGCTGCCGGCAAGCGGGACATATTGCAGCCAATTGCCCGGTTGTGGAGGAACCCATGCAGTGTGACTTTCTGACGGGCAGACGTCAGTCGCTGTGTGCGACAGTCGCATGCACTGCCATTCGAGGAACTGAGAAACATTTATGCAAAATGTGTGTTAATGGTAGAAATGTTGTGGTATTGCTGGATTCAGGTAGCCTTGTGACCCTGATAAAGGCTGAATTAGTTAAAACAGAGGTCTCTGGGAATAGCAAGGTAGCTGTTATTTGTGTGCATGGGGACACCCGAGAGTATCCAGTGACTACAGTGTGTTTCGAGACCCCCAAAGGTACCCTCTCTCATCCAGTGGGGTTAGTATCTCAATTACCGCATGATGCCATTGTGGGAAGGGATTTTCCGAAGTTCTGGGAACTGTGGGATGATCCTGAGCCCCCCACTGGTGCCCCTATGTACCAGGAATGTGATAGCCAGAACTCCTCTGAGAGTGGTGAGGACTCTCCAGAATTTCCCTTGTCAGTATTGGCAGGGGAGACTCAAGAAACTGGAGAGGAGCCCACCTCCTCAGACGAAAACCTACCGTCTGTGGAGTTTTCTGATCTGGAGGTTCACAGGGAAAATTTTGCCACAGAACAGTTAAAAGACCCCGCCGTAATAAAGGCACGGGAAAACGTAGTGGAAATAGATGGCGAGTTAGTGAACCCAGATAATACCTGCACTTACCCATACTTCAGCGTAGAGAAGGACCTACTGTATCGGGTGGCAAAAAGGGCAGAAGAAACCGTTGAGCAGCTTGTGGTGCCCAAACCTTACAGGAAGTTGGTGTTGGAGTTGGCCCATGGGCACATACTTGGAGGTCATCTGGGGACAGAGAAAACCCGAGAGAGGGTATTACAGAGATTCTATTGGCCTGGGGTGATGAAGGACATAGAAAATTATTGTTCCTCCTGCCCTGTGTGTCAGAGGTCGGCCCCGATGCCACATTTCCGTAGCCCGCTGGTCCCTCTACCCATCATTGAGGTCCCGTTTGAGAGAATCGCAATGGATTTGGTAGGTCCTATAATCAAGTCCGCTAGGGGGCACCAGTACATATTGGTTATAATGGACTATGCCACCCGTTATCCAGAAGCGATCCCTCTCAGAAATACCCCGGCCAAAACCATAGCCAAAGAGCTATCTCTTGTTTTTAGCCGGGTGGGTATTTGTAAAGAACTGCTTACGGACCAAGGTACACCCTTTATGTCCCGGGTTATGAAAGAGCTGTGTAAATTGTTCAAAGTGACGCAATTGCGTACATCTGTGTATCACCCCCAAACCGATGGGCTGGTTGAAAGATTCAACAAAACCCTAAAACAAATGTTGAAGAAAGTGGTGGATAGAGATGGAAAGGATTGGGACTGTCTACTTCCTTATTTGATGTTTGCTATTAGGGAGGTGCCCCAATCCTCTACGGGATTCTCCCCCTTTGAGTTACTGTATGGGAGACACCCAAGAGGGCTGTTGGATATTGCCAAGGAAACTTGGGAAAGTGAGAGTTCTCCCCACAGGAGTGTGATTGAGCATGTCGCCCTGATGCAAGACCGAATTGCACAGGTAATGCCCATCGTGAAGGAACATTTGGCCCAAGCGCAGTTAACACAGCAGAGAGTGTACAACCGTGGAGCCAAGACCCGTACCTTTTCCCCGGGGGATAGGATACTGGTACTTGTCCCTACGGTTGAAAGTAAATTCCTTGCCAAATGGCAAGGCCCCTATGAGATAATGGAAAAAGTGAGCGAAGTGAATTACAAGGTCAGACAACCAGGAAGGCGAAAGCCCGAACAGATCTATCACGTTAATCTGTTGAAAGCCTGGAGGGATAGAGAGTCCCTAGTCGCAGACACTTGGTCACCAGCTCAAACTGGTTGCGTGATTCCTGAGGTTGGAATAGCAGCCACCTTGTCACAACCCCAACAACAGGAGGTTAAGGAGTTTGTGCTTCGCAACAAGGAGGTATTCTCTGAGCTGCCGGGACAAACATCTGGGGTAGAGCATGACATCATTACCCCGCCCGGTGAAAGGGTGAAGTTAAAACCCTATCGGATCCCAGAGGCCCGACGGGAGGCAATACGGGAGGAAGTACAGAAAATGCTGAACTTAGGGGTGATAGAGGAGTCCCAAAGTGATTGGTCTAGTCCCATTGTGTTGGTGCCTAAACCGGATGGGAGCTGGCGATTTTGTAACGATTTTCGTCAGTTGAACAAAGTTACAAAATTTGACACCTACCCCATGCCACGTATAGATGAGTTGATCAACCGGCTGGGAACAGCCCGATACATGACGACTCTTGACCTCACAAAAGGGTATTGGCAAATCCCCCTGGCCAAGTCGGCCAAAGAGAAAACCGCATTTGTAACCCCAGACGGGGCGTTCCAATATAAAAGAATGCCGTTCGGGTTACAGAATGCGCCAGCCACATTCCAGCGGAAAATGGACCAGATGCTGAGGCCCCATCGGAAGTATGCTGCGGCTTACCTGGATGACGTAATTGTCCATAGCACAGATTGGGCCTCACATCTGCCAAAAGTGCAAGCAGTCCTGGACTCTGTTCGGGAAGCGGGGTTTACGGCTAACCCCAAGAAGTGTACCATTGGGCAGGAGGAGGCCAAATATCTTGGGTACACCATTGGGAGGGGGGTAATAAAACCCCAACTCAACAAAGTCGAGGCCATCCAGAGTTGGCCACGTCCCAACAGCAAGAAGCAGGTACGAGCCTTTCTGGGAATCGCTGGGTATTATCGGCGATTCATTCCCCACTTTGCTTCTAAGGCTGTGCCCCTAACCAACCTGACGAAGGGGAAAGGGTCGGTCATGATTAAATGGACCCCCGAGGCTGAGGCAGCATTCCAATTCTTGAAACAAGCCTTATGTAGCCAGCCAGTGTTGTACTCACCCGACTTCTCTAAAGACTTTGTCGTACAAAGTGATGCGTCAGATGTGGGGTTAGGAGCAGTATTGTCCCAGGTCTGGAACGGGGAAGAGCACCCAGTCATTTACCTCAGCAGGAAGTTGAAGTCCCATGAGGTAAATTACGCCACCGTTGAAAAGGAGTGTTTAGCGGTGAAGTGGGCTCTAGATTCCCTTCGGTACTACCTGCTAGGTAGGCACTTTGACATGGTTACGGATCACGCTCCGTTAAAGTGGATGGCTCAAAACAAGGAAACAAATAGAAGAGTGAATAGGTGGTTCCTGGCCCTCCAGGAATTCAACTTCACAGTAAAGCATCGCCCTGGCGTTCAAATGGGGAATGTGGATGCTTTGTCTCGAGTACATGAATGCCTGATTGCTGGTGTTCCAACCCCGAGGTTAAAACAAGAGGGGGGGGTATATGACAGCAGGAAGGTAAAGTCACCTGGTTGCATCCAGGGGGGTAGATATATTTCGCCCAGATTCAGGCTTTACGCCGACTTATACAACTAGGTGGAGAGTTGTATAAGCCCAGCTGAGGCTAGTGGGCTCATGGATGACTCATACCTCTAGGGAGAGTGTGGGGCGTCGTGCAGACAGGGAGTTGATGAGACCAGCTGAAGCTTGTCAGCTCATTTAGGCCTCTATAAGAACTCCCAGATTCATTAGGTGTTAGCTCATGCCTGGAACCAGACCTGTGTGGACTGTCTAGGGAGAGTGAACCCCTGTGCGGTGAGACAAAGCCTGTGTGGCTATTTGCTTGGACATTTAAAACCAGGGACTTAGGGACTAGGACAGCACTAGGCTGATCCCAGTTGTTAGTTAGGAAACCTGTATGTTTACTCAGAGGTCAAGTTGACCAGGATTTATTTTATTTATGTTTCTTTTGCTTTGCTGTGTTTTGTCACTGTAAATAGAAAATAAACCACACCTTTTTGATTTTGAAAACCACAACCTCCGTTTGCTGGGCCTGTTTTTGTGTGGGGAGCCCATCCCGGGGGTCACACACACCCGCTGCCGAGCTAACCCCCTCACACTACCTATAGTTTTCTGTCCCTAGAAAAAATGTTTTTTTAAAGATGGTTGATGATCAATGCTTTAGCACACTATAGCACAAGGAGAATTTCCCTCACTGTCCTTCCCTGTCCCTAGAAACAAGGATTATCACAGTGAAAGAAACTGACACTCTTCCTACCTATAGTTTTCTGTCCCTAGAAAAAATGTTTTTTTAAAGATGGTTGATGATCAATGCTTTAGCACACTATAGCACAAGGAGAATTTCCCTCACTGTCCTTCCCTGTCCCTAGAAACAAGGATTATCACAGTAAAACACACTGACACTCTCCCTACCTATAGTTTTCTGTCCCTAGAAAAAATGATTTTTTAAAGATGGTTGATGATCAATGCTTTAGCACACTATAGCACAAGGAGAATTTCTTTTTCGTACATCACGGGACACAGAGCGACTTAGTCATTACTAATGGGTTATATAGTTTACCTTCAGGTGTTGGCACTGGCCAATTCCAAACCGGAAGTACCCTCCCCTATATAAGCCCCTCCCACCCGGGAGCACCTCAGTTTTTTGCCAGTGTCTAAGGTGTTGGCCAAAGAGTAACATGTGTTTTCACTGGGCTTGCGTACAGGTTCTTTTGGGCCTTAGTAAGCTGTTCCGGATCCCACCAAAAAAGCTTCATAGCTAAACGGTCGGTACCCGGGCCTTGCAGCAGAAGAGCAAGGTTTTGCCTGTAATGCTTCTCTTAGGAGGGCTGGACCCTGGGATCCAGAGCTCTGGTCATACCCACGACCAAGACGCTGTCTGTGCAGGGTGCTATACAGGTCCAGGGGAGTGGAATCCTTGGGAACCCGGTCCCTGAAGGTTTAATTACAATGCCTGCCGTGATAGGTGAAGTTTGGACTTTTGTGGACCAAACAAAGTCCTGCGGCGGGGATCAGGTAAGTGGGGGCCCTCAGGAACTTGGTTCTATTGGGGGACCCCCAAGCCTAATTTGTCTTTCTGTCTGTTACCTAACGGTATTCCCGCTAAATATCTGTGTTTGCCTATAACTACTGAAAATGTAAAATTTTAATAGTAGTCAAGAGAAAAAAAAAAAAACAGGGACCGCGGTACCTGTGTTAAACCACTAGAGGCCGCTGTAGTCCATTTTTCTTGTAAATGTGGATCTTTGGTTTTCTCAACTCAAAAGATCCAGGCAGCTGGTAAGTTTCTCTGAGGGAATCCACTTCCTCTGCCCTGTTGCTGCGTTCATCCACCGCACAGGCCCTCCGGCAAAAAGGGCCCTGGCTCCTAGTCCTCTGTTGGTTTTCGAAAAGGGCGCCATTGGCGCACGGGCGCGCGCGCGGGCGCGTGCACGCGCCTCCTATGAAAAAAAAGGGGCGGGGCGGGTGGATGACGCTCGATGCGCGCCGCGGCGCTTCTGCGCATGTGCGGGCGTCCCAGCATGGTTAAAAGACACAGTACAAGTGTCAGCTGCATGCAAACAGAGCTAGCAACAAACAGTGGCACACAGAGGCGGTTGATGCAGGCATCCCCATAGAAAGGCACTTTAGTGGACACCAGCTGGTATATAGCAGCACCTGTGTTAGACTATTACCAGCAAAAATTGGTGTATGACGACGGGAATACCTCAGCTTTGTGCTTAAGGGATATGTCGTCCAGACGCTCCGGAAATAGATCTTCCAGGAAGCCAAAGGGGTCTCCATCGGGCTCTGAGGATATTGGGCATGCTTGCACTGCACCAATCTCCCCTGAGAATGCAGAGGTCAGTAGCCGTAGAAACCCCGCAGGAATGCCTGGTGCTGCGGCTGTCCCCAGTCCACCAGCTCCTGTATATATAACAGAGGAGGTTTTATCCTCAACTCTGGGAGGATTGGAAGAGAGATTAACAGCATTGATCGCTGCTTCCCTGTCACAGGAAAAGCGCGTCCGATCTCCGTCTCCTCCTTCAGAGTGCCTGTTAGTGGAGGAACAGTCCCACACAGAGATCGACCTACCTGAAGGGGATCAGGATGAGGTTGATTCACTTATAGAGGAATCAACAGTGGAAGAACCTTTCTCAGCTTCTCAGGCTGAAAGATTATGGGTTCAGTCTCTGACTAACATGGTCCGATCAGCATTTAAAATGCCTCTGGCGGAACCACCATCCACTACGGTTTCCTCGCTGGGGTCGCTAAAAGCTCCCCAGGCGGTCTGTTCCTTCCCAATCCACCCTTTATTAGAAGGGCTTATTTACCAGGATTGGGAGCATCCTGATAAAATATTTGCTCCCCCCAAGAGATTTCCGGTGATCTATCCCATGGAGGATAAGTTCATAAGAAAATGGAGGGTCCCTATAGTGGACGCAGCCATCTCTTCTGTTAACAAATCACTGACATGTCCAGTAGATAATGTTCCAATGTTCAAAGACCCAATAGATAAAAAATTGGAGTCTTTACTAAAATCTGCTTTCTCTACAGCAAGTATGGTGACACAACCTGCGGTAGCAGCGATTGGAGTCTGCCAAGCAGTGAAAGATCAGTTGAAACAAGTCTTAAGGGACTTACCAGATCAGCAGGCTCATGCCCTAGCTGACCTGCCTAGAGCCTTGTGTTTTGCGGTGGACGCCATAAAGGATACAATCCAACAGGCCTCCCGCTTTACGCTGTCTATAGTACATATGCGTAGGCTTCTGTGGCTCAAAAACTGGTCTGCTGAAGCTCCCTGTAAAAAACTGCTGGTTAGCTTCCCATTTCATGGAGAACGCTTATTTGGAGAAGATCTGGACAAATATATCCAGAAAATTTCTGCCGGTAAAAGTTCACTCTTACCGGTTAAGAACAAGGGTAGAAGTCCTTCTTTTAAGAGGCCTACCTCTCCAGTCCCGGGCACATCGGCTGTGAAGCAGTTCCGACGGCCTCCGCGGTCAAATTCAGGGGGCAGAAATCAGGGACAATCACAGGGTAACAAGAAGCCCTGGATCAAGAGAGGTACAAAACCTCCCCCTAAGGCATGAAGTATTGCCCCCGCTCAATCGGGTGGGGGGAAGACTTCAGTTGTTCACAGAGACCTGGCGGGACACCATCAGAGACAGATGGGTGCTCTCCGCAGTAAGTCTGGGATACAAGCTGGAGTTAAAAGGCACTCCTCCTGCCCAATTTATGAGGTCAAACGTGCCAAGAGATCCCCAAAAGAGAGGATCCCTCCTTCTGGCACTAGAACAACTATTGCTCCAAGGGGTAATCATGAAGGTTCCCCTGGAAGAAAGCGGATTCGGGTTTTACTCGAACCTTTTCACAGTCCCCAAACCAAATGGGGACGTGAGGCCCATATTAAATCTAAAAGGGCTAAACAAGTTCCTAAATATCAGGACCTTTCGGATGGAGTCGATCCGATCAGTGGCCACCGCCCTACAAGGGCAGGAATGGCTAGCCTCGATCGACATAAGGGATGCTTATCTGCATATTCCCATCTTTCCGGCCCATCAGAAATTTCTACGCTTTGCAGTAGAAGGGCGCCATTTTCAGTTCAGAGCCTTACCTTTCGGTCTGGCCACAGCACCACGAGTGTTCACAAAAATTCTGGCCCCATTATTGGCCAATCTAAGAACACAGGGTGTAACGATAATGGCATATCTAGACGACCTGCTACTAATAGACCACTCAGTGGAAAAGCTGGAAGTAGCTATTCACAAGACAATCGAGTATCTGGAATATCACGGTTGGATTATCAACCGGGACAAGTCAGCTCTAAGACCAGTCAAAAGTCTGGAATACTTAGGGCTAAGGCTGGATTCAAATCAGAGAAAGATTTTCTTACCTCCAGAGAAGGTGTCGTCTTTAAGAAATTTGACCCACTTAGTGGGTACAAAAAGAAAACCATCCATACGTCTCTGCATGAGGCTGCTGGGAAAGATGGTGGCTTCATTCGAAGCGGTACCCTACGGTCAATTCCATTCAAGGAATTTGCAAAGGGCCATACTGTCAGCCTGGAACAAAAAAGTTCAGGCTTTAGACTTACCAATGTCCCTGTCCCCTTCCGTTCGCAAGAGCCTCCATTGGTGGTTGGTGCCCCAGAATCTGGAAAGAGGGAAACCCTTCAGTCCGGTTTCTTGGAAGGTGGTCACTACAGATGCCAGCCTCATCGGCTGGGGGGCAGTGCTGGAGCAATGGTCTCTCCAGGGCAGGTGGTCAGAAGCAGAAAAGGCCCTGCCCATCAATCTCTTAGAGATACGAGCAGCCCGGTATGCCCTAGTAGCATGGACATCCAAACTCCAGGGGTCCCCTGTCAGAATTCAATCAGACAATGCCACGGCAGTGGCATATATCAATCATCAGGGTGGCACCAAAAGTCGTGCAGCCCAGAAGGAAGCAAATTGCATCCTGGAGTGGGCAGAAAGATATGTCCCAGCCATATCCGCGGTTTTCATCCCAGGAGTGGAAAATTGGAGAGCGGACTTTCTAAGTCGCCAACAATTATGCCCGGGGGAATGGTCTCTTCACCCCGAGGTTTTCCAGGCAATATGCCAGCGGTGGGGAACACCGGATGTAGATCTGCTAGCATCCAGATTCAACGCAAAGGTGGACAGGTTTGTGTCTCGCACAAGGGATCCCCTAGCTTGCGGCTCGGATGCCCTAGTGTTCCCTTGGGATCGGTTCAAGCTGATATATGCATTCCCACCGCCACAATTGTTACCACGATTACTCCGCAGAATCAGGGTAGAAAAGAAACCAGTGATTCTGGTGGCTCCAGCGTGGCCCCGAAGGGCATGGTACGCGGAGATTGTAAAAATGTCAGTGAGGAGTCCTTGGACCCTCCCACTTCGTCCGGACCTGCTGTCGCAAGGACCGATATACCACCCTTCCTTACCAGCCTTAGGTTTGACGGCCTGGCTATTGAAGCCCACATTCTGAAAAAGAGAGGGCTCTCTAATTCTGTGGTATCTACCATGATCAATGCCAGGAAACCGGTATCCAGGCAGATCTATTATAGGATCTGGAAAGCGTACATTACGTGGTGTGAGACCAAGAAATGGCATCCACGTAAGTACATGATAGGGAGGATTCTGGACTTCCTACAGTGGGCTGTAGATAGGAAGCTGGCCTTGAGTACTATCAAGGGTCAGATTTCGGCCTTGTCAATATTTTTTCAAAGGCCCTTGGCTGCGCATTCACTAGTCAAAGCCTTTATACAAGGAGTGATGCGTATTAGCCCTCCGGTTAGTATTCCCATATGTCCTTGGGACTTAAACCTGGTTCTGTCGGTTCTACAGAAACAACCGTTTGAACCATTACAACACATTTCCTTGGTTCTTCTCACCAGGAAATTGGTTTTCTTAGTAGCCATTTGTTCGGCTAAAAGAGTGTCGGAATTAGCAGCTATGTCCTGTAAGGAGCCATATCTGGTTGTCCATAAGGACAGAGTAGTATTACGTCCTCATCCAGCCTTTCTTCCTAAGGTGGTATCGAGGTTTCATTTGAACCAAGATGTGGTTCTTCCTTCTTTTTTCCCCAAACCTAGCTCAGTAGAGGAAAAGTTATTACATTCTTTGGATGTGGTAAGAGCAGTTAAAGCTTATCTAAAAGCCACTGCTCAGATTCGCAGAACGGATTCTTTGTTTGTTCTGCCGGAAGGCCCCAGAAGGGGTCAGGCAGCATCAAAATCTACTTTAGCCAAGTGGATTCGACAGGTCATAATACAAGCCTATGGCTTGAGAAAGAGACCGCCTCCGTTCAAAGTTAGGGCGCACTCCACAAGAGCGGTTGGAACTTCATGGGCAGTGCATCACCAGGCCTCCCTGGCTCAAGTATGTAAGGCCGCAACATGGTCTTCGGTACACACGTTTACTAGATTCTATCAGGTAGACGTTAGAAGTCAGGAGGATGTCGCCTTTGGGCGCAGTGTGTTGCAGGCCGCAAAAGATCCTCATGCCTGATGGCGCCCAGCTTATGTACCCCCCCCTCATTTGGCATTGCTTTGGGACGTCCCATTAGTAATGACTAAGTCGCTCTGTGTCCCGTGATGTACGAAAAAGAAAAAGGGATTTTTATAACAGCTTACCTGTAAAATCCTTTTCTTGGAGTACATCACGGGACACAGAGCTCCCACCCCTCTTTTTGGGACACTTATTGCTTGGCTACAAAACTGAGGTGCTCCCGGGTGGGAGGGGCTTATATAGGGGAGGGTACTTCCGGTTTGGAATTGGCCAGTGCCAACACCTGAAGGTAAACTATATAACCCATTAGTAATGACTAAGTCGCTCTGTGTCCCGTGATGTACTCCAAGAAAAGGATTTTACAGGTAAGCTGTTATAAAAATCCCTTTTTCCCTCACTGTCCTTCCCTGTCCCTAGAAACAAGGATTCGCACAGTAAAACACACTGACACTCTCCCTACCTATCCTTCTCTTTCCCTAAACTAAAGGAATCCAGGTTAAGCAAGAAAAAATAAATGTCACTGTCCCTGCCTATGCTTCTCTTTCCCTGCTCCGGAACACACTACACTAGGCCGCCGTGCTGGCGGCCTTTTATAGTGTGGGGCGTGTACTAAACACCCTCAGCAATAATTGGCCACAGGCATCCTGCCTGTGGCCAATCATTGCTCTCCTCGCTGCCGGCGCTGTGATTGGCCAAGCATGCGGGGTCACAGTGCATGCTTGGCCAATCACAGCGCCTGGATGACACTGCGATGGCGTAGTGCATTGTGGGCCGTTCGCGTCACTCGAATTAGGCGCGAACGGCCCAAATCGCTCGATCTTCGTCGAACGATCGAACAGCCGATGTTCGAGTCGAACGTATGTTCGACTCGAACACCGAGCTCATCCCTACTATAGAACTTATCATAGCAATCTTTACACGTCGCCACCCATTCCTCAGCAGCCATTATATACTGTAATTCACTAAGAGGATCCAATCTGCCCGAGTAGGAATTTGTGGTCTCTTCCAGTACACCGGAATTAACCGTCTAGCCCAGGGGTCTCAAACTGGTGACCCTACAGCTGTAGTGAAACTACAAGTCCAATGAGGCATTGCAAGGCTGACAGTTGCAAGCTTGACTCCCACACGCAGAGGCATGATGGGACTTGTAATTTCGCACTGCAATGTTAAGGGCACTGCAATGTGCAAAGGGCTAGACGTGGACTTTTCCCATTCCAGATGTATTTCAGAAACAAACTGTTGAGGGTTGAGAAGAAAGATCGGGGCAATGAGATGGGCACCATTTGCAGATAAAAAAAGAATACGGGGCAACATATTCATCTTTAGGACACTGACTCGGCCATCCAGGAAAAGGTGGTGCGGTCCCAGGTTTGTAAATCTGTTTCGAATCACGGAAAGCAGCAGGGCATAATTACAGGTGTACAACTGGGAGCAATGGGCTGATAGAAAGACACCCAAATGCTTTAAAGAGGTCTGGCACCAGTAAAAGGAGAATGAGCCCTGCAGCTGTGTACGCAGTCCCAGGGGCACCCTTAATGGCAGTATCTCTGACTTGTTCTAGTTTATCTTGAAGTTCGAGAGCAGATTAAAGTCCTTCAATACAGCCATAATATTAGGGAGGGAAATCAGATGGTCCGAGACATAAAATAAGACATCATCCACATAGGCAGATAGTTTGAACAAGGACTCAGAGGAGAGAAGGATAGCGAGGCCTGGCAGGATGAGCCACCTCAGGGACCATTGCTTTTTCTGCGGTGTGCCGGAATCAATGGTTGCGGACGGGACCGAAGAGGGATCTCCGGAGACGATCTCCAGTCTGGGATGTCCACAAGGTGCAGGCCAAGGGATTTCAGGAACTGGGGTAGGTTATCCTTGTTCCATAAGGTAAATTGCTGGCCATCTTTGGTGACCAATAGGCTGAAAGGAAAACCCCATCTGTAAATCAGCTTTGCGCCCTGCAAGGCCTCCAGCAGCGGCTTAAGAGCATGTTGTTACATGAGGGTATGTCTGAAGAGATCCGGGAAGAAGGACAGTTTAGCCCCATCAACGTCCACGTGATGAATTCCTCTAACATGAAACATAATGCGTTCTTTTAGGGAGGATTTATGAAGTTTGCATATAATGTCTCTGAGTTTATCCAGATCATCAGATGGTGGACGGAGAGCTCTGTGAGCACAATCGATCTCAATGTGTTCTGGTGCCTCAGGGCACCCCCTGCAGACTAGGGACTATATTCCAGGGTGCAGTGGCTTCAGGTAGGCCCCTGATATGAATGTTAACTCTGCGGCTTCTGTTTTCAAAATCGTCCATGTGATCCAGTAATGAGTTAATCCTTTGGTTCTGTGACTTACAGCGCTCAGTGAGTGCCTGCATGGCAGGGTTGATTTCCTCCCATTGTGACTCCAGGGCTTCCACTCTACCCTCAATGTGTGCAGTGTCTGCTTGAAGGACCTCAATGTCCTGTCTCAAGGCTTTCTAACCCAGTTGGCAAAAAGCTCCAGGTAAGCCTTAGTGGGGAGGGAGAGAAGATGGGAGCGCAAATCTTGATCCCCAATCACTTCTCCCACATCAGAACGTCTGTCCTGGCTGTCTGAGTGGGAGGGCCCTAACTCCTTGGATGCCTGTGTCTGAGACGAGGAGGCCGGTGAGCGGAACTTCTCCGGAGAGTCCAGCGCAGCATTGCTGGTGACGGAGAGGCCTCTGGTAACTGTCTTGGACGGATGTCCTTCCCCTGATAGGGGCTACGTTAGCGAAGGTAATCCATGTTCTTGTTCTATATAGTCAGTGGCAGTGACTATTCGCCACTGGTGACATCACAGTGGTTAGCTCTATCTAAAAGAATTGTGCCTTGGCCTACTCCCCACAGAGACTGAAGTGTTATATGGGTCTCAACCTGTCTGTGCTGTATGACTATTTCTTGGGTGGTTAAACACCCCTTCCCCTTCCAACACATGAGAGCAACAACTTGAGCTGAGGTATATCTGAATTTGTTGAAGGATCATCAGGTCTGCCCACATGCAAAGGCACCTGTTTAAAAAAAAAGGCTTAATTAATCATACGAAAAAATTTCTCTTGAGGTGAAACAAGACAAGATTTCTCTCTTTTTCTTTCATCAAATTGGGTTTCTCAATATATCCTCAGCTCTTTGAACAAGCAAAACTATAGCTAACATAATCAATTTCAAGATTTACCAAATTTAAAGATTACTCTATATCAAAACTTGTATGTTTTCTAAATGTAACATTTTGCTTCTCGATGCACATCCCACTTGTACCGCCTTGCCCTGCCCCGCGCCACTGGGTGGGTGCCCCCCACCTGTCTTCCCGGCATGGTGGGGAGACGCTCTCAGTTGTGTTCTCCCCCTTGGCGTGTTTCCAGCAGTGGGGTCCCGACCCGGGGCCACTGGGGGGAGCCCGTCCCCATGCCGGCGTCTCCGTACAGTAGACATCCAGCGAGCCAGAACAGCTCCGAGGGGTAGGGTTGCCACCTGTTCGGGATTCACCAGGGCAGTCCGGTTTTGAATCATGTGTCTGGGTTTCAGCTGGACTGAAACCCGGACACATGATTCAAAACCCAGACTGTCTGACATTATTCAGACAGGCATGTGGTTTGGAACAGGGCCTGGCAGGAGGGTGAGGGGACACTATGCGCACATTAATATTCTCTTTGGAGTGCCCAAAGGTGCCCCAGGTCTGTTACAAATTACAATCCTATAGTGTATACTAAAAAACAAAAAAATTACTGTGCGTCGTAAAAGTGGCAACCCTACCGAAGGTTTCCGCTTGGGAAGCATGATAATCTGCTGAGTTCTCCCCCGAAAAGGCTGCTGTAGATGCAGTAAGCAGAGCTGGTCTCACGGAGCTCACAGGTAACACATCCTCACATGTGCATGCCGCGGCCATGCCCTGTCTATTTGTTCACTTGATTTTACCCTTAACTCAGTGGAGCTGTGGTTCCTCCAAGTTGCCAGTAGATGTCACTGGTACCTCTGGCAAAAGTGTGAGGAGCTACAGTAAAACTGAGTTATAAATATTTGTTTCTCCTAGCAAACCAGGAGGTTCATTGCCACTGGTGCATCCTGGGGGAGAGAATAAATATTTGGTCTGGTTTGGTCTCTTCCGCCTAGGCTGCGGCCTGGGGAGGTTGTATGAGGAGCAGCTGAAAGATTAGGCCAGGTCCTTAGAAGGACTTTGCATGTGCTTGGAGCAGAGGTCTGGGAAAAAAGGGTGCCTACCTGTCTAGTGTAGTCCTGCTGCTTGAGGTCCTGGTCCCAGGGAAGCTCTCAGAGGACAGGAAAGAAGTGATGCCTGGGATGGAGTACCAGAGTCCACTCTACTGCTTGACATCCTATAGAGAAGGAACTCAGGGAGAGCATTGGTAGGATCACTAAGGCATCTAAAAAAGAAGACACTGTTGCTATTGGAGAACATTGGTACTTCTAAGCAGGTACAGGTTGCTGATTCCAGCTTAAAGGCTCTTTTTCTTGTACTGAAGTCTATTTCTTTTTCGTACATCACGGGACACAGAGCGACATAGTCATTACTAATGGGTTATATAGTTACCGTCAGGTGCTGGCACTGGCAACTTCCAAAACCGGAAGTACCCTCCCCTATATAAGCCCCTCCCATCCGGGAGCACCTCAGTTTTTTGCCAGTGTCTAAGGTGTTGGCCAAGAAGAAACATGTGTTTTTCACTGAGCTTGCGTACAGGTTCTTTTGGGCCTCAGTAAGCTATTCCGGATCCGACCAAAAAAGCTTCATAGCTAAACGGTCGGTACCCGGGCCTTGCAGAGAAGAGCAAGGTTCTGCCTGTAATGCTTCTCTTAGGAGAGCTGGACCCTGGGATCCAGAGCTCTGGTCATACCCACGACCAAGATGTTTTCTGTGCAGGGTGCTATACAGGTCCAGGGGAGTGGAATCCTTGGGAACCCGGTCCCTGAAGGTTTGATTACAATGCCTGCCGTGATAGGTGAAGTTTGGGCTTTTGTGGACCAAACAAAGTCCTGCGGCGGGGAACAGGTAAGTGGGGGCCCCCAGGAACTTGGTTCTATTGGGGGACCCCCAAGCCTAATTTGTCTTTCTGTCTGTTACCTAACGGTATTCCCGCTAATATCTGTGCATGCCTGTAACTACTAAAAAAATGTAATAATTTTTAATGGTGGTCAAGAAAAAAAAAAAAAAAAAGGAATGTTTTTTTATATATGTTTAGTATATTAAACTGCGGTACCTGTGTTTGTCCACTAGAGGCCGCTGTGGAATGTTTTTCTTGTCATATGGACTAGTTTCTTCTCAGAGAACAAAGTCCAGGCAGCTGGTGAGTTCTCCTACAGGAAACTGTTTCCTCTGCCATGTTGCAGTGTTCGTCTATCCCCCGGCCTGCGGCAAAGGGGGCCCTGGCTCCTGTCCCTGGTTTCCATGTTTGAAAATTAGCGCCGAGGCGCACGTGGCCGCGCGCGTGCGCGTGCACGCGCCTCTATATATAGAGGTGGCCGGAAAAAGGGGCGGGGCCTGGGGGATGACGCTCTGTGCGCGCCGCAGCGCTTCTGCGCATGTGCGGGCGTCCCAGCAGGTTTTTAAAAAGCCACATTATTGCAGTAAGCTGGCTATGAAGTACAGAGACAGAGCTGGCAACATTTAAAGGCATACAGCAAGCGGTTGATACAGGCATCCCCTAGAAAGGCACATTAGTAGACACCAACTGTTATATAGCAGCAATTGTGCTAGACTATTCTCAGTAAAAGTGGTGTATTACGGCTGGAATACCTCAGCTTTAGGCTTAGGAATATGCCGTCCAGTAGCTCCGGAACTGAATCTTCCAGGAAGCGAAGGGGGTCTCATCGGGCTCTGAGGATCTTGGGCATACTCCTGCTGCACCAGTCTCCCCTGAAGTTCAGAGGTAAGTGACCGTAGAGACCCCGCAGGGGTACTTGGTACTGTGGCTGTCCTCAGTCACCTGCTCCTGTGTATGTAACAGAGGAGGTTTTTTCCTCAGCTCTGGGAGGATTAGAGAGAGATTGTCAAAATTTATCGCTGCCTCCCTGTCAGGGAAAGCACGCCCGATCTCCGTCTCCTCCTTCAGAGTGCCTGTTAGCAGAGCAACAGTCCCATACAGGGATCGACCTGCCTGAAGGGGATCAGGATAAGGTTGATTCTGTTATAGAGGAATCAACAGTGGGGGAACCTTTTCTCAGCATCTCAAGCTGAAAGATTCTGGGTTCAGTCTCTGACTAACATGGTCCGATCAGCATTTAAAAATGCACCTTGCGGAACCATCAACCACTACTGTATCCTCGTTGGGGTCGCTAGAAGCCCCCAGACTGTTTGTTCTTTTCCACTTCACCCTTTACTGAAAGGGCTCATTTACCAGGATTGGGAACGTCCTGAGAAAATATTTATTCCCCCAAGAGATTTCCGGTGGTCTATCCCATGGAGGATAAGTTCATCAAAAAAAAAAAAAAAAAAATGGAAGGTCCCTACAGTGGACGCAGCCATCTCTTGTATGTATAAATCACTGACATGTCCAGTGGATAATGTCCAAATGTTCAAGAACCCAATAGATAAAAGATTGGAGTCCTTATGAAAATCTGCTTGGTGATACAACCAGCAGTAGCAGCTATTGGGGTCTGCTAAGCAGTGAAGGATCAGTTGAAACAGGTCTTGAGGGACTTGACAGATCAGCAGGCTTTGCCCTAGCTGATCTACCTAGAGCCTTAGGCTTTGCGGTTGACGCCATAGAGGATTCAGTCCATCAGGCCTCCCGCCTTACGCTGTCTATAGTACATATGCGTAGGCTCCTATGGCTCAGAAACTGGTCTGCTGAAGCTCCCTGTAAAGAATGGCTGGTTAGCGTCCCATTTCATGGTGAACGCTTATTCAGGGAAAACCTGGACAAATATATCCAGAAAATTTCCAGCGGTAAAAATACGCTCTTGCCGGTTAAAAGCAGAGTTAGAGGTCCCTCTTTAAGAGGCCTGCTTCTCCAGTCCCTGGGGCATCGGCTGTGTAACAGTTCCGACGGCCTCCTCGGTCAAATCCCGGGGGTAAAAAACAGGGACAGTAGCAGGGTAATGAGAAACCCTGGGTCAGGGGAGGTACAAAACCTCCCCCAAAGTTAAATTCATTGAAGCCCCCACTCAGTCGGGTGGGGGGAGGACTCCAGTTGTTCGCAAAGAGACCTGGCGGGACACGATCAAGACAGATAGGTGCTCTCCGCAGTAGGTTTGGGATACAGTTTGGAGTTAAAAGACTCTCCTCCTTCCCATTTTGAGGTCAAACGTGCCAAGGGATCCCCGGAAGAGAGAGTCCCTCCTGTTGGCACTAGAACAACTATTGCTCCAAGGAGTAATTATGGAGGTTCCCCTGGAAGAATGAGGGTTCGGGTTTTACTCAAACCTCTTTACAGTCCCGAAGCAAACGCGGACGGGAGGCCCATATTAATTCTAAAAAGGGCTATACAAATTCCTGTATATCAGGACTTTCCGATGGAGTCGATCCGATCGGTGGCCACTGCCCTACAAGGGGAGGATTGGTTAGCCACGATCGACATCAAAAATGCTTATTTGCACATTCCCATCTTTCCAGTCCACCAAAAATTTCTACGCTTTGCAGTAGAAGGGCGCCATTTTCAGTTCAGAGCCTTACCCTTCGGTTTGGCCACAGCACCAAGAGTGTTCACAAAAATTCTGGCCCTTTATTGGCCAATCTAAGAACACAAGGTGTAATGATAATGGCATATCTGGATGACTTGTTGCTGATAGACCACTCAGTGAAAAAACTAGACGTGGTCGTTCACAAGACGATCAAGTATCTGGAATCTCACGGTTGGATTATCAACCGAGACAAGTCAGCCCTAAAAACCAGTCAAAAGTCTGGAATACTTGGGGCTAAGGTTGGATTCAGGCCAGAGAAAAATATTCTTGCCTCGAGGAAAGGTGTTGTCTTTGAAAGATTTGATCCACTTAGTGGGTACAAAAAAGACAGCCGTCCATACGCCTGTATATGAGGCTGCTGGGAAAAATGGTGGCATCATTCGAAGCAGTACCCTACGGTCAATTCCATTCAAGGAATTTGCAAGGGGCCATACTGTCAGCCTGGAACAAAAAAAGTTCAGGCCCTAGACTTACAATGTCCTTGTCCCCTTCCGTTCGCAAGAGCCTCCGTTGGTGGTTGGTTCCCCAGAATCTGGAAAAAAGGAAATCCTTCAGTCCGATTTCTTGGAAGGTGGTCACTACAGATGCCAGCCTTATAGGCTGGGGAGCAGTACTGGAGCAATAGTCTCTCCAGGGCAGATGGTCGGATGCAGAAAAGGCCCTGCCCATCAATCTCTTAGAGATACGAGCAGCCCGGTATGCCCTAGTAGCATGGACATCCAAACTCCAAGGGTCCCCTGTCAGATTTCAATCAGACAATGCCACAGCAGTGGCATATATCAATCATCAGGGGGGCACCAGGAGTCGTGCAGCCCAGAGGGAAGTAAATTACATCCTGAAATGGGCAGAAAAATATGTCCCAGCCATATCTGCGGTATTCATTCCAGGAGTGGAGAATTGGAAGGCGGACTTTCTAAGTCGCCAGCAATTAGGCCCAGAGGAAGGGTCCCTTCACCCCGAGGTTTTCTGGACAATATGTCAGCGGTGGGGAACATCGGATGTAGATCTTCTAGCATCCAGATTCAACGCAAAGGGGGACAGGGTTGTCTCTCGGACAAGGGATCCCCTAGCTTGCGGCTCGGATGCCCTAGTGTTCCCTTGGGATCAGTTCAAGCTGATATATGCATTCACACCGCCAATGGTTACCTCGATTACTCCGCAGAATCAGGGTAGAAAAGAAACCAGTGATTCCGGTGGCTCCAGCGTGGCCCCGAAGAGCGTGGTACGCGGAGATTGTAAAATTTCAGTGGGGAGTCCTTGGACTCTCCCACGTCGTCCGGCTTTCGCAAGGACCGATATGCCACCCTTCCTTACCAGCCCTAGGTTTGACGGCCTGGCTATTGAAGCCCACATTCTAAAAAAGAGAGGGCTCTCTAATGCTGTGGTATCTACCATGATCAATGCCAGGAAGCCGGTATCCAGGCAGATCTACTATAGAATCTGGAAGGCGTACATCGCGTGGTGTGAGGCCAAGAAATGGCATCCACATAAGTACGTAATAGGTAGGATTCTGGACTTCCTACAGTGGGCTGTAGATAGGAAGCTTGCCTTGAGTACTATCAAGGGTCAGATTTCGGCCTTGTCAATATTTTTTCAAAGGCCCTTGGCTTCGCATTCACTAGTCAAAGCCTTTATACAAGGAGTGATGCGTATTAGTCCTCCGGTTAATATTCCCATATGTCCATGGGATCTAAACTTGGTTCTGTCGGTTCTACAGAAACAACCATTTGAACCATTACAGCATATTTCCTTGGTGCTTCTCACCAGGAAATTGATTTTTCTAGTAGCCATTTGTTCGGCTAAAAGAGTATCGGAATTAGCAGCTATGTCCTGTAAGGAGCCATATCTGGTTATCCATAAGGACAGAGTAGTGTTACGTCCTCATCCAGCCTTTCTTCCTAAGGTGGTATCGAGGTTTCATTTGAACCAAGATGTGGTTCTTCCTTCTTTTTTCCCCAAACCTACTTCGGTAGAGGAAAAGTTATTGCATTCTTTGGATGTAGTAAGAGCAGTTAAAGCTTATCTAAAAGCCACTGCTCAGATTCGCAGAACGGATACTTTGTTTATTCTGCCGGAAGGCCCCAGAAAGGGTCAGGCAGCGTCAAAATCTACTTTAGCCAAGTGGATTCGACAGGTCATTATGCAAGCTTATGGCTTGAGAAGGAGACCGCCTCCGTTCAAAGTTAGAGCGCACTCCACGAGAGCAGTTGGAACTTCATGGGCAGTGCATCACCAGGCCTCCCTGGCTCAAATCTGTAAGGCCGCAACGTGGTCTTCAGTTCACACGTTTACTAGGTTCTACCAGGTGGACGTTAGAAGTCAGGAGGATGTCGCCTTTGGGCGCAGTGTGTTGCAGGCCGCAAAAGATCCTCATGTCTGATAGCGCTCAGCTTATATATGGTGTATCCCCCCCCCTCATTTGGCATTGCTTTAGGACATCCCATTAGTAATGACTATGTCGCTCTGTGTCCCGTGATGTACGAAAAAGAAAATAGGATTTTTATAACAGCTTACCTGTAAAATCCTTTTCTTGGAGTACATCACGGGACACAGAGCTCCCACCCCTCTTTTGGGGACACTTATTGCTTTGCTACAAAACTGAGGTGCTCCCGGATGGGAGGGGCTTATATAGGGGAGGGTACTTCCGGTTTTGGAAGTTGCCAGTGCCAGCACCTGACGGTAACTATATAACCCATTAGTAATGACTATGTCGCTCTGTGTCCCGTGATGTACTCCAAGAAAAGGATTTTACAGGTAAGCTGTTATAAAAATCCTATTTTTTGTAGTCTGATGCCGCGTACACACGATCGTGATTCACGGCGGTGAAAACACCGCCGTGAATCACGGCATGAAAAAAAATGAAAAACGAGGGAACGGCATGTTCCCCCACACACGACCGTTTTTCCCGTCATTTTTTTCTTTTTTCTTCTTCTCCCTATGGGAAAACTGCAGCGGAAAAAAATGATGGAAAAAACGATGAGAAAATTTAGAACATGTTCTAATTTTTCTCGTCGTTTTTCCTGCCGTTTTTCTCAACGAGAAAAACGGCATAAAGCCCACAGACGATCGTTTTTCTCGGCGAAAAAAAAAATTTCATTTTTCCCGACGGGAAAAATGATCGTGTGTACGCGGCATGAGTCTGCAGGTCAGTAATGCATGTTCTGAATTCCATACCCCTTTCTCCCTGGAGTTTTGGGTGAAATTCAATAAACTCTATTTGTTTGTATCTAAAAGTCACTGGCACCCATCTAAACACATTTTCCACTATTGCCTGAGGACTACAACTAGAGGTGAAATGTCAGCACTACCTGTCCCTGGGGGTACTCCACCTGCCTCCATGGGTCAAGTATCAGATACCCTGGGCTGTGGTTGTGGGGGGGTCTGCAGGCGGGGGGCTTATCTGAACCTGGAAGTCCCCTTTAACAAGGGGGCCCCCCAGATCCCAGCCCTACCCCATGTGAATGAGTATGGGGTACATAGTACCCCTACCCCTTAACCAAAAAAGTGTCAAAAAGTAACAAAAACACAGAGACAGTTTTTAATAATTCCTTTATTAAAAAAAAAAAAGTGCATGCTAAGTCGGTGACGTCACAAGGGGGCGATGCCACCAGGTGATGTCGCCAGGTGGCCCCGCCCTTGCCTATATAAGAACTGCTAAACAGCGGAGGAGGCATTCGGGCGTCAATGAAGGCGGAACCTTTTTTTTTTTAATTTTTCGGGTGCTTTTACTGTGCCAAATCAGGGCGCAGAATGCATTGTGCAGTGCTCAGTGCATTGCAGGGCGTTCAGCGGGGCGAACCACTGCCCAACGCCCTGCAAATTTGGGTGTTCCCCAAACGGAGCGAACAACCAATGTTCGGGCCGAACTCATGCTCGGCCCGAACCGTTCGCCCAACACGACTGTACACTTTCACCCCCTCCCTGTCCAGGCCAATTTTCAGCTTTCACGGCTATCACACTTTGAATGACAATTGCTTAGTCATGCAACACTGTACCCAAATTTAATTAGTATTATTTTTTTGAGACAGAGCTTTCTTTTGGTGGTATTTAATCACTTCTGTTTTTTTTTTTTTGTTTTTTTTGTTTGTTTTTGCTATATAAACAAAAAATACAGCAAATTTTGAAAAAAACATGTTTTTCTTTTTCTATTATAACAGTTTGCAAATAAATTTTAAAAAAATTCACACATTTAGACCATGTATTTTGCTACATTTCTTTGGCAAAAATAACCCAAATCAGTGTATATTATTTAGTCTGTAGTAAAGTTATAGAGTCCACAAACTATGGTATATATATTATACTCAAGTATAAGCCGAGTTTTTCAGCACATTTTTTTGTGCTGAAAATGCCCCCCTCGGCTTATACTCGAGTCACCTTTTTGCGCCTGATCTCCCGGATTTTGGGGACGCGGTACTGGCCGGCCGTAGGTCCTCTGGACCCCAATCTTGGCACACATGTAGCCTCACTCTTCCTCTACAAGTTTGCAAAGTTTGTTGTCCGGGGGACCTACAGCTAGGGAGCATCTATATTTCAAACCCGTGCACCCCTTCCATAGACTCCCATGTTAAATGGTCATTTCTCCTGTGATTTTGGGGACCAGGTACTGGCCGGTCGTAGGTCCCCTGGACCCGAAACTTGGCACACATGTAGCCGCATTTCTCCTCTATAAGGGTTCAAAGTTTTTTGTCTGGAGGATCTACGGCCGGGGAGCACCCCTTCCATAGACTCCAATGTTAAATGTCAGTCTAGTCATGGACACAGTGAGGCATTGACACAGTGAGGCATGGACACAGTGAGGCATGCACATGGACACAGTGAGGCAAAGTGAGGCACAGTGAGGCATGCAGATGGACACCCTAGGCTTATACTCGAGTCAATACGTTTTCCCAGTTTTTTGTTTTAAAATTAGGTGCCTCGGCTTATATTCGGGTCGGCTTATACTCGAGTATATACGGTATTTGAAAATGTATAATTCCTTATGTACTGACTGCCTATCTCATTTCTTGAGGCCCTAAAATGCCAGGACAGTACAAATATCCCCCAAAATTATCATTTTTTGAAAAGTAGACAGTCCAGTGTATTTAGTAAGCGGCATGGTGAGTATTCTGAAGTTGTAATGTTTTGTCACCATTTTTTGTGCATTGTTTCTTTCTCAATATATCTATAGAATTAATCTGTAGACCACAGTTATTTATTTGCCTTTGATTTTCAATAAATAATTCAATAAATAATAAAAAAATAAAAGGCACAAGGTATCATAAATTAGTTTTGCCTTTCTCTAAAATTGTTACTTTGCACCACCTACTGGTAATTTATTAGAACTGCATCTGTAACTTTTTTGAAAACCACAAATACAATAGATTAAATAGTACAGAAATATTCTCTGCAGTCATATATTTCTGTATTTTAAAAATATAATAAGAATATTCCAGAACACCCAAAAACCCATTGGGGAGCTTTCTGCTTGCTATATAATGGTGGTGGTGGTAGTGGGGGGTTGGGGGGGGCAATAAAGCAATTATGACTTTTTTTTTTGGTAGTATGACCCCTTAAAAATGGCCTGCGTCTAATTCAGGAAGGCCTTGCATTCGTTTTGTGAAGCTTTCTAGAACGTTTGCCAGGTTCAGTCCTTTTTACTACGACCACTTTTACAATCTGTCGCTATGGCTGTGACAGAATCAGAAAGAATTATGGCCAGCTGTCAGGGAAATAAACAGCTTCTATCTGTCCAGCGTGTCACATGATATCCTGGCTGCCTGTCAGGAAGTAAACAGCCTCAATCTGATTCAGCATGTCACATGACATCCTGGCTGCCTATATAAGCTGAGCAAATCTCCAAGCAAATTACAGTTTTGTCTTTTTGTCTTCAGCTTCCTGTGATTCTGAGTTCCTGTTTCTTGCCTGCCTGATTTACTGCTGTGACCCGGATTTCCTTTGGACTACTCTGATCTCTCCTTACCTGACCCTTGGCTTTGCTTATTGGACTTCGCTGCTATCTCCTGTGTTTGACCCCCTGCTTGTGACCCGGATTTTGCTGCCAGCCTCCTGCACCTGACCTTCCAGCCTGTGACCCGGATTATCTCCAGTCTCCAGTACTTGACTCTCTGCTTGCCTTTGGACTTTTGGTTTTTGCAGCACCATACCATCCACCCTCTGTCCCATCTCCAGGGGGTGGAGTGCGCTTAGTCGCAAAAGTGAGCCGCTCTCTGCATCTCGGCCTCAGTGAGTACCCTTTTCTGACAGTACAAAACAGCCACTTTAGAGGCCGACAGAGTGCGCTCACCCCTTGATGTCTTATGCCAGCAAGTCACAGTTCTCACTGACGCAGTACAAAAATTACAGGAGGGCTACGTCCAGATAGACGGCCGCCTCCAGCAGCTGTCCGGCTCACCTGCATCAACAACCGCAACTCAGGCACCAACCAGTGGGGCCTCCTCTTCTCAAGCTGCTTCCGGCCCTGCGGTGATTATGGCTGCTCCTGAACCCAGGGTCCCCACGCCGGAGCGATTTTCAGGCGATCGCAAAAAGTTCCGGGCCTTTAAGAATGCTTTCTCCCTGTACCTAGCCCTCCAGCCCAGGACTTTTTCATCTGAAGTTGTAAAAGTAGGATTTGTTATATCCCTCCTCGCTGAAGAACCGCAAGCTTGGGCCCATGGCTTAATGGAGCAGAGAAATCCTTTATTGAACTCTGTTGATACATTTTTTGATAGTATGGCACAACTCTATGACGACCCCCAATGCACCGCAACAGCTGAAGCCATCCTGCACACTCTCTCCCAGAGCAGAAGGCCAGTTGAAGATTACACTGCAGAATTCCGCAAATGGTCAGCTGACACTGGGTGGAAGGAACCCGCCTTAAAATACCAATACCGCCAGGGTCTGTCAGAGGGTTTAAAGGATGAGTTAGCCCAGGTTGAGACCCCAGCCACGTTGGAGGACTTAATCCAAACTGCTACCAAGATGGACTGGCACATGCGTGAGAGACACTCAGAGCACTTCCAGGTCCCCCAGCTTGGCTGGACACCCCCCAGGCCTTCTCCTATGCAAGCGCCTTTTCTAGTTCCTCCTGTTTCCTCGATCCCTGAAGCCGAACCCATGCAGCTAGGGATGATCCGTGCTCCACTAACTCCAGAGGAAAGACAGCGACGCCGACAGGCCAACCTTTGCTTGTACTGTGGGGGAACTGGACACTTCCTTCGCACCTGCCCTGTGAGACCCAGTAAGTCACGCTCACAGGTTATTATGAACAATCAAACCATTGACTTTTCTCAGACTTACGTCACCCTTTCTGTTTCTCTGCAGCTAGCGGAAGAGGTAATCCACCTCCCAGCAATAATTGACTCTGGAGCCTGCAGCTCCTTCCTGGACTCATCACTGGCTCAAAAACAACATATCCCACTACAGGTCAAGAAACAGAGTCTTCAGGTCCACCTTGCTGATGGCTCCCTTTCGCACTCTGGACTTGTTACACATGAGACTAACCCCATCCCGGTCACCACAGACTCTGGTCACCAAGAGGTCCTACGTTTTGATATCATTCCTTCTCCCATGTTCCCCATCATCTTGGGACTCCCTTGGCCGCAGACACATGAACCTAATATCCTCTGGAATAAAAGAGAGGTCCTCTTCACATCCCTTTCTGCTCCCAGCACTGCCTTTATCCAGTTCTGGACACCTATCTGACTATACCACCAATGCCTGATAGTCTCCAACACGTCCCCACAGAGTACTCTGAATTCAAGGACATTTTTGATAAACAATAGGCCGATTGCCTACCACCTCACCAGCCGTATTACTGCCCCATTGAGTTGCTGCCTGGCTCTGAAGTACCTTTTGGGCGCATATTCCCTCTGTCTGAGACTGAATTGGTGGCCCTCAAGGCCTACATCGATGAGAACCTGGATAAAGGCTCCTTAAAATCTCCTCAATCTACTGAACCAAGTACCATTCTTGCTCCTCAAAATGTCCTTTTGCTGGCACATACTGACCTGATGACTACCATTAAACTAGCATCCAGTCACTGCACTGACCCTGAAATTTCCTCTTTGAGAAAACAGGATGACTTGATTTGGGCCGGAAAATTATTTTTTTTGTTCCACTAGAGGCAAGACCTTCTACCTTAAAGATGCTCCATGACCATAAATTGGCGGGTCACTTCGGTACACGAAAAACGTCAGAACTTGTTTCTCGTTTCTTTTGGTGGCCCGGTTGGAGGCAGGACTGCAAGAGTTACGTCTTATCATGTATTCCATGCCAATGCAGCAAGGGGGCAAATACTAAGTCCTGGGGTTTACTTAGGCCTTTACCCATTCCAGAACGGCCGCGGGCTGTAGTCTCCATGGACTTTATTGTTGATCTGCCTCCTTCGGAAGGGTTCACCACTATTCTGGTCGTAGTCGACCGCTTGTCCAAGATGGCACACTTCCTTCCCATGGTGGGCACTCCTTCTGCTTTGGACACAACCAAAATTTTAATTAAAGAGATAATAAGGCTCCATGGAGTACCGGACAGTATTACCTCTGATAGGAGTACCCAATTTACATCTAAATTCTGGAGAGAACTCTGTAAAGCACTAAAGATCAAGATCTGTCTCTCTTCCGCATTTCATCCTCAAAGCAACGGCCAAACGGAGAGAACGATTTAAACGTTGGAGCAGTATCTCCGCTGTTTCTGTTCCGGCTCCCAGGATGATTGGTCCTCTCTACTTCCCTACGCAGAATTTGCGTATAACAATTTCGTTCATACCGCCACTAACCAAACACCTTTCTGGTCGAACTTTGGATTCCATCCTTCCTTTCTTCCTAACTCCATCCCTGAAACTTCGGTTCCCGCTGTACAAGAACGGTTAACCGCTATTCAAAGGAACTTCCAGGAAATCCAGGACACACTACTGAAGGTCCAGGACAGTTACAGGAAACATTACAACAAGGGGAGGAAGGAGAACCCGGCTTTTCAAGCTGGTGAAAAAGTGTGGCTGTCTGCAGCTAACCTCAGATTACCTTGTCCCTCTCGGAAGTTAGGCCCGAGATTTATAGGACCATTCGAAATCAAAAAGATGGTAAACCCTGTGGCATTTGAATTGATTGTTGAGAATGTCTTTTATGACGAAACGCGTCTGAGGGGGTACGTCTTGACGTCACCGCGTTCGCAGGACGGGAGTTTTACATTGTAGCCGGCCGACTTCGTTTTTCTGCTTGAATTTTAACAACTATATGTAAGTGTAATTGCCTTTTTTTATTAAATGTATTGATGGTATTACACTATCGAGTCTCTTCATTTCCTCTTGGGTACCCGATGTTAATACCGTATACACGGAATTACGGTCCCAGCTGGGAGAGTCTATCTTCATCCCTCTACCATCTGAGCTTGCAGTTATCCATAGGATCCTGATCTATAACCTTCACCCATATATATCAAGCCTTAAAGTGACGTTCATCTGGTAAGAAGACTGTTTGAGAGGTGGCGGATCACAACCATTGTGTTTGGGGTGTTTCTTTTTATCTGTTTAAAGCTTTTTATTAGCACAATCTGGTAAGGAGACCGATTGTGAGATGGTGGTTCACTCCTGCATGTTTTTTTCACTGGGTGTTGTCCATAACACTGATCCCTTTAAGATCGTTTATTGTGGCAGGATTACGCTATGTGCTTTTCCTTTTCTTTTTTGGGCTGATTAATATCACATATCGTGGAGTCATAGTTCCAGCTATCGTATCCATAATTTCCTGGTGAAGCGGGTATCTTGGTGCCAACCAAAAGCCTTGGCTGGGCTATAGCCATCTGCTTTATTGGCTTACTTATTTGGTAAGCATGAATTTCTCAAGGTCCATCTAGTATTTGGAAATCTTTGCGTTTTTTTTATACCAGCCTGCCACATTGGACTTTATTCATTATATATATAATTTTCATGAGGACTCTTTAGCGCGATTTTCTTTCTTTTTTATTTGAATTGAACTTACCCACTTCTTACAGGATCCATCCAATCTTCCGCGCATCCTTGCTGAAACCAGTAACCCCCAGTCCCTTCTCGGGAAGAGAGGAGTCGCCTCCCCCACCAGTTGAGGTGGATGGGGAGGACGAGTTTGAAGTGGAGGCCATACTGAACTGCAGGAAGAGGGGTAGAAATTACAGTACTTGATCAAATGGAAGGTGTATCCCCCTGAAAATAATTCCTGGGAACCTTCAAAAAATCTGCATGCCCCACGTTTAATTCAGGCTTTCCATCGGGAACACCTGGAATTGATGTCCAGCTTGGGCGTCCAGAGGCACTGGGGGGGCACTGTCAGGGAAATAAACAGCTTCTACCTGTCCAGCGTGTCACATGACATCCTGGGTGCTTGTCAGGAAGTAAACAGCCTCAGTCTGATTCAGCGTGTCACATGACATCCTGGCTGCCTATATAAGCTGAGCAAATCTCCAAGCAAATTGCTGTTTTGTCTTCAGCTTTCTGTGATTCTGAGTTCTGCCTGCCTGATTTACTGCTGTGACCCGGATTGCCTTTGGACTACTCTGATCTCTCCTTACCTGACCCTTGGCTTTGCTTATTGGACTTCGCTGCTATCTCCTGTGTTTGACCCCCTGCTTGTGACCCGGACTTTGCTGCCAGCCTCCTGCACCTGACCTTCCAGCCTGTGACCCGGATTATCCCTAGTCTCCAGTACTTGGCCCTCTGCTTGCCTTTGGACTTTCCTCCTTTTGGGTGTTTGACCCTCGGCCTGTCCTGGACTTTTTGCACCACCATACCAGCTAAGTTCTGTTCTCCACCAGTTCCTGCACCTGTCTTCTCGCAAGTCCTGCTCAGCCTTTCGGTAGCTGGTGCCTCTTTGTGCCATCCATCCTCTGTCCCATCTCCAGGGGGTGGAGTGCGCTTAATCGCAAAAGTGAGCCGCTCTCTGCATCTCGGCCTCGGTGAGTACCCTTTTCTGACACCAGCTCACTGCTAAGCAAACTGCAGGTAATTAAGACCAATTTTGAGTTGGCACAAAGATGGACACCAGTGCTGACAGTGGGGAATTTTGTGCTGGGAAGCTTTCATGAATGTGACACTTCCTGCACAGGTTTTGTGATTGCTAGGACTCCAGCGGCTGCCACCTTCCTAGCAACTGATTACTCATACAAATTCGGCTGCTAATCAGGAGATTCCCTGGCCCACAGCTAAATGTAAACCAGGCACCATTTGTTGTGTGAAGGCACAACATACTTTGTGTCAAAGACAATCTTTATGAATGAATGAATTTCTTTATGAAGCACATGATTACAGCCTCAGGCCTCGTACACACGACCGAGTTTCTCAGGAAGAACCAGCAAGAAACTTGCTGGCAGAGATGTCTTGCCGAGAAACTCGTTCGTGTGTATGGTTTCTCGTCGAGAAAACCGACAAGTAACCGAGACGAGAAAATAGAGAACCTGCTCTCTATTTTCTCGTCGAGATTCTCGTCGGCATGTTTCTCGACGAGAAAAGTGAGTGTGTGTACACTTACCTGTCCTCCCGGAAGCCCGCGCATGTTCGAAATGAATTTGACGCATGCGCGGTAGCTTCCTAGGCATACGTAGGGTATACCAAGATGGCGGCGACGGCATCGAATGTGACGAGCGCATGCTCGTCGTAGTCGATGACGTCACTGCGTACGCTCCATTCAAAGAACCGCGGGTTCTTTGAATCGAGCGTGTGTACACTCGGCCGGGACAATTTTCTTGTCCAAGAATCTCGTCGAAAAAAACGACATGTTTTTTTCGACGAGAATCTCGGCCGTGTGTACGAGGCCTGAGACTCTAATTGGCTTCAAAAAAGGTGGGCTCGGGGAGCATAGCACTGCGCCCAGAGCGCACCCAGTTGTGTAACATTAGCAAATTAATATTCACTAATGTCTTCCTGTTTTCCCTCCCAGCCAATCAGGAAACGGGCCCTGAGACTCGATTGGCCGGGAGTCCTAAGACCCGATTGGCCACGGGTCCTAAATCCTAATTTGCCAGGAGGAGAATCGACCTCCGGGACTCGGGAGGAGATACGGGGGGAAGCCGCCACCTGGATAGGGTAAGTTCAGGGGCTGGCGGGGTGGCCTGGTGGGCGACGGACGAGTAATGCGGAAATCTAGCGACGGTGGAGAAGGGCGATCAATCGAGCGAGCGGCGGGGGGTGGGGGTGCTTGGTTGGCTGGCTGGCCGGCTGGCTGGGGAGGCCGCGGGCCGCCCCCCCCCCCCCAAGAAAATTGAGCGGCAGCCACCACTGGCAGGCGTTACACTGTAGGTTGAATTAGAAAGGCAACAGTCACTGGACTGGACGGATAACCGCAGATGGGGAGTTTTATAGAGAAGAGTCATTTAAAACAAATAATAGAGAGCTCTGAAATATGAAACATCTACTTAGATGTCACAGCAAACCTGCTTTTCACTGTATATAATTTCAGGTGTGCATTGAATATGGTATTAAAGGGTTAGTTCACTTTTACCAAAAAACTGCCCATGCAGGTAAGGGGTGCCTGTAGATGAAAGAAAAAAAAACGTACAACTCTGACCAAAGTTGAATAATGCCTTTGCTATTGGTGAAGGCCATTTACTTCCTGAAGCCTGACTGAAAAACTCCCAGAGATCGGTATCATCCCATCCTGCTTTATTGCTAGGGTGTTGCCAAGAGACTACTAGCTCTAAAGCCCTGTACACACGACCGGTTTTCCTGGCAGGAAAAAAAACGTTGGTTTTCCCGACGGATTCCTGCCAAACTTGACGGGTTTCCTGCCAAGCTTGTCTTGCGTACAGACTGTCATACAAAATCCCGCCGGTCCAAATCGCAGTGACGTACAATACGTACGATGGCACTATAAAGAGGAAGTTCCATTCCAACGGCGTCACCCTTTGGGCTGCTTTTGCTGATCTCGTGTTATCGCGTGTTAGTAAAAGTTTGGTGAGAGACGATTCGCGCTTTTCAGTCTTCGTGCTTTCAGATAGTTTACTGCTGTTCAGTTGGTGCTTGTGGGTTCATATTTGTCTTTCAGGGCGTGTAGTCAGTGCGTATCTGTTTTTTAGTGCGTTCTTGTCCGCTCGTTTCTGATTTTCAGGTCGTTCTTCCTAGGCCTTGCTGTTCTTCAGTGCGTTCTGTTAGTTCGTTCTGACCAGCCGACCGTTTTCTAGCCATGTTGTGGGTACGTTATTTCGTAGAGGTCGTGCTGTGCGGGCGCTTGGTGTTGGGCTTCTTGTCTTGGACCAAGCTCAGTCCATGAACAGGGTAAGGAGCAGTTCATGGACCAAGAATTGGTTGCTCCAGCGTGACCAATTCTGTCATATGCCTCTGCTGCGGGAGATCCAGGAGAATAATCCTGATGACTACAGGAATTTTCTCCGGATGACGGACCCCATTTTTCACCATCTGTTGGCTTTGGTGTCCCCCTATATCACGAGGCAGGACACCGTCATGCGGCAAGCCATCACTGCCGAGCAGAGGCTAGTCGCCACGTTGCGGTACCTGGCGACTGGGAGAAGCCTGCAGAACCTCAAGTTCTCAACAGGCATCTCCCCCCAGGCTCTGGGGATCATTATACCAGAGACCTGTTCTGCCATCATACAAGTTCTGCAGAAGGACTATATGAAGGTAAGTTTTCTCCTTTAACATCACATTCTATGTATTTAATGTTTGCTAATGTATTGTATTTCTTTCATCATTCCCTAAATACCATGATTGTAATATGCTGTGAATGTCCCCTTTGTCCTCATGCATGCTGTAAGCTTTTATTGCTCCTTTTTTGGCCTACATGCATATTTCCCTTCATGCTATCCTGGGCCCATACACACCTAGCCTAGTCACTTAACCACTTTACAACCACCTGCCGACAAATAACGTCGACAAGGTGGTTGCTTAACTCTGGGAGGACGTTATATAACGTCCTCCCAGAATAGCGCTCCCGCGCGCCCCCTGGGGCGCGCACACGGGAAACTCCTCTGGACCCGGCGGATCACGAATCGCGGTAAGTCGCCGCTGATAGCGGCCGTTTACCACGTGATCGCTCCGTCAAATGACGGAGCAATCACTTGTAAACAGACCGGCGTCATTTGATGACGCCGGTTCCTCCCTCCCCTCTCTGTACCGATCGGTACAGTGTGAGAGGAGAGGGGAGGGAGCGGATGGCAGCAGCAGCTCTGTGGGCTGGATCTGTGACAATTGCAGTCACAGATCCAGCCATCCATCCATCCCTGCTCAGCCATCCCTGGTGCAATACCCTGCCAATACTCTGCAATACACCCTGCCAATACTCTGCAAAATACTCTGCAAAATACTCTGCAATACCCTGGTGCAATACTCTGCAATACCCTGGTGCAATACTCTGCAATACCCTGCGCAATACTCTGCAATACCCTGCGCAATACTCTGCAATACCCTGCGCAATACTCTGCAATACCCTGCGCAATACTCTGCAATACATTGCGCAATACTCTGCGCAATACCCTGCGCAATACCCTGCGCAATACCCTGCGCAATACTCTGCAATACCCTGCGCAATACTCTGCAATACCATGCGCAATACTCTGCAATACCCTGCGCAATACTCTGCAATACCCTGCTCAATACTCTGCAATACCCTGCACAATACTCTGCAATACCCTGTGCAATACCCCCTGTGCAATACCCCGTGCAATACCCTGCCATAGTCCGCAATACTCCGCAATGCCCTGCAATGCCCCGCAATGCCCGGCAATACTCTGCAATACTCCGCAATGCCCGGCAATACTCCGCAATGCCCGGCAATACTCCGCAATGCCCACTTCCCGCCCGCCGGCCGTCATATGACGTCCTTGACTTTGTACGGGGATATCTGAATGATGGGTGCAGCTACAGGCATCATTCAGATATCAGCTTTTTCAGCCGGCGATTCCCTACACCATAACAACAATCATAGCGGCTGTTCCGCTGCTTGATCATTCTTACGGGAGGCGAGAGGGGATGTCCCCCCCCCGCCGCCGCCCTCCGGTGCTTCTACCGACTCACCGCTACGATCAAAGCCAGGATTGTTGTTTTTTTTGTTTTTTTTTCAGGCTTCCCAGCCTAGAGGTGAGATGTGGGGTCTTATTGACCCCATATCTCACTGTAAAGAGGACCTGTCATGCCATATTCCTATTACAAGGGATGTTTACGTTCCTTGTAATAGGTATAAAAGTGATCAAAAAAAATTTTCGGGCGAAAAAACATGTCAAACTAAAATAAATAAAGTAAAATGAACAATAAAAAAATATATTTTTTTTTTAAAGCGCCCCTGTCCCCGTGAGCTCGCATACAGAAGCGAACGCATACGTAAGTCCCGCCCACATATGAAAACGGTTTTCAAACCACACATGTGAGGTATCTCTGCGAACGTTAGAGCGAGAGCAATCATTTTGGCCCTAGACCTCCTCTGTAACTCAAAACATGTAACCAGTAAAAATATTTAAAGCGTCACCTATGGGGATTTTTTTAAGTAGCGAAGTTTGGCGCCATTCCACAAGCGTGTGTAATTTTTAAGGGTGACATGTTAGGTATCTATTTACTCGGCGTAACTTCATCTTTCACATTATGCAAAAACATTGGGCTAACTTTACTGGTTTTTTGTTTTTTTTAAGCACAAAACATTTTTTTTCCGTAAAAAACGGGTTAAAAAAATTGCTGCGCAAATATCGTGCGAGATAAAAAGTTGCAACAACCACCATTATATTCTCTAAGGTCTTTGCTAAAAAAACATATATAATGTTTTGGGGTTCTATGTAATTTTCTAGCAAACAAATGATGATTTTTACATGTAGGAGAGAAATGTCAGAATTGGCCTGGGTGCTCCAGAACGCCTGAAGGGGCTCCCTGCATGTTGGGCCTCTCTATGTGGCCACGCTGTGTAAAAGTCTCACACATGTGGTATCGCCATACTCGGGAGTAATAGCAGAATGTGTTTTGGGGTGTAATTTGTGGAATGCATATGCTGTGTGTGAGAAATAACCTGCTAATATGACAATTTTGTGAAAAAAAAAAAAGAGAAAAAAAAAATCTTGATTTTGCAAAGAATTGTGGGAAAAAATGACAACTTCAAAAAACTCACAATGCCTCTTTCTGAATACCTTGGAATGTCTTCTTTCCAAAAAGGGGTCATTTGGGGGGTATTTGTACTTTTCTGGCATGTTAGGGTCTCAAGAAATGAGATCGGCCGTCAGTACTTCAGGTGTGATCAATTTTCAGATATTGGCACCATAGCTTGTGGACTCTATAACTTTCACAAAGACCAAATAATATGCACCAATTTGTACTTATTTTTACCAAAGATATGTAGCAGTATAAATTTTGGCCAAAATTTATGAAGAAAAAATAGTAATTTGCAAAATTTTATAACAGAAACGAAAAAAAAATAATTTTTTTACAAAATTTTCAGTCTTTTTTCTCTTATAGCGCAAAAAATAAAAAACCCAACAGTGATTAAATACCACCAAAAGAAAGCTCTATTTGTGTGAAAAAAAAGACAAAAAATTCATATGGGTACAGTGTTGTATGACTGAGTAATTGTCATTCAAAATGTGAGAGCACCGAAAGCTGAAAATTGGTCTGGTTATTAAGGGGGTTTAAGTGCCCAGTGGTCAAGTGGTTAACAATGTATTTTGTCAGCTCCATTGTAGTGCCTCTCCCTAAACACCCCCTAAAATGTTTTTTTTCTCATTAAATTCAGGCAGAGTGGCAGAGGCTTTTTTTTGAGGGTCCAAACTCAGCTAGAGTGGTGGCCTGGCATTGCCACATGATGAAGACAACGAGGAAGGACTCCCCTTCATGTTTTTTGCTGATGAAGCCTTTGGTCTGGGACCACATCTCATGAGGCCATTTCTCCAGAGGACCCTCACCCTGGAGAGGAGGGTTTTTTAACTACCGGCTGGCCAGAACCCGAAGAGTTGTTAAGCATGCCTTCGGGATAATGGCCAGCTGGTTCCGCCTGTTTCTGACAGCAATCCACGTGGCGAAATACAAACTCAACCACATTGTCTTTTGCTGCTGCATCCTGCACAATTTTTTAAGAAAACATTCACCCAATTATCTTGCTTCAGTTGGGACTGAGGCCAGACTTTCAGAGAATACACTGACGGGCCTGGAATATGGCCGTCCTGGCTTGCCCCCCCAAAGCCCCAGTGAAGTTCGCCAGAAATATGTAGATTATTTCACGGGTAGGGGGGCCATTGCTATGCCAGCCAATGTCTAAATCCTTTTTTTAGGAATAAAAATCAAAATTTCTGCTAAATCTTGTTTTTGATGTATTGCTTGTGTTTCTTTTAGCTGTCTCCTAGGTTCTCCTAGTGCACTTGAAGTGCCAAGTGGTTTTTCCTTTAGTAAATAACCACCATTGTCACTTTAAACACCAAAAATAACCCCAAAAAAAGTTTTTGAGGATTTGAAACAGAAGCCACACTTTGTCGTTTTCAAAAATTTTTACTCTGTGCACATTCACATGGTGTTGTTAAAATTTTGGGGGTGAAAATGCTATCTTTCTCTTTCGTTCATGGACGGACACAGCTCCTTTATTCTTGACCTCAGGGGTTTATATGCCGTCTATCAGGAGAGGACTAGGCAGACATGTTAAACAGTTAAAAACATGTAACAACAGCAAAGCTGAACAGTACCGCCCAGGGTGCGGTCCCTCTGGCTATAACCCCTCGCCCTGCAGTCAGCAGCTCAGTATTTTTCTCCCTAGCCTAGGAGAAGCACCTGGTTCCCGGTTGGGACCATTGGTCCTGGAGATTTTTTGCTTTTTTTTACTTTTTTGATCCTGAGATCTACTATCAACTGCCGGCTGGGTGACAGGCTGGATAATATAGATCCTTGTAGTCTCCCCAGTCCGGCCATCAAGCGTGAGCAGAACTTTAGCTATGCGCTGGGTCGGCCACAACATACCCTGTTGCTCCAGGGGTGGCCGTGAGCTATATGCTCCGGGGCACACATATGACCGGGCTACTGCTGTCCGAGTCACAGTGGGTCGTGGCCGACAGCCACTTCGTACTGCTCGAGTGATGGGTCTCTCCGGAATGCGTCCAGCAGTCCCCGCAGGACGGGTAAGTAGGGTTCCACCTGTTTCAGCAGGATGGAACAGCTGGGCATTCCTGCGGAGGTCGATTAGGGGGTCTCTCACTCTCCCTTTCTTCTCTCCCTGTCCCTTCCCTCCTCCCCATGCATCTGTGGTGGCTGGGCCTGCTGTGTACCTGACCGGGGGTCCTCTGGGGGGGCTCCAGGTCCTGGCTGGGGGCTGCGCTGAATTAGGGTCCGCTCTCCATTGTGGGGTGTTGTCTGGTCTGCTACGTGGGGGGCCTCCGCTCGAAGGCCCAGCGTGTTCGCGGCTTTTTTTTCATTACCTCAGAAATGATTGGCGGCCATTTTGGTGGAGCCGGCGCCATTTTCTTGTAGCCGCGCTAGTGTTATTGCTGAAGCAGCCGGTGGCCATTTTCTTGTAGCTCGCGCTCTTTTTCCTGAGGCAGCCGGTGGCCATTTTCTTGTAGCCTCAACTTAGTTTTTGGCTGCTAGCGCTGGGAATGTCTTTCTGAACGGCGTGAACAGCACAGAACACATCAGACGCAGGAGAACACCTCAGGCACAGACAGTGCAGGAGAGAGAGCGGACTGCAGCGCTGTGCAGTACCTGGGTCAGGGTGGTGAGTCCTCTGGGGGGCCCCTCGGTCTGTAGCAGCTAGAAGGATGGACCTTTTGTGTACCTTGCCTTTAGTCCCTAAGTGGCTGTCAGGCGAGTGTGGGTCAGCATGGCGTCAGAAGTTGGTGCTTCTTCCCCAGACATCCCTGTGATAGCAACCGGTGCCCCTGCACCTGCGGTGCCTATGGACGCTTTGTCGTCGGTCCTGGAGTCTTTTGTTGCCAGGGTGGAGGCGGTGTGCGGGCAAAAGGGGGGTACAAAATGCCCCCTCCCCCCACCATCTTCTGGGGTTAGCTCTGATTCAGACTCGGGCCTGGCTTTGACACACGGCCCCTGTTCTGAAGTATCAGAGGATGTGGACCAGGACCATTCGGACAGTGAGGAAGACTCCGTGTCTGGGTTAGCGCAGGACAAGGCGTTTGTTGGAGCACTTATCACTGCAGTGCGGGAGACCCTAAAATTGGAGGATACGGCGGGGGAATCTACTGAGGTGTCGGTCCCTTTTGGGTCCCACAAGCCGGCCCGCACTGCTAAGGTGTTTCCCTACCTGACTTATTTTGATAAGTTTATATACAAATAATGGGAATGACCGCAGTGGGCCTTTTCGGTCCGAAAACGCATTGCGGTCCGTTACCCCTTTGAGGAGAGTCTCCTGAAAAAATGGACATCTCCCCCAATTGTGGACCCCCCGGTATCCAGGTTAAACAAGGTAACCACGATTCCGGTAGAGGGGACCCCTGCCTTTAAGGACCCTGCAGACAGGAGGGCCGAGGCGCTGGCCTGGTCCATGTTCACGGTGGTAGGGTCAGCATTGTGGCCAGTGTTGGCCACGGCCCCGGTGTCACAAACACTTACAGAATGGGCAAAATTGTTGCACCACGAGTTGGTAGAGCAATAGGCTTCCCCGGTCTGCGTGGAACTGGCCAACCAGTTAATGCATGGCCTTAAGTATGTCTGCGATGCAGCCTTAGATACAGCTTCCTTGCTTTCCAGAGCCTCAGTATCTGCTGTGGTGCTACGTTGCCTGATTTGGATAAAATGCTGGTCCGTGGACCAGACATCCAAGAAGGCTCTGGCGGCTTTGCCCTTCCAGGGAGAGAGGCTATTTGGAGCCTCGCTGGATGACATTATTAAGAATGTCACTGGGGGTAAGAGCACGCTGCTCCCAAAATCCAGAAAAGGTAAGGAGCCACGCCGTAGGCCAGGGCCCTCCTTTTCCGCTCAGAAGCGTTTTTTTCGTCAACTCGAGTCCGCAGGTAAACGTTCCCAGGCCGACAAGGGGCCAGCTGAGGGACAAAAGCGTCCCTGGTTTCGCAAGCCAAACAAGCCTGCGAACAAATCTGCGACTGCATGAAGGTTTGCCCCCGCCCGACTCTCGGGTGGGGGGTCGCCTTCGCAGCTTGTGGACCTCCCTGCTTTCCGACCAGTGGGTTTGCGAAGTGGTTTCATCAGGGTACAAGATAGAATTTATTTCTTGTCCACCAAACAGATTTTTTTCCCTCCAACCTTCATCTTCTTCCGGCTCGTCGGAACGCCCTGTTTGGGGCAGTGCAGGACCTGCTGATGCGCGGGGTAATATTACCTGTGCCGCTGCCGGAAAGGTTTCAGGGATTCTACTCCAATCTGTTTGTAGTCCCAAAAAAGGACGGGGTCTGTCCAATCCTGGATCTCAAGGCCCTCAACACCTTTGTAAAGGTACGAAGGTTCAGGATGGAATCAGTTCGCTCTGTGGTCACTGCACTCCATCCGGGGGATTTCCTGGCGTCCTTGGATATCAAGGACACATACTTGCATGTCCCCATATACATCAGGCATCAGAGATTTCTGCGCTTTGCAGTCAGGGACGATCACTACCAATTTGTAGCTCTCCCTTTTGGCCCTGCGTCAGCACCAAGGGTTTTCACCAAGGTGCTCGCTATCATGGGCTACCTGGATGACCTCCTTCTGAGAGCTGCTTCAGACTCAGAATTAGAGGAGGACGTGACTATAGCCAGTCAGACCCTTCGAGAGTTTGGTTGGGTACTGAGCCTCCAGAAGTTGGTGTTGGTGCCGACTCAGCGCCTGGAATACCTGGGCTTGATTCTGGACTCCTCAGAGGCAAGAGTTTTTCTCCCTTTGGAAAAGTTGCAGACTCTTCAGGCTGCGGTGAAGCTGTTGGCATCCCGCAGGTGGTCGTCGCTGCACTTTTGCATGCAAGTCCTGGGTCTCATGGTAGCCTCCTTCGAGGCAGTACTGTATGCTCAATTCCACACTCGAGTCTTGCAAAAGGAGATCCTGTCCAAATGGGATAAATCTCTGTTGTGCCTGGATTGTCAAATCCGGGTGAGGCAGCTAGTCAGGGCTTCCCTGGTCTGGTGACTGAGATCTCCGGCCCTTCAGTCCGGAAAGTCGTTCCTTTTCGCTGGACAGTGATCACGACGGATGCCAGCCTGACCGGTGGGGGGGGGGGCGTACAGTCGACACAGGGTCACTGGATGCAGGAAGAATCCATGCCGATCAATGTGCTGGAACTTCGGGCGATCAGTCAGTGCCTCTCCACATGGTCACAGAGGCTGCAGGGACGTCCAGTCAGGATCCAGTCGGACAACGCCACGGCGGTGGCGTATGTCAACCATCATGGAGGAACAAAAAGCTCGGCTGCAGCATTGGAGGTCGCTCACCTCTTTATTGGTGGGCAGAGCGGAGTGTGCCGGCTCTATCGGCCGTATACATTCCGGGCGTAGAAAACTAGCAAGCGGACTACCTAAGTCGCCAGATGCTGGACCAAGGAGAATGGTCGCTACACCCGGATGTGTTCCGACTCCTTTGCCTGAGATGGGGCATGCCAGACTTTGATCTCCTGGCTTCTCAACTCAATCGGAAGGTATTGAGGTTTGTGGCCAGGTCCAAAGATCCCTGGACGGATGCGACAGACACGTTGGTGACAGTTGGTGACAGTATCGTCTAATTTATGCCTTCCCCCCCGCTGAAACTTCTTCCTTGTCTGCTCCGCAGAGTGGAGACCGAGGGAATTCCAGTGATTCTAATTGCCCCAGATTGGCCTCAGCGTCCCTGGTACGCCGACCTAGTACGCCTGGTGGCGAATGTTCCTTGGCGACTGCCGATGCAAGAGGACCTTCTGTCGCAAGGTCCTATACTTCATCCTGCTTTACAGTCGCTGGCTTTAACGGCATGGCTTTTGAAAGTCAGGTTCTAAGGGACCGAGGCCTGTCGGATTCAGTAATTTCCACCATGCTGAAGGCACGGAAGTCATCTTCTCGGAAGATCTATCATCGCACGTGGAAGGCCTACATCTCTATGTGTGAGAATATGGAGTGGCGTCCACTGACATATTCGGTTTCCAGGATCCTGCTGTTTTTACAGCCTGGAGTGGATCAAAAACTTGCCCTAAGCACCATTAAGGGGCAGATTTCAGCCTTGGCTGTTTTCTTTCAACGACCCTTGGCGGCTCATTCAGAAAGGAAAAGGTGTTAATTATACAAATGCGTGTTATTACTATTATCTTGTCAATATAAGGGATGAAAATTATTAAAGCATATGTATGCTCACTGTTATGTATAAGGTTGAAGAAAATCAATAAAGAAAATATAAACAAAAAAAACAAAACAATGGATACAAAGCGCCTTGAGGCGATTTAGTTCTCATTTGTAGCGCTATATAAGTTATTCACTCACTCACTCACTTACGCCCGCAGCCTTCGTTTCTTCCGAAGGTTGTTTTGGCTTTTCATCTAAATGAGGACATTGTGCTTATATCCTTGTGTCCTCGGCCGTCGCATCCCAAAGAGGTTGCTTTACATTCCTTGGACGTGGTTCGAGCTCTGCGGGTGTATCTGTCTGCTACGGCTCCGTTTCGGAGGTCAGACTCACTGTTTGTGTCGGTGACCGGTCCAAATAAAGGCCTGGCGGTCTCGTCGGCCACCATTTCTCGGTGGATCATACAAGTCGTGATTCAAACTTATGCCCTAAAAGGGTGGGTGCCTCCCTTTCCTGTCACGGCGCATTCAACCAGGGCAATAGGTGCCTCCTAGGCTTTCCGACATCAAGCGTCTGTCTCCCAGGCATGTAAGGCGGCGACCTGGTCGTTCGTTCACACTTTCACTAAGTTTTACAAGGTTGATGTGCATGCATCTGCGGATGCTTGCTTCGGCTGCAAAGTTTTGCAGGCGGTTGTTTAAGGTTGCAACTCCTCCGTTGAGGAGCTCTGATTGTTTTGGATGGAAGTTTGTTTGCTTGCTGTTCCCACCCCTCGTTTTTTATACACTGCTTGGGGACATCCCTAAGGTCAAGAATAAAGGAGCTGTGTCCGTCCATGAACTTCAGAGAAAATAGGATTTTTGTACTCACCGTAAAATCCTTTTCTCTGAAGTTCATGGACGGACACAGCACCCACCCCTCCTTTTTATGTTTGTACTGCTAATTGACGAACTGAGCTGCTGACTGCAGGGTGAGGGGTTATAGCCAGAGGGACCGCCCCCTGGGTGGTACTGTTCAGCTTTGCTGTTGTTACATGTTTTTAGCTGTTTAACATGTCTGCCTAGTCCTCTCCTGATAGACGGCATATAAACCCCTAAGGTCAAGAATAAAGTAGCTGTGTCCGTCCATGAACTTCAGAGAAAAGGATTTTACGGTGAGTACAAAAATCCTATTTTTTCGGAATCTTTTTTTTTTGCCATAAACAGGCATGTTTCTTTTAACAGAAAATACACAATTCTCATTAACGTACAAACTTCAACATTGAAAACCTCAAGGCAATATCAGACATTATATTATGTCAAAAATGTGTGGATCTGCCCTTCATCAGATGGGGTGATGTCACCCCTGAACAAGCCAAATTTTGAAGCTGCACACAATTTGGGATGTCAAATGTTGCTTTGCCTCCTGATCCCATGCCAAATGTCATCATGTGCTATCTTCCATCATGGGGGATCAATGGACGTGTTTTGGGGGTGCAACCCCTTCCTCTCACCTATTAGAGTTGCAAGGAAGGGGTTGCACCCCCAAAACACGTACATTGATATCCCCTGATGGCAGATAGCACATGTTGACACACTGTTGTGCATCTTCAAGATTTGGCTTGATGAAAGTACAAAAATATATTTTTTTAGTGCCTAAAATAAACAAATGGGGGGGGGGGGGGTTGTGTTTAGATTCACCCCATAACATCAATAATGTTCTTAAATTTTTGCTCCATAACATTCATATTATTCCTCATTAGTGATGAGCCGAACACCCCCGGGTTCGGTTCGCACCAGAACCCGCGAACGGACCGAAAGTTCGAACGAACATTAGAACCCTATTAAATACAATGGATGCGAACGTTCGAATTCTAAAGTGCTAATTATAACAACTATTATGCATGTTATTGTCCTAAAAAGGGTTTGGGAACCCGGGTTCTGCACCAGGGGACATGTATCAATGCAAAAATAAGTTTTAAAAACGGTCGTTTTCCGGGAGCAGTCATTTTAATGATGCATAAAGTGAAAAAAAAAAAGTCAAATATTCCTTTAAATATCGTACCTGGGGGGTGTCTAAAGTATGCCTGTGAAGTGCCACGTGTTTCCCGTGTTTAGAACTGTCCCTGCACAAAATGACACTTCTAAAGGAAAAAAAAGCCATTTAAAACTGCTTGCGGCTTTAATGTAATGTCTGGTCCCGGTAATATGGATGAAAATCTTTAAGAAAAATGGCATAGCTACCCCATGACCCCCCCCCTACCCCAGCCCATTACCAGCCCCTTTGGGTCTTGTATGGATATTAAGGGGAACCCCGCACATAAAATAAAAAAGGCCCTATATACTCTGAACAGCCGTATACAGGCGGTGCATACAAGACAGGGACTGTAGGTTTGTTCTTATGTAGAATCTGTTTGTAATTTTGAACAGGTACATTGTTGAAGTGTAGCTCCAGACCAAAAATCTATTTTTAAACTTTTTGGAAAACATAGGTAAGGGTTATCACCCCTGTAACATTTGTTTTGCTGTCTGTGCCCCTGTTCAGAACATTTCACCTCACTTTCCGTCCTAATGACAACTGTTTTTGAAATGTGGTGTTTTTCTTGAAACAAGGATTGCTGATAAAGCATCAGTACAGAGGAGACACCTTTCTCCCATATTTATTCTTACAGGAGAGAATTTTCCTTCCTAGTGGTAGATTTCCTCTCACTTCCTGTTGTCTTCTTGCGTTTGCAAGTAGGAGTCGTTTGTAAGTTGGATGTTTGAAAGTAGGGACCTGCCGTATATACTCTGCAGAAATAGGCCCCTTAGTTGTTGGTGTTGGCACAACACTGTAAGCACTCACAGTTACTCTTGGTTGGTGCTGGAACGCCCTGCTGTCAACTATTATATCAGGAATTTTAATTACATATAATTGTTGAACAGTGGTAGTAAAAATTGGGCCTTTGATGGTGGTGCTGGTGCCACAACACTGTAAGCCCTGACAGTTACTCTTGGTGGGTGCAGCAATGGGCCCTGCTGTGAATTATTAGATCAAGAATTGTAATTACATGCCCCTGTTGAACAGGGGCTGAAAAATTGGGCCTTAGGCACTGGTGGCACAACACTGCAACCCCTCACAGATACTGTACTTGGAGCACAGCAATGAGCCCTGTTGCAAAGTATTGCTTCAAAAATTGTAATGACACGCCCCTGTTAAACAGGGGCTGAAAAATTGGGCCTTAGGCACTGGTGGCACAACACTGCAACTCCTCACAGATACTGTACTTGGAGCACAGCAATGAGCCCTGTTGCAAAGTATTGCTTCAAAAATTGTAATTACACGCCCCTGTTAAACAGGGGCTGAAAAATTGGGCGTTAGGCACTGGTGGCGGCACCCATAAACAAAAATGATCTTCCAAGCTATCATCATCAATCGTATCATTGAGGACTCGGAGGAGGAGGATAGCCAGTCAACATAACAGCACAGGCACTCAGCATCAGTCTTGAAGGGATGTGACATTTTAAAATCAATTAGTCTGTTATATCAGCATCAGGTGTGTGGTAGCTGGTGGTGATCCAAGACTGGTTCATCTTGATGAAAGTCAGTCGATCAACCGAGTCGGTGGACAGGCGCACCCTGTGATCCGTGACAAATCCTCCAGCAGCACTGAATGTGCGTTCCGAAAGAACGCTGGATGCAGGACAGGCCAGTAGCTCAATTGCATACTGTGCAAGCTCTGGCCAGTGATCCATCCTCAAGACCCAGTAAGCCAGAGGATTTTCGGTGGGGAAGGTGTCCAAGTCTGACCTTGCCCCTAGATATTCCTGCACCATGTTTATCAGACGCTGGCGATGGTTGCTGGAACCGATCATACTTTGGGGCTGCGGACTAAAGAATTGTCTGAACGCATCGGTCAGACGGCCACCTTCCCCACCGCTCCTTCTTTGACTGGCCGAAGCCTCAGCAACTCGTTGTCCAGGACCAGGAGTTTGCAACCTCCCAGTCTCTGGGAACGCGTTGCACAGACCTTTCTGCAAGGCCTCCCGGAGTTGTCTCATCCTCTGCTCCCTCTGCGACGGTAACATAAGGTCCGCAACCTTACCCTTGTACCGTGGATCAAGGAGAGTGGCCAGCCAGTAATGGTCCCTCTCCTTGATCCGAAGAATACGAGGATCCTTCCGCAGACTTTGCAGGATCAGGGAGGCCATGCAGCGTAGGTTTGCTGAGGCATTCGCTCCGGAGTCCTCTGGGTCACTAAGGACGACATGATCCGCAGCCACCTCCTCCCAGCCACGTACAAGTCCACTGGTTTCTTGGGACTGTAAATCATCCCTAAAAGACTGCTGCTGATG
Source organism: Rana muscosa (assembly GCA_029206835.1). Classification (NCBI taxonomy): domain Eukaryota; kingdom Metazoa; phylum Chordata; class Amphibia; order Anura; family Ranidae; genus Rana; species Rana muscosa. The sequence goes on along the minus strand of CM055124.1, from coordinate 23,077,352 downwards.
ATGCTGAGTGCCAGCCTCCACCTCCATGCTGACACAATCCTCCTCCTCCTCCTCCTCCTCCTCCTCCTCTTCCTGTGCGATGGGTGGGACAGAAGGAACACTGTCTGGGTAAAGGGGGCCTTGAGAGGCAAGGAAGTCCTCCTCTTCCTGCCTCTGTTCTGCCTCAAGTGCCCTGTCCATTATTCCACGCAGCGTGTGCTCCAACAGGTGGACAAGAGGTACAGTGTCACTGATGCATGCACTGTCACTGCTCACCATCCTCGTGGCCTCCTCAAATGGTGCCAGGACAGTGCATGCATCCCTGATCATGCCCCACTGGCGTGGAGAAAAAAAACCAAGCTCCCCTGACCCTGTCCTGGTGCCGTAGTCGCACAGGTACTCATTGATGGCCCTCTGCTGCGTGTGCAGCCGCTGCAGCATGGCCAACGTTGAGTTCCACCTGGTGGGCATGTCACATATAAGGCGGTTCTTGGGCAGGTTCAACTCCTTTTGCAGCTCAGCCAGGCGAGCACTGGCATTATAAGATCTGCGGAAATGCACACAGACTTTCCTGGCCTGCCTCAGGACATCCTGTAAGCCCGGGTACCTGCCCAAGAAGCGCTGCACCACCAGGTTAAGGACGTGAGCCACACAGGGCACATGGGTCAGTTGTCCCTGTCGGAGGGCGGAGAGGAGGTTGGTGCCATTGTCGCAAACCACCATTCCTGGCTTAAGCTGGCGTGGCGTCAACCACCTCTCGGCCTGGCCCTGCAGAGCAGACAGGACCTCTGCCCCAGTGTGGCTTCTGTCCCCCAAACACACCAGCGCAAGCACGGCATGGCATCTTTTTGCCTGCGTACTTGCGTAGCCCCGTGAACGGCTACGGAGCACCGCTGGTTCATAGGACAAACCACAGGAAGAGGCCATGGAGGAAGAAGAAGAGGAGGGGGTGGAGGAGAGAGGTGTGTCACAACCAGTAGTAGCATTTTGGAGGCGTGGCGGTGGGACAACCTCCAACACTACTGCACCTTGTCCTGAATCCTTCCCAGCTGCCAAAAGAGTGACCCAATGGGCCGTGAAAGAAAGGTAACGTCCCTGTCCATGCCTGCTGGACCATGAGTCAGCGGTAATATGCACCTTACCGCTGACCGCCCTGTCCAGCGAGGCCAAGACATTGCCTTCCACATGCCGGTAGAGAGCCGGAATAGCCTTCCGTGAGAAAAAGTGGCGTTTGGGAACCTGCCACTGAGGAACCGCACATTGCACAAACTCACGGAAGGGGGCCGAGTCTACCAACTGAAAAGGCAGCAGTTGAAGCGCTAGCAATTTAGCCAAGCTAGCATTCAACCGCTGGGCATGTGGATGGCTGGGAGTGAACTTCTTTCGACGGTCCAGCAGCTGGGGCAGGGAAATTTGCCTGCTAGAATCGGACGTCGGTGTACTGCTAGCAGAGTGGGCGCAAGTACTTGGCTGTGACACACCTAATTCTACACCTTCATTCCTCTCAGTGCATGTTTCAGAGAGGACTGAAGTTATAGTGGGGTTGGAGATCCCAGCTGATGCGGTGCAAGGAGAGGTCCGCTTTGTTCTTTGGTGTGGGTCTTTGAGGTAGGCTTGCCAACGAGCTGCATGGCAGGTCAACATATGTCTGGTCAGGCATGTGGTACCCAAGCGGCTGATGTTTTGGCCACGCGATATACGCTTGAGACATATGTTGCAAACAGCAGCTGTGCGATCTGATGCACTAGCCTCAAAAAAGGCCCACACCAAAGAACTTTTTGAATGACGGGCAGAGGCAGCGCCCTGCACAGGCGGAGCTCTGCGGTGTGATTCCGTCGGTGTACTGCCCTTACGCTGGCCACCAAAGGGCATCCTGCCTCGTTGGAGATGTGCCTCCTCCTCATCCTCCTCCTCCTCCTCTCTCCTATTAGGCACCCACGTGGAGTCATTGACCTCATCATCCCCTCCCTCCTCATCACTGGAGCCAATCTGGCAGTATGCTGCAGCTGCTGGAACATGACTGCCAGATTGGTGTCCTTCTTGAGCATCCCCTCTGTCTGCTCTCACGCTACTGCCTTCCTCTAGCTGGGTTTCATCATCAGACCCTTCGAAACGCTGGGCATCCTCCTGGAGCATGTACCCAACACTGTGCTGAAACAGTTCGGGGGACTCCTCAGGAGGAGGACATGGTGGGTCTAGGGAAGGAGTGACTGATGATTTGTCTGACATTGATACCAGGGAAGACGACGCTTTGGCAGCTGCTTTTCCAGTACCCTGAGCCTGGGTGAGAGAGGATGAGGAGGAGGAGGAGGGCTTGGTCATCCACTCTACCAAGTCTTCGGCATGATGTGGCTCAACATGTCCAGCTGCCGAAAAGAAGGACAAGCGTGTCCCATGGCCATGTGCTGATGACAATGCACCGCGTCCACGACCAGCACTGTTGCCCCCAGACACAGAGCCTGCTTGCCCTCTTTTATTGCCTCCTGACTGTCTGCCTCTCCTTGTTTGCCTTCCAGACATTCTAATAGATGGCCTGCAGGGAGATGGGAAAAAAGCAATAAGGGCTACCTTCAGGTGTCCTTCTCTGTCCCTTGAAACAAGGACTTTCACAGTGAAAGAAACTGACACTGTCCCTACCTAGAGTTTTCTGTCCCTAGAATAAATGTTTTTTTTAATCACAATATAGCACAAGGACAATTCACTCAATGTCTCTCCAGGTCCCTGGAAACAAGGACTTGCAGAGTGAAAGAAACTGACACTGTCCCTACCTAGAGTTTTCTGTCCCTAGAATAAATGTTTTTTTTAAGCACAATATAGCACAAGGACAATTAACTCACTGTCCTTACAGGTCCCTGGAAACAAGGACTTGCAGAGTGAAAGAAACTGACACTGTCCCTACCTAGAGTTTTCTGTCCCTAGAATAAATGTTTTTTTTTTAAGCACAATATAGCACAAGGACAATTAACTCACTGTCCTTACAGGTCCCTGGAAACAAGGACTTGCAGAGTGAAAGAAAAAAAACACTCTCCCTACCTACAGTTTTCTGTCCCTAGAAAAAAAGTTTTTTTTAATCACAATATAGCACAAGGAAAATTAACTCACTGTCCTTACAGGTCCCTGGAAACAAGGACTTGCAGAGTGAAAGAAAAAAAACACTCTCCCTACCTACAGTTTTCTGTCCCTAGAAAAAATGTTTTTTTTAATCACAATATAGCACAAGGAAAATTAACTCACTGTCCTTACAGGTCCCTGGAAACAAGGACTTGCAGAGTGAAAGAAAAAAAACACTCTCCCTACCTACAGTTTTCTGTCCCTAGAAAAAAAGTTTTTTTTAATCACAATATAGCACAAGGAAAATTAACTCACTGTCCTTACAGGTCCCTGGAAACAAGGACTTGCAGAGTGAAAGAAACTGACACTGTCCCTACCTAGAGTTTTCTGTCCCTAGAATAAATGTTTTTTTTAATCACAATATAGCACAAGGAAAATTAACTCACTGTCCTTACAGGTCCCTGGAAACAAGGACTTGCAGAGTGAAAGAAAAAAAACACTCTCCCTACCTACAGTTTTCTGTCCCTAGAAAAAATGTTTTTTTTAAGCACAATATAGCACAAGGACAATTAACTCACTGTCCTTACAGGTCCCTGGAAACAAGGACTTGCAGAGTGAAAGAAAAAAAACACTCTCCCTACCTACAGTTTTCTGTCCCTAGAAAAAATGTTTTTTTTAATCACAATATAGCACAAGGAAAATTAACTCACTGTCCTTACAGGTCCCTGGAAACAAGGACTTGCAGAGTGAAAGAAAAAAAACACTCTCCCTACCTACAGTTTTCTGTCCCTAGAAAAAATGTTTTTTTTAATCACAATATAGCACAAGGAAAATTAACTCACTGTCCTTACAGGTCCCTGGAAACAAGGACTTGCAGAGTGAAAGAAACTGACACTGTCCCTACCTAGAGTTTTCTGTCCCTAGAATAAATGTTTTTTTTAATCACAATATAGCACAAGGAAAATTAACTCACTGTCCTTACAGGTCCCTGGAAACAAGGACTTGCAGAGTGAAAGAAACTGACACTGTCCCTACCTAGAGTTTTCTGTCCCTAGAATAAATGTTTTTTTTAAGCACAATATAGCACAAGGACAATTAACTCACTGTCCTTACAGGTCCCTGGAAACAAGGACTTGCAGAGTGAAAGAAAAAAAACACTCTCCCTACCTACAGTTTTCTGTCCCTAGAAAAAATGTTTTTTTTAATCACAATATAGCACAAGGAAAATTAACTCACTGTCCTTACAGGTCCCTGGAAACAAGGACTTGCAGAGTGAAAGAAAAAAAACACTCTCCCTACCTACAGTTTTCTGTCCCTAGAAAAAATGTTTTTTTTAATCACAATATAGCACAAGGAAAATTAACTCACTGTCCTTACAGGTCCCTGGAAACAAGGACTTGCAGAGTGAAAGAAACTGACACTGTCCCTACCTAGAGTTTTCTGTCCCTAGAATAAATGTTTTTTTTAAGCACAATATAGCACAAGGACAATTAACTCACTGTCCTTACAGGTCCCTGGAAACAAGGACTTGCAGAGTGAAAGAAACTGACACTGTCCCTACCTAGAGTTTTCTGTCCCTAGAATAAATGTTTTTTTTAAGCACAATATAGCACAAGGACAATTAACTCACTGTCCTTACAGGTCCCTGGAAACAAGGACTTGCAGAGTGAAAGAAACTGACACTGTCCCTACCTAGAGTTTTCTGTCCCTAGAATAAATGTTTTTTTTAAGCACACTATAGCAGAAGCACAAAACACACTGACACTCTCCCTACCTATCCTTCTCTTTCCCTAAACTAAAGGAATCCAGGTTAAGCAAGAAAGAAATAACAGTCACTGTCCCTGCCTATGCTACTCTATCCCTGCTCCGGAACACACTACACTAGGCCGCCGTGCTGGCGGCCTTTTATAGTGTGGGGCGTGTACTAAACACCCTCAGCAATAATTGGCCACAGGCATCCTGCCTGTGGCCAATCATTGCTCTCCTCGCTGCCGGCGCTGTGATTGGCCAAGCATGCGGGGTCACAGTGCATGCTTGGCCAATCACAGCGCCTGGATGACACTGCGATGGCGTAGTGCATTGTGGGCCGTTCGCGTCACTCGAATTTGGCGCGAACGGCCCAAATCGTTCGATCTTCGTCGAACGATCGAACAGCCAATGTTCGAGTCGAACGTATGTTCGACTCGAACACGAAGCTCATCCCTATTCCTCATGATGTCGAGTTCTCGACTACACACCATGATTTCTTGGATGATTATCTGGGCACTAGCACTTGAGAAACGAGGAATTTCTTCTTCACCAATAGGGATGAGCTCGGTGTTCGAGTCGAACACATGTTCGACTCGAACATCGGCTGTTCGCCTGTTTGGCGAATCCAGAACTTTGTGGACCGTTCGCGCCATATTCGTGTGGCGCGAACGGCCCACAATGCACTGCGTCTTGTGACCCAGCATGCTTGGCTAATCACAGCGCCGGCAGCGAGGAGAGCCATAATTGGCCAAAGGCAGGATGCCTGTGAGGGGTTGCAGTGTTGTGGCACCAGTGCCTAAGGCCCAATTTTTCAGCCCCTGTTTAACAGGTGCATGTATTTACAATTCTTGATATAATATTTCACAGCAGGGCCCGTTCCAGCGCCCACCGAAAGTAACTGTGAGGACTTACAGTGTTGTGGCACCAGTACCACCACCACCACCAAAGGCCCAATTTTTCTACCACTGTTCAACAATGGCATGTAATTACAATTCTTGATATAATAGTTCACAGCAGGGCGCCCACCAAGAGTCACTTTGAGGGCTTACAGTATTAACTTGTGGCAACACCAACACCTTAGGGCCAAATTTTTGCAGAGCATATAGGGCAGGTCCCTACTTTCAAACATCCAACTTACAAACATCTCCTACTTGCAAACGGAAGGAGACAACAGGAAGTGAGATGAAAAAAGACAGACGGACAAAAAATTATACAGGGGTGATAACCCTTCCCTATGTTTTCCAAAAAGCTTAAAAATAGTTTTTTTTGACTGGAGCTACACTTTAAAAATGTACCAGTTCAAAATTACAAACAGATTCTACTTAACACAACAAACCTGCACAGTCCCTGTCTTGTTTGCACCGCCTGTATACTGCTGTTCTGAGTATATAGGGCCTGGGGGCCCCACGCCTTTCCTTTTTTTTTATTCGGGTACGGGGTTCCCCTTGATATCCATACAAGACCCAAAGGGGCTGGTAATGGGCAGGGGGGGCTACCCATGCCATTTTTCTCAATGATTTTCATCCATATTGCCGGGACCAGACATTACATTAAAGCCGCAAGCAGTTTTAAATGGCTTTTTTTCCTTTAGAAATGTCATTTTGTGCAGGGACAGTTCTAAACACGGGAAACACGTGCCACTTCACAGGCATACTTTAGACACCCCCCAGGTACGATATTTAAAGGAATATTTCACTTTTTTTTTCACTTTATGCATCATTAAAATCACTGCTCCCGAAAAAACAGCCGTTTTTAAAACTTTTTTGCATTGATACATGTCCCCTGGGGCAGGACCCGGGTCCCCAAACACTTTTTAGGACAATAACATGCATATTAGCCGTTATGATTAGCACTTTAGATTTTGAACGTTCGCGTCCATTGTATTTAATAGGGTTCTAAAGTTTGCGCGAACTTTCGGTCCGTTCGCAGGTTCTGGTGCTAACCGAACCGGGGGGTGTTCGGCTCATCCCTATTCACCAACATGTTCATCCCCTAAAAATATAAAAAAAGGTATTATAAATATGCAGGCCTATGTCTCTTACCTGAAGATTCGGTGACAGACACTGGCCTGTTGTGGTGACAATTTCCACCACGTCATCCACCTCTTCTTCCTCCACCTCTCCTTCCTCCACATCCTCAGGTTGGTGTTCTCTCTGATGTTTAGGAGGTATGGGGTTCCTGGTGTCTGTGAGTGGTGTCCTCCCAGTCTTCTCTCCCGTATGAGAATGAAACAAAAGGTATACTTAGCACATACATATTTGAGGGCAGAACTAGGAATATGAAACATTGCTTGGAAGTGTGGTATAATTGTCTGTTTTGGCTGCGTTCCAAGATGAAAACATGATTTTTTCCCTTAACAAAGCTGAAATACTTACCTTTTTTGGTCAAGTTTCACACATGGAGACACCCCAAGTATCCACTGGAGCACCTGTGTGGGACACCCTGAAAAGGTTGTTCTGGTGGCCCACACTAGTGCTCCAGAGTGCAAAAGTGTAAACAGCTGCTGAGTGTCCTCTCCTTTACACTGAATAAAGCTTTCATTTCATTCTAGTTACAAACACATCTAGACAAAAATGTAATAAAATTCTTTAAATACAAACAGGCATGTCAAAATGAATTTTACCCTGTATCTACCAAAAACATCATATGTAGTGGGTGAACGATGTGTCCAACGACCGATTACTGTGCCCACTAACCTGAAAGTTTACATTTTCAACTGTCCAACAGTAAAACAAAGCACATGGAGCAACATGCAAGTTATGAGACTAAAATAATAGGAACACAGGAGAAATACTTACTTTTTTGAAGCATTCTCTTGATCCTTCTGTACTGATCCTGCTCCCTCAGTTTGAGGTCAGACCACCGCTTTTTAAGCTGCTCCTTGGATCGTCGTACCCCAAAATTCTTCTGCAGACTTTTAACAACTTTTTTCATTATTTTATCCTTTCTTACATTAGGGTTGGTGTACGGCCCATGCTTGCCATCATAATCCGTCCTCTTCAATAGGGATGAGCCGAACACCCCCCCCCCCCCCGGTTCAGTTCGCACCAGAACCTGCGAACGGACCGAAAGTTTGCGCGAACGTTAGAACCCTATTAAATACAATGGCCACGAACGTTCGAAATCTAAAGTGCTAATTATAACAGCTAATATGCATGTTACTGTCCTAAAAAGGGTTTGGGGACCCGGGTTCTGCCCCAGGGGACATGTATCAATGCAAAAATAAGTTTTAAAAACGGCCGTTCTTTCGGGAGCAGTCATTTTAATGATGCATAAAGTGAAAAAAATAAAGTCAAATATTCCTTTAAATATCGTACCTGGAGGGTGTCTAAAGTATGCCTGTGAAGTGGCATGTGTTTCCCGTGTTTAGAACTGTCCCTGCACAAAAAAAAGCCATTTAAAACTGCTTGCGGCTTTAATGTCATGTCTTGTCCTGGCAATATGGATGAAAATCTTTGAGAAAAATGGCACAGCTACCCCATCACCCCCCCCCCCTACCCCAGCCCATTACCAGCCCCTTTGGGTCTTGTATGGATATTAGGGGAACCCCACACCCAAAATAAAAAAAGGCCCTATATACTCTGAACAGCCGTATACAGGCGGTGCATACAAGACAGGGACTGTAGGTTTGTTCTTAAGTAGAATCTGTTGGTAATTTTGAACAGGTACATTGTTTAAGTGTAGCTCCAGCCAAAAAATATATTTTTAAGCTTTTTGGAAAACATAGGGAAGGATTATCACCCCTGTAACATTTGTTTTGCTGTCTGTGCCCCTGTTCAGAACATTTCACCTCACTTTCCGTCCCAATGACAAATGTTTTTGGAAAAGTGGGGTTTTTATTGAAACAAGAATTGGTGATAAAGCATCAGTAGAGAGGAGACACCTTTTTCCCATATTAACTCTTACAGGAGAGAATTTCCCTTCCTAGGGGTAGATTTCCTCTCACTTCCTGTTGTCTCCTTCCGTTTGCAAGTAGGAATCGTTTGTAAGCTGGATGTTTGAAAGTAGGGGCCTGCCGTATTAATTTCTGCTGAAATTTGCCCCTTAGATGTTGGTGTTGCCACAACACTGTGAGCCCTCACAGTTACTCTTGGTGGGCGCTGGAACGCCCTGTTGTGAACTATTATATCAGGAATTGTAATTACATGCCATTGTTGAACAGTGGTAGGAAAAATTGGGCCTTTGGTGGTGGTACTGGTGCTACAACACTATCAGCCCTCACAGTTACTCTTGGTGGGCGCATGAATGGGCCCTACTGTAAATTATTAGATCAAGAATTGTAATTGCATGCCCCTGTTGAAGAGGGGCAGAAAAATTGGGCCTTTGGTGGTGGTGGTGGTGTTGCCACAACACTGTAAGCCCTCACAGTTACTCTTGGTGGGCTCAGGAATGGGCCCTGCTGTGAATTATTAGATCAAGAATTGTAATTACATGCCCCTGTTGAACAGGGGCAGAAAAATTGGGCCTTAGGCACTGGTGCCACAACACTGCAACCCCTCACAGATACTGTACTTGGAGCACAGCAATAAGCCCTGTTGCAAAGTATTGCATAAAAAATTATAATTCCACGCCCCTGTTAAACAGGGGCTGAAAAATTGCGCCTTAGGCACTGGTGCCACAACACTGCAACCCCTCACAGATACTGTACTTGGAGCACAGCAATGAGCCCTGTTGCAAAGTATTGCATCAAAAATTGTAATTACACGCCCCTGTTAAACAGGGGCTGAAAAATTGCGCCTTAGCCACTGGTGGCGGCACCCAGAAACAAAAATGTTCTTCCAAGCTATCATCATGAATCGGATCATTGAGGAGGAGGAGGATAGTCAGTCAACATAACAGGACAGTCACTCAGCATCAGCATAGGCAGTCTTGAAGGGATGTGACATTTCAAAATAAATTATTCTGTTACATCACCTTCAGGTGCTTGGTAGCTGGTGGTGATCCAAGACTGGTTCATCTTTATGAAGGTCAGTCGATCAACCGAGTCGGTGGACAGGCGCACCCTGTGATCCGTGACAAAGCCTCCAGCAGCACTGAATGTGCGTTCCGAAAGAACGCTGGATGCAGTACAGGCCAGTAGCTCAATTGCATACTGTGCAAGCTCTGGCCAGTGATCCATCCTCAAGACCCAGTAAGCCAGAGGATTTTCGGTGGGAAAGGTGTCCAAGTCTGACCTTGCCCCTAGGTATTCCTGCACCATGTATATCAGACGCTGGCGATGGTTGCTGGAACAAATCATACCTTGGGGCTGCGGACTAAAAAATTGTCTGAATGCATCGGTCAGACGGCCACCTTCCCCACTGCTCCTTCTTTGACTGACCGAAGCCTCAGCAACTCGTTGTCCAGGACCAGGAGTTTGTAACATCCCAGTCTCTGGGAACGCGTTGCACAGACCTTTCTGCAAGGCCTCCCGGAGATGTCTCATCCTCTGCTCCCTCTGCGACGGTAAGATAAGGTCCGCAACCTTACCCTTGTACCGTGGATCAAGGAGAGTGGCCAGCCAGTAATGGTCCCTCTCCTTGATCCGAAGAATACGAGGATCCTTCCGCAGACTTTGCAGGATCAGGGAGGCCATGCAGCGTAGGTTAGCTGAGGCATTCGGTCCGGAGTCCTCTGGGTCACTAAGGACGACATGATCCGCAGCCACCTCCTCCCAGCCACGTACAAGTCCACGGGTTTCTTAGGACTGTAAATCATCCCTAAAAGACTGCTGCTGTTGATGCTGAGTGCCAGGTTCCACCTCCATGCTGACACAATCCTCCTCCTCCTCCTCCTCCTCTTCCTGTGCGATGGGTGGAACAGAAGGAACACTGTCTGGGTAAAGGGGGCCTTGAGAGGCAAGGAAGTCCTCCTCTTCCTGCCTCTGTTCTGCCTCTGTTCTGCCTCAAGTGCCCTGTCCATTATTCCATGCAGCGTATGCTCCAACAGGTGGACAAGAGGTACAGTGTCACTGATGCATGCACTGTCACTGCTCACCATCCTCGTGGCCTCCTCAAATGGTGCCAGGACAGTGCATGCATCCCTGATCATGCCCCACTGGCGTGGTGAAAAAAACCCGAGCTCCCCTGACCCTGTCCTGGTGCCGTAGTCGCACAGGTACTCATTGATGGCCCTCTGCTGCGTGCGCAGCCGCTGCAGCATGGCCAACATTGAGTTCCACCTGGTGGGCATGTCACATATAAGGCGGTTCTTGGGCAGGTTCAACTCCTTTTGCAGCTCAGCCAGCCGAGCACTGGCATTATATGATCTGCGGAAATGCACACAGACTTTCCTGGCCTGCCTCAGGACATCCTGTAAGCCCGGGTACCTGCCCAAGAACCGCTGCACCACCAGGTTAAGGACGTGAGCCACACAGGGCACATGGGTCAGTTGTCCCTGTCGGAGGGCGGAGAGGAGGTTGGTGCCATTGTCGCAAACCACCATTCCTGGCTTAAGCTGGCGTGGCGTCAACTATCTCTCGGCCTGCCCCTGCAGAGCTGACAGAACCTCTGCCCCAGTGTGGCTCCTGTCCCCCAAACATATCAGCACAAGCACGGCATGGCATCTTTTTGCCTGCGTACTTGCGTAGCCCCTTGAATGCCTACGGAGCACCGCTGGTTCCGAGGACAAAGCACAGGAAGAGGCCATGGAGGAAGAAGAAGAGGAGGGGGTGGAGGAGAGAGGTGTGTCACAACCAGTAGTAGCATTTTGGAGGCGTGGCGGCGGAACAACCTCCAACACTACTGCACCTTGTCCTGCATCCTTCCCAGCTGCCAAAAGAGTGACCCAATGACCGCCCTGTCCAGCGAGGCATGGACATTGCCTTCCACATGCCGGTAGAGAGCCGGAATCGCCTTCCGTGAGAAAAAGTGGCATTTGGGAACCTGCCACTGAGAAACCGCACATTGCACAAACTCACGGAAGGGGGCCGTGTCTATCAACTGAAAAGGCAGCAGTTGAAGTGCTAGCAATTTAGCCAAGCTAGCATTCAACCGCTGAGCATGTGGATGGCTGGGAGTGAACTTGTTTCGACGGTCCAGCAGCTGGGGCAGGGAAATTTGCCTGCTACAATCGGACGTCGGTGTACTGCTAGCAGAGTGCCCGCAAGTACTTGGCTGTGACACACCTAATTCTACACCTTCATTCCTCTCAGTGCAGGTTTCAGTGGGGTTGGAGATCCCAGCTGATGAGGAGCAAGGAGAGGTTCGCTTTGTTCTTTGGTGTGGGTCTTTAAGGTACGCTTGCCAACGAGCTGCATGGCAGGTCAACATATGTCTGGTCAAGCATGTGGTGCCCAAGCGGCTGATGTTGTGGCCACACGAGATACGCTTGAGACATATGTTGCAAATAGCAGCGGTGAGATCTGATGCACTCGACTCAAAAAAGGCCCACACCAAAGAACTTTTGGAATAACGGGCAGAGGCAGCGCCCTGCACAGGCGGAGCTCTGCGGTGTGATTCAGTCGGTGTGCTGCCCTTATGCTGGCCCCCGGAGGGCATCTTGCCTCGTTGGAGATGTGCCTCCTCCTCATCCTCCTCCTCCTCCTCTCTCCTATCAGGCACCCACGTGGAGTCAGTGACCTCATCATCCCCTCCCTCCTCATCACTGGAGCCAATCTGGCAGTATGCTGCAGCTGCTGGAACATGACTGCCAGATTGCTGTCCTTGAGCATCCCCTCTCTCTGCACTAACGCTACTGCCTTCCTCTAGCTGGGTATCATCATCAGACCCTTCAAAACGCTGGGCATCCTCCTGGAGCATGTACCCAACACTGTGCTCAAACAGTTCGGGGGACTCCTCAGGGAGGACATGGTGGGTCTAGGGAAGGAGTGACTGATGATGACATTGATACGAGGGAAGAGGACGCTTTGGCAGCTGCTTTGCCAGTTTCCTGAGCCTGGGTGAGAGAGGATGAGGAGGATGAGGAGGGCTTGGTCATCCACTCTACCAAGTCTTCGGCATGATGCGGCTCAACACGTCCAGCTGCCGAAAATAAGGACAAGCGTGTCCCATGGCCACGTGCTGATGACGATGCACCACGTCCACGACCAGCACTGTTGTCTCTAGACACAGAGCCTGCTTGCCCTCTTTTATTGGCTTGTGACTGTCTGCCTCTCCTTGTTGGCCTTCCAGACATAGTAATGACCTGCAGGGAGATGGGAAAACCAGCAATTGGGTAGTGTATATTGTGCTGGAGGCACACAACACCCACTAACTCCTGCAGATGCCTGTATTAGAGAACACCAGCAATAAAGGGTAGATACAGGTGTATACTGTGCTGTGCTGGAGGCACACAACACCCACTAACTCCTGCAGATGCCTTTATTAGAGAACACCAGCAATAAAGGGTAGATACAGGTGTATACTGTGCTGTGCTGGCGGCACACAACACCCACTAACTCCTGCAGATGCCTTTATTAGAGAACACCATAAATAAAGGGTAGATACAGGTGTATACTGTGCTGTGCTGGAGGCACACAACACCCACTGACTCCTGCAGATGCCTTTATTAGAGAACACCAGCAATAAAGGGTAGATACAGGTGTATACTGTGCTGTGCTGGAGGCACACAACACCCACTGACTCCTGCAGATGCCTTTATTAGAGAACACCAGCAATAAAGGGTAGATACAGGTGTATATTGTGCTGTGCTGGAGGCACACAACACCCACTAACTCCTGCAGATGCCTGTATTAGAGAACAGCAAAAAGGTGTATATACAGGTGTATACTGTGCTGGGGCACACAACACCCACTAACTTCTGCAGATGCATGTGTAGCGGGGTATTCCCCTTTAATACTGAGAGACTACATCTCCCAGTACATCTTGCAGCACCCAGGGTGCATTGCCCCATGCAAAGACTGCTGGGGCAGACTATATAAAGGGGAGGCAGGGTTTATTCTGCCTTTTTGGACACCCCCTCTCCTAGCAAGAGGATCTCTGTGCTGAACTGCTGTGTGCACAAGGCCTGAAGCCTGGGCCTTGTGCTCATTTCCAAAGAGCCCTCGGCCAGCCTAGCTGAACCTGAGAGACATCTTCTCCTCCTTGCTGCAGTACACCAGAAGGACTGAAGGCCTGGATGTCAGTGGATTCCTGTTCCTAGACGAATCGGCGGAGGAAACAGACTTGGACTGTCCGGGTGGTGAGAGAGAGCACTTGCTCATAGACAGATACTTTATCTTCACTATTCATTTGGATTACAAAGTTGTTCTTCAAGTGCACCTCCGAAAGATTGCTAGCGAAGATTGTTTACCCTGAACTTCCATTTAGATCAGTCAGGCCTGACTGCATAGGTAGACATTGCTGGGTGTTAGTCTGCCCACGAGGGGAAGTAGCTGTAAAAGGGCAGCGTTAGAGTCGCATAGCAATACATTATTGTTCTGGTTATTCTGTTCATCTTAAATACTGTTTATTGCAGGGACCTGCAACTTGTTATACTGTTATTTTATTACTTGCCCATTAGCATCAGTAAAATATCTGGGTCAAGTACATTTGGTGTCAGCTTCAGTTACTTTAATAGGAGTTTTAAAGTATATTGCTGTGCATGCTTGCTATAAGACTGTGTCACCAAGAGTTGCGGTCACACGGTCTTATCCCACTATTACTAGCTGTGCCACGGGAGGTTAGAGCCGATTGCCAGGGGTTGACAGCGGTGCACTACAGGGCCCAAATCAATACCAGCGGCCCTCTTAACTGGGGGTATCGTTGCACCTTTATTAGAGAACAGCAAAAAAGTGTATATACAGGTGTATACTGTGCTGGGACACACAACACCCACTAACTCCTGCAGATGCCTGTATTAGAGAACAGCAAAAAAGTGTATATACAGGTGTATACTGTGCTGGGGCACACAACACCCACTAACTCCTGCAGATGCCTGTATTAGTGAACAGCAAAAAAGTGTATATACAGGTGTATACTGTGCTGGGGCACACAACACCCACTAACTCCTGCAGATGCATGTATTAGAGAACAGCAAAAAAGTGTATATACAGGTGTATACTGTGCTGGGGCACACAACACCCACTAACTCCTGCAGATGCCTGTATTAGAGAACAGCAAAAAAGTGTATATACAGGTGTATACTGTGTTGGGGCACACAACATCCACTAACTCCTGCAGATGCCTGTATTAGAGAACAGCAAAAAAGTGTATATACAGGTGTATACTGTGCTGGGGCACACAACACCCACTAACTCCTGCAGATGCCTGTATTAGAGAACAGCAAAAAGTGTACATACAGGTGTATACTGTGCTGGGGCACACAACATCCACTAACTCCTGCAGATGCCTGTATTAGAGAACAGCAAAAAAGTGTATATACAGGTGTATACTGTGCTGGGGCACACAACACCCACTAACTCCTGCATATGCCTGTATTAGAGAACAGCAAAAAAGTGTATATACAGGTGTATGCTGTGCTGGGGCACACAACACCCACTAACTCCTGCATATGCCTGTATTAGAGAACAGCAAAAAAGTGTATATACAGGTGTATACTGTGCTGGGGCACACAACACCCACTAACTCCTGCAGATGCCTGTATTAGAGAACAGCAATAACGGGTATATACAGGTGTATACTGTGCTGGGGCACACAACACCCACTAACTCCTGCAGATGCGTGAGAAAAGAACACAGTGGGGCTGATTTACCAAACGTTTGCGCCATGAGTATTGGCGCATCTGCGTGCGCAATGGCTGTTTTGGTATTTACAAAACATTAGCGCCGGTATCGCAGCCCTATTTCCCATTTACTATAGTGTTCTCTGCGCCCGGGAGGAGGCGCTCAGTGCGCTACTATGGACCTGGCGCAGGGCATGTTAAAATCTAAATATAAAGAAGTTGGAAGTGAGAATATAATGGGGGTGACATGGGGTGATGTGAGGAAGTGTAGGGACACCTGTCCAAATAACAAACATGGCCAAAATAGAGTGGGAAAGTAACTTTTTCAAAACCAGCCCGCTGCGCCGGCAATTACGATTCGAGCTGCGGGAGGTTTTTTTGAGCTCAGCGCGGGAATTTCAATGGTTTAAATGCGCCGGTTCACTGCGCCGGCAAAATCTTAGTAAATGTCAAGTCACGTAAATCAATTTGCATAAGTTGAACAGGCGCGGCTCTGAACTTTCCATTGCTCCTGCAAAATGACATTTCTAAAGGAAAAAAAAGCCATTTAAAAGCAGCCGCGGCTGTAATGAATTGTCGGCTCCCGGCAATATAGAGAAAAGTCTTTGAAAGTCTTTGCTAACCAAAAAAAAAAGCGTGGGGGTTCCCCCAAATTCCATAACCAGGCCCTTCAGGTCTGGAATGGATATTAAGGGGAACCCCGCTGCAAATTAAAAAAAAAAATGACGTGCGGGTTCCCCCCAAATATCCATACCAGGCCCTTCAGATCTGGCATGGATTTTAAGGGGAACTCCACCCCAAATTTTATAAAAAAATGGCTTGGAGTTCCCCCAAAAATCCACACCAGACCCTTATCCGAGCACATAACCTGGCCAGCCGCAGGGGAAAAGGGGGGGACGAGAGCGGCCCCCCTCCCTCCTGAACCGTACCAGGCCACATGCCCTCAACATGGGGAGGATGTCCCCCATGTTGATGGGGACAAGGGCCTCATCCCCACAACCCTTGCCCGGTGGTTGTGGGGGTCTGCGGGCGGGGGGCTTATCGGAATCTGGAAGACCCCTTTAACAAAGGGGACCCCCAGATCCCGCCCCCCCCTGTGTGAAATGGTAATGGGGTACAAATGTACCCCTACCATTTCACAAGGAAAGTGTCAAAAATGTAAAAAATGACAAGAGCCGGTTTTTGACAATTCCTTTATTAATGTCTTTTCTTTTCTTCCATCTTCTTCCTTCTTCTTCCATCTTCTTCTTCCATCTTCTTCTTTTCTCCATTCGGGTTTCTTTCTTCATCTTCATCTTCATCTTCATCTTCATCTTCATCTTCATCTTCATCTTTATCTTTATCTTCATCTTTATCTTCCTTCGGTGTTCTCGTCCAGCATCTTGCCCCGGCGTCTTCCCTTCTTCTTTCTTCTCCAGCCGCTCCGTTTGAATTGGAGGTTCCCGCTGTGCGACGCTTCAGTTCTCCACTTGGTCCGCTTACACCCGGTGGCTCCGCCCCCCTCTGTCACCACGGGGAAAGTCCCCGTGAAATCCATGTGCGTCAGAGGGGGCGGGGAAGAAGGAAGATGAAGATGAAGATAAAGAGGAAGAGGAAGATGAAGATGGAGGAAGAAACCCGAATGGAGAAAAGAAGAAGATGGAAGAAGAAGAAGGAAGAAGATGGAAGAAAAGAAAAGACATTAATAAAGGAATTGTCAAAAACCGGCTCTTGTCATTTTTTAGATTTTTTACACTTTCCTTGTGAAATGGTAGGGGTACATTTGTACCCCATTACCATTTCACACAGGGGGGGGCGGGATCTGGGGGTCCCCTTTGTTAAAGGGGTCTTCCAGATTCCGATAAGCCCCCCGCCCGCAGACCCCCACAACCACCGGGCAAGGGTTGTGGGGATGAGGCCCTTGTCCCCATCAACATGGGGACATCCTCCCCATGTTGAGGGCATGTGGCCTGGTACGGTTCAGGAGGGAGGGGGGCCGCTCTCTCGTCCCCCCCTCTTCCCCTGCGGCCGGCCAGGTTATGTGCTCGGATAAAGGGTCTGGTGTGGATTTTTAGGGGGACTCCACGCCATTTTTTTTTAAATTTGGGGTGGAGTTCCCCTTAAAATCCATGCCAGATCTGAAGGGCCTGGTTTGGATATTTGGGGGGAACCCCACGTCATTTTTTTAAAAAATTTGCAGCGGGGTTCCCCTTAATATCCATTCCAGACCTGAAGGGCCTGGTTATGGAATTTGGGGGAACCCCCACGCATTTTTTTTTTGGTTAGCAAAGACTTTCAATGACTTTTATCTGTATTGATGGGAACCAGCAATTCATTACAGCCGCAAGGACTTTTAAATGACTATTATTTTACTTTAGAAATGTCATTTTGCTCTCCAACTGTTATAAACATGGAAAACATGTGCTACTTTACAGGCATACTATAGACACCCCCCCGGGGATGATATTTAGGGCCAGTTCACACCGGATGCAGTGCAGTGCGTTTTTTTGATGCCTGAAAAACGCAAAGAAAGTTGATCACATTAATGCCAATGGCATAGTTCACACCACTGCAGTCCGTTCCAGTGCATTTCAGAAAGCCAAAAAATAATTGGTCATGCTGCATTTTTTAGGTACAAAACTGTACTGGACCCCAGTAAAACACATCAAAAACGCAACGGAACGTACCAAAAATGCACTGGAATGCACCGCAACGCACCTAAATGCACCAAAGACGCACTGCAACACACGTGTCCTAAGTGAAAAGAGGCAGAAAAAAACACTGGACTGCCTCAAAAACGCCTCAAAAATGCACTGGAATGTGTCAAAAACGTGCATGCAGAAAAGCACCTGGAACGCACCCAGACTGCGTTTCTATAGTGGGAACTAGGGCCAGTTCACACCATAGAAACACAATCCGGATGCGTTCCAGGTGCTTTTCTGCATGCACTTTTTTCATGCGTTCCAGTGCATTTTTGGTAAGTTTTTGATGCAGTCCAGTGCTTTGTTTTCACCCCTCTTTTTTATTAACCATAGATAAGGACAAGTGTGTTCCAGTGCGTTTTTGGTGCATTTAGGTGTGTTCCAGTGCATTCCAGTGCGTTTATGATGCGTTTTGATGCGTTCCAGTACAGTCCAGTGCAGGTAAAATGCAGCATGTTCTACTTTTTTGGTGGAACTGGAACGCACTGGAACAAACACTGCCATTTAGAACCATATAACCAACTTTCCATGCATTTTGGATGCATAAAAAACGCAATGGACTGTATGTGGTGTGAAGTGGCCCTTAAGCAATTTGGCATATTTAAAGGCACTTCTCCTTGTTTTGTTTTTGGTGTTTTCCAAATTGGTGACATTGATATATGTCCCTTAGGGTGGGACCTGGGCCCCCATTTTAAGGCCAATAACTAGATGATAAGCCAGCCAAGTGGGGACTAGCAAAATTAACAAGTCAGTTCCCATAGACTGCAATGGTATTTGTTGTTGGGGGGGAGGGGTGATTGTCCCATCTCTAATTTTGTAGCATGCTGGATGATGTGCTTAATTTTGGATGGGGGGAGGGGGGTGTTATTTTTTGCTAGCTGCATTGGTGTTGTTCTGCACATGCCCAGCCAGTTATTTTTTTTTGGCGTGCTTTTTGTGTGTGAACAGCGCCTGGATATTTCTGGGCATGCTCACTCAGAGAGTGTTTTTATGGGTTAGAAATTGAAGGACATCTTAACAGGTGTGCCCACTTTGAATTTCAGTCTCTACATTGGGAGAACTTGCATTCTGGGTGTTTCATGGACTGTGCATGTGTTTTCAATTGCCTCATTAGCACACAAACATATGTTATATAAAGCTCACAGAGCATTCGGTCGATTGCCTAAAGAAGAGGCAAGTGTGGGGGGCGTGGCCTGCGCGCGAGCTGATGACAGCGTGAGCTCGGAGCTCCTGGAACCCAGGGAAACCAGCGGCCCGTATCAAACCACCGGATCGTCCCAAAAGTCACCCCAGCGGTAGATCAGACCCCCAGAGACCGGGAGACCATGCCGCGGAAGCGCAACATGCAGAGGAAACCGCAGCGTCTGACGGACTTCTTTGCGCTGTCACACAGGGAAGGTAGGCAAGATGGCGGCGGGCCGGCTTCCACGCCGGAGGCCCGAACACAGACAACACACAAAAAAGGGACATCTGCCCGCAATAACACCCCCCCTAACAGCGCTGGCTCATATACTGCCTCTCCATTGCCGGGGAGCCCGGCTAAAGCTAAATTTAGGCTGGATGACACTGGATGCGGCCTAGCCCCCAGCCCCAGCAATGACTCAGGTGATGACACTAGAGAACTGCCGGACTCAATTGAATCCTTCCCCACTCAACATCTCCCAGTCATGGACACAGTCCTTAAGGATATGCTTCTTTCTCTGAGAAGTTCTTTACAGGGAGACATGGTTAACTGCATGCATAAGTTTCACAGAGAGATCCAGGAAGTGGAAGCGAGAGTAGATCACATTGAACACAAGATGGAGGAATATGCTGATACTATTAACGACTTGGTGGACTATACTGAAGACAGATCAGGGGACAATGAATGGGTTAAAGCCAAATTAGCAGATCTCGAAGACAGATCCAGGAGAAACAATTTAAAAATCAGAGGGGTTCCTGAATCAATCCAGCAGAATGACCTACGCTCCTATGCTAAAGCCCTGTTCCAATCCCTCATCCCTGATCTCTCAGACATGGACGTTACGATAGATAGAATCCACCGGCTGCCCAAACCTACATACTTGTCTGACCAAGTCCCCAGAGACGTGATTCTACGCCTTCACTTCTATCACATTAAAGATCAACTGATGACAGTGATGCGCAAACGAGAGCATGTCCCAGAGCAGCATCAGAATTTGCAGTTCTATGCCGACCTATCTCAATACACTCTGCAAAAGAGGAAAAATTTAAATACTATCACTAAGACATTGAGGAACCACAAAATTGCATACAGGTGGGGTTATCCCACTAAGCTGACCATAGTGAAGGATGATCGCACATTTATTGTAGACTCGCTCGACAAGGGTATCTCACTGCTAGAAGACTGGAATATTCTCCCCGAACAAGCAGAGGTGCCCCACTCCACAAGACAACCTAAGCAGGTGGAATCTGACTGGAAGAAAGTCACTAATGGGAACGCTAACTCACATTCTTGACTCCGGATGACGTGCATTTCCTTTCCCTGGGAGGCTTTCCAGGAGAACCTTTAGGCTTGAACTTACCCCCCATCTAAATGAGCAGCATAAGGCTGCATACCAGTTTTTTCTTTCAACTTGAAAGGTTGATAGGGGTAGAACCCCCATACTTGTTACTGTTTTACCAGTTTTACGGTTGTTTTTCTTTGTTACTGTTCTGTTTCTTTTTTTTGTCTTCTCGCCACCGCTTCGCTGCACTGATTGGCACTCCTGCCACATCTGGAAGAACGAAACTCAGGTCGCAATCTCTCCTCAATCTGCCATTGCTCCTCCACTTGGACTGTGAGTACAATTTTTTTCATTGTGTTCTCTTACATGCCTTATTTTTCCTCATCCATACGATTCTCACGGTATCCAGAAAACCTGGCATTTTCATTTCAACCACAAGATGGCTCTCTTGTTCTACTAAAGGAAAAGATCAGCTCCACGTCTCAACTTATCTTTCTCCACACTAAATGGGGATAAATTTCCTTTCAATTAACTCTAGGGGCCTGAACCACCCAGTTAAGAGGAAATCGATGTGGAAAGAGGCACTCTCCCATAAAAGTGATGTACTCTGCGTGCAGGAAACACATTTTTCCGACACGTCTCCACCAGCTTGTGCCCACAAACAATTTCCATTTGTTTTCACAGCTAATGCACACAACAAAACAAAAGGTGTATTAACAGCTATCAGAGACTCGGTGGCCTTTACACTACACAAGGTTGTGGCAGATACTCAGGGTCGTTATTTGATTGTTGTGTGTGACCTGAACTCGGTCACATACACGATTGCTAATGTATACCTCCCTAACCAGCATCAAATCCGCTTCTTCCACAAACTCATGAATAAAATACGTAAACACCAGAAAGGTTCTCTTATAGTCTGTGGTGATTTCAACTCTACTCCAGACCCTGCTATTGACTCTTCCCAGGGCCGGAGCAGGAGGGGCCAATCCCTCTCACAGCCCATTCACACTCAGGAACTTTTTGATGCATGGAGGTGTCTACATGCTGGTGAGAGGGACTTCACCTTTTTCTCACCTCCCCATGGATCCTACTCACGGATTGACCTATTTTTGGTAGACTACCTGACTCTATCTAGGGTATCCTCAGCATCTATAAATTCCATTACGTGGTCAGACCACGCCTCGATTACACTAACGATTGAGTGTTCTGCCAACAGCCCCACGACTCCAATGTGGAGAGTAAATTCATATCTCCTGCAACAAAAGGACTCTAGGCTCCACATTGAAGAGCACTTAAATGAGTTTTTTATGTTGAACGAGGCAACGGTCTCAGATCCATGCATATTGTGGAATGCCCACAAAGCATTTATCAGAGGGATTCTCATACAGCTGGGGGCGAGGGCGAAGAGGCAGCGGCAGAAACGGATTACAGATCTGACCACTGAAATTTTCACACTGGACAACATTA
The DNA here is from genome assembly GCA_029206835.1 of Rana muscosa. NCBI lineage: Eukaryota > Metazoa > Chordata > Amphibia > Anura > Ranidae > Rana > Rana muscosa. Next base: position 23,055,358 of record CM055124.1, on the reverse strand, counting down.
ACAAACAGAATCCTTCTTTAAACAACGCCAAAAAACTGACACAATTGCGATGCGATCTCAGGACTCTCCTGTTGGAGGATTTTGAGAGAACGTCTAGGAGACTGAAAATGTCCTACTATGCTATGGGCAACAGGGCAGGGAAGCTACTGGCACACAAATTAAAGGGGCACAGATATAAAACTAAAATCCCATACTTGCATCATCCAATTTCTAAACATAAACTCCATCACCCCTAAGACATTGCTGACGCTTTTAGTCACTACTATAGTTCCCTATACAACTTGAAGGATGATGTTAATACCTGTCAACCCACACCCGATTTAATTAATCAATTTTTGCAAAAAATTAAATTGCCCAAGCTATCACTGGAACAGTTGGAATCCCTCAATGCACCCTTCAACACCTCTGAGATTCAGAGGGCGATTGACACCCTCCCATCTAACAAATCCCCTGGCCCAGATGGATTCACCGGGGACTATTACCAAACGTTCCAGAGTATCCTGGCTCCACATTTAGAATGCATATTCAATACTGCTGCTGCCACTTCGTCTCTTCCCCCAGAAATGCTGAAAGCTATCATTGTAACAATACCGAAGTCAGGCAGGGACTCCACCTCTCCGCAAAACTTCAGGCCCATTTCTCTTCTTAATAATGATGTAAAAATCTACGCCAAATTATTAGCCACACGCCTCATCAATATTCTCCCTACCCTGATCCACCCGGATCAAACGGGTTTCACCAAAGGTAGGCAAACCGCTGACGCGACTCGCAGACTGATAAATATAATCCACCTGGCGAATCGTCATAGGATGCCTTCTCTGCTGTTGGCCCTCGACGCAGAGAAGGCCTTTGATAGGGTTCATTGGCAGTATATGACCCAGGTTCTTCTGGAGTTCGGTTTTACGGGGAATATACTATCAGCTATTTTGGCCCTCTACTCGAACCCTTCGGCTCAGGTGTTTACCTCCGGAACACTTTCTAAACCATTTCACATAACAAATGGGACCCGTCAGGGCTGCCCCTTATCCCCCCTCATATTCAATTTATTAATGGAACCACTGGCCACATATATCCGCAACCACCCCAGTATTAAAGGTTTCCCTGTACGAGATTCTTCTCACACTATTAGTCTCTTTGCGGATGATATTATTATGGTCCTCACGGAGGTGGAGTCCTCCCTGGCTTCGGTACACTCGACATTGGAAATGTTCAGTAGATTATCGTATTACAAAGTTAATGAGACCAAATCGTATGTTTTAGGCCTGGGTATTGACTCTACTACGCGTGACAAACTTCAGTCACGATTTCCTTACACTTGGTGCGAAGAGGGAATCAAATATTTAGGTATCACTTTAACGGCCCTCACTCAAGAGTTAGTCAAATCGAACTATACACCCTTTCTGCAGGGTTTAGAGAAGAAACTAGGAGATTTGGCTAAAGTGGAACTGTCATGGTCAGGGAGGTTGGCAGCCTTTAAAATGGTAATCCTGCCCCAGCTGCTATATCTATTCAGGACACTCTGCATCCCGGTCCCCTCCTCTTTTTTCTCCTCGGCACAGACTTTGCTGAATAGATATTTGTGGCAAGGAAAGAGAGCGAGGTGCACATTCAAGAAACTAGTGGCGAGCAGAGGGGCAGGCGGGGTTGGTCATGTGCTTTTAAAAGACTACTATTCAGCAGCGATCCTAGCTCAAGCAAGGGCATGGTTCCCACATGTGGGGTCACCCGCCCCCAGATGGTTGGAGCTGGAAACCTCGCAAACACGAGGTCATAGTTTATATGACATACTTCTGGCAAGTGGACATCACATTCTAGCGGAATCTGACCTTTCCCCTACAGTGGTGGCGACGCTACGCGAGTGGAGGGTATTAATCTCTCAACGCCATGCGGAAGCCACGACCAAATCCTTATTTCTCACACTGAACAGCCTAGCTATAATTATCCCGGACCTTAACATATCTCCATGGACAGCCAAAGGAATATTATCGATAGAAGACTTAATGATAGGACCCACACCAAAGACCTTTAGGTCACTTCAACTAGAATACGGCATAGACAAGAGAGAGCATTATAAATATCTTCAAATGATGCATTTCATCCGCAACACTCCACAGCCCATGGTGCGTTTACCATGGAGGATGGTGCTTTACCTCACTAGTACCACTACTAGGATTAAAGGTATCTCTTTATTTTATAATGCATTACATGATAAAGATGAGTTTCTAAAATCTACTCATATCAAGGCTTGGGAAAGGGATATGGGCATGTCTTATACCAAGGAGCAATGGCAGAAGGCACTACGTACCACTTATAAAGCAACTAGGAGCGTTAATCTATGGGAAACTACACATAAAATATTGCTCCGTTGGTATCTGACACCCTATAGGATTTCTAAGTTTGGTCCACAACACTCCCCACTCTGTTGGAGAGGCTGTGGCGAAATAGGAACGCTGCAGCATATCCTATGGAAATGCCCAGCACTTAAAACCCTCTGGACTCAAACAGCTGACCTGATTCACACATTAGCAGGGGTACACGTTCTTCTAACTGAAGGGCTGGCATTACTGTCCTTGAATATAGAATCTGTACCAAATGAAATAAGAACTATAGTTATTCATGTACTACTGAGCGTTAGATTGTCTATTTTGAGACATTGGAGAGATAAGAATCCACCATCCTTCTCTGAAATTATTCAAACTACTAATACTCATGCATCATATGAACTGATGTTTGCCTCTTCTCAGGGCAACTATCACACTACATACTCCAGATGGTTTAAATGGCTAGATTGGTATAAGTCGCAGTAAACTAGGGGTAGCGATCTGACTGTCAAACCTGAAGTTACACCAAATACAGGTGATGGCGAGATGAGACTTTTTCTTTGTTCCTGTCTTCTTTCCCTTTCCTTTCTTCTTTTCTTCCCTTTCCATTCCTGTCCTCTCGATTGTTTGGAACCAAGTCTTTTTCATCTCTGCTCTTTCAGTATTAGAGGTGTCAAAACTTACTTTATATGTCATATGAATGACGGCATAGGATGATTACCCTTGACCTCTGACCATTGACTCAAGTTTATATCATCATAGGTATAAGGTGTTCTGAATATCAGGATTGGACGGTTCATATTACTAGCTGCACTGCACTCTATTTTGAATTTAGTGATGGGACCTGGGGGGGGGGATCCTTACTTCCCTGTGAGGCACAGCATGTTCCCGGAAGGGGGGCCCGGGGGAGGCGGCTCCTCCCTCCTGTCTGGTTTAACTCTATCTGTTACGTTTCGGTGAGATGCATTCCACCGTTTGGTGATCAGATGACGATTTATTACCTTGTATGTTCTTTCTTTGATCAAATAACATATAAAGTTTCTTGCTTTGTGATAAACTAACATCGGTACTTGAGGATCTACAAATTTTGATGTATGACATGTTTCAATGCAGATTCTTCTTGAATTATGTCCACATGTATTCTCTTGTAAAATTTCTCAATAAAAATTTTATTGAATTAAAGAAGAGGCAAGTGTGTGTGTGGGGGGCAAAATGTACATGTTGGTGTCCTTATCGCGTTTGTAACACATGTATTTTATTTGTTATGTCTTTGCAAAACAAGTGATTGGTTAACTTATGTGGATTGTATATTTTTGGTGTGGGGGAGATATGTTCCCCTGAAATAATTCTGATGTTGTTAATGTGTGTTGTTTGTTCACTTTGATTTAATTGTCTGCTGCATTTTTTTGGCCAAAAATTGCTTAAGATGTTGAGTCTGTAACTGTTTCAAATTGACCATGTTTTTTATTTTGCCTTCCCTTTTGTTTTGTTGAACAATAAAATTAGATGGAAAGTTTTGATGTTTGTTTTGTGTTTTTCTTTGCAACAAATGTGACAGCTGATTGGCATGTCAAAACAAAACAGGTGTGATTTGTCTAATCTGGTGCCTTCATGGTAGTATATGCATGTATTGTGTGCTGCCATGGAGCGTCACCAGGAAATGAAAAGTACAGAGCGGTAAGTATTCAATTTTTCCTTTTACTGCAGTGGTTCTCAGCCTCAGTCCTAAAGTACCCCCAACAGGACATGTTTTGTGAATTTAGCTTATCGAGAATTGCTGTCCAAAAATCAAAACCATTGACTGTGATTTAAAGCACATGTGCAAGATGAAGGAAAACCTGCAAACATGGCCTGTTGGGGGTACTTGAGAAGCACTGATTTAGAGCACTGCACTTAAAAATAGCTCAAGGCCATACAATTCTAATTGTGGGCATTTTGAGGGAAACAAAGTAAGTGTTAGAACCCCTGCGTGTGTGGTTTTTTTTTTTTGTTTTGTATTTTTGTAGTTTGGCCTTTGTCTCCTTTTCTTAACATTGGCTTCACTTCCTGTCACACAGCTAAACAGGAAGTGAAGGTAAAACCCTACCAATGGCTTTTCTTGGGGACACACAGATCAATCTAACTAGTGTCCCCATTAAGCAAATTGCACTCTAGCACTTTGTTGTGTACACCCCAAATCATTGGGTAGTTTGGGGTTTAGTAAAGACAAATCCACTCTGCAGTAAAAGTGTAGCTGCTGAAAATCTGAGGGAAAGTACTGGTGATTGGCTGTTCCAATCATGTAAAAGCAAAGATGTTTTTTTTTTTTGGGCTTGCATGTCCCCCTCAGATATGCAGCAAGTGCACTTGTAGTGCAAAATAGATTTGCCTTTAGTAAATAAACCCCACAGTCCAAACTACCTAATAATAATTTGTGGTGTACCCCGCAATATGCTCGAGTGCAATGTGCATAATGGGGAGAGTATTTAGACTAACCTGTGTGTCCCCAAGGAAAGACATTGTTAGGGATTTTCCCTCACTTCCTGTGTGGCTATGTGACAGGAAGTGAATTATTTGGAAGGATAAAGTGGCCAAATTATTTAGTTTAACTTTTCAAAGACTCATTCCTAAGTTGAATTGTGATGCATGTCAATGGCCCATTTTGACCCTCTTTAATCACTTGAGATCAGCGCTATAACTGATCGACGGCCACAGCATGGTCCTCAATTGCCGGGAGTCCGTCAATAAACGTCCTCCCCTTTGCGCGCGCTGTGGTCACAGAGTCACTGTGACTCGGGTGATGACAGATCCGAGTAAGGGGCCGATCCCTGCCCTTTACCATGTGATCAGCTGTCAGCAAATGACAGCTGATCACGTGATGTAAACAAAAGCTGGGTAATGGTTTTTGTTTTCTCCTTGTGCTGACAGCGTGAGCATAAAAAAAAGGCAATCACAGGCTTATGTGCAAGGGACATGGGGCCCGAAGAGGAAGAGGCAATTCTGCATCATCTGTGACAATTAGTAGCCCCTGCCAGTGCCACCTATCAATGCCCACCACTGGTGCCAATCAGTGGCACCTAGCAGTGCTGCCAGTGCCTATCAGTGCCCATCACTGCCAACTATCATTGCCACCTAGCAGTGCCACTTCTCACTGCCCACCAGTGCTAAATAGCAATGCCACCTCTCAGTGCCCACCCTTGCCACCTTATCGGTGCCCATCAGTGCAGTCTCATCAGTGTACATCAATGAAGAAGAAAAATTACCTTTTTTTTAAATATTAACCAGTTTCCTACCGCCCACCGTCAAATGACATCCTTGGCTTTGGGCGGTGACATCTGAATGATGCCTGCAGTTGCAGGCATCATTCAGATATCATTCTTTTCAGCCGGCGATTCTGTGCACAATAAAAATGATCATAGTGGCAGTTCCGCCGCTTGATCGTTCTTATAGGCGGGGGAAGGGGACGTCCCCCCCTCTCTTGCCGCCATCCGGTGCTTCTCCGGGCTCTCCCGTGCCATCTGGGGCTCGGAGAACGATTTGGAGATGACTGGTGACCAGATGGTCATCAGTCATCTCTATGACCGTCGGAGGCGCGGGCACGACGTTATGACATCATGCCGTGTTCCTGTATGTTAACCAAGCCGTGATCTTGGCTGTCAGCATGAGATTGGTGATTTTTTTGGAACAATATCATGCTTTCCAGCCTGGAGGAGAGATGCGGGGTCTTATTGACCCTGCATCTCTCCATAAAGAGGACCTGTCACACACATTCCTATTACAAGGGATGTTTACAATAGGAATAAAAGAGATCCCAAAAAATAAAAAAAGAGTAAGAAATACAAAAAAGTCAAAAAACAAAAACAAAAAAAATAAAAAAAATAAGAAAAAACACCCATGTCCCCGGTAGCTCGCGCTCAGAAGCGAACACACACGTAAGTCCCGCCCACATATGTAAACGCCGTTCAAACCACACATGTGAGTTATTGCTGCGTGCGTTAGAACGAGTGCAGCAATTCTAGCACTAGACCTCCTCTGTAATGCCAAAATGGTAACGTGTAAAAAAAAATTAAGCATCGCCTAGGCAGATTTTTAAGTACTGAAGTTTGGTGTCATGCCATGTGTGTGCGCAATTTTAAAGCGTGACGTGTTAGGTATCTATTTACTCAGCATAACAACATCTTTCACATTATACCAAAAAATTGGCCGTAACTTTACTGTTTTGTAATATTTTTAGCAAACAAAAGGCGTTTGAAAATTTATTGCGCAAATACCGAGCGAGATAAAAATTTGCAATGACCGCCATCTTATTCCCTAGGGTGTCTGCTCCAAAAAAATATATAATGTTTGGTGTTTTGAAGTAATTTTATAGCCATAAATTTATGATTTTTACATGAAGGAGAGAAGTGCCAGAATAGGCCCAGTGCTGAAGTGGGTAAAATATCCATTTATTTATTTTTTAAACTTGGCCTTTTGTATTTATCAAAAAAATAAAACTAAAACACAAAAGTGATCAAATAGCACCAAAAGCAAGCTCTATTTGTGTGCAAACAAATAAAACATTTTCATTGGGTTACAGTGTTGTATGAGCGCGCAATTGTCATTAAAAGTGCATCAGCGCTGAAATGTGAAACTTGGTCTGGGCAGTGCGCAAGTGGTTAATATAAGGCTACATGCACACGGACGTTTTTCCAACCGCTTGTTTGAGCGTTTTTTGCAGCTTAAAAACATCTCTCCATGTTAGCCTATGGCCTCATGGCCACCATGGCGTTTTGGAGCTGTAAATGGCATAGGCGTTTTTAGGCCCCATGTAGAGGGGACGCTGGTGCAAAGTGTTCTGAACTAAGGTTGAAAGTGGCGTTTAGAAAGGCGCGCTTTGTGGCGTTGGCATGCCATGTTTTACCAGATTTGCATGTATATGATAAGGAGCCGCCCTAAGCTCCAAAAACAGTATTATTTACGATTTTAGCTATTTAGTGAGACCAGAGTGATATGAGCAGCTGAGAGCAGCAGTGTAGTTGTATTTAGGCTGGGTTCACACTAGTGCGACACGACATCTGTCCTACTTTGGATCCGACTTTGCCCTGCGACATGAAGCCGACATATGTCCGACTTTCAATGAACGGGGATCCGACTTGGATCCCCGCCAATAGCAGGCACTGTGTTTGGTATGAATCTTGAGGGGGAACTCCAGGCCAAATTTTTAATAAAAAACCGGCATGGGTTCCCCCTCCAGGAGCATACCAGGCCCTTGGGTCTGGTCTGGATTTGAAGAGGAACCCCTACGCCGGAAAAACGGCGTGGGGGTCCCCCCAAAATCCAAACCAGACCCTTATCCGAGCACACAACCTGGCGGGCCGCAGGGGAAGAGGGGTGGATGAGAGAGGGGCCCCCCCTCCCTCCTGAACCGTACCAGGCCGCATGCCCTCAACATGGGGGGTTTGGTGCCCATGTTGATGAGGACAGGGCCTCTTCCCGACAACCCTGGCCGTTGGTTGTCGGGGTCTGCGGGCGGGGGGCTTATCGGAATCCGGGAGCCCCCTTTAATGAAGGGGCCCCCGGATCCCGGCCCCCCCACCCTATGTGAATGAGTATGGGGTACATCGTACCCCTACCCATTCACCTGGTGGAAAAAAATTGCAATAAAAAACCACACAGCTTTTTAAAGTATTTTATTGCACAGCTCCGGGGGTCTTCTTCCGACTTCGGGGGTCTCCGGTGTCGTCGCCGCGCTCTCCGGTTTTCTTCTGCCGGACCACCGCTAACTTCTTTAGCTCTTTTGCTAGCGGAGGCCCGGTCTTCTCCGTCGCCTTCTCCCCTCTTCTCCTCTCCGGTTCTTCCTTTCTTCTGCCGGGCCTCCGCTAACTTCTTTTAGCTCTTTTGCTAGCGGAGGCCCGGTCTTCTCCGTCGCCTTCTTCTTCTCCCGCTCTCCGGTTCTTCTCCCGGTTCTTCTCCCCCTTCTTTCTTCTGCCGGCCCCTCCACTAACTTCTTTAGCTCTTTTGCTAGTGGAGGGGCCGGTCTTCTCCGTCGTCGCCGTCGGCGTCTTCTTCTCTCTTCTCCTCCTCGATGTTGACTCTTCGCTTCCTCTCGCAGTAATGCCCCGGAACATGTAACTGTGACGTCATGAGAAGCCTATATTAATCTCTGCGGACCGAAAATTTAGCATTACTGCGAGAGGAAGCGACGAGTCAACATCGAGGAGGAGAAGAGAGAAGAAGACGCCAACGGCGACGACGGAGAAGACCGGCCCCTCCACTAGCAAAAGAGCTAAAGAAGTTAGTGGAGGGGCCGGCAGAAGAAAGAAGCGGGAGAAGAACCGGGAGAAGAACCGGAGAGCGGGAGAAGAAGAAGGCGACAGAGAAGACCGGGCCTCCGCTAGCAAAAGAGCTAAAGAAGTTAGCGGTGGCCCGGCAGAAGAAAACCGGAGAGCGCGGCGACGACACCGGAGACCCCCGAAGTCGGAAGAAGACCCCCGGAGCTGTGCAATAAAATACTTTAAAAAGCTGTGTGGTTTTTTTATTGCAATTTTTTTCCACCAGGTGAATGGGTAGGGGTACGATGTACCCCATACTCATTCACATAGGGTGGGGGGCTGGGATCCGGGGGCCCCTTTATTAAAGGGGGCTCCCAGATTCCGATAAGCCCCCCGCCCGCAGACCCCAACAACCAACGGCCAGGGTTGTCAGGAAGAGGCCCTTGTCCCCATCAACATGGGGGCAGGGTGCTTTGGGGTGGGGGGGGCCGCAGGTCGCCCCCCTGCCCCGAAGCACCAAACCCCCCATGTTGAGGGCATGCGGCCTGGTACGGTTCAGGAGGGAGGGGGGCCGCTCTCGTCCCCCCCTTTTCCCCTGCGGCCTGCCAGGTTGCGTGCTCGGATAAGGGTCTGGTTTGGATTTTGGGGGGACCCCCACGCCGTTTTTCGGCTTGAGGGGTTCACCTTAAAATCCAGACCAGACCTAAGGGTCTGGTTTGGATTTTGGGGGGACCCCCACGCCGTTTTTCGGCTTAGGGTGTTCACCTTAGAATCCAGACCAGACCTAAGGGCCTGGTATGGTCCTGAAGGGGAACCCATGCCGGTTTTTTCATTAAAATTTGGCCTGGAGTTCCCCTTCAGGATTCATACCAAACATGGGACAGCGAGGCTGCCGAGGACCAGCGCGATCACATCACGCTGGACACATTCTCGGCCGGCTAGTCGCCTCTAGGACACGACTTGAGCGGCTGCTGCACGCTCAGGTCGTGTCCAGATCGCCTCGCAAAGTCGCGCTGTCCCTGTGTCAGCCGCCACACGAGTCGCCCGCAAGTCGGATCCGACTGTCATGGATATGCAGTAGTGTTTGTCTGTCAGCTTACCTTCCTTCCCATGTGTTCATCTTAGAGGCCTGAGCCCTTTCACCTGGCTTCCTTTATAATCTCCTCCCAGCCTGACTCCACCCCAGGCCCTATCACTGAACACTATATTAACCTGTGCACTGCAAGCCTGCTTTGCTGATCAACGTATTTGTTAGGCATTGTGTGTTTGGGTTCCTGCCTGCCGTGTGCTACGCCTGTCTCTCTGTTACGTTATTGGCTTGTCCCCGACTATCCCTGTCTGCTCGTGACCCTTGACCTTCGGCTCGTTCTTCGTTATCCTTGTCTGCTTGTGGCCCCTGACCTTCAGCTTGTTATTCGGATCTCTCTCATCTTGTGCTGCTGCTTCCCCTCTTTTCCCCTTATCCTACGGGGCGTGAGCTAGGAAACTCCAGGGGCCGCGACCTGGTCCCAGCCTGCAGCTAACATCCTCACCACTAGAGGCCCTGGAGAAGACCAGCTGGGTCTTAGACTCCGCGCCCTGGGGAATCTTGGCTCTAGCTTCCGTTTGGATCCCGGTTGTGCTCCTCTGGTCCCGCTTTCCACAACCACCCAGTTTCCTATCCGCAGAAGCCAGCCATAGGGTTCACTACCTCGCGGTGCACTCCTGTCCCCCTACGGTGTGCATCTGTCACCTGGCCACAGGTGACCCTGACAGTTTGATCAGCCATGAACCCGGCTGACATCCCATTACCCGTGGATGATCCGTTGCAGGGCATAGTTTGCAGACTTGAAACCCAGGAATCGAATCAGACTCAGGTGATGCGATTCCTCCAGGATCTGGCTTCTCGCTTTGAGCAGCTTCAGGCCTCCTTGGGAACCCTGAATCCACACACTCACTACAACTGCCAGCTCCGTCCCGTTTCTCTGGGGACTCCAAGGCTTGCAGGGGGTTCCTTAGTCAATGCACAATTCATTTTGAGCTCCAGCCCCAAAACTTCCTGTCTGATCGGGCTAAGGTAGCCTATATCATTTCCCTCCTCTCTGGTGAAGCTTTAGCCTGGGCAGCCCCTCTGTGGGAACTGAATGATCCAGTGGTTTCTAGCCTGTCTGGCTTCTTGAAACTTTTTCGGAATATCTTCGAAGAACCGGCTCGTGTCTCTTCAGCGGCCAGCGCCCTTTTACGTCTCCGCCAAGAGTCTGCTTCTGTGGGACAGTATGCCCTTCATTTCCGCATACTGTCAGCTGAGTTGAGCTGGAACAATGAGGCCTTAGTCGCAACCTTTTTGCATGGCCTGTCTGATAGAGTGAAGGATGAATTAGCAGGAAGAACCATCCCCACTGATCTGGCCGGCGTTATCTCCTTGTGTAACCAGATCGATATTCGCTTTCAGGAGAGGACCTTAGAAAAGCAACGCCAGCACTCCTTGGTTCTTAGTCAGCCTGAGCTCCCCTCTCTTCGACCCGTAGAGCATCTCCTACCAGCTGAGGAACCCATGCAGCTGGGTCGGACCAGGCTATCCCCCGAGGAACGTGCTAGGCGCAGAACTCTTGGTCTGTGTCTTTACTGTGGGGGCAAAGGTCATTTTCGTGACACTTGCTCTCTTTGTCCAGAAAAACGTCCGGGTCCACTTCATCTGGAAAGTGGAGTATTGGACCCAGAAATATCACCTTCCCCTTCTCGTCTTCTGCTTTCTGTGTTCCTTCATGTTGGTGCTTCTTCTCATTCGGTCTCAGCATATCTGGATTCCGGAGCCGCTGGTAATTTCATGGACTGGGAAATCGCATCGTCCATGAGACTTACTCTTTTGCCCCTCACCACGCCATTGGTGGTCTTGGCGATTGATGGTACTGTTCTCCCAGGGGGACCTATCCGCTTCCAGACCCTCCCTGTTAAGATGTCGGTAGGGACACTCCACCAGGAGTGGATATCCTTCCTTATCTTACCCAAGGCCTCAACGCCTATAATTTTGGGTCTCCCATGGTTACAGCTCCATTCTCCTCATGTGGACTGGACTACTGGACAGATCCTGGCTTGGGGTCCCTCCTGTTCCTCGTCCTGCCTACCCAAGGTTGCCCCCTGTGAATCTGAGCCGGTCATTCATTCCGGGTTGCATAACCATTTACATTTCTCTGTCCCTAACCACCCTTGGACGCACAGCCAGGCTAGCTTGTCTACAAGTCCTGCAGTCGCTACGTCTTGCGATGCGATTCAGGTAGTCGCTACACCTGACTCAGCTATTCACTCTGCCTCTGTACTAGTTATGCCAGTCCAGCCCATGCCCAGTGAGCCTCCTACTTTTTCTTGTTCGGGACATTCTGCTTGTCCTTCAGCCATTCAGCTTGACTCCGGCGACATGTCACCTTCTAACCAACCTGACTTCAGGGTTCCACTGACATCTGCCCAGTCTGATGGTCCTGTGCAAGATGACCAGTTCCCCTTTAAGGGTCTAGGGGACCCTCCTCAGATTCCTGTTGATCCTCTCATGCCCTTGCTTATTCCTAGAGAGCCTTTGGTCCTCAATAGATCTTCTTGTCATCTCCCTACCTCGTTTTCGGTCTCTGAGGATAATCTTAAGTACGAGGTTAGACAAGTTCTGGATTCTCGGCTCTGCAGAGGCATTCTTCAGTACCTTGTGCATTGGAGAGGTTTTGGTCCTGAGGAGGCGTCTTGGATCGCTGCATCTGATGTCGCTGCACCTCATCTGTTGAGAAGGTTTCATCAGAGATTTCCCTTTAAGCCTGGGTCCAGGCGGGGGTGGGCCCATAAGAGGGAGGGTACTGTCATGGATATGCAGTAGTGTTTGTCTGTCAGCTTACCTTCCTTCCCATGTGTTCATCTTAGAGGCCTGAGCCCTTTCACCTGGCTTCCTTTATAATCTCCTCCCAGCCTGACTCCACCCCAGGCCCTATCACTGAACACTATATTAACCTGTGCACTGCAAGCCTGCTTTGCTGATCAACGTGTTTGTTAGGCATTGTGTGTTTGGGTTCCTGCCTGCCGTGTGCTACGTCTGTCTCTCTGTTACGTTATTGGCTTGTCCCCGACTATCCCTGTCTGCTCGTGACCCTTGACCTTCGGCTCGTTCTTCGTTATCCTTGTCTGCTTGTGGCCCCTGACCTTCAGCTTGTTATTCAGATCTCTCTCATCTTGTGCTGCTGCTTCCCCTCTTTTCCCCTTATCCTACGGGGCGTGAGCTAGGAAACTCCAGGGGCCGCGACCTGGTCCCAGCCTGCAGCTAACATCCTCACCACTAGAGGCCCTGGAGAAGACCAGCTGGGTCTTAGACTCCGCGCCCTGGGGAATCTTGGCTCTAGCTTCCGTTTGGATCCCGGTTGTGCTCCTCTGGTCCCGCTTTCCACAACCACCCAGTTTCCTATCCGCAGAAGCCAGCCATAGGGTTCACTACCTCGTGGTGCACTCCTCTCCCCCTACGGTGTGCATCTGTCACCTGGCCACAGGTGACCCTGACACCGACTTCCCGGGCGACCTCTATTCAAATCAATGGGCTCCCATAGGGAGCCATTCATTTTCAATAGAGCGCCGCTGACATTTCTATTTACTATAACAGTGCGCCGCTGCTTCCTGCGCCCAGTGAAGGAGTTATCCGGCGCACCAATTAAGGTTAGAACCAGCGCAGCGCACTGTTATTAGTAAATCAGCCCCACTGTCCCTGCCTATCTAGCTTAGAGAACAGCAATAACAGGTAGATACAGGTGTATACTGTGCTGGGGCACACAACACCCACCAACTCCTGCAGATGCCTGTATTAGAGAACAGCAAAAAAGTGTATATACAGGTGTATACTGTGCTGGGGCACACAACACCCACTAACTCCTGCAGATGCCTGTATTAGAGAACAGCAAAAAAGTGTATATACAGGTGTATACTGTGCTGGGGCACACAACACCCACTAACTCCTGCAGGTGCCTGTATTAGAGAACAGCAAAAACGTGTATATACAGGTGTATACTGTGCTGGGGCACACAACACCCACTAACTCCTGCAGATGCCTGTATTAGAGAACAGCAAAAAAGTGTATATACAGGTGTATACTGTGCTGGGGCACACAACACCCACTAACTCCTGCAGATGCCTGTATTAGAGAACAGCAAAAAAGTGTATATGCAGGTGTATACTGTGCTGGGGCACACAACACCCACTAACTCCTGCAGAAGCCTGTATTAGAGAACAGCAAAAAAGTGTACATACAGGTGTATACTGTGCTGAGGCACACAACACCCACTAACTCCTGCAGATGCCTGTATTAGAGAACAGCAAAGAAGTGTACATACAGGTGTATACTGTGCTGGGGCACACAACACCCACTAACTCCTGCAGATGCCTCTATTAGAGAACAGCAAAAAAGTGTATATACAGGTGTATACTGTGCTGGGGCACACAACACCCACTAACTCCTGCAGATGCCTGTATTAGAGAACAGCAAAAAAGTGTATATACAGGTGTATACTGTGCTGGGGCACACAACACCCACTAACTCCTGCAGATGCCTGTATTAGAGAACAGCAAAAAAGTGTATATACAGGTGTATACTGTGCTGGGGCACACAACACCCACTAACTCCTGCAGATGCCTGTATTAGAGAACAGCAAAAAAGTGTATATACAGGTGTATACTGTGCTGGGGCACACAACACCCACTAACTCCTGCAGATGCCTGTATTAGAGAACAGCAAAAAAGTGTATATACAGGTGTATACTGTGCTGGGGCACACAACACCCACTAACTCCTGCAGATGCCTGTATTAGAGAACAGCAAAAAAGTGTACATACAGGTGTATACTGTGCTGGGGCACACAACACCCACTAACTCCTGCAGATGCCTGTATTAGAGAACAGCAAAGAAGTGTACATACAGGTGTATACTGTGCTGGGGCACACAACACCCACTAACTCCTGCAGATGCCTGTATTAGAGAACAGCAAAAAAGTGTATATACAGGTGTATACTGTGCTGGGGCACACAACACCCACTAACTCCTGCCTATGCCTGTATTAGAGAACAGCAAAAAAGTGTATATACAAGTGTATACTGTGCTGGGGCACACAACACCCACTAACTCCTGCAGATGCCTGTATTAGAGAACAGCAATAAAGGGTATATACAGGTGTATACTGTGCTGGGGCACACAACACCCACTAACTCCTGCAGATGCCTGAGAAAAGAACACACTGTCCCTGCCTATCTAGCTTAGAGAACAGCAATAACGGGTAGATACAGGTGTATACTGTGCTGGAGGCACACAACACCCATTAACTCCTGCAGATGCCTGAGAAAAGAACACACTGTCCCTGCCTATCTAGCTTAGAGAACAGCAATAAAGGGTAGATACAGGTGTATACTGTGCTGGAGGCACACAACACCCATTAATTCCTGCAGATGCCTGAGAAAAGAACACACTGTAGAACACACTGTCCCTGCCTATCAAGCTCTTTCCCGGAACACACTACACAAGGCCGCCGCGCTGGCGGCCTTTTATAGTGTGGGGCGTGTACTAAACCCCCCTGAGCTACAATTGGCCACAGGCATCCTGCCTGTGGCCAATTATGGCTCTCCTCGCTGCCCGCGCTGTGATTTGCCAAGCATGCGGGGTCACAGTGCATGCTTGGCCAATCACAGCGCCGGCAATGCAGTGCGATGGCGCAGTGCATTGTGGGCCGTTCGCGTCACACGAATTTGGCGCGAACGGCCCACAAAGTTCTGGTTTCGCCGAACAGGCGAACAGGCGATGTTCGAGTCGAACATGCGTTCGACTCGAACACCAAGCTCATCCCTACTCTTCAATATGTCAACCATCTCCGCCATCTCTGCAAAGGACATATTAGATGCCTTATATCTCCTCCTTGATCGTGATGTTTCGGCCTCCAGGCTTGTCTCGTCATTAGAGGAATTTTCAGACACCTGCTGTGACTCCGCCATGTCGTCTCCCACTGCACGCCGAAAGAGAAGGGGCGGGGAATATTAGAGAAAGAACGTCATGGGCAGCCGACGTGTGCGGAGTTTCACGCATGCGAAGTGTATATAAAGCTTACACGCATGTGTCGTACCTACGTTCTGTGTGCGGTCCTGCGGAGAAAGGAGTAAGCGACGAACGTCAGACCAAAGGTAACATTTTAGCTGGGGTCAACAGTGGCCTATACTGCTTCGAGATTGTGGCCTATATGGGGATAAAGATTACTATAGTTTATACTGACATTAGTATTTTTGTCTTGTGTTTTGTCTTGCAGAAAGAATGAATACATTCAAAGATAAAGATTTTATGAGCGAGTTCATGGACAGATACAGGGAGCTGCCTGCTCTGTGGCAAACCAAAAATACAATCCATAAAAAAAAGGAGCAAGGATGGCAGCGCTGGAGACCATGCTCCAATTTGTGCAGACACGGGTCCCCAGTGCAACCATCCATGAGGTGGACACTAAAATTGCGACCTTGAGGGGCACATACAGGAAGGAGCGCATTAAGGTCCTGGACTCTCAAAAGTCAGGAGCAGCAGCAGCGGATGTATATGTACCAAGTCTTTGGTACTATAACAAATTGAGCTTTCTAAACGACCACCTTGAAGTAAGGCCATCACTTTCTAGCCTTCCCTCCAGCCTTCCCTCCAGCCTTCCATCCAGCCTTCCATCCAGCCTAGATGAGCCTTTTCAGGAGCAAGCAGAGCATTCCATCCTGGAAGAACCGGATGTGGACTTCTGGAGCCCGGTATAGTATTTTTCGAAAGATTTATTGTCCTAAAATTAATGATGTAAAATAGATATTAATATTGATAAGAAATTAATGTTTGAACAAAAAGTGTTTGACATATCAATAGACAGTAGTGGCCAAAAATGATTGTGACAAGACTGAAAAATGCTGAGGTCAGAATGATATTATATTCTATTTATTTACCATTCAATTTGCTAAAGTCATGACCTGAAAATTGTGTGTGATTGATGAACCAAAAACTAAAACTACAGTCAGGTCCATAAATATTGGGACATCGACACAATTCTAATCTTTTTGGCTCTATAAACCACCACAATGGATTTGAAATGAAACAAACAAGAAGTGCTTTAACTGCAGACTTTCAGCTTTAATTTCAGGGTATTTACATCCAAATCAGGTAAACAGTTTAGGAATTACAACAGTTTGTATATGTGCCTCCCACTATTTAAGGGACCAAAAGTAATGGGACAAATTACCAATCATAAATCAAACTTTCAATTTGTAATACTTGGTTGCAAATCCTTTGCAGTCAATTACAGCCTGAAGTCTAGAAACGCATAGACATCACCAGACGCTGGGTTTCATCCCTTGTGATGCTCTTCCAGGCCTCTACTAAAACTGTCTTCAGTTCCTGCTTGTTCTTGGGGCATTTTCCCTTCAGTTTTGTCTTCAGCAAGTGAAATGCATGCTCAATCGGATTCAGGTCAGGTGATTGAGTTGGCCATTGCATAACATTCCACTTCTTTCCTTTAAAAAACTCTTTGGTTGCTTTCGCAGTATGCTTCGGGTCATTGTCCATCTGCACTGTGAAGCGCCGTCCAATGAGTTCTGAAGCATTTGGCTGAATATGAGCAGATAATATTGCCCGAAACACTTCAGAATTCATCCTGCCGCTTTTGGCAGCAGTCACATCATCAATAAATACAAGAGAACCAGTTCCATTGGCAGACATACATGCCCTCGCCATGACACTACCACCACCATGCTTCCCTGATGAGGTGGTATGCTTTGGATCATGAGCAGTTCCTTTCCTTCTCCATAGTCTTCTCTTTCCATCACTCTGATACAAGTTGATCTTGGTCTCATCTGTCCATAGGATGTTGTTCCAGAACTGTGAAGGCTTTTTTAGATGTTGTTTGGCAAACTCTAATCTGGCCTTCCTGTTTTTGAGGCTCACCAATGGTTTACATCTTGTGGTGAACCCTCTGTATTCACTCTGGTGAAGTCTTCTCTTGATTGTTGACTTTGATACACATACACCTACCTCCTGGAGAGTGTTCTTGATCTGGCCAACTGTTGTGAAGGGTGTTTTCTTCACCAGGAAAGAATTCTTCGGTCATCCACCACAGTTGTTTTCCGTGGTCTTCTCAGGCTTTTGGTGTTGCTGAGCTCACCGGTGCGTTCTTTCTTTTTAAGGATGTTCCAAACAGTTGATTTGGCCACACCTAATGTTTTTGCTATCTCTCTAAGGGGTTTGATTTGTTTTTTCAGCCTAATGATGGCTTGCTTTATTGATAGTGACAGCTCTTTGGATCTCATATTGAGAGTTGACAGCAACAGATTCCAAATGCAAATAGCACACTTGAAATGAACTTTGTACCTTTTATCTTCTCCTTGTAAATGGGATAATGAGGGAATAACACACACCTGGCCATGGAACAGCTGAGCAGCCAATTGTCCCATTACTTTTGGTCTCTTAAAAAGTGGGAGGCACATATACAAACTGTTGTAATTCCTACACCGTTCACCTGATTTGGATGTAAATACCCTCAAATTAAAGCTGGAAGTCTAAAGTTAAAGCATATCTTGTTCATTTCATTTCAAATCCATTGTGGTGGTGTATAGAGCCAAAAGGATTAGACTTGTGTCGATGTCCCAATTTTTATGGACCTGACTGTATGTCCTTTTTTCATACACAGGGTGACCTCAGCCAGGATGAGAGTGGGGAAAGTGTCAGGCAGGAGGAGGCCGGGCCCAGTGTCAGGCAGGAGGAGGCCGGGCCTAGTGTCAGGCAGGAGGAGGCCAGGCCCAGTATCAGGCAGGAGGTGGCTGGGCCCAGTGGCAGAACAACATCTCAGGTGCCTCCCCTCCGCCTTCAAACAAGAAGGGCCAAGAGGGATAGGAACATGAGTGAGGCAGCAATGGCCCTCATTCGGGAGGCACATGCCAGCCTCCAAGAATCCACCACCACTCAAGAGGGCTATGCCGGCCTAGTTGATGCCAAAATGATGCAGATGTTGAGGGGCCAACTCCTCCTATGTGAGCCCCTCCTTTTAAAATTAATAAATAAGGGGTTGATGGGCACAATTACAGAAAATACTGATGTTTGTGAGGTTGCCCATCCTCCTCCACCTCCTTCTCCTCCTCCTCCTTCTCCTCCACCTCCTTCTCCTCCACCTGACACAAGTTCACCTCCAGTGCCACAGGCTTCAACGAAGCGTGCAAGGAAGGCTGCAGGGAAGGATGCAGAGAAGGCTGCAAAGAAGACTACAGGGAAGGTTACAAAGAAGTCTAGAAAGTGATGGCCTTGCTTCAATCTGGTCTGACAGAAGGCAGGCTGTTGTAGTACCACAGACTTGTGACATATATGTCATCTGCTGCTGTTCCTGATCTCTGGGAGTCCAGGACCAGATTGTGCTCCCAATTGTACGTGGTTCTCAAGCTCCCAATTTTCTTGTCCACAGAGTTGATGTGTGCCCTGGGGTCCCAAGGCTGCGCAAATTGCAGCAGGTTCTCCAGCGTTGCCTTCCTCTTTATTTTATTTATGAGCCAGAATAAATGGAATTTATTTTTACAGTAAATACTTGCCTATGCGTTTTGCTTAAAAAAGGACATTTTGTTTGTGAGTAGGCAGGTACATTTCAAAAAAGGTCTAATAAAAAAGGGACACAAACACCAACCAATCTCCTTGAGGTAAAAAAATACAAGATAACAATGTTATTGTGGTAACTTGACACAACAAAATTAAAAATCAAAAAATCAAATCATGAAGATCACTAGAATTTTTTTTTTATAAAATGCAGATCTGGATTAAAATTTATCTTAAAAACCAAAAAAAAAAAAAAAAAAACATTATTAAGGAGATCTGGCTATAAAATAAAAATAAATATTCATGAGATCACGAGAAAAAAATAGGAAAAAAGTTTGTCATAACTCTGTGTGTATATCAGCAGCAAAACAAGTTCATTATTGTTCATTATTGTACGGCATTATTAATTATTCTACGTCATTGGCTATTCCCCGGCAAGCGGGGAAAGCTGGGGCTTACCCTATGATGTGACGGGTGACCCCGCCCCTTCGTACGTCAGTGGGGGTTTCGTGTGGAGTGAGACTGGAGGAGACTGCAGCGCTGGACATCGGATCACCGCGGGACATAGAAAACAACGCTGGACAGACTGGATTACATCGCTGGAATGGGTTTTTTATTTTTTTATTTTTTTATTTTTAATAAAGGACTTTCCCAACTGTGTCCTGTGTGTTTTTTTAACATTTTTTTCACTTTCTTTGTGAAATGGTAGGGGTGCAATGTACCCATTACCAATTCACATAGGGGGGCCGGAATCTGGGGGTCCCCTTTGTTAAAGGGGGCTTCCAAATTCCGATAAGCCCCCTGCCCGCAGACCCCCACAACCACCGGGCAAGGGTTGTGGGGATGAGGCCCTTGTCCCCATCAACATGGGGACATGGTGCTTTGGGGTCCAGACCCCAAAGCATCCTCCCCATGTTGAGGGCATGTGGCCTGGTACGGTTCAGGAGGGGGGCCGCTCTCTCATCCCCCCCTCGGATAAAGGGTCTGGTATGGATTTTTGGGGGGAACTCCACGCCATTTTTTTTTATTTGGCGTGCAGTTCCCCTTAAATTCCATACCAGACCTGAAGGGCCTGGTAATTGAATTTGGGGGGGACCCCCACGCATTTTTTTTTTATCAATGACTGTTCTCTGTATTGCCAGGAGCCGACAATTCATTATAGCCACGAGTGTTTTTAAATTACTTTTTTTCCTTCATAAATTACACTTTGTGCAGGGATAGTTCTAAACATGGGAAACACGTGCTGCTTTACAGGCATACTATACACATCCTCCAGGTATGAAATTTAAAGGAATATTTCTGTTTTATTGTTTCACTTTAAGCATTATTAAAATCACTGCTCCCGAAAAAACTGCAGTTTTTAAAACTTTTTTTGCATTGATACATGTCCCCTGGGGCAGGACCTGGGTCCCCAAACACTTTTTATGGCAATAACTTTGTCCCATAGACTTTTACAGGGTGTTCCGCGGCTTTTCGATTTTGCCGCGAACACCCCAAATTGTCCGCTGTTCGGCAAATGGGCGAACAGGCAATGTTCGAGTCGAACATGAGTTCAACTCGAACTCAAAGCTCATCCCTACTGAAGAATGCCTCTGCAGAAACGAGAATCCAGAACTTGTCTAACCCCGTACTTTAGATTATCCTCAGAGACCGGAACCGAGGTAGGGAGAGGACGAGAGAAATTATTGAGGACCAAAGGCTTTTTAGGAATAATCAAGGGCATGAGAGGATCAACAGGAATTTGAGGAGAGTCCCCCAGACCCTTAAAGATGAACTGGGCATCTAGCACAGGACCATCAGACTGGGCAGATGTCAGTGGAACCCTGAGGTCAGGTTGGTTAGACGGTGACATGTCACAGGAGTCAAGCTGGATAGCTGAAAGACAAGCAGAATGAGGATGGATTGAACCCCTTAGACAGGTTTGAATGGACATAACAGTATTAGGGTGAGGCGAGGTTGCAGAAGGTCCTGAATAAGAAAAGGTAGGAGGTTCACTGGGCATGGGCTGGACTGGCATAACTAGTTCAGAGGCCAAATAAATAGCATGGTCAGGTGTAGCGACTACCTGAATCGCATCGCAAGGCGTATTGACTGCAGAACTTGCAGACAAGCTAGCCTGGCTGTGCGTCCAAGGGTGTTTAGGGACAGACAAAGGTAAAGGGTTATGCAAACTGGAAAAAAGGATCGGCTCAGGTTCACAGGTGGGCTCCTCATCCAGAGTGCCACATGACCTAGAGAGTGCATCAGCCCGAATATTGCAGGACACATCCCAAGAATCACTATACACTATATGCAGTAGGAAGAGCAAAAGATATTGGGATGGTGGCAACAGGAAGTTTCTCTTTTGGGACAACCTTGGGTAAGCAGGACGAGAAACAGGAGGAACCCCAAGCCAGGATCTGTCCAGTAGTCCAGTCAACATGTGGAGAATGGAGCCGTAACCAAGGAAGACCCAAAATTATAGGAGTTGAGGCCTTAGGTAAGACAAGGAAGGATATCCTCTCCTGGTGGAATGTCCCTAGCGACATCTTAACAGGGAGGGTCTGGAAGCGGATAGGACCCCCTCGGAGAACAGTGCCATCAATCGCCAAGACCACCAATGGCGTGGTGAGGGGCAAAAGGGTAAGTCTCATGGACGATGCGATTTCCCAGTCCATGAAATTGCCAGCGGCTCCGGAATCCAGATATGCTGAGACCGAATGAGAAGAAGCACCAACATGAAGGAACACAGAAAGAAGAAGACGAGAAGGGGAAGGTGATATTTCTGGGTCCAATATTCCACCTTCCAGATGTATTGGACCCGAGGGTTTTTTCGGGCGAAGAAGGCAAGTGTCATAAAAATTACCTTTGTCCCCACAGTAGAGACACAGGCCCAGAGTTGTGCGTTTAGCACGTTCCTGGGGGATAGCCTGGTCCGACCCAGCTGCATGGGTTCCTCAGCTGGCATATATATCGATCTGGTTACACATGGAGATAACTTTGTCCAGATCAGTGAGGATGGTTCTTCCTGCTAATTCATCCTTCACTCTATCAGAAAGGCCATGCAAAAAGGTTGCGACTAAGGCCTCATTGTTCCAGCTCAACTCAGCCGTCCGTATACGGAAATGAAGAGCATACTGTCTCACAGAAGTAGACTCTTGGCGAAGACGTAAAAGGGCGCTGGCCGCTAAAGAGACACGAGCCGGTTCTTCGAAGTCAGACAGGCTAGAAACCACAGGATCATTCAGTTCTCACAGAGGGGCTGCCCAGGCTAAAGCTTCACCGGAGAGGAGGGAGATGATATAGGCTACCTTTGCCCGATCAGACATAAAGTTGAGGCTGGAGCTCAAAATTAATAGTGCATTGGCTGAGCAGGCCTTGGAGTCCCCAGAGAACCGGGACGGAGCTGGCAGTTGTAGCGAATGTGTGGCTGCGACTGCGACTGGAATAGGTGCAGTTGCTGATTGTGCTTGAGGTTGCTGACTCGGGTTCCCAAGGAGACCTGAAGCTGCTCAAAGCGGGAAACCAGATCCTGGAGAAATCGCATCACCTGAGTCTGATTCGATTCCTGGGTCTCAAGTCTGCGGACTATGCCCTGTAATGGATCATCTATGGAAAGCGGCACGTCAGCCGGGTCCATGGCTGATCAAACTGTCAGGTCACCTGAAGCCAGGTGACAGATGCACACCGTTGGGGTCAGGAGTGCACCGCTAAGGTAGTGAACCCTATAGCTGACTGCTGCGGATGGAACACTGGGTGATTAAGGAAGGCAGGTCCACTGGAGCACTAACAGGGATCCCACAGGGAGCTAGAGCCTAATATTCCCCAGGGCACGGAGTCTAAGATCCAGCAGGTGTTCACCAGAGCCTCTAGTGGTGAGGATGGACTGGGCTGCAACTGGATCCAGGTCGCGGCCCCCAGAGTCGCCCAGCTCACGCTCACAGTAGGCTATAGAGGATAGAGGGGAAGCAGCAGCTCAGGATACAAGAGATAGTGAGGGGATAAGCCAAACGTCTGGGCGACTAGCAGACAAGGATAAACAAAGGACAAACCAAAGGTCAAGGTCACAAGCAGACAGGGATAGTCGAGAACAAGCCAAGATCGGTAAAACAGAGACAGACGTAGCACACGGCAAGCAGGAACCCAAACACATAAATGGAGAGGAAAAATCTCCGCCAACCCCCCTTAACCTTAATCCAGACCCAGTCCCATCAGGGATATTAGGCTTAATTAAATGCACAAGGTAAAAAAGAACCAACAGGTGAACCCCAATATAGTCCAATAGATATTTATCAAATGGTCTAAGAAAAGTCCACAAATCCTTATAGCAGGAAAACCAGGAGTATCACACCACAGTGACTAATCCAATCATGTTGTGAAGTATCCACCACCAAAGGAAGGGGAAGCAGCTTACCAGAGGGCAAGCGGTATGGGACATTCGACTGTAACCCAGCCGCGGCCTTTAGTACTGTAGTGGCAATCCTCCTCTAGTGGGCCAGTATACTCAATTCAGATGGTCCGCATATCCATACATTCGGATCATAGGTCACCAACATAGAATAAAAAGGCAGACCAATAGTGTAACTCCGTATGACAACGGTTTAATTAAAAAGTAAGTTATACTTACAAAAGGAAACGATAAAACAGCATGTAACATTAAAAGCCGGCCGGCTTAAACAGGAACCTCACTCCTCGAGCGTGGTGACATCACTGAGCGTCCTCCTAGACGCGTTTTGTCATCACGTAGACGTTTTCAATAGGAGTGGGCGCTGCAGAGACGCATCACGCTTAAAAAGGCCGGACCTCATTGTGAGATGCACGGTTCGGCCATCTTGGTTATGGGCAAATATGCCCTTACTTACTAAACCAGTTCACAACTTCGCGTTACGAAGCATGAAGGAGGAAAAACTTGATAAGACTAGGAACCCGTCTTAACGGAATCACAGGACTCAGTCTGCGGACAGAAATTCCAGGTTCCCCAAACAGGGAATATATTAATATATTTGACCTAAATAGTTTCTTATAACCGGAAGTAACCTCACAGGTGCACTAACGATTACCAAAGGTCTTAATTTAAATATATAGCAGTATTTTATAAATAAATACTTAATGTGAAAAAGTATTATGTGTAAAAAATGTGTAAATACAAAATGTGTTATCATGTTTAAACTAATTTAGGGGAAAAAAGGGGGGAAGAAGTGACATCTAGTGGAGAAACCAAAAAATTACATTAACTGGGAATAAATAAATCCCATACAAAGTGCTCTAACACATGAGAAAAAAGGGGGGGGGGGGAACCCTTGATCCCAAATCTAGTGGAAAAATTCTTAATTATGAAAAATTATTAACCACTTAAGCCCTGGACCATTTGGTAGCTAAAGGACCAGAGGTGAATTCAGAATTTTGCACTGCGCTGCTTTATCTGTAAATTGTGCAGACATGCAATGTTGTACCCAAACGAAATTTGCGTCCTATTCTTCCCACAAATAGAGCTTTCTTTTAATGGTATTTGATTGCCTCTGCGATTTTTTTTTTTTGCGATATAAACGGAAA
The DNA here is from genome assembly GCA_029206835.1 of Rana muscosa. NCBI lineage: Eukaryota > Metazoa > Chordata > Amphibia > Anura > Ranidae > Rana > Rana muscosa. The sequence goes on along the minus strand of CM055124.1, from coordinate 23,030,703 downwards.
TAGACCGAAAATTTTGAAAAAAAATGATATTTTCTACTTTTTGTTATAAGAAAAATCGAATAAACTCAATTTTAGTCATACATTTAGGCCAAAATGTATTCAGCCACATGTCTTTAGTAAAAAAAATGTCAATAAGCGTATATTTATTGGTTTGCGCAAAAGTTATAGCGTTTACAATGTAGGGTACATTTTCTGGAATTTACACAGCTTTAAATTTATGACTGCCTATCTCATTTCTTGAGGTGCTAAAATGGCAGGGCAGTACAAACCCCCCCCCCAAATGACCCCATTTTAGAAAGTAGACACCCCAAGGAAATTGCTGAGAGGCATGTTGAGCCCATTGAATATTTTTTTTTTTTTGTCCCAAGTGATTGAATAATGACAAAAAAAAATTAAAAATTACAAAAAGTTGTCACTAAATGATATATTGCTCACACATGCCATGGTTATATGTGGAATTGCACCCCAAAATACATTCTGCTGCTTCTCCTGAGTACGGGGATATCACATGTGTGGGACTTTTTAGGAGCCTAGCCACGTACGGGACCCCGGAAACCAAGCACCGCCTTCAGGATTTCTAAGGGCGCAAATTTTTGATTTCACTCCTCACTACCTATCACAGTTTTGAAGGCCATAAAATGCCAAAATAGCACAAACCCCCCCCCCCAAATGACCCCATTTTAGAAAGTAGACACCCCAAGGAAATTGCTGAGAGGCCTGTTGAGCCCATTGAATATGTTTTTTGTCCCAAGTGATTGAATAATGACAAAAAAAAAAATTACAAAAAGTTGTCACTAAATGATATATTGCTCACACATGTCATGGTTATATGTGGAATTGCACCCCAAAATAAATTTTGCTGCTTCTCCTGAGTACGGGGATACCACATGTGTGGGACTTTTTAGGAGCCTAGCCGCGTACGGGACCCCGAAAACCAATCACCGCCTTCAGGATTTCTAGGCACAAATTTTTGATTTGACTCCTCACTACCTATCACAGTTTCGAAGGCCATAAAATGCCAAAATAGCACAAAACCCCCCAAATGACCCCATTTTGGAAAGTAGACACACCCCAAGCTGTTTGCTGAGAGGCATGGTGAGTATTTTACAGCTCTCATTTGTTTTTGAAAATGAAGAAAGAACATTTTTTTTTTCTTTTTTATTTTCAATTTTCAAAACTTTGTGACAAAAAGCGAGATCTGCAAAATACTCACAATACCTCTCAGCAAATAGCTTGGGGTGTCTACTTTCCAAAATGGGGTCATTTGGGGGGGTTTTGTGCCATCTGGGCATTCCATGGCCTCCGAAACTGTGATAGGCAGTGAGAAGTGAAATCAAAAATTTACACCCTTAGAAAGCCTGAAGGCGGTGATTGGTTTTTGGGGTCCCGTACGCGGCTAGGCTCCCAAAAAGTCTCACACATGTGGTATCCCCGTACTCAGGAGAAGCAACAGAATGTATTTTGGGGTGTAATTCCACATATGCCCATGGCATGTTTGAGCAATATATCATTTAGTGACAACTTTGTGCAAAAAAAAAAAAATATATATTATTTTTTCCGCAACTTGTGTCAACATATAAAATATTCCATGGACTCGACATGCCTCTCAGTATATAGCTTGGGGTGTCTACTTTCCAAAATGGGGTCATTTGGGGGGGTTTTGAACTGTTCTGGCATTTTATACACAACATTAGGAAGCTTACATCCACTCTTCTAACCACTTGAAGACAAAGCCCTTTTTGACACTTTTTGTTTACATGAAAACATTTTTTTTTTTTGCAAGAAAATTATGTTGAACCCCCAAACATTATATATATTTTTAAAGCAAAGGCCCTACAGATTAAAATGGTGGGTGTTGTATTTTTTTTTCTACACAGTATTTGCGCAGCGATTTTTCAAACGCATTTTTTGGGGAAAAAATACACTTTTTTTAATTTTAACGCACTAAAACACACTATATTGGCCAAATGTTTGATGAAATAAAAAAGATGATCTTAGGCCGAGTACATAGATACCAAACACGACATGCTTTAAAATTTCTCACAAACGCGCATTGGCAACAAACTACATACGTTTTTAAAAGCCTTTAAAAGCCTTTACAGGTTACCCCGTTAGATTTACAGAGGAGGTCTACTGCTAAAATTACTGCCCTCGATCTGACCTTCGCGGTGATACCTCACATGCATGGTGCAATTGCTGTTTACATATGACGACAGACCGACGCTTGCGTTCGCCATTGGGCAAGAGCAGGGCAGGACAGGGGTGCTTTTTTTTTTTCTTTATTATTAATTTTGCTTTTTTATTTTATTTTTAAACTGTTGCTTCCATGTTTTTTTTTATTTTTATCATTTTTATTGTTATCTCAGGGAATGTAAATATCCCCTATGATAGCAATAGGTAATGACAGGTACTCTTTTTTGAAAAAACTGGGGTCTATTGGACCCTAGATCTTTCCTCTGCCCTCAAAGCATCTGACCACACCAAGATCGGTGTGATAAAATGCTTTCCCAATTTCCCAATGGCGCTTTTTATATCCGGGGGGGGGGGGACATTCCCTCCCACTGCTTGTAAAAGCAGTCCAGAGGCTAATTAGCCACTAGGATTGCTTTTACATGAAAGCCGGCCACTGGCTGAAAAGAATGATACCAAGATGATACCTAAACCCCCAGGCATCATTCTGGTATAAACATTCAAAGTCCAGCAACATACCAGTACGTTGCTGGTCCTTGTTGGACATGTATTGTAATCTTTTTTTTCATGCAGCCAGTTGGCTGAACGAAAAAAAAAGATTGATCGGTGGGTATGCCCACCATTAGAATACCGCCCTTCATCCACCCACTTCTAATGATGGGCATACATGCACCATTTATATATGCCGAAGCATGGGGGCATCTTCCCGCAAAAGTTATGCCGCGTACACATGGTCAGACTTTTCCACGGGCAAGCCTCCGTCGGAATTTCGACCGTATGTACGCGGCATTAGGAGCAAAATCGCTCCTCCGCCCCTGCTGCCCCAATGCTTCAGCATATATGCTTTTTTTTTTTTAACTGTGGTGGTGAAATCACCTCTTACAGCACTGGAGTCGCAGGGAACAGGCCTGTCTCTGCGAACGCTGCAGTTATGTGTGTTGTGTTTTGTAAGTGACAGTGATCGATCGATACTGCACTTGGGTGGCCTGGGCTGGACGGAGGGGCAAAACGCAGGTGCTAGCAGGTATCTGGGCTGATCCCGCTAACACTGCGTTTTTGGGAACCCTAAACTGCTGGGGACGCTAGTATACATCTGATCAGATCAGATATTGATCTGTTCAGATACTATACCACTAAGGGGGGTGTATGCTTAACGCGTGGGTGTTAGCACTACTGGCACTAGTGATGAGCCGAACACCCCCGGGTTCGGTTCGCACCAGAACCCGCGAACGGACCGAAAGTTCGTACGAACATTAGAACCCTATTAAATACAATGGATGCGAACGTTCGAATTCTAAAGTGCTAATTATAACAACTATTATGCATGTTATTGTCCTAAAAAGGGTTTGGGAACCCGGGTTCTGCACCAGGGGACATGTATCAATGCAAAAAGAAGTTTTAAAAACGGTCGTTTTTCGGGAGCAGTCATTTTAATGATGTGTAGCGATACCTCCAACTAAGGAGGCCGCAGAATTAGATTTTGGGCCCTGAGTGCAGCTCCGCCAACCCCCGGCAATAGGCTCTATCCCCTTCTGGCACAGCTAGTACTAACAATCAATGATATGTCCTCTGCAATAGAATAACTAAGCAAGGACACAGTAATGAATTGTAATAGGTAAAGTGTTTTACTCATCAATTCTCAATATGAATAAAAGGGGTAACAATAATCACAATTCTAAACAATCACTCCTAAGGGCAGCGTCCTGCCACTCTAACACACTATATAGTAACACACGCTACAAGTGCGCCATACGGGTGACCGTTAACTAAGTGCCCTATGGCGCAGCAATCAAACACGCTAGAATCCCCACCAGGCCTGGTTCTAATATTTAGCTTAGTCCTTCTTTCTTCACCGGCAGGTCTGTAATGGTGGTGCACTTAAACAGAGTATAACTTTGTAATCCAAGGGATATGAAAATAACTTGTAGGCCACGGCAGTCTATAGGCCTATACACAGCAACAGTATCTAAGCTGGGCTTATGCCCTCTCACCCGCCGGACTACGGATCCAGTCCGGGAAAATCTCCACCGGCCGTGTCACACACTCTCGATCTCTCCAACGATCGGGTCCCCGATCCGACAAGGCGGTAGCTCACAAAGTCAGATGCCACCCAGGCTCGCAGAGGGGAGGATGGAAGGCTCTTCGGTGCAGAGCAAGGCCTCAGGCTTCAGGCCTTGCCCCTCCGACACATCCGCACAGGAGGATCCGTCCGTGAAGTCTCGTGTCGCCAAAGAGACCGAGCCCGGCCCCGCCTCTTCCTTTTATAACCCCTCCCATGAGTCTCTGAGGTGGAACGTCACAACAAGAATGGGGTTATGGGTAATGTAGTTTCTTCCCAATATAGGGGAACACCCCGCTACACACTCCCCCCACTTAAACTCTTTGGTCCCCAAAGATAAATTTTAGCAACAACTATATACAACATTGGACAATTCTGAAAACGATGTTGGGATAGGGGATTCCCACCATAACTGAGGGGTTGAATTCCCTTGCCCACAGGTCACATTATCTTGGGTGGCCTGACTAACTGTGCCAGAGAGTGAGCTGGGGTTGCCCTCCACCAAATGGACAGTGGAGGGATCCGGAATCTCAGCATTTCTCCTAGCAGTGACCACAGAGTCTTCCGAACTGTTCCCCATCTGGGGGTAGGTCAGCTTCTTAGGAGGTTGAATGACTCTTCGAGCTCTTTGCTCTCTTGGAATCTCTGGCTCTGGCGCCTCAGGCTCCTCTTCCTCGAAGTAACTATCATGGGCATCTTCCCAGTAATCTGTTGAAGGACTGAAAGGGATGAATTCTGTAGCCTCTGGGTTCAGCGTTTCATCTGTGGTATCTTGGGTGACTGGAAGATCTATGATAGAAGTTCCTGGAGTTGGGGAAGACCACAGCCAATCAAGCTCTCCTTCTTCATCCCCACTAAGTTGGGAGGCTTCTCCATTTCCAGCTCGGGAGGTCTGTGACCGAGTGTGCGGTCTAGGAGTATCCAAGATAGAGGCCGGTGCAGGGGAGTCTCCCACGGAAGGTATTCTAACTGCCTCCGTCAGTGGGAGCAGGTGGTTTCGATGCCATGTCTTCAGTGGGCCTACCTTTCCCTCTGGCTTCACCTTGTAGACAGGTAGGCCCGGCAACTTCCTGCAGATGACATAAGGTTCAGATCTCCATCTGTCTGCAAGCTTGTGCTTTCCGGGGACTCCCAGATTGCGCAACAGTACTCGATCCCCGGGCTGTAGGTCTTGTACCCGGACCTTCAGGTCGTAATTTTTTTTATTCCGAGCTCCCCTTTGATCTGAGGCCGCTTGAGCTTGTTCATAGGCTACTTTCAGGCTGTGTCTGAGCCTATCCACATATCCTCTGTGAGAGGTGACGGAGGAATGGTCCAGTGAGGTGCCAAAAGCCAGGTCCACCGGTAGTCTCGCTTCTCTCCCAAACATGAGTCGATATGGGGAATAGCCTGTAGCATCACTGATGGTGCAGTTGTAAGCATGTACCATGGCTGCTATGTGTTTGCTCCAATGTTGCTTTTTCTCGCTTTCCAGAGTCCCCAACATGTTGAGCAGGGTTCGGTTGAACCTTTCCGGCTGAGCATCTCCCTGAGGATGGTAAGGTGTAGTTCGAGTCTTCCTGATTCCCAACGAATCCAAGAGCTTCCGGATCAGCTTACTCTCGAAGTCCCTCCCTTGATCTGAATGGAGTCTCTGTGGCAGCCCATAATGGACAAAATACTTCTCCATAAGTACCTTGGCCACGGTGGAGGCCTTCTGATCTTTGGTGGGGAAGGCCTGGGCATACCGGGTGAAATGGTCGGTTATCACCAGAACATTTCCTAGTCCACTCAGGTCGGGTTCGAGGCAGAGAAAGTCAATGCACACCAGGTCCATAGGCCCTTGGCTCTGTAGATGGCCCATTGGGGCAGCTTGATGGGGCAAAGTCTTCCTCTGGATGCATCGCGCACATGAGTGGCAGTACTCCTCTACCTCTGCCCTCATGCAGGGCCAATAGAACCGACTTCTGACAAGTTGAAAAGTCCTTTCAGCCCCTAGGTGGCCATGATTGTCATGCAAGGCCATCAAAACAGTCTCCCGATGTTTCTCTGGGAGGAACATCTGCCACTTATCTTCTGAATCATCAGAGGGGCCCCTTCGGTAGACCACTCCCTGATGCAACTGCAACCTATCCCACTCCTTCCTCAGTAGGCGAGCTTCTTTGGAGGGTTGACGCATGAGTATGTTTGGATCCTGATTTTCCAAGGCCTCCAGGACCAATCTCCCCATGGGGTCTTCCAATTGGTCACACCTTAATTCCTTTTTGGACAATCTTGGTAGGTTGCCCTCTTCCAATTGAGCTACTCCACAGTAGTGTTTGGGGACTCCCACCGTGGTAACTCCTATTTCCTCTGCTCTGGAGCATCCTCGGGCTTGGAATGCAGCTCCTTGACAAAGGGCCTGCACCCCGTCCGGTGCCACTTGGGTCTAATCTTCTATTTCAATGGTCGGGGAATGAGATCTTCTGGACAAGGCGTCTGCGTCTCGATTCCCCACTCCTGGTCTATACTTAAGGCTGAAGTTGAATCCAGACAGTGCGGCTAGCCACCTGTGTCCAGTGGCATCCAGCTTGGCCGTGGTGAACAGGTAGGTAAGGGGGTTGTTGTCGGTCTTCACAGTGAACTCTGCTCCGTACAGGTAGTCTTTGAGCTTGTCTACTACCGCCCACTTGAGGGCCAAGAACTCCAGCTTGTGAGTGGGGTAGTTCTTCTCAGAGGGGGTCAGGCTTCTACTCACATAGGCAACAGGCCGCAATTGCCCCTCATGTTCTTGGTAAAGTACTCCTCCCAGACCGTCGTGACTAGCATCCACGTGCAGTTCATAGGGCTTGGTTGGGTCTGCATAGGCCAAGACTGGTGCAGTGGTCAGGCTCCTCTTCAATTCCTGGAAAGCCTCTTCACACCTCTGATTCCACTGATCTCTGATGGACTCTCCTGGCCTCCTGGGCCCCGATCCATCCTCCTCTCCTTCAGTCTTGAGCAACTCATTCAATGGTCTAGCAATTCGAGCAAATCCCTCCACAAACCTTCTATAGTAGGAGCAGAAGCCCAAGAAGGATCTGAGTTCTGTTACTGTGGTGGGCTGTGGCCAGGAGGTAACTGCCTCCAATTTCTCAGGGTCTGTGGCCACCCCTTCTTCAGATACTATGTGCCCCAGATAGTTCACAGAAGACTGGTAGAACCGACACTTCTCAGGCGAAAGCTTAAGCCCTTCCTCACTGAGTCTTCTCAACACTTTCTCCAGCCTCTCTTCATGTTCCTCCAAGGTTCTCCCAAAGACAATGACATCGTCTAGGTATACAAGGACTTCGATCAAGTTCATGTCCCCTACTGTCTTCTCCATGAGACGTTGGAAAGTAGCTGGGGCTCCAGACAGACCTTGGGGCATCCGGTCGAATTCGAAGAACCCCACTGGGGTTATGAAAGCTGTCTTCTCCTTGTCTGCTGGGTGCATCGGAATCTGATAGTACCCACTCTTGAGATCCATAACGCTGAACCATTTGGCCCCAGACAAGCTCTGTAGGGCATCCTCTATCCTCGGAGTGGTGTATTGGTCAGGTATGGTTCTCCTGTTGAGAGTCCTGTAGTCTATACAGAGCCTCAATGATCCATTCTTCTTTCGGACCACTACTATGGGAGAGGCATATGGGCTTCTGGACTCCCGTATCACACCAGTCCTCTTGAGTTCTGCAAGTTGTTCCCTCAGATCTTCCAGATCTGCTAGCGGGACCCGCCTGACTCTCTCTCGGAAGGGCTTATCTTCTTGGAGGCGGATCCGATGGGTGGCACTTCTTGCACACCCCACATCAAATTCATCCCTAGAGAAGATCTTCTCCCATCTATTCAACTGGGCCTTGGCTCTCTCTTTCCAAGCCCTGGACAGATTCGGGTTTTCCATGGTCAGCTTCTCCCAAACATCCGCTTCTTCACCTGTCCTCTTCACTTCTGACAGGGTAACAGGGGCCGCCGGGCTCACCTGGCCTAGCAACATTCTGGCTGGGATGTCCATGGGGTCTTTGGTAGTATTCCTAACACTCACTGGAACTCTATAATGGGCCTTCTTCAGGACCTTCAGCGGAATCACTTCCGGTATCACCTCCAGGCCTGAGGATTCACCCCTTGGGTCTTACTCCAGCATGACAAAGGGACCAGGCTGTTCCCAAGTAAGCTTCACAGTGGCCCTGAGACAGGTTACTTCACCGGGCTGCAACACTACCCCTTCTCTTCCAAGTCTCCACAACTTCCCTATCCCCTCTCCAGGGGTCTCCCGCTCTTGGACCAGCCGTTGGTAGGCTGTCTTCAGCATGGGATGGATCTTGGTAGCTGCTTGTCTTTCTTCCGTCACTAGAGGGGTCAGGAGTCTTCGGACCAGGTCCGTGTTTGTCCCTATTATAAGGGAATTCTTGTTGGCTCCAGGCGGCCTAGGACACACAACTGCCAGGGTGTCAAACACTTCGGCCTTCCCAGCCACGGATGGGTCAAAGGTTATTTGGACGGGAAGGTAGCCGTCGTAAGGGAAACTCTGGGTTCCAATTCCCCATATTTCCAGCTCCTCTATCTTCTGGATAGGCAGATGACTCAGGTGCCTGTCGTAGAAGTCCCGGTATAGTAGGGTCACTTGTGCCCCGGTGTCCAGGAGGCCCCTGGTGTAGACTCCCTCCACTTGAATGGGCACTATAGGGGATGGGCCTACCAGCTTCTCTGGATATGGTCCGGCAGGAGCTGCCTTCTTCAGACCTTTTCCCTTTGGACTCTCTCTTGTCCTATTCCCTTTGGACTTGAACCTTTCTTGAGCCTGGTATGCACTGACTTCCCTCCTTTTAATGGGTGTAGGAACCCGCTGAGGTGTACTATTATTTTTCTTGGGTGGGCACCTCCTTTGGGGGGTGCCGTGCCTCTCCTGAGGGGTCTCCCCCCTTCTTCTTGGAGTATAGCTTTGTTGAGGGGTATTACGTTTCCCCTTCTGTGTTCTATCTCTCTTTTTGTTTTTCTTTGCATTCAGCTTGGAGTTTACTGAAGATGGTGGGCACCCGGTTGACTCCTTCACCGGGGCCCTCTGAAGTTTCCCGCCGGCTTGCGTTTGTCTGGTCTCTTCTTCTTCGGACTAGAACATGTGGCTGCAATGTGGCCAACTCCCCCACAGTTGAAGCAGACTATATCTCCCCATTCTTGTAAAGGTTCGGGTGCTGAGGCAATCGGGAACAATTCCTTCCTTGGACTTTCCTTCTTCTTGGGACACTCTGTGTCTTTTGCTATCAGAGAGGTCAATATCTCTAATACCTTGGACATCTGAGTTTTTAGGGTGTCTATCTCCGCCTCTCTTTCAGGGGTCATCACTGGATTGACCAGCACCTGTGCGGGTACAACACTTGTCTTATCCTTCTGCTGGTCCTGTTGCAGCGCCTCCTCATCTCTGATAATTTTTATTAAATCAGCATAAGTCAGCAACATTCCTCCACCCAAGGTTTTCAGGTGCAGCCAGACTGGATCGGAGCGTAGCGCTCCCTTTAAGACTTGCTTCATTCTTGCCGCATCGGCATCTTGGGGCTTCATCCCTTTCTTTAACACAATCTTGCACAGCAGCCTGTTTAGCCTTCTGACATACTCGGAAAGTTTCTCCTCCGGTTTTTGGAAAGTGTGTTCAAACTGGTAGACCGTCTCTGTCACCTTGTCTAATTGACCAAACTCTTCCTGCAGCATAGCTAGACAATCCTGCGCCGTGCACCCTGCATTCCCAAACCGGAAACTTTTCACTGCTTCTGCTGCTGCACCTTTAAGGCTTTCTAACACTCGCTGCCTCTTCTGTGCCTCCGGCACCTCCCATGCCTCCACTGCCTGTAATGCCTGTTCCACCCAAGTATCAAAATCTTCTTCCCCTGCCGGGACAGGGAGCTTCCCTGAGAATATTTTTAGTCTCCGGTAGCTAGTTTCCACATGCACCGTACTTGTCTTCTGACATTTGGCTAGCAAATCCCCTATTGCATTTATCAGTTCTGGTGATATAGCAGTGGCCGATGCAGGTGCCACCGGAGGTGGCGCCCTGTCTTCTCTTTCAGGTGTAGTTCGGGCCGCAGCCTGTGGCGATCCCGTAGGGGATGGTTCCCTTTCTACAGTTATTGCGTGCGCCAGCCTAAATGTTCTGTTGTCTGGCGTCCGCAGACACTTGTGCTTACAGGCCTCTGGCATCCCGTCCCAATATTCCACTAATGCGTATTGATATGAGATGTTTGGGTCTGTCTTCATGTCTATCACCCACGGTGTGTGATCTGGGGACACTGAACTCAGCAGTTCCTCTACCGTCTCACTTGACCATTTCTCGCCAGGAAGGCTAATGGCTATCGACTGTTTTGGCTCTGTATTAGCGGCTTTGCACCACTCTTCTACCGCTCTTGGATCCATGGGGTCCATGCCGGCACTTCTGGCGTTCGCTTGCTGCATCAGGATCCCGGACGAGAACCCCCACGTGTAGCGATACCTCCAACTAAGGAGGCCGCAGAATTAGATTTTGGGCCCTGAGTGCAGCTCCGCCAACCCCCGGCAATAGGCTCTATCCCCTTCTGGCACAGCTAGTACTAACAATCAATGATATGTCCTCTGCAATAGAATAACTAAGCAAGGACACAGTAATGAATTGTAATAGGTAAAGTGTTTTACTCATCAATTCTCAATATGAATAAAAGGGGTAACAATAATCACAGTTCTAAACAATCACTCCTAAGGGCAGCGTCCTGCCACTCTAACACACTATATAGTAACACACGCTACAAGTGCGCCATACGGGCGACCGTTAACTAAGTGCCCTATGGCGCAGCAATCAAACACGCTAGAATCCCCACCAGGCCTGGTTCTAATATTTAGCTTAGTCCTTCTTTCTTCACCGGCAGGTCTGTAATGGTGGTGCACTTAAACAGAGTATAACTTTGTAATCCAAGGGATATGAAAATAACTTGTAGGCCACGGCAGTCTATAGGCCTATACACAGCAACAGTATCTAAGCTGGGCTTATGCCCTCTCACCCGCCGGACTACGGATCCAGTCCGGGAAAATCTCCACCGGCCGTGTCACACACTCTCGATCTCTCCAACGATCGGGTCCCCGATCCGACAAGGCGGTAGCTCACAAAGTCAGATGCCACCCAGGCTCGCAGAGGGGAGGATGGAAGGCTCTTCGGTGCAGAGCAAGGCCTCAGGCTTCAGGCCTTGCCCCTCCGACACATCCGCACAGGAGGATCCGTCCGTGAAGTCTCGTGTCGCCAAAGAGACCGAGCCCGGCCCCGCCTCTTCCTTTTATAACCCCTCCCATGAGTCTCTGCGGTGGAACGTCACAACAAGAATGGGGTTATGGGTAATGTAGTTTCTTCCCAATATAGGGGAACACCCCGCTACAGATGCATAAAGTGAAAAAAAAAAAGTCAAATATTCCTTTAAATATCGTACCTGGGGGGTGTCTAAAGTATGCCTGTGAAGTGCCACGTGTTTCCCGTGTTTAGAACTGTCCCTGCACAAAATGACACTTCTAAAGGAAAAAAAAAGCCATTTAAAACTGCTTGCGGCTTTAATGTAATGTCTGGTCCCGGTAATATGGATGAAAATCTTTAAGAAAAATGGCATAGCTACCCCATGACCCCCCCCTACCCCAGCCCATTACCAGCCCCTTTGGGTCTTGTATGGATATTAAGGGGAACCCCGCACATAAAATAAAAAAGGCCCTATATACTCTGAACAGCCGTATACAGGCGGTGCATACAAGACAGGGACTGTAGGTTTGTTCTTATGTAGAATGTGTTTGTAATTTTGAACAGGTACATTGTTGAAGTGTAGCTCCAGCCCAAAAATCTATTTTTAAACTTTTGGGAAAACATAGGTAAGGGTTATCACCCCTGTAACATTTGTTTTGCTGTCTGTGCCCCTGTTCAGAACATTTCACCTCACTTTCCGTCCCAATGACAACTGTTTTTGAAATGTGGTGTTTTTCTTGAAACAAGGATTGCTGATAAAGCATCAGTACAGAGGAGACACCTTTCTCCCATATTTATTCTTACAGGAGAGAATTTTCCTTCCTAGTGGTAGATTTCCTCTCACTTCCTGTTGTCTTCTTGCGTTTGTAAGTTGGATGTTTGAAAGTAGGGACCTGCCGTATATACTCTGCAGAAATAGGCCCCTTAGTTGTTGGTGTTGGCACAACACTGTAAGCACTCACAGTTACTCTTGGTTGGTGCTGGAACGCCCTGCTGTCAACTATTATATCAGGAATTTTAATTACATATAATTGTTGAACAGTGGTAGTAAAAATTGGGCCTTTGATGGTGGTGCTGGTGCCACAACACTGTAAGCCCTGCCAGTTACTCTTGGTGGGTGCAGCAATGGGCCCTGCTGTGAATTATTAGATCAAGAATTGTAATTGCATGCCCCTGTTGAACAGGGGCTGAAAAATTGGGCCTTAGGCACTGGTGGCACAACACTACAACCCCTCACAGATACTGTACTTGGAGCACAGCAATGAGCCCTGTTGCAAAGTATTGCTTCAAAAATTGTAATGACACGCCCCTGTTAAACAGGGGCTGAAAAATTGGGCCTTAGGCACTGGTGGCACAACACTACAACCCCTCACAGATACTGTACTTGGAGCACAGCAATGAGCCCTGTTGCAAAGTATTGCTTCAAAAATTGTAATGACACGCCCCTTTTAAACAGGGGCTGAAAAATTGGGCCTTAGGCACTGGTGCCACAACACTCCAACCCCTCACAGATACTGTACTTGGAGCACAGCAATGAGCCCTATGGCAAATTATTGCTAAAAAAATTGTAATTACACGCCCCTGTAAAACAGGGGCTGAAAAATTGGGCCTTAGCCACTGGTGGCGGCACCCATAAACAAAAATGATCTTCCAAGCTATCATCATCAATCGTATCATTGAGGACTCGGAGGAGGAGGATAGCCAGTCAACATAACAGCACAGGCACTCAGCATCAGCATCAGTCTTGAAGGGATGTGACATGTTAAAATCAATTAGTCTGTTATATCAGCATCAGGTGTGTGGTAGCTGGTGGTGATCCAAGACTGGTTCATCTTGATGAAAGTCAGTCGATCAACCGAGTCGGTGGACAGGCGCACCCTGTGATCCGTGACAAATCCTCCAGCAGCACTGAATGTGCGTTCCGAAAGAACGCTGGATGCAGGACAGGCCAGTAGCTCAATTGCATACTGTGCAAGCTCTGCCCAGTGATCCATCCTCAAGACCCAGTAAGCCAGAGGATTTTCGGTGGGGAAGGTGTCCAAGTCTGACCTTGCCCCTAGATATTCCTGCACCATGTTTATCAGACGCTGGCGATGGTTGCTGGAACCGATCATACTTTGGGGCTGCGGACTAAAGAATTGTCTGAACGCATCGGTCAGACGGCCACCTTCCCCACCGCTCCTTCTTTGACTGGCCGAAGCCTCAGCAACTCGTTGTCCAGGACCAGGAGTTTGTAACCTCCCAGTCTCTGGGAACGCGTTGCACAGACCTTTCTGCAAGGCCTCCCGGAGTTGTCTCATCCTCTGCTCCCTCTGCGACGGTAACATAAGGTCCGCAACCTTACCCTTGTACCGTGGATCAAGGAGAGTGGCCAGCCAGTAATGGTCCCTCTCCTTGATCCGAAGAATACGAGGATCCTTCCGCAGACTTTGCAGGATCAGGGAGGCCATGCAGCGTAGGTTTGCTGAGGCATTCGCTCCGGAGTCCTCTGGGTCACTAAGGACGACATGATCTGCAGCCACCTCCTCCCAGCCACGTACAAGTCCACTGGTTTCTTGGGACTGTAAATCATCCCTAAAAGACTGCTGCTGATGATGCTGAGTGCCAGCCTCCACCTCCATGCTGACACAATCCTCCTCCTCCTCCTCCTCCTCCTCTTCCTGTGCGATGAGTGGGACAGAAGGAACACTGTCTGGGTAAAGGGGGCCTTGAGAGGCAAGGAAGTCCTCCTCTTCCTGCCTCTGTTCTGCCTCAAGTGCCCTGTCCATTATTCCACGCAGCGTGTGCTCCAACAGGTGGACAAGAGGTACAGTGTCACTGATGCATGCACTGTCACTGCTCACCATCCTCGTGGCCTCCTCAAATGGTGCCAGGACAGTGCATGCATCCCTGATCATGCCCCACTGGCGTGGAGAAAAAAAACCAAGCTCCCCTGACCCTGTCCTGGTGCCGTAGTCGCACAGGTACTCATTGATGGCCCTCTGCTGCGTGTGCAGCCGCTGCAGCATGGCCAACGTTGAGTTCCACCTGGTGGGCATGTCACATATAAGGCGGTTCTTGGGCAGGTTCAACTCCTTTTGCAGCTCAGCCAGGCGAGCACTGGCATTATAAGATCTGCGGAAATGCACACAGACTTTCCTGGCCTGCCTCAGGACATCCTGTAAGCCCGGGTACCTGCCCAAGAACCGCTGCACCACCAGGTTAAGGACGTGAGCCACACAGGGCACATGGGTCAGTTGTCCCTGTCGGAGGGCGGAGAGGAGGTTGGTGCCATTGTCGCAAACCACCATTCCTGGCTTAAGCTGGCGTGGCGTCAACCACCTCTCGGCCTGGCCCTGCAGAGCAGACAGGACCTCTGCCCCAGTGTGGCTTCTGTCCCCCAAACACACCAGCGCAAGCACGGCATGGCATCTTTTTGCCTGCGTACTTGCGTAGCCCCGTGAACGGCTACGGAGCACCGCTGGTTCATAGGACAAACCACAGGAAGAGGTCATGGAGGAAGAAGAAGAGGAGGGGGTGGAGGAGAGAGGTGTGTCACAACCAGTAGTAGCATTTTGGAGGCGTGGCGGTGGAACAACCTCCAACACTACTGCACCTTGTCCTGCATCCTTCCCAGCTGCCAAAAGAGTGACCCAATGGGCCGTGAAAGAAAGGTAACGTCCCTGTCCATGCCTGCTGGACCATGAGTCAGCGGTAATATGCACCTTACCGCTGACCGCCCTGTCCAGCGAGGCCAAGACATTGCCTTCCACATGCCGGTAGAGAGCCGGAATAGCCTTCCGTGAGAAAAAGTGGCGTTTGGGAACCTGCCACTGAGGAACCGCACATTGCACAAACTCACGGAAGGGGGCCGAGTCTACCAACTGAAAAGGCAGCAGTTGAAGCGCTAGCAATTTAGCCAAGCTAGCATTCAACCGCTGGGCATGTGGATGGCTGGGAGTGAACTTCTTTCGACGGTCCAGCAGCTGGGGCAGGGAAATTTGCCTGCTAGAATCGGACGTCGGTGTACTGCTAGCAGAGTGGCCGCAAGTACTTGGCTGTGACACACCTAATTCTACACCTTCATTCCTCTCAGTGCATGTTTCAGAGAGGACTGAAGTTATAGTGGGGTTGGAGATCCCAGCTGATGCGGTGCAAGGAGAGGTCCGCTTTGTTCTTTGGTGTGGGTCTTTGAGGTAGGCTTGCCAACGAGCTGCATGGCAGGTCAACATATGTCTGGTCAGGCATGTGGTACCCAAGCGGCTGATGTTTTGGCCACGCGATATACGCTTGAGACATATGTTGCAAACAGCAGCTGTGCGATCTGATGCACTAGCCTCAAAAAAGGCCCACACCAAGGAACTTTTTGAATGACGGGCAGAGGCAGCGCCCTGCACAGGCGGAGCTCTGCGGTGTGATTCCGTCAGTGTACTGCCCTTACGCTGGCCACCAAAGGGCATCCTGCCTCGTTGGAGATGTGCCTCCTCCTCATCCTCCTCCTCCTCCTCTCTCCTATTAGGCACCCACGTGGAGTCAGTGACCTCATCATCCCCTCCCTCCTCATCACTGGAGCCAATCTGGCAGTATGCTGCAGCTGCTGGAACATGACTGCCAGATTGGTGTCCTTCTTGAGCATCCCCTCTGTCTGCTCTCACGCTACTGCCTTCCTGTAGCTGGGTTTCATCATCAGACCCTTCGAAACGCTGGGCATCCTCCTGGAGCATGTACCCAACACTGTGCTCAAACAGTTCGGGGGACTCCTCAGGAGGAGGACATGGTGGGTCTAGGGAAGGAGTGACTGATGATGAGTCTGACATTGATACCAGGGAAGAGGACGCTTTGGCAGCTGCTTTGCCAGTACCCTGAGCCTGGGTGAGAGAGGATGAGGAGGAGGAGGAGGGCTTGGTCATCCACTCTACCAAGTCTTCGGCATGATGTGGCTCAACATGTCCAGCTGCCGAAAAGAAGGACAAGCGTGTCCCATGGCCATGTGCTGATGACAATGCACCGCGCCCACGACCAGCACTGTTGCCCCCAGACACAGAGCCTGCTTGCCCTCTTTTATTGCCTCCTGACTGTCTGCCTCTCCTTGTTTGCCTTCCAGACATTCTAATAGATGGCCTGCAGGGAGATGGGAAAAAAGCAATAAGGGCTACCTTCAGGTGTCCTTCTCTGTCCCTTTACTTAAGGATTTCTAAATATGGTTGAGGATGATTGCTTTTGCACAGAATAGCACAACGACAATTTCCCTGACTGTCCAAAAAACAAGGATTTCAAAGATGGTTGATGAGGAATGCTTTAGCACACTATAGCACAAGGAGAATTCCCCGCACTTTCCTTCTTTGTCCCTAGAAACAAGGACTCGCACAGTGAAAGAAACTGACACTCTCCCTACCTAGAGTTTTCTGTCCCTAGAAAAAAATTTTTTTTAAAGCACACTATAGCACAAGGAGAATTCCCCTCACTTTCCTTCTTTTTTCGTAGAAACAAGGACTCGCACAGTGAAAGAAACTGACACTCTCCCTACCTAGAGTTTTCTGTCCCTAGAAATTTTTTTTTTTTAAAGCACACTATAGCACAAGGAGAATTCCCCTCACTTTCCTTCTTTTTTCCTAGAAACAAGGACTCGCACAGTGAAAGAAACTGACACTCTCCCTACCTAGAGTTTTCTGTCCCTAGAAAAAATGTTTTTTTAAAGCACACTATAGCACAAGGAGAATTCCCCTCACTTTCCTTCTTTTTTCCTAGAAACAAGGACTCGCACGGTGAAAGAAACTGACACTCTCCCTACCTAGAGTTTTCTGTCCCTAGAAATTTTTTTTTTTTAAAGCACACTATAGCACAAGGAGAATTCCCCTCACTTTCCTTCTTTTTTCCTAGAAACAAGGACTCGCACAGTGAAAGAAACTGACACTCTCCCTACCTAGAGTTTTCTGTCCCTAGAAAAAATGTTTTTTTAAAGCACACTATAGCACAAGGAGAATTCCCCTCACTTTCCTTCTTTTTTCCTAGAAACAAGGACTCGCACAGTGAAAGAAACTGACACTCTCCCTACCTAGAGTTTTCTGTCCCTAGAAAAAATGTTTTTTTAAAGCACACTATAGCACAAGGAGAATTCCCCTCACTTTCCTTCTTTTTTCCTAGAAACAAGGACTCGCACAGTGAAAGAAACTGACACTCTCCCTACCTAGAGTTTTCTGTCCCTAGAAAAAATGTTTTTTTAAAGCACACTATAGCACAAGGAGAATTCCCCTCACTTTCCTTCTTTTTTCCTAGAAACAAGGACTCGCACAGTGAAAGAAACTGACACTCTCCCTACCTAGAGTTTTCTGTCCCTAGAAAAAATGTTTTTTTAAAGCACACTATAGCACAAGGAGAATTCCCCTCACTTTCCTTCTTTTTTCCTAGAAACAAGGACTTGCACAGTGAAAGAAACTGACACTCTCCCTACCTAGAGTTTTCTGTCCCTAGAAATTTTTTTTTTTTAAAGCACACTATAGCACAAGGAGAATTCCCCTCACTTTCCTTCTTTTTTCCTAGAAACAAGGACTCGCACAGTGAAAGAAACTGACACTCTCCCTACCTAGAGTTTTCTGTCCCTAGAAAAAATGTTTTTTTAAAGCACACTATAGCACAAGGAGAATTCCCCTCACTTTCCTTCTTTTTTCCTAGAAACAAGGACTCGCACAGTGAAAGAAACTGACACTCTCCCTACCTAGAGTTTTCTGTCCCTAGAAATTTTTTTTTTTTAAAGCACACTATAGCACAAGGAGAATTCCCCTCACTTTCCTTCTTTTTTCCTAGAAACAAGGACTCGCACAGTGAAAGAAACTGACACTCTCCCTACCTAGAGTTTTCTGTCCCTAGAAAAAATGTTTTTTTAAAGCACACTATAGCACAAGGAGAATTCCCCTCACTTTCCTTCTTTTTTCCTAGAAACAAGGACTCGCACAGTGAAAGAAACTGACACTCTCCCTACCTAGAGTTTTCTGTCCCTAGAAAAAATGTTTTTTTAAAGCACACTATAGCACAAGGAGAATTCCCCTCACTTTCCTTCTTTTTTCCTAGAAACAAGGACTCGCACAGTGAAAGAAACTGACACTCTCCCTACCTAGAGTTTTCTGTCCCTAGAATTTTTTTTTTTTTAAAGCACACTATAGCACAAGGAGAATTCCCCTCACTTTCCTTCTTTTTTCCTAGAAACAAGGACTCGCACAGTGAAAGAAACTGACACTCTCCCTACCTAGAGTTTTCTGTCCCTAGAAAAAATGTTTTTTTAAAGCACACTATAGCACAAGGAGAATTCCCCTCACTTTCCTTCTTTTT
Organism: Rana muscosa; assembly: GCA_029206835.1. Lineage (NCBI taxonomy): Eukaryota > Metazoa > Chordata > Amphibia > Anura > Ranidae > Rana > Rana muscosa. Next base: position 23,011,933 of record CM055124.1, on the reverse strand, counting down.
TCCTAGAAACAAGGACTCGCACAGTGAAAGAAACTGACACTCTCCCTACCTAGAGTTTTCTGTCCCTAGAAAAAATGTTTTTTTAAAGCACACTATAGCACAAGGAGAATTCCCCTCACTTTCCTTCTTTTTTCCTAGAAACAAGGACTTGCACAGTGAAAGAAACTGACACTCTCCCTACCTAGAGTTTTCTGTCCCTAGAAATTTTTTTTTTTTAAAGCACACTATAGCACAAGGAGAATTCCCCTCACTTTCCTTCTTTTTTCCTAGAAACAAGGACTCGCACAGTGAAAGAAACTGACACTCTCCCTACCTAGAGTTTTCTGTCCCTAGAAAAAATGTTTTTTTAAAGCACACTATAGCACAAGGAGAATTCCCCTCACTTTCCTTCTTTTTTCCTAGAAACAAGGACTCGCACAGTGAAAGAAACTGACACTCTCCCTACCTAGAGTTTTCTGTCCCTAGAATTTTTTTTTTTTAAAGCACACTATAGCACAAGGAGAATTCCCCTCACTTTCCTTCTTTTTTCCTAGAAACAAGGACTCGCACAGTGAAAGAAACTGACACTCTCCCTACCTAGAGTTTTCTGTCCCTAGAAAAAATGTTTTTTTAAAGCACACTATAGCACAAGGAGAATTCCCCTCACTTTCCTTCTTTTTTCCTAGAAACAAGGACTCGCACAGTGAAAGAAACTGACACTCTCCCTACCTAGAGTTTTCTGTCCCTAGAAAAAATGTTTTTTTAAAGCACACTATAGCACAAGGAGAATTCCCCTCACTTTCCTTCTTTTTTCCTAGAAACAAGGACTCGCACAGTGAAAGAAACTGACACTCTCCCTACCTAGAGTTTTCTGTCCCTAGAAAAAATGTTTTTTTAAAGCACACTATAGCACAAGGAAAATTCCCCTCACTTTCCTTCTTTTTTCCTAGAAACAAGGACTTGCACAGTGAAAGAAACTGACACTCTCCCTACCTAGAGTTTTCTGTCCCTAGAAATTTTTTTTTTTTAAAGCACACTATAGCACAAGGAGAATTCCCCTCACTTTCCTTCTTTTTTCCTAGAAACAAGGACTCGCACAGTGAAAGAAACTGACACTCTCCCTACCTAGAGTTTTCTGTCCCTAGAAAAAATGTTTTTTTAAAGCACACTATAGCACAAGGAGAATTCCCCTCACTTTCCTTCTTTTTTCCTAGAAACAAGGACTCGCACAGTGAAAGAAACTGACACTCTCCCTACCTAGAGTTTTCTGTCCCTAGAATTTTTTTTTTTTTAAAGCACACTATAGCACAAGGAGAATTCCCCTCACTTTCCTTCTTTTTTCCTAGAAACAAGGACTCGCACAGTGAAAGAAACTGACACTCTCCCTACCTAGAGTTTTCTGTCCCTAGAAAAAATGTTTTTTTAAAGCACACTATAGCACAAGGAGAATTCCCCTCACTTTCCTTCTTTTTTCCTAGAAACAAGGACTCGCACAGTGAAAGAAACTGACACTCTCCCTACCTAGAGTTTTCTGTCCCTAGAAAAAATGTTTTTTTAAAGCACACTATAGCACAAGGAGAATTCCCCTCACTTTCCTTCTTTTTTCCTAGAAACAAGGACTTGCACAGTGAAAGAAACTGACACTCTCCCTACCTAGAGTTTTCTGTCCCTAGAATTTTTTTTTTTTTAAAGCACACTATAGCACAAGGAGAATTCCCCTCACTTTCCTTCTTTTTTCCTAGAAACAAGGACTCGCACAGTGAAAGAAACTGACACTCTCCCTACCTAGAGTTTTCTGTCCCTAGAAAAAATGTTTTTTTAAAGCACACTATAGCACAAGGAGAATTCCCCTCACTTTCCTTCTTTTTTCCTAGAAACAAGGACTCGCACAGTGAAAGAAACTGACACTCTCCCTACCTAGAGTTTTCTGTCCCTAGAAATTTTTTTTTTTTAAAGCACACTATAGCACAAGGAGAATTCCCCTCACTTTCCTTCTTTTTTCCTAGAAACAAGGACTCGCACAGTGAAAGAAACTGACACTCTCCCTACCTAGAGTTTTCTGTCCCTAGAAAAAATGTTTTTTTAAAGCACACTATAGCACAAGGAGAATTCCCCTCACTTTCCTTCTTTTTTCCTAGAAACAAGGACTCGCACAGTGAAAGAAACTGACACTCTCCCTACCTAGAGTTTTCTGTCCCTAGAAAAAATGTTTTTTTAAAGCACACTATAGCACAAGGAGAATTCCCCTCACTTTCCTTCTTTTTTCCTAGAAACAAGGACTCGCACAGTGAAAGAAACTGACACTCTCCCTACCTAGAGTTTTCTGTCCCTAGAATTTTTTTTTTTTTAAAGCACACTATAGCACAAGGAGAATTCCCCTCACTTTCCTTCTTTTTTCCTAGAAACAAGGACTCGCACAGTGAAAGAAACTGACACTCTCCCTACCTAGAGTTTTCTGTCCCTAGAAAAAATGTTTTTTTAAAGCACACTATAGCACAAGGAGAATTCCCCTCACTTTCCTTCTTTTTTCCTAGAAACAAGGACTCGCACAGTGAAAGAAACTGACACTCTCCCTACCTAGAGTTTTCTGTCCCTAGAAAATTTTTTTTTTTAAAGCACACTATAGCACAAGGAGAATTCCCCTCACTTTCCTTCTTTTTTCCTAGAAACAAGGACTCGCACAGTGAAAGAAACTGACACTCTCCCTACCTAGAGTTTTCTGTCCCTAGAAAAAATGTTTTTTTAAAGCACACTATAGCACAAGGAGAATTCCCCTCACTTTCCTTCTTTTTTCCTAGAAACAAGGACTCGCACAGTGAAAGAAACTGACACTCTCCCTACCTAGAGTTTTCTGTCCCTAGAAAAAATGTTTTTTTAAAGCACACTATAGCACAAGGAGAATTCCCCTCACTTTCCTTCTTTTTTCCTAGAAACAAGGACTCGCACAGTGAAAGAAACTGACACTCTCCCTACCTAGAGTTTTCTGTCCCTAGAAATTTTTTTTTTTTAAAGCACACTATAGCACAAGGAGAATTCCCCTCACTTTCCTTCTTTTTTCCTAGAAACAAGGACTCGCACAGTGAAAGAAACTGACACTCTCCCTACCTAGAGTTTTCTGTCCCTAGAAATTTTTTTTTTTTAAAGCACACTATAGCACAAGGAGAATTCCCCTCACTTTCCTTCTTTTTTCCTAGAAACAAGGACTCGCACAGTGAAAGAAACTGACACTCTCCCTACCTAGAGTTTTCTGTCCCTAGAAAAAATGTTTTTTTAAAGCACACTATAGCACAAGGAGAATTCCCCTCACTTTCCTTCTTTTTTCCTAGAAACAAGGACTCGCACAGTGAAAGAAACTGACACTCTCCCTACCTAGAGTTTTCTGTCCCTAGAATTTTTTTTTTTTTAAAGCACACTATAGCACAAGGAGAATTCCCCTCACTTTCCTTCTTTTTTCCTAGAAACAAGGACTCGCACAGTGAAAGAAACTGACACTCTCCCTACCTAGAGTTTTCTGTCCCTAGAAAAAATGTTTTTTTAAAGCACACTATAGCACAAGGAGAATTCCCCTCACTTTCCTTCTTTTTTCCTAGAAACAAGGACTCGCACAGTGAAAGAAACTGACACTCTCCCTACCTAGAGTTTTCTGTCCCTAGAAAAAATGTTTTTTTAAAGCACACTATAGCACAAGGAGAATTCCCCTCACTTTCCTTCTTTTTTCCTAGAAACAAGGACTTGCACAGTGAAAGAAACTGACACTCTCCCTACCTAGAGTTTTCTGTCCCTAGAATTTTTTTTTTTTTTAAAGCACACTATAGCACAAGGAGCATTCCCCTCACTTTCCTTCTTTTTTCCTAGAAACAAGGACTCGCACAGTGAAAGAAACTGACACTCTCCCTACCTAGAGTTTTCTGTCCCTAGAAAAAATGTTTTTTTAAAGCACACTATAGCACAAGGAGAATTCCCCTCACTTTCCTTCTGTTTTCCTAGAAACAAGGACTCGCACAGTGAAAGAAACTGACACTCTCCCTACCTAGAGTTTTCTGTCCCTAGAAATTTTTTTTTTTTAAAGCACACTATAGCACAAGGAGAATTCCCCTCACTTTCCTTCTTTTTTCCTAGAAACAAGGACTCGCACAGTGAAAGAAACTGACACTCTCCCTACCTAGAGTTTTCTGTCCCTAGAAAAAATGTTTTTTTAAAGCACACTATAGCACAAGGAGAATTCCCCTCACTTTCCTTCTTTTTTCCTAGAAACAAGGACTCGCACAGTGAAAGAAACTGACACTCTCCCTACCTAGAGTTTTCTGTCCCTAGAAAAAATGTTTTTTTAAAGCACACTATAGCACAAGGAGAATTCCCCTCACTTTCCTTCTTTTTTCCTAGAAACAAGGACTCGCACAGTGAAAGAAACTGACACTCTCCCTACCTAGAGTTTTCTGTCCCTAGAAATTTTTTTTTTTTTAAAGCACACTATAGCACAAGGAGAATTCCCCTCACTTTCCTTCTTTTTTCCTAGAAACAAGGACTCGCACAGTGAAAGAAACTGACACTCTCCCTACCTAGAGTTTTCTGTCCCTAGAAAAAATGTTTTTTTAAAGCACACTATAGCACAAGGAGAATTCCCCTCACTTTCCTTCTTTTTTCCTAGAAACAAGGACTCGCACAGTGAAAGAAACTGACACTCTCCCTACCTAGAGTTTTCTGTCCCTAGAAAAAATGTTTTTTTAAAGCACACTATAGCACAAGGAGAATTCCCCTCACTTTCCTTCTTTTTTCCTAGAAACAAGGACTCGCACAGTGAAAGAAACTGACACTCTCCCTACCTAGAGTTTTCTGTCCCTAGAAATTTTTTTTTTTTAAAGCACACTATAGCACAAGGAGAATTCCCCTCACTTTCCTTCTTTTTTCCTAGAAACAAGGACTCGCACAGTGAAAGAAACTGACACTCTCCCTACCTAGAGTTTTCTGTCCCTAGAAAAAATGTTTTTTTAAAGCACACTATAGCACAAGGAGAATTCCCCTCACTTTCCTTCTTTTTTCCTAGAAACAAGGACTCGCACAGTGAAAGAAACTGACACTCTCCCTACCTAGAGTTTTCTGTCCCTAGAATTTTTTTTTTTTTAAAGCACACTATAGCACAAGGAGAATTCCCCTCACTTTCCTTCTTTTTTCCTAGAAACAAGGACTCGCACAGTGAAAGAAACTGACACTCTCCCTACCTAGAGTTTTCTGTCCCTAGAAAAAATGTTTTTTTAAAGCACACTATAGCACAAGGAGAATTCCCCTCACTTTCCTTCTTTTTTCCTAGAAACAAGGACTCGCACAGTGAAAGAAACTGACACTCTCCCTACCTAGAGTTTTCTGTCCCTAGAAAAAATGTTTTTTTAAAGCACACTATAGCACAAGGAGAATTCCCCTCACTTTCCTTCTTTGTCCCTAGAAACAAGGACTCGCACAGTAAAACACACTGACACTCTCCCTACCTATCCTTCTCTTTCCCTAAACTAAAGGAATCCAGGTTAAGTAAGAAAGAAATAAATGTCACTGTCCCTGCCTATGCTTGTCTTTCCCTGCTCCGGAACACACTACACTAGGCCGCCGTGCTGGCGGCCTTTTATAGTGTGGGGCGTGTACTAAACACCCTCAGCAATAATTGGCCACAGGCATCCTGCCTGTGGCCAATCATTGCTCTCCTCGCTGCCGGCGCTGTGATTGGCCAAGCATGCGGGGTCACAGTGCATGCTTGGCCAATCACAGCGCCTGGATGACACTGCGATGGCGTAGTGCATTGTGGGCCGTTCGCGTCACTCGAATTTGGCGCGAACGGCCCAAATCGTTCGATCTTCGTCGAACGATCGAACAGCCGATGTTCGAGTCGAACGTATGTTCGACTCGAACACGAAGCTCATCCCTAACTGGCACTAACCTGACGCTGCCTGGGGTGTGACGCAGACCCTCTCTGACGCTAAAACCTAATGATATCACCCGCCGGGCGATCAGGGGGTTAAACCTTTATTGGGTTATATACGGCGGGTGCCCTGACACTATAAAAAGCAAACTAACTAACCAGCGTCACCCGTAACACTTATATGATGATCACTGGTGAAAGGGTTAACTAGGGGCAATTAGGGGGTTAAAACCTTTATTAGGTAATATATGGGGGTACCTGACGCTATATAAAAACCTGACGGCGAACCTAAAAAAAAATTACTGGCTACCTATCGGCATCACCGACACTAAGACAACGATCATAAAAACGATCGCTTAGCGACAGTGGTGATAGGGGGTGAAAGGGTTACCTGGGGGGCGATCAGGGGGTTAAACCTTTATTAGATAATATATGGGGGTACCTGACGCTATAAAAACCTGCGGCGCACCTAAAAAAAATTACTGGCTACCGAACTGCATCACCGACGCTAAGACAGCGATCAGAAAAATGATCGCTTAGCGACAGTGGTGATAGGGGGTGAAAGGGTTACCTGGGGGGCGATCAAGGGGGTTAAACCTTTATTAGGTAATATATTGGGGTACCTGACGCTATAAAAACCTGCAGCGAACCTAAAAAAAATTACTGGCTACCGATCTGCATCACCGACGCTAAGACAGCGATCAGAAAAATTATCGCTTAGTGACAGTGGTGATAGGGGGTGAAAGGGTTACCTGGGGGGCGATCAAGGGGGTTAAACCTTTATTAGGTAATATATGGGGGTACCCGACGCTATAAAAACCTGCGGCGAACCTAAAAAAAATTACTGGCTAACGATCAGCATCACCGACGCTAAGACCGATCAGAAAAATGATCGCATAGCGATGGCGGTGCTAGGGGGTGAAAGGGTTACCTGGGGGGTGATCAAGGGGGTTAAACCTTTATTAGGTAATATATGGGGGTACCCGACGCTATAAAATCCTGCGGCGAACCTAAAAAAAATTACTGGCTGCCGATCAGCATCGCCGACGCTAAGACATCGATCAGAAAAATTATCGCTTAGTGACAGTGGTGATAGGGGGTGAAAGGGTTACCTGGGGGGCGATCAAGGGGGTTAAACCTTTATTAGGTAATATATGGGGGTACCCGACGCTATAAAAACCTGCGGCGAACCTAAAAAAAATTACTAGCTACCGATCAGCATCACCGACGCTAAGACATCGATCAGAAAAATGATCGCATAGCGACGGCGGTGCTAGGGGGTGAAAGGGTTATCTGGGGGGTGATCAGGGGGTTAAACCTTTATTAGGGGGGGTTAGGGGGCTACACTGGACCTAAAACTAAATGTAGTGACACTTTTACAGTCACAAATGTCACTGATTGCAGTGATCACTAAATAAATGGTCACTGCAATCAGTGACACTGTGACTGGGGGCTGGGGGGTGATCTGGGGGGGCCTGGGGGGGCGATTTATGTGCCTATGTGTCCTGGTGTCAGTGTAGTGTTGTGTGCACTAACCTGCATCTTCTCCTGTACGGCGCTCGGTATATGTGAGCGCCGCAGGAGAGATGACATCACTTCCTCCTGCCTGGCAGGCAGGGGAAGCTCTCTCATTCGCCGGGAGCGATCGAGAGGGGGGGGCCGGAATCGAACGGCCGTCCCCTCATGCCGGATCGCTCCCGAAGGTAAAACGACCACCCACTGTAAAGAAGGGGGGTCCGATCGGACCCCCCAACTATACAAAGGCAATCACGTATATGTACGTGATTCTGCCTGTCGGTGCCATTCTGCCGACGTATATATACAGTGGGCGGTCGTTAAGTGGTTAATAAGAAATTATTAATTGAAAAATAAGGAATTATTACTTATATTTAAAATGAGTTGAGTGAATAATGTGAAAATATATCTGTCTAGATTTGAAGCATATGGATTATATACAAATATTGAAAAAATCTTTAATTGTAACCTATACAGCACCGACTCTCAACCGTGCATCACACACTGGGTTTACATAGCAGATGTTACTAAGCATTATTAATGAACGCATTCACGTCAGTTTCTACGTTCAACCCATAAGGTGAGTAGGTCTTCAACCGATAAATCCAGGCCATTTCTAGTCTAGAAATTTCTCTAACTAAGTTACTCCCCCTCCAGTTAGGTTTAAATGTATCGATACCCAAGAAGAGGGTGTTTGAGGTTTTTTTTTCATGCTTAAGCAGATAATGTTTTGACACGGAATGGTTCTTAAAACCTGTCAGAATATTTGTTATGTGCTCGTTGAGTCGCACCTGAAGTGGGCGTTTTGTCCGTCCCACATACTGCAGGCCACATGGGCACTGCAGCAGGTACACAACACCGGTAGAGGCACATGTGATACAGGGTTTGATGGCATGTTGTGACCCTGTAGCAGTTGAAGTAAACATAGTCGTTCGCCTATCACGATTTGAATTCAAAGAGCACACTCTGCATCTCCTGCATTTATAGTACCCTGTAAGTTGGTCAAAGAAACCCCTCCCATTGCTGGGGGGATTCACAACTCCAGGGGCAATGCGATTTTTTAAAGATTGAACCCCTCTAAAAATCACCCTCGGCCTATCGGTGAGTACATCTTTTAACACATTATCATTGGCCACAATATGCCAATGCTTCCCCACTAGCTGTTTAATAGCCTTATGCTGGGTAGAGTAAGTGGTGATAAAGGGTACTCCAAGTGGGAATTGGCCACCCTCCTGTGGACCCCGTTCCACCAACAAATCTTCTCTTGTAGTATTTTTAACTACATCCAAAGACTCCTGCAGGGCATCCGCCCTATAACCTTTTTCCAGGAAACGGCCTGTCAGAACCTCGGCCTGTTTCAGGAATTCCTGGTAATCAGAGCAGTTCCTCCTAAGCCTTAGAAATTGGCTCTTTGGAACCGCTCTGAGCCATGGTGCATGATGGCAACTCCCGACAGGAATAAAGGAATTCTTGTTGGTTTCTTTAAAAAAAGTAGATGTTACAAAATTGCCACCTTTAATGCATATCCGTAAGTCCAAATATTGGACTTCAGTTTGGCTCGCCACATATTTCAACTCTATGTTCCTCTGGTTGTTGTTCAGAGTGGACATAAAATCTATTAGACCCTGATGTGGTCCATCCCATAGGAGGAGGATGTCATCAATATACCTAGCCCAAAAGGCTACCTGAGGTCTGGCCCCGGACCAGATGACATCCTCCTCCCATCTGGCCATAAAAAGGTTCGCCAGACTCGGGGCATACTTTGCTCCCATTGCAACTCCGGTATCCTGCCTGTAGAAATTGCCATTGAACCAAAAATAATTCGAGGCGGCAGAAAACTCCAAAAGGGCCATCAGGAATTCAATCTGCCGGGATGGAAGACCCGAATCCCTTTCCAAGTAAAATCGTACCGCCTTCGAAACCCAAATCGTGAGGAATGATGGTATATAGGGACGTGACGTCCACTGTTACCATCCACATACCCTCCTTGGGTCTAATATCTGCCAAAAGATTCATAACATGCCTTGAGTCTTTAGTATATGATGTGTGAGGGGGTTAGCTCGGCAGCGGGTGTGTGTGACCCCCGGGATGGGCTCCCCACACAAAAACAGGCCCAGCAAACGGAGGTTGTGGTTTTCAAAATCAAAAAGGTGCGGTTTATTTTCTATTTACAGTGACAAAACACAGCAAAGCAAAAGAAACATAAATAAAATAAATCCTGGTCAACTTGACCTCTGACTAAACATACAGGTTTCCTAACTAACAACTGGGATCAGCCTAGTGCTGTCCTAGTCCCTAAGTCCCTGGTTTTAAATGTCCAAGCAAATAGCCACACAGGCTTTGTCTCACCGCACAGGGGTTCACTCTCCCTAGACAGTCCACACAGGTCTGGTTCCAGGCATGAGCTAACACCTAATGAATCTGGGAGTTCTTATAGAGGCCTAAATGAGCTGACAAGCTTCAGCTGGTCTCATCAACTCCCTGTCTGCACGACGCCCCACACTCTCCCTAGAGGTATGAGTCATCCATGAGCCCACTAGCCTCAGCTGGGCTTATACAACTCTCCACCTAGTTGTATAAGTCGGCGTAAAGCCTGAATCTGGGCGAAATATATCTACCCCCCGGATGCAACCAGGTGACTTTACCTTCCTGCTGTCACATACCCCCCCCTCTTGTTTTAACCTCGGGGTTGGAACACCAGCAATCAGGCATTCATGTACTCGAGACAAAGCATCCACATTCCCCATTTGAACGCCAGGGCGATGCTTTACTGTGAAGTTGAATTCCTGGAGGGCCAGGAACCACCTATTCACTCTTCTATTTGTTTCCTTGTTTTGAGCCATCCACTTTAACGGAGCGTGATCCGTAACCATGTCAAAGTGCCTACCTAGCAGGTAGTACCGAAGGGAATCTAGAGCCCACTTCACCGCTAAACACTCCTTTTCAACGGTGGCGTAATTTACCTCATGGGACTTCAACTTCCTGCTGAGGTAAATGACTGGGTGCTCTTCCCCGTTCCAGACCTGGGACAATACTGCTCCTAACCCCACATCTGACGCATCACTTTGTACGACAAAGTCTTTAGAGAAGTTGGGTGAGTACAACACTGGCTGGCTACATAAGGCTTGTTTCAAGAATTGGAATGCTGCCTCAGCCTCGGGGGTCCATTTAATCATGACCGACCCTTTCCCCTTCGTCAGGTTGGTTAGGGGCACAGCCTTAGAAGCAAAGTGGGGAATGAATCGCCGATAATACCCAGCGATTCCCAGAAAGGCTCGTACCTGCTTCTTGCTGTTGAGACGTGGCCAACTCTGGATGGCCTCGACTTTGTTGAGTTGGGGTTTTATTACTCCCCTCCCAATGGTGTACCCAAGATATTTGGCCTCCTCCTGCCCAATGGTACACTTCTTGGGGTTAGCCGTAAACCCCGCTTCCCGAACAGAGTCCAGGACTGCTTGCACTTTTGGCAGATGTGAGGCCCAATCTGTGCTATGGACAATTACGTCATCCAGGTAAGCCGCAGCATACTTCCGATGGGGCCTCAGCATCTGGTCCATTTTCCGCTGGAATGTGGCCGGCGCATTCTGTAACCCGAACGGCATTCTTTTATATTGGAACGCCCCGTCTGGGGTTACAAATGCGGTTTTCTCTTTGGCCGACTTGGCCAGGGGGATTTGCCAATACCCTTTTGTGAGGTCAAGAGTCGTCATGTATCGGGCTGTTCCCAGCCGGTCGATCAACTCATCTATACGTGGCATGGGGTAGGTGTCAAATTTTGTAACTTTGTTCAACTGACGAAAATCGTTACAAAATCGCCAGCTCCCATCCGGTTTAGGCACCAACACAATGGGACTAGACCAATCACTTTGGGACTCCTCTATCACCCCTAAGTTCAGCATTTTCTGTACTTCCTCCCGTATTGCCTCCCGTCGGGCCTCTGGGATCCGATAGGGTTTTAACTTCACCCTTTCACCGGGCGGGGTAATGATGTCATGCTCTACCCCAGATGTTTGTCCCGGCAGCTCAGAGAATACCTCCTTGTTGCGAAGCACAAACTCCTTAACCTCCTGTTGTTGGGGTTGTGACAAGGTGGCTGCTATTCCAACCTCAGGAATCACGCAACCAGTTTGAGCTGGTGACCAAGTGTCTGCGACTAGGGACTCTCTATCCCTCCAGGCTTTCAACAGATTAACGTGATAGATCTGTTCGGGCTTTCGCCTTCCTGGTTGTCTGACCTTGTAATTCACTTCGCTCACTTTTTCCATTATCTCATAGGGGCCTTGCCATTTGGCAAGGAATTTACTTTCAACCGTAGGGACAAGTACCAGTATCCTATCCCCCGGGGAAAAGGTACGGGTCTTGGCTCCACGGTTGTACACTCTCTGCTGTGCTAACTGCGCTTGGGCCAAATGTTCCTTCATGATGGGCATTACCTGTGCAATTCGGTCTTGCATCAGGGCGACATGCTCAATCACACTCCTGTGGGGAGAACTCTCACTTTCCCAAGTTTCCTTGGCAATATCCAACAGCCCTCTTGGGTGTCTCCCATACAGTAACTCAAAGGGGGAGAATCCCGTAGAGGATTGGGGCACCTCCCTAATAGCAAACATCAGATAAGGAAGTAGACAGTCCCAATCCTTTCCATCTCTATCCACCACTTTCTTCAACATTTGTTTTAGGGTTTTGTTGAATCTTTCAACCAGCCCATCGGTTTGGGGGTGATACACAGATGTACGTAATTGCGTCACTTTGAACAATTTACACAGCTCCTTCATAACCCGGGACATAAAGGGTGTACCTTGGTCCGTAAGCAGTTCTTTACAAATACCCACCCGGCTAAACACAAGAGATAGCTCTTTGGCTATGGTTTTGGCCGAGGTATTTCGGAGAGGGATCGCTTCTGGATAACGGGTGGCATAGTCCATTATAACTAATATGTACTGGTGCCCCCTAGCGGACTTGATTATAGGCCCTACCAAATCCATGGCGATCCTCTCAAACGGGACCTCAATGATGGGTAGAGGGACCAGCGGGCTACGGAAATGTGGCATCGGGGCCGACCTCTGACACACAGGGCAGGAGGAACAATAGTTTTCTATGTCCTTCATCACCCCCGGCCAATAGAATCTCTGTAATACCCTCTCTCGGGTTTTCTCTGTCCCCAGATGACCTCCAAGAATGTGCCCATGGGCCAACTCCAACACCAACTTCCTGTAAGGTTTGGGCACCACAAGCTGCTCAACGGTTTCTTCTGCCCTTTTTGCCACCCGATACAGTAGGTCCTTCTCTACGCTGAAGTATGGGTAAGTGCAGGTATTATCTGGGTTCACTAACTCGCCATCTATTTTCACTACGTTTTCCCGTGCCTTTATTAGGGCGGGGTCTTTCAACTGTTCTGTGGCAAAGTTTTCCCTGTGAACCTCAAGATCAGAAAACTCCACAGACGGTAGGTTTTCGTCTGAGGAGGTGGGCTCCTCTCCAGTTTCTTGAGTCTCCCCTGCCAATACTGATAAGGGAAATTCCGGAGAGTCCTCACCACTCTCAGGGGAGTTCTGGCTATCACATTCCTGGTACATAGGGGCACCAGTGGGGGGCTCAGGATCATCCCACAGTTCCCAGAACTTCGGAAAATCCCTTCCCACAATGGCGTCATGCGGTAACTGAGATACTAAGCCCACTGGATGAGAGAGGGTACCTTTGGGGGTCTCGAAACACACTGTAGTCACTGGATACTCTCGGGTGTCCCCATGCACACAAATAACAGCTACCTTGCTATTCCCAAAGACCTCTGTTTTAACTAACTCAGCCTTTATCAGGGTCACAAGGCTACCTGAATCCAGCAATACCACAACATTTCTACCATTAACACACATTTTGCATAAATGTTTCTCAGTTCCTCGAATGGCAGTGCATGCGACTGTCGCACACAGCGACTGACGTCTGCCCGTCAGAAAGTCACACTGCATGGGTTCCTCCACAACCGGGCAATTGGCTGCAATATGTCCCGCTTGCCGGCAGCGGTAGCAAACGATCCTTCTTGCCGCCTCTTGAGCCGCTGATTTCCCAGGCTGTTCTCGCCAAACTTGGGGTAGAGCTCCCACCCTCTCACTCTCTCCACCCTCACCCCTTGGAATCCTCTTATCCGCCCCTGGGGATGGTCTGGTCTTAGGGTGGAAAGTCTGAGTGTCTCTGGAAGAGGCCGTCAGGTTCTCTGTAGCCAAGTATTTCTCCACACGATCCACAAGACCATCGGCCGTCTCTGGGTCTCCATGGCTTACCCACTTTTGGATGGCAGTAGGAAGAGCTCTCAAAAACCGATCCATTACAACACGTTCCACAATCTTTGGTGCGGACAAAGTCTCTGGCTGTAGCCACTTTCTGCTCAGGTGAATGAGATCATACATTTGAGACCTGGGGGGTTTTCCAAGCTGGAAAGTCCAGTTATGCACACGCTGAGCCCGGACAGCCTGGGTGACACCCAGCCTTGCCAAAATTTCAGCTTTTAGCATCACATAGTCTTTTGCTTGGTTAGGCTCTAGGTCATAGTAAGCTTTCTGCGATTCACCAGTTAACAGAGGAGCCACCAGTCCAGCCCACTGCTCCTCAGGCCACTTTTCTCTTTCAGCGGTCCTTTCAAATGTGGTCAAAAATACCTCTGGATCATCCTCTCCAGTCATTTTTGTCAATAAACGACTCACCCCAAAGGACGCGGTATTAGTGGGACGGCTTTCCTCACTGGTCTGCGGACGTTGCTGCATTACTGCTTCCATTTGTTGTAGTCTCTGCTCTTGCTTCTGTAACAGGTCTATGAAGCGGGCCTCAGATTGCTGCTGGGCTTGTTGCTGAGCTTCCAGACTCTGTTGGTGAGCTTGCTGCTGGGCTGCAAGGCTCTGTTGATGAGCTTGCTGCTGGGCTGCAAGGCTCCTTTGCAAACCTGCATTTGTCTGCTGTTGATTGGCATTTGCTAGAGCCAGCTGTTTCAGTATCTCCTCCATGCTGGCTTAAAAAAAACTGCCACTGGTTCTCCACCAACTGTGAGGGGGTTAGCTCGGCAGCGGGTGTGTGTGACCCCCGGGATGGGCTCCCCACACAAAAACAGGCCCAGCAAACGGAGGTTGTGGTTTTCAAAATCAAAAAGGTGCGGTTTATTTTCTATTTACAGTGACAAAACACAGCAAAGCAAAAGAAACATAAATAAAATAAATCCTGGTCAACTTGACCTCTGACTAAACATACAGGTTTCCTAACTAACAACTGGGATCAGCCTAGTGCTGTCCTAGTCCCTAAGTCCCTGGTTTTAAATGTCCAAGCAAATAGCCACACAGGCTTTGTCTCACCGCACAGGGGTTCACTCTCCCTAGACAGTCCACACAGGTCTGGTTCCAGGCATGAGCTAACACCTAATGAATCTGGGAGTTCTTATAGAGGCCTAAATGAGCTGACAAGCTTCAGCTGGTCTCATCAACTCCCTGTCTGCACGACGCCCCACACTCTCCCTAGAGGTATGAGTCATCCATGAGCCCACTAGCCTCAGCTGGGCTTATACAACTCTCCACCTAGTTGTATAAGTCGGCGTAAAGCCTGAATCTGGGCGAAATATATCTACCCCCCTGGATGCAACCAGGTGACTTTACCTTCCTGCTGTCACAGATGGTATATTCCGCACCAAAGGCTGCAAAAAGAAATCAATGTATCTGCCCACCCGGGACGTGATAGAGTCGATCCCACTAACTATGGGGCGTCCCGGGGGGCAGACTGGATCTTTATGCAGTTTTGGCAAATAGTAGATTGTGGGTGTACGAGGGGCCTTAGGAATAAGAAACAACCTCTCTTTGGGAGTGAGGATCCCTTCATAAAAACCCTTTGCCACCAAGAGTTCCAAGTCCCTAACATATTTGACCTTAGGATCAGTGGACAACAATGTATAGGTGTTGGTGTCATCCACTATTCTATGCAACTCAGCCAAGTAGTCATCCTTATCTAGGATAACAATCCCCCCCCCCCCCTTATCGGCCGGTCTAATGACAAGTTCTTTATTTCTACAGAGAGAATCCAATCCCTCTTGTAATGTCTTATTTAGCCTAGCCTTTTTAACCTCCATAGCATCTAAATCCCTTAATAGAACATCACGGAAAATATTGAGGGAGGGTGCCAAAACCCCAGGGGGGTTAAATAAGGATGCGTTGGCCAACCCTGAATGAACATAGTTGTTTGAAACAACCTGCTCGGTCCTTACAATACCTGCCATATATCTTTTAATGTTTAATTTCCTAATGAACCTATGGATGTCCATGTAGGTATGAAATTTGTCCAAACTTTTGGGTGGCGCAAATTTAAGGCCTTGGTCCAAAAGAAGTTTCTCAGATTCTGTCAACACCTGTTTGTTCAAATTAAAAAAGCCCTGACCAGTTACACTTTGGGTCGTTTTTGTTGTTCTCGACCGCCTCCCCCCTCTGGTTCCTCTCCTCTTTCGCCTAACCGTTTTACTCCTTTTGTAGGTTTGTGAAAACCCCAATTATTGTGCACATTTTGCCCCCCTGTACCTCGGGGGGGGAGTGATGGTCCAGACTGAGATTGATGGCACAATGGACTATGGTTCAGTCCATCATATGATGGAAAATAATGTGAACCATTAGATCCATAATTCATATCTGGCACCTCCATATCTCTCAAAGGGAAGAAAGAATTCTGAACAGGAACACTATAATCCCACCCAGAGGCTCACTCCCCTTGGAGGTAAGAAGGGGATAGGGAACCGAAATCTGGGTCTCGCCTCCAACCTTCCATATGGTCGGTATAGGGGCCACCCCCCCTCTGGCTCCCATAACCCCCACCCCTCCCTCGGGGGTTCTTACCCCTGGGTCTCATAGGAGGATCATAATAATGGGAAGAAGCATTAGTGGTGCCACCCACTTGTCCTGATCTAGAGGGACAAGGGGGGCCACCCTGATTGGATGGTAAAGAACCACCTCTAGGCCCACTCACACCTCGTCTTGGTGACTGATAGAGGTGTTGGCCCATAGTCCTATTGGGTGGACCTCTTCTAGGGCCCCCAGAGGGCACCGGGGCCTGACCTTTATTACTTGGGCCCGGTGTTACCGGACCCGAAGTTTCCATTTCCCCGCTATTCCTAATGGCTTCCTCCTCCAATAGTTTTTTCTGCCAGTTAAAAACTATATTGCCATGGTAATCCGCAAGGTCCCTATTATACTTCTTTTTCTTCCAAACACACAATAGCTTAACAAACAACGTTGATCACCACGGCTGGCTTGCAGTGCACAGGTTAATATAGTGTTCCCTGATAGGGCCTGGGGTGGAGCCATGCTTGGAGGAGAGTTTATTTAAGCAGCCAGGTGAGAGTGGCTGGCCTCTAAGGTGAACACATGGGGAAGGGGTAAGCTGAGAGACAAACATTACTGCATAACCATGACAATTTGAATGTGCAGCATTAAACGATGCAATAATTTGCAGCGTGAGGAATGTGCTATCTCCATTACGAACGCTAGTTTTACCAGAACAAGCGGCTCCCCTCTCATACTTGATTCTGAGCATGCGCGTTTTTTTAGCCCTCGGGAAAGCATACACATGACCGGTTTTCACGACGGGAAAAAATCCACAGAGAATCTCGGTGGGAAAATAGAGAACCAGCTCTTTTTTTCCCGCCGCGATTCGTGGCAGTTTTCATGTCGGGAAAACTGCGATGGAGCATACACACAGCCGGTTTTCCCAGCAAAACGCTCTCATGGCAGTTTTCCTGCCGGGAAAACTGGTCGTATGTACGAGGCATTACTGTTCACTTTCACCATCGCAGCAGTGCGCTCTTTCTCTGATTCAAACCCCCTCACATGCGCTTTTTCTCTGCTGATGTAGTAGCTCTGAGCTCAGCCTTTGTGAGATCGCTCCTCTGATGTACATAAATAGCCTATACTTGTAACAAGGGCATGATTCCACTTTGCCCCTTACCTACAAATGCATTTTTTTAGTACAGGGGAAATATGCCTTTTAAGGGCTAATCCGAGTTACAATGCGTGTGATAATGCATTTCTCAATATGTGTATACCGTACATATACTGTACAGGGGTTGGACAAAAATATGGAAACACCAGCTAAAAGAACAAAATTGTTACCTAATATGGTGTTGGACTGCCTTTGGCATCCAAGACGGCCTGAATTCTCCTGGGAGTTGACAAATATAAGTCTTCGTTGGTGTATAATGGAATCTGATACCACTCTTAATGCAAAAATAGTTCCAGTTCTTTCAGAGATACTGGAGGCGGAAAACTCTCCAAAATTGAGCACATTGGCTCTATGATTTTGAGGTCTGGCTACTGCGGTGCCCAGGGAAGGTGCGAGACTTTGTCTGCATGCTTATCAAACCACACTTTGACAACACCAGCTGTGTGAATCTGAGCATTACTGTCTTGGTAAATGGCGCTGTCTTTGAGAACCAATATCTGCACCATGGTGTACACATGGTTGCCCAAAATTTGTACATAGTCGCTGGCAGTGACTATATCTTTCAAGGTGATGATGGGTCCTGCAGAATACCATGATATAGCTGCCCAAACCATGATTGTACCACCACCATGCTTTACTGTTGGCACAAGACAGTCCTGGGATGGTAAGCTTGGGATGGTGTCCACCACAAGTAAACGTGTTCTGGAACTTCTGGTGGGTCCTCTAGGATAAGTCATTTTAGGTTACCTGAACCCCCAGAACATTCCATAAATTCCCAGGACACCTATTTAAACATGAGGCTGACGGGAGTTTTTGCCAGTCGCCAGAAGGATATCTGAAGAGCGCCCCACTGATTTTGGCCTATTTTGCTTGCAGTTTTAATGTATTTATTGATTAAAAGAGTTATAGTGAATTATGAATTGTTTACAGTATATTTGTCAAAACCAATCATTAAGGCTGCGGCTGTTATTAATCCAGTTTAAAATGTCTAGTGTTCTTTCTATGTGTGGAGTTTATGCCGCCTACCGTCCCATGTTACATCACTTCCGCCTTCAATGCGAAACTCGTCGTCACTTTCACACCTGCAAATCATGTAGTGTTTCCATAATTTTGTCCAACCCCTGTGTGTGTTTGTGTGTGTGTGTGTTTATATGTGAATTACTGCACAATGCACTGTCTATTGAAGTGCGTTGCCATTCACAGTTAATTGCACCCCAATGCACAACTACAATGTACTGCAACATAACTACTTTATTGCTTTATCACATATGCACTGTATGTTGGTTAGTACTGTGCTGAAAAAAATCTCACAAGTAGGGATGAGCTTTGTGTTCGAGTCGAACCCATGTTCGACTCGAACATCGGCTGTTCGGCTGTTCGCTGAATTGCGAACATTATGGGCCATTCGCGCCAAATTCGAGTGGCGTGTCACGGCCCTTAATTCACTGCAGCATCGCAGTGCATTGCTGGCTGATGATTGGCCAAGCATGCACTATGACCCGCATGCTTGGCCAATCACAGCGCGGAAAAAACAGGGAGCCATAATTGGCCAAAGCCAGGGTGGCTTTGGCCAATTATGGGTCAGGGGGTTTAGTACACGCCCCGCATTATATAAGACCGCCGCTGGAGTTGTTAAAAGAGAGAGATGTCAGAGAGAGACAGTGTCATTTATATTGAATTAGATAGAGCAGGCAGGCGAGTCAGTTAGCTGCAGTTACAGTGTGTAGAGGATATATATGTATCCTAGGTGTTGTGTATATATATGTAGCGGGCATGTACTTTTTAAACTGGTGAGGACACCAGTGATGCATAGTTCCCTGCGGCCCAGCAGGTGGCGCTGTCACTTTGGGCCGGGGTTGAACCATTGCTGCAGTGCCGTACCTTTTGTGACCTCTCGCAGCGGTTGTACGGCGGGCGGGGAACCTGACGTGCTTGCTGGGAGGGGGTATAAAGGGGGCAGACATCTTCACCACGAGGTCGGAGTCCCGGGCACCTTCAGCCTGAGGGCTGTGGTTGCGGTCGGTGTCCAGGCAGCCTAGGCCTGGACACTGGGAGTTCGTGTTCCACCCCAGACACCTTCAGTCTGGGGTGAGGTACTTAGCCGGAGGCCTGGAGCCCAATACCTTCCACTGGGTCCCGTGAGGGAGGGATCATCCTAGGGGGCCCCGGGAGTGGGGCACCCAAATCCAGAGGCGTAAGGGACCGGAGGAGGGACTCACTCGAAGACCTGGTGCAGCAAATTGCCAGTGCCGGGTGAACCTCTGGAGACCGCCCGGAGGGATATCTTTCCCGAACAGGGGCCAAGTTCAAAGAGGAAGTTCAGTCCACGTTCAATGACCGGTGGCAGCGGTCCAACTATTTCAATCAGGTCAGTGGCAGAGACCTGCTATTAGGCCTGTGGCAGGGGCCTCAACAGTTCATCCGGTCGGTGGCAGCGACCAAAACTCACGGTCGGTGGCAGAGACCGTGCACCAGGCCCATTCGCTAGCAGAGGAATAGGAGCGTTCAGTTGTGCCTGGGCCTACTCCTTCCCACACCCCCATGTTCGTCTGTTATTGAAAGTTCAACTGATTGTTCAAAACTTGGGAGGGGGAAATTGGGATTTTTAACGGTGCAATCAATGAAATAGAAGAGATGAGAGGAAGATTATTATAAGTAACAAATTACATTTTATTTAACATATACATAAAAAACTATCTCAAACAATCGCAGGTTTACATAAAGAAGAACCAAAGTGGTTATGATGCAGTTTGGAGAGTGGTCACAATTAGCGAGTCATAATCAAGTAAAGAGCAAAGAACTGGTAGCATCAACCCGACATGTTTCGCTTTGATAGCTTCTTCGGGGGTAGTGCGATAGTGTTCAAAACTGGTATTGACAACTGTATAGATAGAAAATGAAAAATAAATATATATTTACATATTTGTTGCAAAAAAGATCATAGTAAATCACAATATTTTTGAAGGAAGAAATCAAGAACAGCATGCTTCAATCTAAGGGCCAATACACTTACCCAATCATGGATCTCCAGCAAGTGAAACCACCAGAATTGTCCCTGGATCAGACAGAGGACCCCCATCAACAAGAGGTGATCACAGAGGACAATATAAGGTAACTGGATAATAAAAGAAGAATAGAAAAAAAGACAAGATAAAATAAAACAAAGTGAGAGATGGGTTGAATAAAGTAAAGGGGGAGGGGGAAAAAAGGGGGGCCGAAAAATGAAAAATGGGATATGTAATATGATAAAAAAATCCAAAGAGATGTGATACATATATGAAGGTATCACTTACTTAAAATCAACTAAAACGATGATTTGCAGAGGGGAAGAAGTCACAATGTTACTGGACTGGCTGAAACCGCCGTATAAGCCAGTAAAAGTCTGAAGCTACAACAAAAAACAGAAAATTACAATAGATAAGAGCGGAAAAAGAAATAGAAAAAAATTAAATAAATTAAAGGATAAAATAAATAAAATGTAAATTAAAAAAAATAATTAAATAGGGTACTAAAGGAGTAAAAAAAGTGGATTAAAATAAAAAATGAAAATGAAAAAAATTAAAAATAAAATAAAATAGAGTGAAGAAAAAAACAATATTCAACTAAAGGGATGAGTGAATTATAATAGGAAAATTGGTGAGTGATTAAATGGATAGAGCCCACTCTAGAAACTTGTAATGCTTTTCAAACATGAATTGCAGGGAAAATATACCAAACAATGAGGGCGGACACTGGGTCTCAGAGAAAAAGAGCCAGATTTGTACACTTATTCAATAAAGTGTTAACAAGCAAATGGCAAAAAATAGACAACAATGTTGGTATAAGCAATATTGGTGTGTGATAGCATCAACAACATTCAAAGAGTGTATAGATGAAAAAGAAAATAAAAGGATACAGGTATGACACAGTTTCCAAATTGGGACAGCAAAGACAATAACAGAGATAACATAATCATAAGAAGGAGCAATATAACATTTACCTCCAGCGTCGGAGCAATGTCTCCAGCCCCCCTGCTTCAAGCGAAGGTTTCACTAGAAAGCAGGTTAAATCGTGTCCTCCATCGAACCCGGCGTCTGACGTTACAGGGTGCGAGGCGGGCAATTGGATGCCACTGCGCATGTTCCAGATCCTCGGATGGTGATAGACTACAGGCCCCAGACTCCCTAGCGTGGAAAGAGGGAGGCACAGCGTGACGGCGAGGCGGATCAGGGATGTCCTACCTCAGAATCCCGTCAGGCCAGTGGGGAACAAGAGGAGGAATAGAGAGGCTGATTCATTGGCCAGAGGGAGAGATGGCCGTGAATCAACCATGGAGGAGCCGCGAAGTAGGCATCAAACCGGTGGAGGAAGTGTTCTCCACCTTGGGTGCCCATGTGAATCAATAGGAAACCAGTCAGCCAGGGGACCAGTGAACAGGGACAAAGGAGGGAAGTTGGTGGAGAGCACACATCGGGAAGATGGCCACAAAAGAAACCGGCATAAGTGACCAATAGAAGCCGGCATCTATCATAGATGTGAAGCTGCTGATATTGATTCAGTGTATAGAGAAAAACATGTTTCTATATCAAATAACAAAAAGATATTAAAGAATAAACAGTAGAGACATATGAAAAAAACTTTCAAATCCTTCATTTTGGTAATCAATTACAGATATATGTTAAGAAATAACTATAATGAACTATAATAAACCCAAAGGGAGGGCAATTCCTCCTGAAGAAAGGGGGGCAACATAAATTACACCTAAGGGGAGGAAGGGAAGGGTTGGGGAAGGGGGAAGGGGAAAGGAAAAAAAAAAAGGGGGGGAGGCCTACATCTAAATAGAAGGATGCCCAAAGGGGAGGGGAAGGGAATGAACATAAGTACCAACGACAGTGGGGACCAGCGAAGCAAATCTGCCCAGAGACCCCACCAGCACACCGAAATGGCGAATGTTCCAGCCCTAGAGAAATTATCTGAAACTTAGATTTTCGTTGAATCCCGGAAATTGGGTTGCCCTCAGAGTGTAGATCCAGCGGGCCTCAAGCTGGAGCAGTATTTTGTCGACACTGCCCCCTCTTGAGTTCAACGGAACATGCTCCAAGGCATAAAATTTAATAAAATTGGCTTCAAATTGGTGATATAAACCGATATGTCTGCTGACAGCGGTTATAATTTTTTTCTTTAAAATAGGTTTAATATGATCTCTTATCCTCGTGAAGAATGGACGTTTCGTCTTCCCTACATAAAAACCACCACATCTACATTGTGCCAAATAAATAACCCCCACTGTCTGGCAGGTGACTCTTGTTTTTGTAGTATGCCAATTACCATTGGGGAGTAAAAACTTAGATTTGTCATCTACATAGGGGCACATATCGCAATGGCCGCAAGGAAACGTGCCAGTGGATATAGAGTTGTTAGATATTGGTGTGACAGAAAAATGACTGTGCACTAAACGATCTTTTAAAGACGGTGCACGTTTGAAAGTAATTTCTGGGAAGTTCTGAATGTATTTCTTAACAATGGGATCTGCTTCTAAGAGGGGCCAATATTTTTTTAAAATATTCCTAATCTCAGCATGTTGGCTAGAGTATCGAGTAATGACTCGAACTGTATCTGTTTTGATAGACTCCTTAGAAGAAAATATAAGGGAATTTCTATCTTGCCCTTTCACTCGATTAAAGGCACGTTTCAGGCATTTATGGCTGTATCCTCTTACTTTCAATCTATGATACAGATCCTTAGAGGCTTTTATGAAATCTTCGTATTGACTGCAATTTCGTTTAAGCCTTAGATATTGGCTATAGGGGATGCTCATTAAAAGTGGGTCAGGATGAGAACTGCTGGCGTGAAGAATGGTGTTTGCTGCCGAAGGTTTCCTGTATAGACAGGAATTGACCTTCCCACTTTCATCAATGGAGATGGTGATATCCAGAAAGCTAATATTCGTTAGACTATAGTTCATAGTGAATCTTAGATTAAATTCATTAATTGAAATCAGATCCATGAATTGTTGGAGTTGTAATTCATTGCCCGACCAGAAAATTAAATCATCATCAATATAGCGATACCAGGAGACGACATTGTCCATAAATGGGACAAGGTCGTCCCTGGAAAAAATACTCTTCTCCCACCCCCCTAGGTACAGGTTGGCATACAATGGGGCACACTTGGTGCCCATCGCAACCCCCTGTACCTGGAGGTAGTGGGAGGAACCAAAAACAAAAACATTATGCTTAAGAATATAACCTAAAAGGTCGAGAACAAATCGGTTATATTTGGCCGCTGAAGGGCCTCTTTCTCTAAGATGCTTTTCGATAATTTCCAATCCCTTGTC
This sequence comes from Rana muscosa, assembly GCA_029206835.1. Taxonomy (NCBI): domain Eukaryota; kingdom Metazoa; phylum Chordata; class Amphibia; order Anura; family Ranidae; genus Rana; species Rana muscosa. The sequence continues at coordinate 22,988,258 of CM055124.1, read as the reverse complement.
ATGAGGTATGGCATTGTATAAACTTTCAATATCGAGTGCCACAAGTAGAGTGTTTGGTGGAAGATAGATACCTTCAATGCTTCTCAGTAAGTCAATGGTGTCCTTGATGTAGGAAGAGAGGGAGGTAACATGGGGATATAAATATCCATCTATCAGAGAACTCGCATTTTCTGTTAGACTGGAGCAGCCCGATATAATCGGTCGTCCAGGTGGATCTGATAACGATTTATGTGTCTTTGGAAGAGCATGAAAGGTGGGGGTTTTGGGGTTCTTTGTATCCAAGAAACTCCACGTGCTTTGGTCAATGATACCTTCATGGTATGCTTTTAAAATTATTTCACGATATTGATTATAGAAATTATGAAGTACTGTTTGGGAAATGGGTCTATACCAATCAATATTTGACAAGATTTTCTTGCACATGGTTTCATAATTGGAAATGTCCATGATAACCAAGTTCCCCCCTTTATCTGCAGATTTGATGGTTATCTCATTATTGGTCTGTAAAGATTTAATGGCATCCTTTTGTGAGGTTGTAAGATTAACAGATTTAGGGACTCTAAAATTGGTTTCCTCAATAGCAATGGTAGCCTGTTGGACAAAAGCCCAAATGTTAGGGTTGGCATTTAGGAGCGGAAAATTTCTTGATTTTGGTTTAAAGGATTGTGGGGGGGGGGGGCATGCCAGTGATCGACATGGCTGGTGGGGAATCCAGCTACGGAATGTCGTCAGTGTCATGGCCCTCCTCCCAGCGGTCCATCAAATCCTGTAGCGCCTGTTCTTCAAAGTTTGTATGAATATTGGAGAATACTTCTGTTTGCTGACTTTCTGTGGTGGGTTTGTCATAAATGACTCTATACATGAGTCTGCGAGCGAATAAGTGTAGATCTTTAATAAGATGAAATTTATCTACCTGTAGATTGGGACAAAAAGTTAGACCCAATTTCAAAACCTGAGACTCATCTTCAGTCAGAGTATAGGATGATAAATTAATAATGGACAATTCCTGGTTGTTGTTAGAGTTTTCCTCCAAAGAGGGGACAAAGTCCAACATAGAGTTTGGATCTACTCTTTCACTAAAAAAATTGGTGCCAATCTCACTTTAGCAGGTAAAGGAGTTCCTGCAGGAGAGACAATAATCTCAGCATTACTCACCTTGTTTAGAGTGTCTAGGTGCATAGGTGAGGCTAAATTAGACGTGGATAGAGCCGTGGGAGCTACGGCGTGCGATACGTTCGGCTGTGGACCGCGAGGTGCGAGTAAGGAAGGGTGAGATGGTGTAGAAAGACGTGACGGAGTCTGTTTAGGGATAGGTGCCTGTGATCGACGTGGAAGAGCAGAGCCAAGTTGGTGTCTCAATGATTCTGTGGAGGCGGCATCTGAGTTACCCTTGCGTTTTTTAGGGAGTCTGTCTCCTGACAGATCACGATAGACTGTCGATTGACTAGAAGAGAGAGATGAAGTGGACGAAAGGTTAGGTATATTGTCATCATTTCTAGTGTTTCTCTGATTAGCAGGTCTAAATGGTCTAGTATTAGTGTGAGCAGTCCATTTATAGGCATATCCGTTAGTATGCGCATTTTGGTCACGCATAAATTTATTCTCTTTTAACCTAATCATTTCCAAAGTGTATGATTCTATGTGTTTTTTAAGAGCTGATTCTCTTTCTTTGAATCTAGTGCTGGAAACAATCAAACAAAAGTCATCATACCATTTAAGGACGGAACCATCCAATACAAGCAGTTCTTGTTCATATTCAGAACATAGAAGTGCCATCATTGTAAAGGAACATGTCTGTAGGTTGTCCTCCCATTTGGATTTCAAAGAATCCCCCACCTTTTGTAGGTTGGGGAACAACTGAATTCTCAATCCCCATGGTACAATCTTGTTGTCAGTATATTTTTCAAAATATCGCTTGTGCCAAAAAATTCTTACTTTTCTCTCCAAAAGACGTTGAAGTCTGAGGAAAGCCAAGTCTAAATCTTTATCACTAATATCACCTGAGTTTGAGTTCTTTGAACTTTATTCATAAGGCCTTCCCAGGCTTCACCACTGAAGGCAGCCATCTTGGTAGGCTAGGGAAGAAAAAACAGGGGAATACAGAAACAAAGAGGGACAAAAAAATCATAAAATGAACAGTAGTAGGGAAAAATAAGGAATAACAGTGGGTGTGATTTTGTCACCGAGTTCAAACAGGGGATTGTCCTTCAGTACATATTTAGTTTAATAAATTAACAAAATGATTCAATGATGGACATAAAAACCATCCTCTCATCAATTCTTGCATTGAATATCTTACAAAGGGAAAATATAAGGTGTGTTGTGTTTCCCTGAGTTGGACAGTGGAGGGCGTTGTTTACCAAAACACGATTAGAAAATTTCATGAATTTCTGTCCAAACCAAGGTGAAACACCAAAATAGGTTGGCACCACATCCCAGAAAAGTATATGTTCAAATGTTGGGAGGGGGAAATTGGGATTTTTAACGGTGCAATCAATGAAATAGAAGAGATGAGAGGAAGATTATTATAAGTAAAAAATTACATTTTATTTAACATATACATAAAAAACGATCTCAAGCAATCGCAGGTTTACATAAAGAAGAACCAAAGTGGTTATGATGCAGTTTGGAGAGTGGTCACAATTAGCGAGTCATAATCAAGTAAAGAGCAAAGAACTGGTAGCATCAACCCGACATGTTTCGCTTTGATAGCTTCTTCGGGGGTAGTGCGATAGTGTTCAAAACTGGTATTGACAACTGTATAGATAGAAAATGAAAAATAAATATATATTTACATATTTGTTGCAAAAAAGATCATAGTAAATCACAATATTTTTGAAGGAAGAAATCAAGAACAGCATGCTTCAATCTAAGGGCCAATACACTTACCCAATCATGGATCTCCAGCAAGTGAAACCACCAGAATTGTCCCTGGATCAGACAGAGGACCCCCAACAACAAGAGGTGTGGACTGTCCCTATTGGTCACAGAGGACAATATAAGGTAACTGGATAATAAAAGAAGAAGAGAAAAAAAGACAAGATAAAATAAATAAAAGTGAGGGATGGGTTGAATAAAGTAAAGGGGGAGGGGGAAAAAAGGGGGGTCGAAAAATGAAAAATGGGATATGTAATATGATAAAAAAATCCAAAGAGATGTGATACATATATGAAGGTATCACTTACTTAAAATCAACTAAAACGATGATTTGCAGAGGGGAAGAAGTCACAATGTTACTGGACTGGCTGAAACAGCCGTATAAGCCAGTAAAAGTCTGAAGCTACAACAAAAAACAGAAAATTACAATAGATAAGAGCGGAAAAAGAAATAGAATAAAATAAAATAAATTAAAGAATAAAATAAATAAAATGTAAATTAAAAAAAAAATTAAATAGGGTACTAAAGGAGTAAAAGAAGTGGATTAAAATAAAAAATGAAAATGAAAAAAATTAAAAATAAAATAAAATAGAGTGAAGAAAAAAACAATATTCAACTAAAGGGATGAGTGAATTATAATAGGAAAATTGGTGAGTGATTAAATGGATAGAGCCCACTCTAGAAACTTGAAATGCTTTTCAAACATGAATTGCAGGGAAAATATACCAAACAATGAGGGCGGACACTGGGTCTCAGAGAAAAAGAGCCAGATTTGTACACTTATTCAATAAAGTGTTAACAAGCAAATGGCAAAAAATAGACAACAATGTTGGTATAAGCAATATTGGTGTGTGATAGCATCAACAACATTCAAAGAGTGTATAGATGAAAAAGAAAATAAAAGGATACAGGTATGACACAGTTTCCAAATTGGGACAGCAAAGACAATAACAGAGATAACATAATCATAAGAAGGAGCAATATAACATTTACCTCCAGTGTCGGAGCAATGTCTCCAGCCCCCCTGCTTCTAGCGAAGGTTTCACTAGAAAGCAGGTTAAATCGTGTCCTCCATCGAACCCGGCGTCTGACGTTACAGGGTGCGAGGCGGGCAATTGGATGCCACTGCGCATGTTCCAGATCCTCGGATGGTGATAGACTACAGGCCCCAGACTCCCTAGCGTGGAAAGAGGGAGGCACAGCGTGACGGCGAGGCGGATCAGGGATGTCCTACCTCAGAATCCCGTCAGGCCAGTGGGGAACAGCAGGAGGAATAGAGAGGTTGATTCATTGGCCAGAGGGAGAGATGGCCGTGAATCAACCATGGAGGAGCCGCGAAGTAGGCATCAAACCGGTGGAGGAAGTGTTCTCCACCTTGGGTGCCCATGTGAATCAATAGGAAACCAGTCAGCCAGGGGACCAGTGAACAGGGACAAAGGAGGGAAGTTGGTGGAGAGCACACATCGGGAAGATGGCTATAAAGAAACCGGCATAAGTGACCAATAGAAGCCGGCATCTATCATAGATGTGAAGCTGCTGATATTGATTCAGTGTATAGAGAAAAACATGTTTCTATATCAAATAACAAAAAGATATTAAAGAATAAACAGTAGAGACATATGAAAAAAACGTTCAAATCCTTCATTTTGGTAATCAATTACAGATATATGTTAAGAAATAACTATAATGAACTATAATAAACCCAAAGGAAGGGCAATTCCTCCTGAAGAAAGGGGGGCAACATAAATTACACCTAAGGGGAGGGAGGGAAGGGAAGGGTTGGGGGAGGGGGAAGGGGAAAGGAAAAAAAAAAGGGGGGGAGGCCTACATCTAAATAGAAGGATGCCCAAAGGGGAGGGGAAGGGAATGAACATAAGTACCAACGACAGTGGGGACCAGCGAAGCAAATCTGCCCAGAGACCCCGCCAGCGCACCGAAATGGCGAATGTTCCAGCCCTAGAGAAATTATCTGAAACTTAGATTTTCGTTGAATCCCGGAAATTGGGTTGCCCTCAGAGTGTAGATCCAGCGGGCCTCAAGCTGGAGCAGTATTTTGTCGACACTGCCCCCTCTTGAGTTCAACGGAACATGCTCCAAGGCATAAAATTTAATAAAATTGGCTTCAAATTGGTGATATAAACCGATATGTCTGCTGACAGCGGTTATATTTTTTTTCTTTAGAATAGGTTTAATATGATCTCTTATCCTCGTGAAGAATGGACGTTTCGTCTTCCCTACATAAAAACCACCACATCTACATTGTGCCAAATAAATAACCCCCACTGTCTGGCAGGTGACTCTTGTTTTTGTAGTATGCCAATTACCATTGGGGAGTAAAAACTTAGATTTGTCATCTACATAGGGGCACATATCGCAATGGCCGCTAGGAAAACGTGCCAGTGGATATAGAGTTGTTAGATATTGGTGTGACAGAAAAATGACTGTGCACTAAACGATCTTTTAAAGACGGTGCACGTTTGAAAGTAATTTCTGGGAAGTTCTGAATGTATTTCTTAACAATGGGATCTGCTTCTAAGAGGGGCCAATAAATTTTTTAAATATTCCTAATCTCAGCATGTTGGCTAGAGTATCGAGTAATGACTCAAACTGTATCTGTTTTGATAGACTCCTTAGAAGAAAATATAAGGGAATTTCTATCTTGCCCTTTCACTCGATTAAAGGCACGTTTCAGGCATTTATGGCTGTATCCTCTTACTTTCAATCTATGATACAGATCCTTAGAGGCTTTTATGAAATCTTCGTATTGACTGCAATTTCGTTTAAGCCTTAGATATTGGCTATAGGGGATGCTCATTAAAAGTGGGTCAGGATGAGAACTGCTGGCGTGAAGAATGGTGTTTGCTGCCGAAGGTTTCCTGTATAGACAGGAATTGACCTTCCCACTTTCATCAATGGAGATGGTGATATCCAGAAAGCTAATATTCGTTAGACTATAGTTCATAGTGAATCTTAGATTAAATTCATTAATTGAAATCAGATCCATGAATTGTTGGAGTTGTAATTCATTGCCCGACCAGAAAATTAAATCATCATCAATATAGCGGTACCAGGAGACGACATTGTCCATAAATGGGACAAGGTCATCCCTGGAAAAAATACACTTCTCCCACCCCCCTAGGTACAGGTTGGCATACAATGGGGCACACTTGGTGCCCATCGCAACCCCCTGTACCTGGAGGTAGTGGGATGAACCAAAAACAAAAACATTATGCTTAAGAATATAACCTAAAAGGTCGAGAACAAATCGGTTATATTTGGCCGCTGAAGGGCCTCTTTCTCTAAGATGCTTTTCGATAATTTCCAATCCCTTGTCATGAGGTATGGCATTGTATAAACTTTCAATATCGAGTGCCACAAGTAGAGTGTTTGGTGGAAGATAGATACCATCAATGGTTCTCAGTAAGTCAATGGTGTCCTTGATGTAGGAAGAGAGGGAGGTAACATGGGGATATAAATATCCATCTATCAGAGAACTTGCATTTTCTGTTAGACTGGAGCAGCCCGATATAATCGGTCGTCCAGGTGGATCTGATAACGATTTATGTGTCTTTGGAAGAGCATAAAAGGTGGGGGTTTTGGGGTTCTTTGTATCCAAGAAACTCCACGTGCTTTGGTCAATGATACCTTCATGGTATGCTTTTAAAATTATTTCACGATATTGATTATAGAAATTATTAAGTACTGTTTGGGAAATGGGTCTATACCAATCAATATTTGACAAGATTTTCATGCACATGGTTTCATAATTGGAAATGTCCATGATAACCAAGTTCCCCCCTTTATCTGCAGATTTAATGGTTATCTCATTATTGGTCTGTAAAGATTTAATGGCATCCTTTTGTGAGGTTGTAAGATTAACAGATTTAGGGACTCTAAAATTGGTTTCCTCAATAGCAATGGTAGCCTGTTGGACAAAAGCCCAAATGTTAGGGTTGGCATTTAGGAGCGGAAAATTTCTTGATTTTGGTTTAAAGGATTGTGGGGGGGGGGACATGCCAGCGATCGACATGGCTGGTGGGGAATCCAGCTACGGAATGTCGTCAGTGTCATGGCCCTCCTCCCAGCGGTCCATCAAATCCTGTAGCGCCTGTTCTTCAAAGTTTGTATGAATATTGGAGAATACTTCTGTTTGCTGACTTTCTGTGGTGGGTTTGTCATAAATGACTCTATACATGAGTCTGCGAGCGAATAAGTGTAGATCTTTAATAAGATGAAATTTATCTACCTGTAGATTGGGTCAAAAAGTTAGACCCAATTTCAAAACCTGAGACTCATCTTCAGTCAGAGTATAGGATGATAAATTAATAATGGACAATTCCTGGTTGTTGTTAGAGTTTTCCTCCAAAGAGGGGACAAAGTCCAACATAGAGTTTGGATCTACTCTTTCACTAAAAAAATTGGTGCCAATCTCACTTCAGCAGGTAAAGGAGTTCCTGCAGGAGAGACAATAATCTCAGCATTACTCACCTTGTTTAGAGTGTCTAGGTGCATAGGTGAGGCTAAATTAGACGTGGATAGAGCCGTGGGAGCTACGGCGTGCGATACGTTCGGCTGTGGACCGCGAGGTGCGAGTAAGGAAGGGTGAGATGGTGTAGAAAGACGTGACGGAGTCTGTTTAGGGATAGGTGCCTGTGATCGACGTGGAAGAGCAGAGCCAAGTTGGTGTCTCAATGATTCTGTGGAGGCGGCATCTGAGTTACCCTTGCGTTTTTTAGGGAGTCTGTCTCCTGACAGATCACGATAGACTGTCGATTGACTAGAAGAGAGAGATGAAGTGGACGAAAGGTTAGGTATATTGTCATCATTTCTAGTGTTTCTCTGATTAGCAGGTCTAAATGGTCTAGTATTAGTGTGAGCAGTCCATTTATAGGCATATCCGTTAGTATGCGCATTTTGGTCACGCATAAATTTATTCTCTTTTAACCTAATCATTTCCAAAGTGTATGATTCTATGTGTTTTTTAAGAGCTGATTCTCTTTCTTTGAATCTAGTGCTGGAAACAATCAAACAAAAGTCATCATACCATTTAAGGACGGAACCATCCAATACAAGCAGTTCTTGTTCATATTCAGAACATAGAAGTGCCATCATTGTAAAGGAACATGTCTGTAGGTTGTCCTCCCATTTGGATTTCAAAGAATCCCCCACCTTTTGTAGGTTGGGGAACAACTGAATTCTCAATCCCCATGGTACAATCTTGTTGTCAGTATATTTTTCAAAATATCGCTTGTGCCAAAAAATTCTTACTTTTCTCTCCAAAAAACGTTGAAGTCTGAGGAAAGCCAAGTCTAAATCTTTATCACTAATATCACCTGAGTTTGAGTTCTTTGAACTTTATTCATAAGGCCTTCCCAGGCTTCACCACTGAAGGCAGCCATCTTGAAAGGCTAGGGAAGAAAATACAGGGGAATACAGAAACAAAGAGGGACAAAAAATCATAAAATGAACAGTAGTAGGGAAAAATAAGGAATAACAGTGGGTGTGATTTTGTCACCGAGTTCAAACAGGGGATTGTCCTTCAGTACATATTTAGTTTAATAAATTAACAAAATGATTCAATGATGGACATAAAAACCATCCTCTCATCAATTCTTGCATTGAATATCTTACAAAGGGAAAATATAAGGTGTGTTGTGTTTCCCTGAGTTGGACAGTGGAGGGCGTTGTGTATTAAAACACGATTAGAAAATTTCATGAATTTCTGTCCAAACCAAGGTGAAACACCAAAATAGGTTGGCACCACATCCCAGAAAAGTATATGTTCAAATGTTGGGAGGGGGAAATTGGGATTTTTAACGGTGCAATCAATGAAATAGAAGAGATGAGAGGAAGATTATTATAAGTAAAAAATTACATTTTATTTACATATACATAAAAAACGATCTCAAGCAATCGCAGGTTTACATAAAGAAGAACCAAAGTGGTTATTATGCAGTTTGGAGAGTGGTCACAATTAGCGAGTCATAATCAAGTAAAGAGCAAAGAACTGGTCACATCAACCCGACATGTTTCGCTTTAATAGCTTCTTCGGGGGTAGTGCGATAGTGCTCAAAACTGGTATTGACAACTGTATAGATAGAAAATTAAAAATAAATACATATTTACATATTTGTTGCAAAAAAGATCGTAGTAAATCACAATATTTTTGAAGGAAGAAATCAAGAACAGCATGCTTCAATCTAAGGGCCAATACACTTACCCAATCATGGATCTCCAGCAAGTGAAACCACCAGAATGTCCCTGGATCAGACAGAGGACCCCCAACAACAAGAGGTGTGGACTGTCCCTATTGGTCACAGAGGACAATATAAGGAAACTGGATAATAAAAGAAGAATAGAAAAAAAGACAAGATAAAATAAAACAAAGTGAGGGATGGTTTGAATAAAGTAAAGGGGGAGGGGGGAAAAAAGGGGGGGGCGAAAAAAGAAAAATGAAAAATGGGATATGTAATATGATAAAAAAATCCAAAGAGATGTGATACATATATGAAGGTATCACTTACTTAAAATCAACTAAAACCTCACACTAATACTAGACCATTTAGACCTGCTAATCAGAGAAACACTAGAAATTATGACAATATACCTAACCTTTCGTCCACTTCATCTCTCTCTTCTAGTCAATCGACAGTCTATCGTGATCTGTCAGGAGACAGACTCCCTAAAAAACGCAAGGGTAACTCAGATGCCGCCTCCACAGAATCATTGAGGCACCAACTTGGCTCTGCTCTTCCACGTCGATCACAGGCACCTATTCCTAAACAGACTCCGTCACGTCTTTCTACACCATCTCACCCTTCCTTACCCGCACCTCGCGGTCCACAGCCGAACGTATTGCACACCGTAGCTCCTACGGCTCTATCCACGTCTAATTTAGCCTCACCTATGCACCTAGACACTCTAAACAAGGTGAGTAATGCTGAGATTATTGTCTCTCCTACAGGAACTCTTTTACCTGCTGAAGTGAGATTGGCACCAATTTATTTAGTGAAAGAGTAGATCCAAACTCTATGTTGGACTTTGTCCCCTCTTTGGAGGAAAACTCTAACAACAACCAGGAATTGTCCATTATTAATTTATCATCCTATACTCTGACTGAAGATGAGTCTCAGGTTTTGAAATTGGGTCTAACTTTTTGTCCCAATCTACAGGTAGATAAATGTCATCTTATTAAAGATCTACACTTATTCGCTCGCAGACTCATGTATAGAGTCATTTATGACAAACCCACCACAGAAAGTCAGCAAACAGAAGTATTCTCCAATATTCATACAAACTTTGAAGAACAGGCGCTACAGGATTTGATGGACCTCTGGGAGGAGGGCCATGACACTGACGACATTCTGTGGCTGGATTCCCCACCAGCCATGTCGATCGCTGGCATGTCCTCCCCCCCCCCCCCCCACAATCCTTTAAACAAAAATCAAGAAATTTTCCGCTCCTAAATGCCAACCCTAACATTTGGGCTTTTGTCCAACAGGCTACCATTGCTATTGAGGAAACCAATTTTAGAGTCCCTAAATCTGTTAATCTTACAACCTCACAAAAGGATGCCATTAAATCTTTACACCACCAATAATGAGATAACCATCAAATCTGCAGATAAAGGGGGGAACTTGGTTATCATGGACATTTCCAATTATGAAACCATGTGCAAGAAAATCTTGTCAAATATTGATTGGTATAGACCCACTTCCCAAACAGTACTTAATAATTTCTATAATCAATATCGTAAAATACTTTCAAAAGCATACCATGAAGGTATCATTGACCAAAGCACGTGGAGTTTCTTGGATACAAAGAACCCCAAAACCCCCACCTTTTATGCTCTTCCAAAGACACATAAATCGTTATCAGATCCACCTGGACGACCAATTATATCGGGCTGCTCCAGTCTAACAGAAAATGCGAGTTCTCTGATAGATGGATATTTATATCCCCATGTTACCTCCCTCTCTTCCTACATCAAGGACACCATCGACTTACTGAGAACCATTGAAGGTATCTATCTTCCACCAAACACTCTACTTGTGGCACTCGATATTGAGAGTTTATACAATGCCATACCTCATGACAAGGGACTGGAAATTATCGAAAAGCATCTTAGAGAAAGAGGCCCTTCAGCGGCCAAATATAACCGATTTGTTCTCGACCTTTTAGGTTATATTCTTAAGCATAATGTTTTTGTTTTTGGTTCCTCCCACTACCTCCAGGTACAGGGGGTTGCGATGGGCACCAAGTGTGCCCCATCGTATGCCAACCTGTACCTGGGGGGGTGGGAGAAGAGTATTTTTTCCAGGGACGACCTTGTCCCATTTATGGACAATGTCGTCTCCTAGTATCGCTATATTGATGATGTTTTAATTTTCTGGTCGGGCAATGAATTACAACTCCAACAATTCATGGATCTGATTTAAATTAATGAATTTAATCTAAGATTCACTATGAACTATAGTCTAACGAATATTAGCTTTCTGGATATCACCATCTCCATTGATGAAAGTGGGAAGGTCAATTCCTGTCTATACAGGAAACCTTCGGCAGCAAACACCATTCTTCACGCCAGCAGTTCTCATCCTGACCCACTTTTAATGAGCATCCCCTATAGCCAATATCTAAGGCTTAAACGAAATTGCAGTCAATACAAAGATTTCATAAAAGCCTCTAAGGATCTGTATCATAGATTGAAAGTAAGAGGATACAGCCATAAATGCCTGAAACGTGCCTTTAATCGAGTGAAAGGGAAAGATAGAAATTCCCTTATATTTTCTTCGAAGGAGTCTATCAAAACAGATACAGTTCGAGTCATTACTCAATACTCTAGCCAACATGCTGAGATTAGGAATATTTAAAAAATATATTGGCCCCTCTTAGAAGCGGATCCCATTGTTAAGAAATACATTCAGAACTTCCCAGAAATTACTTTCAAACGTGCACCGTCTTTAAAAGATCGTTTAGTGCACAGTCATTTTTCTGTCACACCAATATCTAACAACTCTATATCCACTGGCACGTTTCCTTGCGGCCATTGCGATATGTGCCCCTAAGTACCGTATTTTTCGCTCCATAAGACGCACCTGACCATAAGACGCACCTAGATTTTAGAGGAGGAAAATATAAAAAAAAAAAAACTTGAACCAAATGGTGTACTAAAATATTTAATAAAGTATAACAGAATAATATTTCTACACTAACAACTAATGTAAGGGGGCACCCTACACTGATCCCCAATTTAACTGGGACATTTACATGACCTCAATACAACAGGAGTATTTGCATATTTAGACATTTACACTGACCAGTAATGTAAATGGTGTATTTACAGTAACCCCCTCCCCCATCTCTCTACTAATCTCTGCATTCTTATCTCCCTCTCAGTACAACTCTGCCCCTCTAACTCATCTGCTAACCTCTGTCCCCCAAACCCCTCATCTTCTAACATCTGCACTCCAACCCTTCCTTCCCATTCAACTCTGCAGCCTCTGCACCTCAAACCCCCCTCTTAGATCCCCTCTACATGCCCCCTATATTCACCTGTATGCTGTTCACACCTTCTAGGTGGGCGGCATGCAGAGGTGCGGGCGTAATTAGCATATGAATCGCGGCGGCCGACCTCATTAACATAACAATGCCCGCGCGATTTACATATCAATGCCGATCCTGTGGGGGTTAAATACAGAACAATACCCTTTTGTTTCTCTCCCAGTAGCAGCTGAAAGCATTAGAGAAACGTCGAAAAGATCCCCCTATCAGCGGCTCTCCTGATTAGTATTCGCTCCATAAGACGCACACACATTTCCCCCCGTTTTTTGGGGGATAAAAAGTGCGTCTTATGGAGCGAAAAATACGGTAGATGACAAATCTAAGTTTTTACTCCCCAATGGTAATTGGCATACTACAAAAACAAGAGTCACCTGCCAGACAGTGGGGGTTATTTATTTGGCACAATGTAGATGTGGTGGTTTTTATGTAGGGAAGACGAAACGTCCATTCTTCACGAGGATAAGAGATCATATTAAACCTATTCTAAAGAAAAAAATTATAACCGCTGTCAGCAGACATATCGGTTTATATCACCAATTTGAAGCCAATTTTATTAAATTTTATGCCTTGGAGCATGTTCCGTTGAACTCAAGAGGGGGCAGTGTCGACAAAATACTGCTCCAGCTTGAGGCCCGCTGGATCTACACTCTGAGGGCAACCCAATTTCCGGGATTCAACGAAAATCTAAGTTTCAGATAATTTCTCTAGGGCTGGAACATTCGCCATTTCGGTGCGCTGGCGGGGTCTCTGGGCAGATTTGCTTCGCTGGTCCCCACTGTCGTTGGTACTTATGTTCATTCCCTTCCCCTCCCCTTTGGGCATCCTTCTATTTAGATGTAGGCCCCCCCCCCTTTTTTTATTTTCCTTTCCCCTTCCCCCTCCCCGAACCCTTCCCTTCCCTCCCTCCCCTTAGGTGTCATTTATGTTGCCCCCCTTTCTTCAGGAGGAATTGCCCTCCCTTTGGGTTTATTATAGTTCATTATAGTTATTTCTTAACCACTTAACGACCGCTCACTGTATATATACGTCGGCACAATGGCACCGACAGGCACAATAACGTAGAGCATACGTGATTGCCTTTGTACAGTTGGGGGGTCCGATCGGACCCCCCTTCTGTACAGTGAGCGGTCAGAATTCGTCTGGGAGCGTTCCGAGATGGGGGGGCGGCCGTTCGATTCCGACCACCCCCCGCGATCGCTCCCGGCGAATAGAAATGCCCCCTCTGTCTGTGTAATGTTTACACAGACCGAGAAAGCAGGAGGAAGTGATGTCATCTCCTGTGCGGCGCTCACATATACCGAGCGTCGTACAAGAGAAGACATCAAGGTTAGTGCACAAACACTACACTAACACCAGCACACATAGGCACATAAATCGCCCCCCCAGGCCCCCCCAGATCACCCCCAGCCCCCCCAGATCACCCCCCAGCCCCCAGTCACAGTGTCACTGATTGCAGTGACCATTTATTTACTGATCACTGCAATCAGTGACATTTGTGACTGTAAAAGTGTCACTACATTTAGTTTTAGGTCCAGTGTAGCCCCCTAACCCCCCCTAATAAAGGTTTGACCCCTTGATCACCCCCCAGATAACCCTTTCACCCCCTAGCACCGCCGTCGCTTGGCGATCATTTTTCTGATCGCTGTCTTGGCGTCGGTGATGCAGATCGGTAGCCAGTAATTTTTTTTAGGTTCGCCGCAGGTTTTTATAGCGTCGGGTACCCCCATAAATTATCTAATAAAGGTTTAACCCCCTTGATCGCCCCCCAGGTAACCCTTTCACCCCCTATCACCACTGTCACTAATCGATCATTTTTCTGATCGATGTATTAGCGTCGGTGATGCAGATCGGTAGCCAGTAATTTATTTTAGGTTCGCCGCAGGTTTTTATAGCGTCAGGTACCCCCATATATTATCTAATAAAGGTTTTAACCCCCTAATTGCCCCTAGTTAACCCTTTCACCAGTAATCATCATATAAGTGTTACGGGTGACGCTGGTTAGTTAGTTTGCTTTTTATAGTGTCAGGGCACCCGCCGTATATAACCCAATAAAGGTTTAACCCCCTGATCGCCCGGCGGGTGATATCAATTAGGTTTTAGCGTCAGAGAGGGTCTGCGTCACACCCCAGGCAGCGTCAGGTTAGTGCCAGTAACGCTAACACCCACGCGTGAAGCATACACCTCCCTTAGTGGTATAGTATCTGAACAGATCAATATCTGATCTGATCAGATCTATACTAGCGTCCCCAGCAGTTTAGGGTTCCCAAAAACGCAGTGTTAGCGGGATCAGCCCAGATACCTGCTAGCACCTGCGTTTTGCCCCTCTGTCCAGCCCAGGCCACCCAAGTGCAGTATCGATCGATCACTGTCACTTACAAAACACAACACACATAACTGCAGCGTTCGCAGAGACAGGCCTGATCCCTGCGACTCCAGTGCTGTAGGAGGTGATTTCACCACCACAGTTAAAAAAAAAAAAAGCAAATATGCCGAAGCATTGGGGCAGCAGGGGCGGAGGAGCGATTTTGCTCCTAATGCCGCGTACATACGGTCGAAATTCCGACGGAGGCTTGCCCGTGGAAAAGTCCGACCATGTGTGTGCGGCATAACTTTTGCGGGAAGATGCCCCCATGCTTCGGCATATATAAATGGTGCATGTATGCCCATCATTAGAAGTGGGTGGATGAAGGGCGGTATTCTAATGGTGGGCATACCCACCGATCAATCTCTTTTTTCGTTCAGCCACCTGGCTGCATGAAAAAAAAAGATTACAATACATGTCCAACAAGGACCAGCAACGTACTGGTATGTTGCTGGATTTTGAATGGTTATACCAGATTGATGCCTGCGGGTTTAGGTATCATCTTGGTATCATTCTTTTCAGCCAGCGGCCGGCTTTAATGTAAAAGCAACCCTAGTGGCTAATTAGCCTCTGGACTGCTTTTACAAGCAGTGGGAGGGAATGTCCCCCCTCGGATATAAAAAGCGCCATTGGGAAATTGGGAAAGCATTTTATCACACCGATCTTGGTGTGGTCAGATG
This sequence comes from Rana muscosa, assembly GCA_029206835.1. Classification (NCBI taxonomy): domain Eukaryota; kingdom Metazoa; phylum Chordata; class Amphibia; order Anura; family Ranidae; genus Rana; species Rana muscosa. Next base: position 22,972,775 of record CM055124.1, on the reverse strand, counting down.
CTTTGAGGGCAGAGGAAAGATCTAGGGTCTAGACCCCAGTTTTTTCAAAAAAAGAGTACCTGTCACTACCTATTACTATCATAGGGGATATTTACATTCCCTGAGATAACAATAAAAATGATAAAAAAAAAAAATATGGAAGGAACAATTTAAAAATTAAATAAAAAAGCAAAATTAATAATAAAAAAAAAAAAAAAAAAAAGCACCCCTGTCCTGCCCTGCTCTTGCCCAATGGCGAACGCAAGCGTCGGTCTGGCGTCATATGTAAACAGCAATTGCACCATGCATGTGAGGTATCACCTCGAAGGTCAGATCGAGGGCAGTAATTTTAGCAGTAGACCTCCTCTGTAAATCTAACGGGGTAACCTGTAAAGGCTTTTAAAGGCTTTTAAAAATGTATGTAGTTTGTCGCCAATGCGCGTTTGTGCGAAATTTTAAAGCATGTCGTGTTTGGTATCTATGTACTCGGCCTAAGATCATCTTTTTTATTTCATCAAACATTTGGGCAATATAGTGTGTTTTAGTGCATTAAAATAAAAAAAAGTGTATTTTTTCCCCAAAAAATGCGTTTGAAAAATCGCTGCGCAAATACTGTGTATAAAAAAAAAATGCAACACCCACCATTTTATTCTGTAGGGCCTTTGCTTTAAAAATATATATAATTTTTGGGGGTTCAACATAATTTTCCTGCAAAAAAAATATGTTTTCATGTAAACAAAAAGTGTCAGAAAGGGCTTTGTCTTCAAGTGGTTAGAAGAGTGGATGTAAGCTTCCTAATGTTGTGTATAAAATGCCAGAACAGTTCAAACCCCCCCCCCCAAATGACCCCATTTTGGAAAGTAGACACCCCAAGCTATATACTGAGAGGCATGTCGAGTCCATGGAATATTTTATATGTTGACACAAGTTGCGGAAAAAAGACAATTTTTTTTTTTTTTTTTTTGCACAAAGTTGTCACTAAATGATATATTGCTCAAACATGCCATGGGCATATGTGGAATTACACCCCAAAATACATTCTGTTGCTTCTCCTGAGTACGGGGATACCACATGTGTGAGACTTTTTGGGAGCCTAGCCGCGTACGGGACCCCAAAAACCAATCACCGCCTTCAGGCTTTCTAAGGGTGTAAATTTTTGATTTCACTTCTCACTGCCTATCACAGTTTCGGAGGCCATGGAATGCCCAGATGGCACAAACCCCCCCCCCAAATGACCCCATTTTGGAAAGTAGACACCCCAAGCTATTTGCTGAGAGGTATTGTGAGTATTTTGCAGATCTCGCTTTTTGTCACAAAGTTTTGAAAATTGAAAAAAAAAAAAAAGAAAAAAAAAATTCTTTCTTCATTTTCAAAAACAAATGAGAGCTGTAAAATACTCACCATGCCTCTCAGCAAACAGCTTGGGGTGTCTACTTTCCAAAATGGGGTCATTTGGGGGGGTTTTGTGCTATTTTGGCATTTTATGGCCTTCGAAACTGTGATAGGTAGTGAGGAGTGAAATCAAAAATTTGTGCCTAGAAATCCTGAAGGCGGTGATTGGTTTTCGGGGTCCCGTACGCGGCTAGGCTCCTAAAAAGTCCCACACATGTGGTATCCCCGTACTCAGGAGAAGCAGCAGAATGTATTTTAGGGTGCAATTCCACATATAACCATGGCATGTGTGAGCAATATATCATTTACTGACAACTTTTTGTAATTTTTTATTTTTTTTGTCATTATTCAATCACTTGGGACAAAAAAAAAAATATTCAATGGGCTCAACATGCCTCTCAGCAATTTCCTTGGGGTGTCTACTTTCCAAAATGGGGTCATTTGGGGGGGTTTTGTACTGCCCTGCCATTTTAGCACCTCAAGAAATGAGATAGGCAGTCATAAATTTAAAGCTGTGTAAATTCCAGAAAATGTACCCTAGTTTGTAAACGCTATAACTTTTGCGCAAACCGATAAATATACACTTATTGACGTTTTTTTTTACTAAAGACATGTGGCTGAATACATTTTGGCCTAAATGTATGACTAAAATTGAGTTTATTCGATTTTTCTTATAACAAAAAGTAGAAAATATCATTTTTTTTCAAAATTTTCGGTCTTTTTCCGTTTATATCGCAAAAAATAAAAATCGCAGAGGCAATCAAATACCATTAAAAGAAAGCTCTATTTGTGGGAAGAAAAGGACGCAAATTTTGTTTGGGTACAACATTGCATGTCCGCACAATTTACAGTTAAAGCAGCGCAGTGCAAAATTCTGAATTCACCTCTGGTCCTTTAGCTACCAAATGGTCCGGGGCTTAAGTGGTTAACATATATCTGTAATTGATTACCAAAATGAAGGATTTGAAAGTTTTTTTCATATGTCTCTACTGTTTATTCTTTAATATCTTTTTGTTATTTGATATAGAAAAATGTTTTTCTCTATACACTGAATCAATATCAGCAGCTTCACATCTATGATAGATGCCGGCTTCTATTGGTCACTTATGCCGGTTTCTTTATAGCCATCTTCCCGATGTGTGCTCTCCACCAACTTCCCTCCTTTGTCCCTGTTCACTGGTCCCCTGGCTGACTGGTTTCCTATTGATTCACATGGGCACCCAAGGTGGAGAACACTTCCTCCACCGGTTTGATGCCTACTTCGCGGCTCCTCCATGGTTGATTCACGGCCATCTCTCCCTCTGGCCAATGAATCAACCTCTCTATTCCTCCTGCTGTTCCCCACTGGCCTGACGGGATTCTGAGGTAGGACATCCCTGATCCGCCTCGCCGTCACGCCGTGCCTCCCTCTTTCCACGCTAGCGAGTCTGGGGCCTGTAGTCTATCACCATCCGAGGATCTGGAACATGCGCAGTGGCATCCAATTGCCCGCCTCGCACCCTGTGACGTCAGACGCCGGGTTCGATGGAGGACACGATTTAACCTGCTTTCTAGTGAAACCTTCGCTAGAAGCAGGGGGGCTGGAGACATTGCTCCGACGCTGGAGGTAAATGTTATATTGCTCCTTCTTAGGATTATGTCATCTCTGTTATTGTCTTTGCTGTCCCAATTTGGAAACTGTGTCATACCTGTATCCTTTTATTTTATTTTTCATCTATACACTCTTTGAATGTTGTTGATGCTATCACACACCAATATTGCTTATACCAACATTGTTGTCTATTTTTTGCCATTTGCTTGTTAACACTTTATTGAATAAGTGTACAAATCTGGCTCTTTTTCTCTGAGACCCAGTGTCCGCCCTCATTTTTTGGTATATTTTCCCTGCAATTCATGTTTGAAAAGCATTACAAGTTTCTAGAGTGGGCTCTATCCATTTAATCACTCACCAATTTTCCTATTATAATTCACTCATCCCTTTAGTTGAATATTGTTTTTTTCTTCACTCTATTTTATTTTATTTTTTATTTTTTATTTTTTTTATTTTCATTTTTTATTTTAATCCACTTTTTTTACTCCTTTAGTACCCTATTTAATTTTTTTTTTTATTTAAATTTTATTTATTTTATTTTTTCATTTATTTTATTTTATTCTATTTCTTTTTCCGCTCTTATCTATTGTAATTTTCTGGTTTTTTGTTGTAGCTTCAGACTTTTACTGGCTTATACGGCTGTTTCAGCCAGTCCAGTAACATTGTGACTTCTTCCCCTCTGCAAATCATCGTTTTAGTTGCTTTTAAGTAAGTGATACCTTCATATATGTATCACATCTCTTTGGATTTTTTATCATATTACATATCCCATTTTTCATTTTTCGGCCCCCCTTTTTTCCCCCTCCCCCTTTACTTTATTCAACCCATCCCTCACTTTGTTTTATTTTATCTTGTCTTTTTTTCTATTCTTCTTTTATTATCCAGATTCCTTATATTGTCCTCTGTGACCAATAGGGACAGTCCACACCTCTTGTTGTTGGGGGTCCTCTGTCTGATCCAGGGACATTCTGGTGGTTTCACTTGCTGGAGATCCATGATTGGGTAAGTGTATTGGCCCTTAGATTGAAGCATGCTGTTCTTGATTTCTTCCTTCAAAAATATTGTGATTTACTATGATCTTTTTTGCAACAAATATGTAAATATGTATTTATTTTTCATTTTCTATCTATACAGTTGTCAATACCAGTTTTGAGCACTATCGCACTACCCCCGAAGAAGCTATTTAAGCGAAACATGTCGGGTTGATGCGACCAGTTCTTTGCTCTTTACTTGATTATGACTCGCTAATTGTGACCACTCTCCAAACTGCATCATAACCACTTTGGTTCTTCTTTATGTAAACCTGCGATTGCTTGAGATCGTTTTTTATGTATATGTTAAATAAAATATAATTTTTTACTTATAATAATCTTCCTCTCATCTCTTCTATTTCATTGATTGCACCGTTAAAAATCCCAATTTCCCCCCCCCCCAACTTTTGATCATATACTTTTCTGGGATGTGGTGCCAACCTATTTTGGTGTTTCACCTTGGTTTGGACAGAAATTCATGAAATTCAACTGATTTTGTTCACCGTATTGTACGAGAAATAAAGGAGTGTTGGACTTTCGATTGGTGTGGGGCTCTATTATTGGCAGACACGTTTCCATGGAACAACAAGGCTTCGTATGCAGTGGACAGATCCGGGAGTTAAATCAATTAACTCTGCTCAACCCTCTTATACACACGAGGGGGGAGCTTGGCGTAGTGTTCCTGCACTCTCCTCTCCCAGGTACCCCTAGACACCTGCCAATCACAATAGGCAAGAGGGAGAGTGAGGTTCCGCTACACGTGGGGGCTCTGGTCCAGGATGTGTTTGTGCTACAATGGAGCTGGAGTTGTTGGAATTTGAAAGTGTCTGCCCGAAAGAGTATCGAGTAGGTCGGCCATATTGGCCACTGCGCCATCAGGCACACCCTCCCTGCTCAGTTCGTGGGCGTGACCCAGGGAAGGAGAAAGCCCGCGAACTGGAGTGCAAGAAGGGAGGAGTCCAATCGTGTGAAGGATTACACGTGGGGACTTTGGCGCCAACAAGGCAGTGCGCAATGGATCAGCAGAGAGTCGCCATGTTTACTAATGCATCGTGGATTCCTATTCATCCCACTACCACGAGTCTGACTACCGCTGCTCCAATAACGGATACGGGGATTCGGCTAAAGCCCCGGGGACGATTCGCCCTGTACTCATGCATGGACGTTGAGGCCCTGGGTTTGATTTGTCCCGGATGTTCGGGACTGGTGTGTCAGCTAAAGCCATTCGGGCGCTGCAAGGGCTGCGGAGAGTTCTTATTTGAGGTGGAGCCAACCATTGAAAAACCCAGAACCATCCACCTCAACCGCGCTACAGGCCACACCACTCATGAAGGAGGAATCGCTGCTTTTACAGCGATCCCTGTGCACACTGCAGCGACCGCAGGGGAGGTCGCAATCACTGAGGTACAGGAGAAATCCGAGGATGCTGACTCGGTCGCCACTGCTTCCCAGCGTCCACCGCCAAAGAGGAAGACCGGCTTGGTTGCCCCGTCCAGCGGTCGTGGTGGATCACCCTGCTTGCCTAAGCCCGCCCCGGATGGATCCGGTAGGAAGAGTCCCGGACATCCCTTCTTAACTTTGGGCCGAGGTAAGCCAGGACAAAGGGACTTGGTGTTGGGACGGAGGTGTCGGGGAGTCACGGCCCTGTGTGCCCGCGGGAGGGAGCAATTCAGCCTCCACTACAGGCTACCTGCCCGCGGAGGAGTGTGACACCTCCGACCTAGAATCGCTCTCCGATCCGGGAGACAATGTCATCATAGATGAACTTTTCGCTAAGAAGGGCTGGGACAAGATGCCTCTCTCCTCGTCCCGCAGAGTCAGGGATCCACCCATGTCTACAGGGGATAGTACACCCCGGGTGAAGGCACCAGCGCCTGAGGAGGGATCCCGTCCCCAGTCTGCCCTTCTACCTCCGGTGCCTCCTGCATCTGGCACCGGGGAAAAGAGACTGTTGTTGCGGCCACCTATGCCTAGAGTGGAGGTGGTCAAGGCACCTCGTCACCCAGACGCCATCGTCCAACCGGGAGAACATCTTATCCAGACCACTGAGAATGGGGTGGGTCTTAGTCAGGATGGGTGTAAGGGAATGTTGTTGCGAACATGTGATTCTGATAATGTGGTTATGTGTTGTTTGTTTCCTTCCTTTCATGTCAGGTTCAGGCACAACTGTTGGTTAGCTTTCAGGAAAAAAACTTTTTATTTTTGGAATTCGTTAGTCGGTCTCTGGATCAGGCTATGATAGCCCTTTTTGGGCATGGTTTGCTCCAGACACTGGGGACCAGTGTCAAATAACAGGGGGGAGAGTGTAGCAGGTATGTACTTTTTAAACTGGTGAGGACACCAGTGATGCATAGTTCCCTGCGGCCCAGCAGGTGGCGCTGTCACTTTGGGCCGGGGTTGAACCATCGCTGCAGTGCCGTACCCTGTGTGACCTCTCGCAGCGGTTGTACGGCGGTGTGGGAAACCCGTCGTTCTTGCTGGGAGGGGGTATAAAGGGGGCGGACATCTTCGCCACGTGGTCGGAGTCCCGGGCACCTTCAGCCTGAGGGCTGTGGTTGCGGTCGGTGTCCAGGCGGCCTAGGCCTGGACACTGGGAGTTCGTGATCCACCCCAGACACCTTCAGTCTGGGGTGAGGTACTTAGCCGGAGGCCTGGGGCCCAGTACCTTCCGCTGGGTCCCGCAAGGGAGGGATCATCCTAGGGGGCCCCGGGAGTGGGGCACCCGAATCCAGAGGCGTAAGGGACCGGAGGAGGGACTCACCCGAAGACCTGGTGCAGCAGATTGCCAGTGCCGGGTGAACCTCTGGAGACTGCCCGGAGGGATATCTTTCCCGAACAGGGGCCAAGTTCAAAGAGGAAGTTCAGTCCACGTTCAATGACCGGTGGCAGCGGTCCAACTATTTCAATCAGGTCAGTGGCAGAGACCTGCTATTAGGCCTCTGGCAGGGGCCTCAACAGTTCATCCGGTCGGTGGCAGCGACCAAAACTCACGGTCGGTGGCAGAGACCGTGTGCCAGGCCTATTCGCTAGCAGAGGAATAGGAGAATTCAGTTGTGCCTGGGCCTACTCGTTCCCACACCCCCATGTTCGTCTGTTATTGAGAGTTCAACTGATTGTGTTCACCGTATTGTACGAGAAATAAAGGAGTGTTGGACTTTCGATTGGTGTGGGGCTCTATTATTGGCAGACACGTTTCCATGGAACAACAAGGCTTCGTATGCAGTGGACAGATCTGGGAGGTAAATCAATTAACTCTGCTCAACTCTCTTATACACACGAGGGGAGAGCTTGGTGTAGTGTTCCTGCACTCTCCTCTCCCAGGTACCCCTACACACCTGCCATTCACAATAGGCAAGAGGGAGAGTGAGGTTCCGCTACATATATTTATACACTGTATTCAGTTTAGCTAGATCCATTCCTGTTATTCTCTATACTGTGACAGGCAGGCAGGTGATTGTGCTAGCTGCAGTCAGTGTTTCACAACTACAAGTATTTTCAGTGTACTTTGTCCTCTGCACAGTTTTCACCTAAAACTAACTGAAAACAATTGCTGCTTTTCCCAAACTAATACCACAGCAGGCAGTTGATTCTGATAGCTGCATTATCAGTACAGATACATATATATATATATATATATATATATATATATACACATACATCCCACCTTTGTGCAGCTACATTTCACTGCAGGCCATTAGTATGTCTGGAAGGCAAACAAGGAGAGTCAGACAGTCACGAGGCAATAAAAGAAGGCAAGCAGGCTCTGTGTCTAGAGGCAACAGTGCTGGTCGTGGATACGGTGCATCCTCATCAGCACGTGGCCGTGGGACACGCTTGTCCTTCTTTTCGGCAGCTGGCCATGTTGAGCCTTAACATGCCCAAGACTTGGTAGAGTGGATGACCAAGCCGTCCTCCTCCTCCTCATCCTCTCTCACCCAGGCTCAGGGTACTTTGTCTGGCAAAGCAGCTGCCAAAGCGGCCTCTTCCCTTGGCTCAATGGCATCAGTTACTCCTTCCCTAGCCCCATCATGTCCTCCTGAGGAGTCCCCCGAACTGTTTGACCACAGTGTTGGGTACATGCTCCAGGAGGATGTCCAGCGTTTTGAAGGCTATAATCCAGGCGATGATGGAACCCAGCTGGAGGAAGGCAGTAACGTGAGCCCAGAGAGAGGGGGTAGTAACGTGAGCCCAGAGAGAGGGGGTGCCCAACAAGGACAGCTATCTGGCAGTCATGTTCCCCCAGCTGCAACATACTGCCAGATTTGCTCCAGTGATGAGGAGGGAGGGGATGAGGAGGTCACTGACTCCATGTGGGTGCCTGATAGGAGAGAGGAGGAGGAGGCACATCTCCAACGAGGCAGGATGCCCTCCAGGGGCCAGCTTAAGGGCAGCACACCGACTGCATCACACCGCAGAGCTCCGCATGTGCAGGGCGCTGCTGTCTCTGCGCGTTATTCCAAAAGTTCTTTGGTGTGGGCCTTTTTTCAGACGTGTGCAGCAGATCGCACCATTGCCATTTGCAACATATGCCTAAAACGTATCTTGCGTGGCCAAAACATCAGCCGCCTGGCCACCACATGCTTGACCAGACATATGTCGACCTGCCATGCAGTTCGTTGGCAAGCTTACCTAAAAGACCCACACCAAAGAACAAAGCGGACCTCTCCTTGCTCCTCATCAGCTGGGATCTCCAACCCCACTATACCTTCAGTCCTCTCTAAAGCCTTGTACACACGACCGTTTTTATGGGCAAGAAACGACAAGAAAACTGTTGGGAGAGCTTTCTTGCAGAGAAAACCGTTCGTGTGTATGGTTTCTCGTTGAGAAAACTGTTATGAATCTCGACGAGAAAAAAAGAAAACCTGCTTTCTTTTTTCTCGTCGGGAGTCTCAGTTTTCTCATCGTGATTCTCATCAGACTGTTTTTGGACGAGAAAACCGTTCGTGTGTATGCTTTTCCGAGTCTTCAAAAACCACGCATGGGCAGAATCAAGTATGAGACGGGAGCGCAAAACTAGCGTTCGTAATGAAGATAGCACATTCGTCACGCTGTAACGAACTGAAAGCACGAAGACAGAAAAGCGTGAATCGTCTCTCACTAACTTTTACTAACACGCAGTAACACAAGATTAGCAAAAGCAGCCCAAGGGGTGGCGCCATGAGAATGGAACTTCCCCTTTATACTGCCGTCGTACGTGTTGTACGTCACCGCGCTTTAGACCGACGAAATTTTGGATTGACAGTGTGTATGCAAGGAAAGCTTGACAAGAATCTTGTCATTCGTTTTTGTCCTTCACCATCCTATTCATAGTGCACATCACCTTCATCATTTTTCTCACAACCTTCATACTTCATTTATTTTGCTTAGAATATGGCAAACATACCGTATTAGTTAAATACCACCATAGAAACACATCGATCATATTCCATTCATTATGCTTAGAATATGGCAAATATAACTCATTAGCTAAATATTACTACAGAAGTACATTGACAAACATAAATATATATATTTAAGGACATACCACTGCTGACCTCTAGTCTGGCCACTTAATACTCATTAACCACATAGTGTATATGGATGCATGACGGATGCATCCTACATTGATGCCCTTGGTGTTTCATTACAGGTGCCGGCTGTCCGTCCGTGCGCGCCCCCTCTCGGGTCTCTCCCCCTCCATATGACTCCTTGCAGGTCGCACACGCCTTGGTGGCACCCTACTTTTGGGTGTCAAATGTCCGGGAGGCTGCTGATTCCCCTTGAGATGCTAGTGATGGAACTCCGGTTAGAAACCATGGTTCTAACACACAGTTGACTGGTAATCATACACTCTATATATTTTTTACCATTGGGCCTACACTCATGTAGAGAATTGAAATCTAATATATATATATTTCCCACAGCAAACCACCCATCCTCTGAAGAGATCCATTGGGATCGAAACGCGTCAGTAACATATACAGATGCATGTTAAATGTAAAACTGTATGGCAATGTTGTGTCTTAAATCTGTGTGGTTATTATATACATGTTTTTACTGGAGTATATACGTGTTGGGACTGTACTTAATGTGTATACACAATAAATTTTTAACATGCATTATTGTAAATCATTTTCAGAATTTTGCTGCAAAAAACCCCTTGGGGAAACTTCCTATTCTTCTGTTAATTTTCGGGGTGCGCAGCCCCTTTCACTCCCAGTATATGTGTCCTTCCCATTCTTTCATATTCATTTTGGGTGGTTAACCACTTCAATACCATGCACTTATGCACCTTCCCGCCCAGACCAATTTTCAGCTTTCAGTACTCTCACACTTTGAATGACAATTACTTAGTCATGCTACACTGTATCCAAACAAAATTTTTATCATTTTCTTCTCACAAATAGAGCTTTCTTTTGGTGGTATTTAATCGCCACTGGGTTTTTTATTTTTTGCGATATAAGCAAAAAAACAGCATTTTTTTAAAAAAAAACACTTTTTTTTAGTTTCTATTGTAAAATTTTGCAAATAAGTAATTTTTCTTCATAAATTTGTGCCAAAATGTATACTGCTACATATCTTTGGTAAAATGAACCCAAATTAGTGTATATTATTTGGTCTTTGTGAAAGTTATAGAGTCTACAAACTATGGTGGCAATCACTGAAAATTTATCACATCTGATCACGCCTGATGTACTGAAGTGATATCTCATTTCTTGAGACACTAACAAGCGAGGAAAGTACAAATACCCCAAAATTACCCCTTTTTGGAAAGTAGACAATCCAAGGTATTTACTAAGAGGCGTGGTGAGTTTTTTGAAGTTGTATTTTTTTCCCACAATTCTTGGGAAAATTTAATTTTTTTTTTTTTTTTACACAAACTGGTCATATTAACAGTTTTTTTCTCTCACACAGCATATGCATAATTGCAACTACACCCCAAAATACATTCTGCTACTCCTCCTGAGTGTAGCGATACCACATGTGTGAGACTTTTACACAGCCTGGCCATATACAGAGGCCCAACATTGAAGTAGCACTTTCAGGCGTTCTACAAGCATAAATCGCACATATCCTTTCTCAACCACCTATTACACTTTTGAAGGCCCTGGAGCACCAGGACAATGGAATTTTCCACAAAATGACCCCATTTTGGAAAGCACACACCCCAACGTATAATCTATGAAGCATTATGAGTCTTTTGAACGGTTCATTTTTTTCCAGAAGGTTTTGGAAAATGTGGAGAAAAAATGAAAATGCATTTTTTTTACACAAAGTTGTCCATTTATAAGATATTTCTAACGCATAGCATATACATAGCAAAAATGACACCCCAAAATGCATTCTGCTACTCCTCCTGAGTATAGCGATACCACATGTGTGAGACTTTTACACAGCCTGGCCATATACAGAGGCCCAACATTGAAGTAGCACTTTCAGGCGTTCTACAAGCATAAATCGCACATATCCTTTCTCAACCACCTATTACACTTTTGAAGGCCCTGGAGCACCAGGACAATGGAATTTTCCACAAAATGACCCCATTTTGGAAAGCACACACCCCAACGTATAATCTATGAAGCATTATGAGTCTTTTGAACGGTTCATTTTTTTCCAGAAGGTTTTGGAAAATGTGGAGAAAAAATGAAAATGCATTTTTTTTTACACAAAGTTGTCCATTTATAAGATATTTCTAACGCATAGCATATACATAGCAAAAATGACACCCCAAAATGCATTCTGCTACTCCTCCTGAGTATAGCGATACCACATGTGTGAGACTTTTACACAGCCTGGCCATATACAGAGGTCCAACATTGAAGTAGCACTTTCAGGCGTTCTACAAGCATAAATCGCACATATCCTTTCTCAACCACCTATTACAATTTTGAAGGCCCTGGAGCACCAGGACAATAGAATTTTCCACAAAATGACCCAATTTTGGAAAGCACACACCCCAACGTATAATCTATGAAGCATTATGAGTCTTTTGAACGGTTCATTTTTTTCCAGAAGGTTTTGGAAAATGTGGAGAAAAAATAAAAATGCATTTTTTTTACACAAAGTTGTCCATTTATAAGATATTTCTAACGCATAGCATATACATAGCAAAAATAACACCCCAAAATGCATTCTTCTACTCCTCCTGAGTATAGTGATACCACATGTGTGAGACTTTTACACAGCCTGGCCATATACAGAGGCCCAACATTGAAGTAGCACTTTCAGGCGTTCTACAAGCATAAATCGCACATATCCTTTCTCAACCACCTATTACAATTTTGAAGGCCCTGGAGCACCAGGACAATAGAATTTTCCACAAAATGACCCCATTTTTGAAAGCACACACCCCAACGTATAATCTATGAGGCATTATGAGTCTTTTGAACGGTTCATTTTTTTCCAGAAGGTTTTGGAAAATGTGGAGAAAAAATTAAAATGCATTTTTTTTACACAAAGTTGTCAATTTATAAGATATTTCTAACACATAATATGTACATAGCAAAAATTACACCCCAAAATGCATTCTGCTACTCCTTCTGAGTATGGCGATACCACATGTTTGAGACTTTTACACAGCCTGGCCACATACAGAGGCCCAACATCCAAGTAGCACCTTCAGGCATTCTAGCAGCATTAATTGCACATATCATTTTCTGACTACCGATCACATTTTTGAAGGCCCTTCATATATCTAACACATAGCAGGTACATACCAAATAACAAAAGATTACCTGTGGTTTTAGAAGTGCAGTGGTCCACAGAGGAGAGCATCGGTCCAGGCAGCAGGCAGGGATGAGGTCAGCGACAGCAAAAGCAATCATCCAGGCAGCAGGCAGGAATACTGTCCATAGTTCGCACAGGCAGAGATACTGTCAGCACAGCCAGAGCACAGCCAAAGCACAGGTCCAGGTAGCAGGCAGAGGTGTCCTATCCTATCGATGATATCTTCGATATATTGGAGGTAGTGGAGTCGGTGATTTTGAGTTGCTTTTTGGTAGCAGACAAACGAATTAAAAGGGCCATGTGAAACAGGTGAAACGCAACTTTTTTGTGCCAATAATGGGACTTTCTGGTTGATAAGTAGGGCTGTAGCATCTGGTCGTTTAAATCCACCCCCCCCCATGTACAAATTGTAGTCGTGAACACATTCAGGCTTTACAATGGAGCCGCGTCTTCTTGGGATCTCCACCATGGTGTCATTGTGGATCGTAGAGAGGATGTGGACATCTTTCTTGTCCCTCCACTTCATGGCCAACACCTCCTCGTTCCTCATGGATGCCAATTCTCCAGGTCGCAATTTTTTGTCAATAAATTTTGTGGGAATCCCTTCCGTTTTTTTTTTAAGGTACCGCAGGCCGGGGTTTGTTTACTGTAAAGGTGGCGAAAAAGGGGCAGGCTGGTATAATAATTATCAACATATAAATGGTAACCTTTTCCGAACAGGGGGTATGCCAACTCCCAGACAATTTTCCCACTGGTTCCAATATATGTGGGGCAATCACGGGGCTGGAGCTGGGAGTCTTTGCCTTCGTAGATCCTGAATTTGCAGACGTATCCAGTGGCTCGATCACATAATTTATTTAATTTTAACCCATACCTGGCTCTCTTGCTTGGTATGTACTGCTTGAACTGCAGTCGGCCGGTGAAATGTACGAGGGACTCGTCCACACAAATTTTTTGGTCTGGGATGAAAACTTCTTCAAATCGCTGGGAAAAGGCATTGATTAGGGGGCGTATCTTGTACAATTTGTCGTAGTTGGGATGATCTCGGGGAGGGCACTGTGAATTGTCATTGAAGTGGAGAAAGCGCATAATCATGTCGTATCTTTTCCTGGACATGACAGCGGAATATATGGGCATGTGTTGGATGGGGCGTTTGGACCAATATGAATGGACTTCGTTCTTTTTTGTAAGCCCCATATTGAACATAAGGCCCAAAAATAATTTAAATTCCTCCAATGTTAGACGCCGCCACTGGAACATGCGGGCGTAGGAAGAATCGGGGTTGGCAGCAATAAATTGGGATGCATACAGATTCGTTTGATCCACTATATTCTGCAGCAAATCTTGTAGGAAAAATAAACAAAAATAATCAAATTTAGAAAAATTTGTAGTGTCGGGCTGCACACCTGGCTGTGCGGTGAAAGGGGGGATGATAGCGGATCCTGAGTTGGCAGGCAACCATAAGGGGTTTGCCAGGGCATCGGGAAGGTAGGATTGGGGCTGGATTCTTCGGGTTGGGCATGCATTTCCATTGCTTGTACTGGGCTCCTCTTCCTGGGGTATGGCGCTGCTGGTGGTGGGCAGTTCTCCTGATCTTGGTGCTGATCTTGGTGCTGATCTTGGTGCCGATCGCATTCTTTTGGGAGGGACGGTTTCCTCCGGGGACTCGGACTCTGAGCCACTATCCTCCACTGGCTCGTATTCCGAACCAGAATCGGATAATGGGAACTCCCCGCTGCTCTCATCATCCGACATGGCAAGAATGGCATATGCCTCCTCAGGTGTGTAAACCCTTTGGGACATTATGGCAGTGCTTATTGGTGGGCCTGTGTAATGGTACTGCTGGTGGTAGTGGTGGCGGTCTGTGTGGTAGTACCGATGGAGGTATTAGTGGTGGGCCTGTGTGGTGGTACCAATGGCGGTATGGGTGGTGGTGGTACCAATGGCAGTACAGGTGGTGGTGGTACCGATGGCGGTACGGGTGGTGGTGGTGGCGGCGGTACCGATGGCGGTACAGGTGGAGGTACGGGTGGTGGTGGTAGCGATGGCGGTATGGGTGGTGGTGGTACCGATGGCGGTACAGGTGGTGGTGGTACGGGTGGTGATGGTACCGATGGCGGTACAGGTGGTGGTACAGGTGGTGGTGGCACTACCGACGGTGGTACGGGTGGTGGTACTGGTGGTGGTACCGATTGCGGCACTAGTGGTGATACTGGTAGCGGGCCTGTGTGGCAGTATAGATGCTGGGCCTGGTGGCGGTACTGGTGGTGGTACTGGTACCGATGGCGGTACTGGTAGCCTGTGTGGCGGTGCCAATGGCGGTACCGATGGAGGTGGGCCTGTGACAGATGATTGACAGATGGGCTGATTGATTGACAGATGGGCTGATTGATTGATTGACAGATGGGTTGATTGATTGACAGGTGGGGTGATTGATTGACAGATGGGCTGATTGATTGACAGATGGGCTGATTGATTGACAGATGGGCTGATTGATTGACAGATGGGCTGATTGATTGACAGATGGGCTGATTGATGTGCTGGGCTGTGTGACAGGTCCTCTTTATGGGGGGGGCGTGTTGTGCACTGTAAACTTATGTAGACAAACTACACTGAGCTAACTTTCTGATCTCTTCTCTCTCCTCACAGATCGGTGTGTGAGGAGAGAGCAGGGATCAGGTAGTAACTCCTGTGGAGTTTGTTTACATTTGTGACCGGCTGTGATTGGACACAGCCGGTCACGTGGTAAACAGCCAATTCATTGGCTGTTTACTCTGATCGGGGACGCGCTGTGTCCAAGGGACACTCGCCTTCCCCGATCCCCGCTCTGCAAGCCTGTGGCGGCGCGCACGGAGCGCCGCCGAGTTTGTTTTGACAGGTGATCGGCTGTGACTTTGACACAGCCGATCACATGGTAAACAGCCAATGAAATTGGCTGTTTACCGTGATCGGGGAAGCGCTGTGTCCGAGGGACACATGCCGTCCCCGATCACCGCGCTGCGCGCCCCCGCGGGCGCGCGCAAGGCATTATCCTGCAGGACGTCATATGACGTCCAGTATCGATATTGCAACCACTTCCCGGACGTCAATTCGCTATTGACTGGGCGGGAAGTGGTTAAACACCCCTTCCCCCTTTGGACACATGTGAGTGAAGACCTGAGCTATACAGTATTGATGGTTCCTTTGCTATGCCAATATAGATATCATATTATGGTCTTAATTCCATGAGTAATTTCAAGGTGACCATTATGATGAGACAGTCTCATTGATTCGTTTCAGGGGGACTGGAGTCTAACTCAATCCACTCCCCCGTTGGAAACTGAGCACTGTCTCAGGCCTCGTACACACGGCCGATTTTCTCGGCAAGAACCAGCAAGAAACTTGCTGGCAGAGAGGTCTTGCCGAGTAAATCGGTCGTGTGTACGCGGCTATCGGGTTTCTCATCGAGAAAACCGACAAGAAACCTCGACGAGAAAATAGAGAACCTGCTCTCTATTTTCTCGTCGAGATTCTCCTCGGCATGTTTCTCAACGAGAAAAGTGAGTGTGTGTACACTTACCTGTCCTCCCGGAAGCCCGCGCATGTTCAAAATGAATTCGACGCATGCGCGGTAGCTTCATAGGCATACGTAGGGTATACCAAGATGGCGGCGACGGCATCGAATGTGACGAGCGCATGCTCGTCGTAGTCGATGACGTCACCGCGTACGCTCCATTCAAAGAACCGCGGGTTCTTTGAAACGAGCGTGTGTACACTCGGCCGGGACAAGTTTCTTGTCCAAGAATCTCGTCGAAAAAAACGACATGTTTTTTTCAACGAGAATCTCGGCCGTGTGTACAAGGCCTTAGTGCAGAAAACTGCTGAGAGACATCAACATGTCTCCCAATACAATACTGACTGTTTTTACAGCCAATGGATAAGCGCTGGACTACAATCATCAATATTTGGCTCTAGTTTATATATATTAAATATCACCTATACATCAATTACTCAATACTGATTATAAACGCATGTAATTTTCTGTTCACACTGTGGTGTTATGCAATTTGTGCTTGCATGCACCAAGTGCCAACTTAATATAATTTTCAACCATGGGCCTTTCCATCTGTGCTTTTCGTTTTTTTTTTTTGCTGCCTCCTTGACCTGCGTCATCCTTAGTGTGGGTGGCGCATGCGTGTGCGTCCTCCCGACAAGGGGGGAGGGGGATCATTGTGCTCCCACCATACTCATTGGGCGGCGGACCTTGTTGCGCCCGCCCATTATGGGCGTTCCTTCCTTGTCGGCGGCGTCCCTGATCCCCTTTGAACGTCCTTGTCATCCGCGCGTGCGTGGGAAACTATGCCCGCGTGTGATGCCAGGACGTCACGCTTTTGCGGCGGAGGAGACGGCAGCTGTCGGAGACCTTGAGTCCTTCCGGAACGCCGAGGGAGCCACTCAGGGAGGACCGCATACTGCGGCGGTGGGCATATCCCTGGAGGATGATGCATGGACGAAGGCGGGGCGCCTGCTGAACACACCAGGGCCTCCCTAATTAAGGGCAGTACTAATACAACCTGAGAACTGTGTGGATCACACTTTGATCCCCAGCTCCTCTATGTGGAGCCTGGTAAATGTAAGTACACCAGCCCTACATAGGCTGGCTGCCAAATTCCTTCCAGACCCATTCAAGCACCATGCACTAGGCTTGATTAGCATTACTTTTGACTAATTTATAACCAATTACAGCTTCATCCGTGGTGTTGGTCGGTCTCCTTGGCTCATAAAATGAGCCTGGGACCCTCCAAGACGAATGGAACCCATACATTTCTTCACACAACACTGTGGCTTGCACATGTTGTGCAACAGTACATATCCAGTACATTTGATCTGAATGATCTTCATCTCAACTTGGTTTAAATCTCATCACTACTTTCACCATTGTTATCTCACTAACACATACACATTCATTCCATACACAATCATTCCAATTAATTTTCACTTTTCACACGCATCACACTACATCACTTTTTTACACACACCATACACCACATCACCATCATCAATTTTCACACTGCTGACGTTTTATTTCACCTTTTTTCCACTTTTATTTTTTTGACATTCGTTTTTGTCCTTCACCATCCTATTCATAGTGCACATCACCTTCATCATTTTTCTCACAACCTTCATACTTCATTTATTTTGCTTAGAATATGGCAAACATACCTTATTAGTTAAATACCACCATAGAAACACATCGATCATATTCCATTCATTATGCTTAGAATATGGCAAATATACCTCATTAGCTAAATATTACTACAGAAGTACATTGACAAATATAAATATATATATTTAAGTAGTCATGACAAAGGGACAATCACTCCAAGTTGCAAAAACGATTTCTTTACTGGTATATCTTCAATCAATGCCATGTGCAGACAGAAAAATCAAAAGCATAGCTACTGTACAGTTGCGAGCATCCCTGCTCTTCCTCAGGCTAACAGGCTAGGTGTAAAGGTAACATGCAGAACAGACCTCACTATATCCTAACACCTGAGGGTGTAACCCAACAGGTGAATCCCATCTCGCTGGAACGAGGAGCGATCCAACCAGATAGTTGAAACTCAATTAACCCTGTGCAGGTTTAAAAAAAGAAAACATACTGCCCCACACTAAACCAAATATCATGCATAGTAAACTAATACAGTGTATCGGTGGATGTGGAAAAATGCATTTTTAAAGATCTACCAATAAAGAACCCAACACTGCAAAAAATTATGCAAACATTTAAAGAAGCAAAAAATAAATATCTTCAAGAAACACTGCAAAAAGATTTAGAATATATATATTTTTTCATAATTCCAAGTAATAGTTCATATCTGTCAGGGAACGATATTCCAATATGAATCTATATTTTCTTTCATTTCACGGTCCCCATCGGAACATGCTTGGTCACCATCTATAAAAAAGATGCACAAAAATTCTAGAGTAATCAAAAGCATTATAAAAATAGATACAGGTCATAGTCCCTGTTCATCCCTTCCGGATGCAGGGACTGTAACCTGTTAATCCACCAAAAATCTCTTTGTTTCAATTTCAGTATCCTGTCACCCCCTCTTCTGTCTCGTGGAATCTCTTCCAAAATCATAAAGCGTAAATCTGAGTCCCGGTGTCCCTTCTCCAGGAAATGTCTGGAGACTGGCAAACCAGGCTGTTTGTGTCTAATAGTACTGCGATGTTGAGCAATTCTGTCCTTAATCTTTTGGGTGGTTTCCCCAACATAAATCATATTGCATGGACAAATAAGAATGTATACAACATAAGAGGACTGACATGAAAATACATTTCTAATAGCAATCCTATCCCCAATACTGGGATTGATGAAATGATCACCCTTTCGCACAAGGTTGCACTGAATGCAATTCAGGCAGGGAAAACACCCTTTCCTTTCCCAAAAAAGTCGCTTTTACCTCCCGCTCTTTGGGTCTAAATTCAGATCTTACTAGAGAGTCACGTAAGGTTTTATTTCTTCTGAAAGCTTTAATGGGAGTCTGTTGAAAGACCTCAATCTGCGGGTAGGCACGCTTCAAAAGGGACCAGTGCTTGCTGATAATTTTAAATACATGTTCACTGTAACTGTGGAATTGCATAGAAAAGGGTAATCGTACCACAGATGATTTTTTTCTATTTATAGTTACATTCTTTTCCCCTTGTTGTACTTTATTTAATTCTTGAAAAAAATTTTTTTTAGGGTATCCTCGTTCACGGAACTTAGAACACATTTCGTTAATCCTTATATAGCGGCCTCACCCCACTCCCTTGCTCTATCGGTTATATGGCTGTTGTCTAGGGGTACCTGGGAGAGAGAGATAAAACACACCACGGCCCATGTCCTCCCTAACTGGGAAGTGAAGGCCAGAAGATTGGGCTTTTGTGTAGGTGTCCTAGAGTCAAGTCCAGTCCTTCGTCCCTGACTCCTTTGCTTTAGTAACCCAAGTTCCACACAGTGAATAGGTACAACTCAGTTTTATTCTTCTTGCCAAGCAATAAAACAATCTTTCTCCTTTGGAAAATGGGGACAGATCGAGGCACAATCTTTTCCCTTCTTACTGCTGCCCACTGTGCTGTCACCAGTGGTGAATAGTCACTGCCACTGACTAGGTAATATAGAATGTGAATTACCTTCGCTCACTTTGCCCCTGTCAGAGGAAGAAATCCGTCCAAGGGAGAAGTGGAGGCCTCTCCGTCACCAGCAATGCTGCGCCGGGCTCTTCAGAGAAGTTACTGCGCACCAGTCCTCACGAATTCAGACACGGGCACCCAAGGAGTTAGGGCCCCCTCGGATTCCTCCACCCTCGTGGAACTCAGTCGTAGGTACTGAGCCCCAGGCATCCGCCATAGTACCTCACCCCAGGCTAAAGGTGCCTGAGATGGACTCCATCCCCGCTCCAGCCAGGCCAAGGGCGCCCAGGCCCGAGACACCGGAACGCCAGCACCCAAGCTGAAGGTGCCTGGGTGCGGCCGCGTCCTCCAACTCTCTGCCCCAAAATCAGGGCGTCCGCCCCTTTTATGACCTCTCCCTTTGCGTCACAGCGGGTTCCCCGCCCCGCTGTACCAGCTCCAGGGGAGGACAAAAAGGCACAGTTTGCGGTGCGAGTTCAGCTCCGGCCCAAGGCAACAACGCCACCTGTAGGCCCCAAGGAACCCCACACCACCAGAGTCCTCACATAAATTCAAGCACCCGCTACACTTATATCTCTTTTGACCTCATTGCTAACAATACGTTTCACCCGTAAAAGTTGGCTTTTGATAATTGATCTGAATACATGGGGGGGATGAAAGCTGTCAAATAATAGTAATTGGTTTCTATCAGTTGGTTTAACATAAAGATCGGATTTCAATCGGCCCTGTTCTATATAGATCCTGGTGTCTAAGAATATATATTTAAGGAATGTCCTTTAAATATATATTTAAGGACATACCACTTCTGACCTCTAGTCTGTCCACTTAATACTCATTAACCACATAGTGTATATGGATGCATGACGGATGCATCCTACATTGATGCCCTTGGTGTTTCATTACAGGTGCCGGCTGTCTGTCCGTGCGCGCCCCCTCTCGGGTCTCTCCCCCTCCATATGACTCCTTGCAGGTTGCACACGCCTTGGTGGCGCCCTACTTTTGGGTGTCAAATGTCCGGGAGGCTGCTGATTCCCCTTGAGATGCTAGTGATGGAACTCCGGTTAGAAACCATGGTTCTAACACACAGTTGACTGGTAATCATACACTCTATATATTTTTTTACCATTAGGCCTACACCCATGTAGAGAATTGAAATCTAATATATATATTTCCCACAGCAAACCACCCATCCTCTGAAGAGATCCATTGGGATCGAAACGCGTCAGTAACATATACAGATGCATGTTAAATGTAAAACTGTATGGCAATGTTGTGTCTTAAATCTGTGTGGTTATTATATACATGTTTTTACCGGAGTATATACGTGTTGGGACTGTATTTAATGTGAATACACAATACATTTTTAACATGCATTATTGTAAATCATTTTCGGAATTTTGCTGCAAAAAAACCCTTGGGGAAACTTCCTATTCTTCTGTTAATTTTCAGGGTGCGCAGAGCCTTTCACTCCCAGTATACGTGTCCTTCCCATTCTTTCACGACAAGAATCTTGTCAAGCTTGACAAGAAACCCGTCGAGAAAAACTATGTTTTTTTTGCGACAAGATTCTCGGCCGTGTGTACTAGGCTTGAAAGCTGCACTGAGAGGAATGAAGGTGTAGAATTAGGTGTGTCACAGCCAAGTACTTGCGGGCAATCTGCTATCGGTACACCGACGTTCGATTGTACCAGGCAAATTTCCCTGCCCCAGCTGCTGCACCGCCAAAAGAAGTTCGCTCCTAGCCATCCACATGCCCAGCGGTTGAATGCTAGCTTAGCTAATTGCTAGCACTTCAACTGTTGCCTTTTCAGTTGGTAGACTCCCCTTCCGTGAGTTTGTGGAATGCGCGGTTCCTCATTGGCAGGTTCCCAAACGCCACTTTTTCTCATGGAAGGCGATTCCGGCTCTCTACCAGCATGTGGAAGGCAATGTCTTGGCTTCGCTGGACAGGGCGGTCAGCGGTAAGGTGCATATTACCGCTGACTCATGGTCCAGCAGGCATGGATAGGGACGTTACTTATCACATTGGGTGACTCTGCTGGCAGCTGGCAGCTGGGAAGGATGCAGGACAAGGTGCAGTAGTGTTGGAGGTTGTTCCACTGCCACGCCTCTAAAATGCTACTACTGGTTGTGACACACCTCTCTCCTCCACCCCCTCCTCTTCTTCTTCCTCCATGGCCTCTTCCTGTGCTTTGTCCTCTGAACCAGCGGTGCTCCGTAGCCGTTCAAGGGGCTACGCAAGTACGCAGGCAAAAAGATGCCATGCCGTGCTTGCGCTGGTGTGTTTGGGGGACAGAAGCCACACTGGGGCAGAGGTCCTGTCTGCTCTGCAGGGCCAGGCCGAGAGGTGGTTGACGCCACGCCAGCTTAAGCCAGGAATGGTGGTTTGCGACAATGGCACCAACCTCCTCTCCGCCCTCCGACAGGGACAACTGACCCATGTGCCCTGTGTGGCTCACGTCCTTAACCTGGTGGTGCAGCGGTTCTTGGGCAGGTACCCGGGCTTACAGGAGGTCCTGAAGCAGGCCAGGAAACTCTGTGGGCATTTCTGTCGATCATATAATGCCAGTGCTCGGCTGGCTGACCTGCAAAAGGATTACAACCTGCCCAAGAACCGCCTAATCTGTGACATGCCCACCAGGTGGAACTCTACGTTGGCCATGCTGCAGCGGCTGTTGCAATATGGCACCAGGACAGGGTCAGGGGAGCTTGGAATTTTTTCCCCACGCCAGTGGACCATGATCAGGGATGCATGCATTGTCCTTGCACCATTTGAGGAGGCCACAAGGATGGTGAGCAGTGACAGTGCATGCATCAGTGACACTGTCCCTCTTGACCACCTGTTGGAGCACACGCTGCGTGGAATAATGGACAGGGCACTTAAGGCAGAACAGAGGCAGAAAGAGGAGGACTTCCTTACCTCTCAAGGCCCCCTTTTATCCAGACAGTGTTCCTGCTGGCCCGGCTATCACACAGGAAGAGGAGGAGGAGGATTGTGTCAGCATGGAGGTGGAGACTAGCACTCAGCATCAGCAGCAGTCTTCAAGGGATCAATTACAGTCCCAAGACACCTGTGGACTTGTACGTGTCTGGGAGGAGGTGGCTGCGGATCATGTTGTCCTCAGTGACCCAGAGGACTCTAGACCGAATGCCTCAGCAAACCTACGTTGCATGGCCTCCCTGATCCTGCAAAGCCTGCGGAAGGATCCTCGTATTCGTGTGATCAAGGAGAGGGATCATTACTGGCTGGCAACCCTCCTTGATCCACGTTACAAGGGTAAAGTTGCGGACCTTATCTTGCCGTCGCAGAGGAAGCAGAGGATGAAGCATCTTCGGAAGGCCTTCCAGAAAGGTCTGTGCAACGCGTTCCCAGAGACTGGGAGGTTACAAATTCCTGGTCTGGCTGAGGCTTCGGTCAGTCAAAGAAGGAGCGGTGGAGAAGGTGGCCGTCTGACCGATGCGTTCAGACAATTCTTTAGTCCGCGGCCCCAAGGTATGATCGGTTCCAGCAACCATCGCCAGCGTCTGGTTTACATGGTGCAGGAATACCTAGGGGCAAGATCAGACTTGGATACCTTTCCCACCGAAAATCCTCTGGCTTACTGGGTCTTGAGGATGGATCACTGGCCAGAGCTTGCACAGTTTGCAATTGAGCTACTGGCCTGTCCTGCATCCAGCGTTCTTTCGGAACGCACATTCAGTGCTGCTGGAGGCTTTGTAACCGATCACAGGGTGCGCCTGTCCACCGACTCGGTCAATCGACTGACCTTCATAAAAATGAATCAGTCTTGGATCACCACCAGCTACCAAGCACCTGATGCTGATGTAACCGAGTATTTTTTTTTAAAATGTCAGATCCCTTCAAGACTGCCTATGCTGATGCTGAGTGACTATCCTGTTATGCTGAGTGACTATCCTTCTCCTCATTGATCATGCTGATAGCTTGAAAGAACATTTTTGGTTCTGGGCACCACCACCAGTGGCTAATGCCCCATACACACGATCGTTTTTCATGCCATTTTTTAAACCGATGTTTTTCTCGTAGTTTTTTTTCATGTTTCCTCTCAAGCCTGTCTTGCGTACACACGATCATTAAAAAAAACGTTCAAGCAAATCGCAGTGACGTACAACACGTACGATGGCACTATAAAGGGGAAGTTCCGTTCGGATGGCGCCACCCTTCATGTTAGTAAAGTTTGTTGAGCGACGATTCGCGCTTTTCAGCCTCGTGCTTTTCAGTCCGTTACAGCATGACGAATGTGCTATCTCCATTACAAACGCTAGTTTTACCAGAACGAGCGCTCCCGTCTCATACTTGATTCTGAACATGCGCGTTTTTTTTCACCTCGTAAAAGCATACACACTATCGTTTTTCACGTCGTTAAAAAAAACGACATGAAAAACGACGTGAAAAAATAGAGCATGTTCGAAATTTTTAATGGCCGTTTTTCACGCCGTTAAAAATGCTCTGGAGCATACACACGATCGGTTTTAATGCCCGTTTTTAAAAATGGCATTTTTAACGGCATGAAAAACGATTGTGTGTATGGGGCATAAGGCCCAATTTTTCAGCCCCTTTAACAGGGGCGTGTATTTACAATTTTTGATGCAATGCTTTGCAGCAGGGCTCATTGCTGCAATCCAACTACAGTATCTGTAAGGGGTTGCAGTGTTGTGGCACCAGTGCCTAAGGCCCAATTTTTCTGCCCCTGTTCAACAGGGGCATGTAATTACAATTCCTGATCTAATATTTCACAGCTGGGCCCATTCCTGCGCCCACCAAGATTAACTATGAGGACTTACAGTGTTGTGGCACCAAAACCACCACCAAAGGCCCAATTTTTCGTACCACTGTTCAACAATGGCATGTAATTACAATTATTGATATAATAGTTCACAGCAGAGCGTTCCAGCGCCCACGAAGAGTAACTGTGAGGGCTTAGAGTGTTGTGGCAGCACCAACACCTAAGGGCCAAATTTCTGCAGAGTATATACGGCAGGCCCCTACTTTCAAACATCCGACTTTCAAACGACTCCTACTTGCAAATGGAGGGAGACAACAGGAAGTGAGAGGAAATCTACCCATAGGAAGGGAAATTCTCTCCTGTAAAGCCTCGTACACACGATCGGATATCCTATGGATTCTAATCCGATGGTTTTGTCCATCGGAAATCCGATGAAGCTGACTTCCATCAGTCTTGACTACACACCATCAGCCAAAAAACCGACCGTTCCAAACGCGGTGACGTAAAACACCTAGATGAGCCGAGAAAAATGAAGTTCAATGCTTCTGAGCATGCGTCGACTTGATTCTGAGCATGCGTGGGTTTTTTATCCGATGGACTTGCCCATAGACGATCGGAGTTTTCGATCGTTTTTTTATCAATCGGAAAAATTTAAAACATGTTCTATTTTTTAAAACCGATGGAAAAAAGACCGATGGGTCCCATACACGATCAGTTTGTCTGATGAAAACAATCCATCGGACGTTTTTCATCGGTTAAACCGATCGTGTGTACAGGGCTTAAGAGTTAATATGGGGGAAAAAGGTGTCTCCTCTCCACTGATGCTTTATCACCAATCCTTGTTTCAATAAAAAAAACTAATTTTCAAAAAACATTTTGTCATTGGGACGGAAAGTGAGGTGAACTGTTCTGAACAGGTGCACACTGCACAGACAGCAAAACAAATGTTACAGGGGTGATAACCCTTCCCTATGTTTTCCAAAAAGCTTAAAAATAGATTTTTTGGCTGGAGCTACACTTAAACAATGTACCTGTTCAAAATTACAAACAGATTCTACATAAGAACAAACCTACAGTCCCTGTCTTGTATGCACCGCCTGTATACTTCTGTTCAGAGTATATAGGGCATTTTTTTAATTTGGGTGCGGGGTTCCCCTTAATATCCATATGTAGCACCCTCCACATTTAGGGGTGCTATATACCCAAATTTAGGGTCTGGTCTGAGATAGTAGTTAGGCTCAAACCGTTCTCAATTGGTAGGTTGTGCTGTTTTATTTCCAGGATGGTATACTGGTGTGCAGTTCCCTGTGGCCTATACGTGGCACTGCCATAATGGGTCAGGGTTGAACCACTGGTATTAGTGCTGTGCCTTAGGGTGTCCTCTCTCGGTACAGTGGGTGTGGTCGACCTGCTGTGCATGCCGGGAGAGGATACATAAGGGGCAGACACCGCCAGGGAGGGGTCTTCGTTCCAGAGTCGGAGTCCTGGTGCGTGGCGCATGGCCCTCCAGGCCATGGGGCCACGTGTGCATCAGTCCCAGGCACCTTTAGTCCTGGGGCTGCATCTTCAACACTGGGCCCAGCACCTTTAGCTGGAGCCCGCTTCGCGGAGGAGAAGTCCTAGGGTGTCTCTCGCGAGGGAGCCCGCTTCTAAGAAGAGGAGGCCGGGGGAGGACCTTTCTGACGGACCGGTGAGAGTTCACGGTGAAGGAAGGGGCCCAGTAACTCTCTGAAGGGATTCTTCTATCCACCAAGGGCCTAGTAATGTGCTGCTGCAGGCACCTGTCCTTAAGTATCCAAAAGCTAAGAGGTTCAGGGTCTGATAGATTCTGTGGCAGAGAGTCTCCCGATCGCATCTAGGAAAGAACCTGATCAAACGTCCGAGCATCACTTCGGCTGCTAGGATCCACTTTGTAGGAGACTATCCGGGTGAGCTAAACCTACTCAGGGATAGAGTAGTGATTGTGATATCCATTGTGCCTGGACTAACCTCCCAAACCTTGCTGTCCTGTCTCTCTTCCACCCTTTCCTATCTACTGAACATTGAAAAAAATAAACTCAACGTTGGAGTTTGAAGCGGTGTGGACATTGGAATTATTGGGGGGAATACAGAGACTTGTCCCTATATCCTAGGAGATGAGAACCAACTGACGGAAGAACCTAGCTGTGGGACCCAAGTACATAACACCGCTTAACCTCCTCATCCAGGAGTGTACGGGCATATAGTACGGTGTGCCTTTTTCCTGCAATTGAGCCAAAGCAAGGGAAAAGGGTCCATGTGCTACACATACAAGACCCAAAGGGTCTGGTAGTGGGCTGGGGGAGGGGGGGTACCCATGCAATTTTTCTCAATGATTTTCATCCATATTGCCGGGACCAGACATTACATTAAAGCCGCAAGCAGTTTTAAATGGCTTTTTTTCCTTTAGAAGTGTCATTTTGTGCAGGGACAGTTCTAAACACGGGAAACACGTGGCACTTCACAGGCATACTTTAGACACCCCCCAGGTACGATATTTAAAGGAATATCTGACTTTTTTTTTTCACTTTATGCATCATTAAAATGACTGCTCCCGAAAAATACATGTCCCCTGGGGCAGGACCCGGGTCCCCAAACCCTTTTTAGGGCAATAACTTGCATATTAGCCGTTATAATTAGCACTTTTGATTTTGAACGTTTGAGTCCATTCTATTTAATAAGGTTCTAAAGTTTGCGCGAACTTTCGGTCCGTTCGCAGGTTCTGGTGTGAACCGAACTGGGGGGTGTTCGGCTCATCCCTATTTACAAGGCTAATTTTCTCATTTATTGAGGTGCATAGAAAGCCCAGTTAAAATGAATGGACATCTTAAGGCTGGGTTCACATATGTGCTGTTGCGATTTCTGGTCAGAATTTTTGCCTGAATTCGCACCTGAACTGAACCCAAAAACGCACAGAACCCTTTTGGAAACCGCACCGCGACCAGTGTGAACAAGCTCCATTGAGAGCCGGTCACATTTGCATGTCATGCGAATTGGATGCTGTGAAAACAACATCCAATTCGCACGTATGTGAACCCAGCCTTACTCAGTACATGTTGTAGTGCATTGCATTATTGTGGATGTGGAGGATGTGAAGGTTGAGGGTGATGAATCAGTCCTCTCTCACCTGGATCAGGTATAGTAGCTGATAGGAAAAAAACTGCCAGCACATAAAAATAACATGATGACTCATTTGAAACAATTAAATTATAGAGGACACAAGTCAGACCTGCAACATGTTGAATTCAAGGAAGTGCCTTAGGACACCCTACTATGAATCAGGAATTTGATTACTTGCGTTACCTTTGTACTTGTCACGTAACTGCACAGAGCATGTCACCATGAGCGTTGTGTCAAAGTGTCTGGAGCTGTTTAAGTTAGTCTGTGTTGCTTTTGGCAAATGATCAAGAGGGCAAGAACTTTTTTTACTGTACTGGTGTCATAAAGAGCTAACCATAGACACTACGGTACATATCTTCTGTCTGGACCTGTGTATACCAGATAGATTCCATATAAATATCCTGGATCACCTTAATAGGGCAAGGAGGAGTAGGAAGTGCAAAAAGGCAAATTCTGGCACTTGCTTACCTCAGGGGAAAGCAGGGGCGGATCCAGAGTCTAGTCTCGGGAGGGGCACTGCCAGAAAATAAGGTGTTGCTTACAGCATGGGCATAGCATAAGGGGTTGCAGGGGTCCCAAACGCAACCCCGCCCCTAGCTCCAGGGGGCCCCTTCAGCCCCCTGTGATATCATTATCATGTCCTCCACAAAGTCCAGCTCCGAATTGCCCTAGGGCCCCACAGCCATGCTCCAGTACTGGGTTTCCACTTTGCCTTCCACAGTCCACACCGCTCCATTCTCATTTTCTGGGGAGAAGCTGTGAACCATTTCTTGAATGGAGAGGAGCACGGGGTGAGAACAGCCCAGAATTTGGAAGTGTCACAGATCAGCTGCGGAGCTGATCTGTGTCTTACCTTTACTGCTGTAGGTCGGCTGGCACCTGTTGTTCCACAAGCTTGTGTTCAGCTCTAGCTGCACTCAGCAGCTATGGGTGTCGCCGGCTTCACCTGTTGCTTAATATATCCTTCCTTCCTGCTACTTCCTGTCCAGCCCCCCATGTGCCTCACTATTTAAATTCCACTCAGACCAGTTTCTGGTTGCTTGAGCAGCACTTGTTTCTGAGCACCCTTCCTGTAACCTGCTTAACCTGACTTCTCGTGAACTGATCTCTTGTGTACCGAATCGGCTAGTTCTCCTGATTACGTTGTCTGCTGCCCGCCCCAACCTTGGCTCGCTATCTGGCTTTTCTTTTGCTTCATCCATCCATCCATTTGTGTCTTCTGGTACTCTCCTCGCGAGCAGGGTGAGCCTGGGGGTCGTGACCTGGGGTTAGCACGCAGCTAAGCCCAAATCCTTGTGAGGGGGTCCCTGGCAGAATACCGGCTGGTCCTTCGATTCCATGCCCTGGGGGATCCCGTGTCACCTGCTCGCCTGTGGGCTCACAACAGTACCAGTGTGACAGTTTGCTCAAGCCATGAGCTCCTCAGAGAGTCGGTCACTGACTGAGGACCAAATGCAACATCTAGTTCAGAGACTTAACTCCCAGCAAGCAAATCAAGAGAAAATAATGCTGTTTCTACAGGATCTTGCCTCCCGCCTGGATCGCCTGCAAGTCGCTGCAACTTCAGCTCCTTCGGCTCCTGCTTCTGCCTCATCTGCTCCTGTGTTACCTGCCTCACCTGGCAATCCCTGCTTGCATCTGCCACCACCACCTCGTTTTTCTGGCGACCCTAAGGCTTGTTGTGGCTTCATTAATAAGTGTTCCATCCACTTTGAACTTTCCAGCCACCATTTTCCAACTGATCGCACCAAAGTCGCATATATCATCTTTCTACTTTCTGGTGATGCCCTTGCTTGGGCCTCCCCACTTTGGGAACAACACGATTCTATCACCTGCGACCTCCAGGCCTTTTTGGATGCTTTCCGGAAAACTTTTGATGAGTCCATCAGAGTGTCTTCTGCTGCTGGGGCCCTCCTTCGTCTTCGTCAGCAAGGAATGACAGTCGGTCAATACGCAGTTCAATTCCGTACGCTGGCCGCTGAACTCAAATGGAATAATGAGGCTCTTACCACTACCTTCTGGCAAGGCCTATCTGAGCGTGTAAAGGATGAACTCGCTGGACGCACCATTCCTACCACATTGGATGATTTAATCGCATTAAGCATTCAAATAGACATTTGTTTCCAGGAGCGGGCCCTGGAGAGATCCAGATCCAGTCATCCCCCTGCTGGCTGTCCAGCACAGGCACTCCAAAGACTTGAGGAACCCTCTCTGTCTTCAACCTCTCAAACGTTGGAAGAACCTATGCAGCTTGGGCGAACTCGCCTCACTCCAGAGGAACGTGCCCGGCGCATAGGTTTGGGCTTGTGCCTTTTATTGCGGCGATAAAGGACATCTTTTGAACTCCTGTCCAGTTCGTCCGTGAAACTCCAAGGTCTAGGTCACTCGGAGAGAGGTGATCTAGACCGATCCTTTAATTCAGGGAGGCCCGGAATGAAGGGACAGAAAAGACAGTAATGGAGGGCCGTGCATGACTAGGTGGAGAGGACGGACAGGTAGGGGTTAACAGAAAATAGGAAGAAGGGAGAGGGAGGAGATTAAGTTGTTTTTAATGAGGGGGGAGGAGCGCTTTAAATATCAGGGGGTGGGTACGTCCAGCATCATTCAGCATGGGGACTGATAGGGAGAGGAAGTTTTTCACTTCTCTCCAGGGATTTTTTAAAATGGCGTCCGTGGATCTCTGGCTAGCGTGGCTGAGGGCGGCTGCGTCGGCTAATGGACCTGGATGGCTGGAGGCTCAATTAGGTCCGCTTCTGGGGGAGCAGGCAGGGGGATCGGGGGAGAGCAGGAGAGTCCCGGAGCGCGCCCGGCGGTCGCGGCCGCCGGAGCGTTTTTCGCCGTCGCCACCAGATCGGTTGGGCCACCTCCGGAGCACCCAAAGTGACTCGCCGGCACCCCCAGCTAAGCGGGCTAATGCTGGGGCTGTGGAGGGCGCTGGGCGGTCTATCCAGCGCGATGCGGGGGGCGGGGCTATGGGCCGCAATGGCGCCCGTCCCTCGCCCTCGAGGCTGAGGACAGCAGTGAGCTCGGTCCCCCCCTCATCCGCGAGGGGGGAGATTCGGCGGGGGAGAAGCAGTGCCACGTCCGCAGGCCCTTTACCTGACGAGGCTGGCGGTGGTCCAGAGGCAGTGGGGCTGAGTTAGAGGCAGGACGGCGGGGAGAGCAGTTCACGGCCTTCCAGGGGCTCATCCAGAGAGCGCAGGCGCAGCGGGGAGGTGACTGTTGGGTCACGTGGGGGAGACGTTCGGTCCGCGCAGAGGGGTCCCTCGGCCCCCGGGCGGTCCTCGCCTGGGGGGCTCATCGCATCCATGCCACCAGCCCAGGAGTCCAGGTCCGAAGGGGAGCTATCTGGATCGGAAGGGGATGATCGATTAGACGTCGCCGCACCAAGGGAGTCGAGAGCAGCGGCTGGAGGGGTCGTGCCCAGTCAGCCCGGTAAGTCGAACTCTACTGTATCTGCTAATGATGTTACGGCTGCATTAGGGACATTGTTTGGGGTTGGGGGTTTAGGTAACGGGGGTGGGGTCCTTGCAGGTGATGTGGGTCCGGTCCCCCCTGTGGCGGGGGGGCGGGCGGCCCACCTGCTCCTCCCGGGACAGGGGGTGAGTGGTTGGGGTTACTTGGGGGATTACAGGAATTTTTGCGGAACTTCTCGGGGGCTCAGGTGGGTTCTCCGCAGGTTACTCCTTGGGTCGGGGTCCCGACGGGGGTTACTGCCGGGGGAGGGGGTCAGGGGGCCCCTGCAGGAATGTCATCTGACCCTTTGGTGGCGGTGCAGGTGAGTACGGCAGGGGGGGACAAGTCAGTGGAACCGGCTGCTAAGACTCGGGAGGATGTGGTACGTATTGCTGACGCAGCCAGGTGTGAAGTGTATGTGTGCTTTGAGGGTCCTTTGGGGGCTCACTTAAAACAGGAGGTGCGAGACAAGATCGGCAAGGGTGAGTATGTGGAGATTTTTTCTTTGCTGCCGCTTGAAAAGTTTCATTTGGATAGGGTAAAGCCTGACGATTCTAAGAAGGAGGATGAGGAGAAGAGGAGGTATAGGTTGATACCTAGGACTTTTGGGAATTGGTTTCAGGCGTTTGCTATTTTGGCCAGCGTGATTGGGGAAAAATCTCCTGAACACTGCTCAGCCTTGTTCTGTTACATGGACGCGATCGGGGAGGCACATAGGGTGTATGGCGGGACTGCTTGGCTGCGGTATGACGAGCAGTTCCGGCAGAGGATGGCGGTCCGTCCAGCCCTGAGGTGGGACCACAAGGACATAAGCCTCTGGATGCGCCTTATGTCCTCGGTGAGGACGCCTAGCCAGTTTCTTCAGGGGGGGGTCGGGGGGACGAGTACCTCAGTGCCGCCGACCGGAAAAAAATGGGGTGTGTGTTGGCAGTTCAACGAGGGATCCTGCAGGTTTGGGGGATCCTGTCGTTTTAAGCACGAATGCTCAGGGTGCGGGGGTAATCACCCCCTGTCCCGTTGTTTTAAAAAAGGAAAGCGTGCCGGTGACGCTGCTCACAAAAGGGACGACGCCGGTGAGGGAGGAAAGGATGCGTTTTTTTCTAAATAGGTACCCGGATAGGGCGGCGGCGGAGCTATTGACCAGGGGTTTTTCGGAGGGTTTTAAGATACCGTGCTCCCTTGAGGTTGTGCCTCCTGTGGCGCGGAATTTGAAGTCGGCGTTGGCTAACCCCGGGGTGGTTTCGGAGAAATTGTCTAAGGAGGTGGCTTTGGGCCGCATGGGGGGACCATTTCTGGAAAAACCTTTCGGGCGCCTGGTGGTGTCTCCGCTAGGGGTGGTGCCTAAGAAGGAACCTAACAAGTTTAGGCTTATCCACCACCTGTCTTTCCCAAAAGGGGGGTCAGTCAATGACGCCATTGATCCGGAAGAGTGTACGGTGTCGTATACGTCTTTCGATGCGGCTGTGAGTTGGGTAAAGAAATATGGGCGCGGTGCGCTCATGGCCAAGGCGGATGTTGAGTCCGCTTTTCGTCTTCTGCCGGTACACCCAGACAGTTTTTGGCTGTTGGGGTGCTGCTGGGGGGGGGGCGTTTTACGTGGACCAGTGTTTACCCATGGGATGCTCCATCTCTTGCGCAATGTTCGAAACATTCAGTTCCTTTTTGGAATGGGTGGTTCGGGACGTGTCAGGTGTGGACTCGGTTGTCCATTACCTGGACGATTTCTTGTTTGTGGGCCCCCCTTCCTCCAGGGTTTGTGCGATTTTATTAGCCACGTTGCAGCACGTTGCAGGAAGGTTTGGGGTCCCATTGGCGGCGGAAAAGACGGAGGGTCCTAGAACAGAGCTGAGTTTTTTGGGAATAGTGATTGATTCTGAGGCTATGGAGTGTAGATTCCCCCGGAGAAGGTGGAGGCCCTGAGGGTGGTGATTAGGGAGACGATGGGGAGGAAGAAGGTGCAACTGCGTGAACTGCAGTCCTTGCTGGGTAAGTTAAATTTCACGTGTAGGATCATTCCCATGGGGCGGGTTTTCTGTCGGTGGTTGTCGGCTGCAACGTCCGGGGTGCGTGCCCCTTCACACTTCATTCGGCTTCAGGCGGAACATAGGGAGGACTTGAAGGTGTGGCACTCGTTTTTGGAAACCTACAATGGGCGTTCGTTGTGGATGGGTGGCCCGGTGAGCAAATTCGATTTGGAGTTGGTCACTGATGCTGCTGGGTCCACGGGCTACGGAGCAATTTTCCGTGGTCAGTGGAGTGCCGAGGCGTGGCCCAAGTCCTGGGTGGATGCGGGATTAGTGAGTAACTTGGTGTTGCTGGAATTGTTTCCAGTGGCCCTGGCTATGGAACTGTGGGGTGCGCAGTGTAAAGATTTGAAGATTAGATTGAACTGTGACAACATGGGAGTGGTGGAGGTCATCAATCGGACTACCGCTTCTTCAAAGCCGGTGATACGGTTGCTGCGCCATTTGGTCCTGCGTTGTTTGCAGTTGAATATTTTCCTTTATGCGGTACATATCCCCGGGGTGGAGAACACGTTGGCTGATTCACTGTCTCGGTTTCAGTGGGACCGTTTCAGGGAACTGGCGCCGGCGGCGGAGAGGGATGGGACACCTTGCCCGGGTTGGCTCTGGGAGATTGCCTTGGAGCCGCGACAGGTTGGATCAGAAGGTCGGTAAGTGGAACGACGTGGGGTGCCTATACCAAAATCTGGAGAGAGTGGGCCGCGTTCGTACGGCTTGCGGATGCAGAGCTGGACGGGGCCGGGACCAGATTGCTGGTGGTGTATTTTGTAACCAGGCACATGGAAGCCGGAGGCTCGGTCTCTGGGATTGAGAAGAAACTGGCAGGTTTGGCGTTTCTGTTCAAGCTTCAGGGAGTGCCGGATTTCACAAAAGACTTTTAGGTGAAACAGGCGCTGAAAGGGTATCGGAAGGAGCACCCACAGAGAGACTCACGGCGGCCGGTTTCCTTTGCCATTTTGCAGGTGCTTTGCGAAGGGTTGGTCAACGTGTGTTCCTCGGTATACGAGGTTAAGCTTTTCTTTGCGGCTTTTTCTGTCGCATTTTTTGGTGCTTTTAGGGTAGGGGAGCTGGTGTGCCCGTCAAAAAGGAGGGCTGGGGGTTTGATGGTTCAGGACGTGGAGGCTATGGACGATAGGGTGAGACTGAAGTTGAGAAGGTCAAAGACGGAGCAAAAAGGGAAAGGTGTGGTGGTGCAATTGTTTTCCTTGCCCGGGTCTTTGGTTTGCCCTGTAAGGGTCGTGAGGGAATTTTTGGAGGTCAGGCCAATTGGGGGGGGGCCCATTTCTGGTTCATGGGGACAGTTCGTTTCTGTCACGTTTTCAATTTGTGGCGGTTTTCCGCAAGTGCCTGAGGGCGGCGGGGTACGACTGCACGCTATTTGCTTCACATTCGTTCCGCATCGGGGCGGCTACGGAGGCGGCCCGATGCGGTTTGGATGAGGCGGCGGTGAAACGGATTGGGAGGTGGGAGTCCAGGAGGTTTCGTTCTTATGTTCGCCCCCATTTATTGGATGACAAAAGGGAATGAGTGGGGGTTTTTTGTTGAGGGTTGGAGGGTACATTGTTCTGTCATGGGGGTAGAAGTTTTTTCTGATTGCTGTTTGGAATAAGATTTGTTGTGTTTCATTTCAGATGGAGGTTCGACACGCCTCGTCTGGATTTTGGGGCATTCGTATGTTTTTTGGGGGGCCAAGAGGGCTGATATTCGCCAGGGTGGCAGGCAGTTGGGGATACCCAGGAGGGAGGCTTGCGTTAGGTGGATAGGCATCCCGGGGCTAGTTTGGAGTAGGGTGGTACCAGAGGTATTCCGGTACGCCCGGTTGGATAGACCGCCGGATGTGCTGGTCCTCCACGTGGGGGGTAACGATTTGGGGGTCAGGGCTATTGGAGCCTTGCTCTTGGCGGTGAAGACTGATTTTTTGACTCTCAAGGAGGCTTTTCCGGGAACGTTGCTAGTATGGTCGGATGTGGTCGCACGAACCTCATGGCGGATGGCGAGATCGGTAACTCGGATCAATAAGGCGCGGATCAAGTTGAACAAACTGGTGGGCAGGTTCATTACGGCTAATGGAGGGTTGGTGGTGCGGCACTTGGAGTTGGAGGTTAACGTGGGAATGTACTTGAGGAGGGATGGTGTGCATCTTTCGGATGTGGGGATCAATTTATGGGCTATGGGGATTCAGGATGGCATTCAGCGTGCCCTGCGGGTGTGGAGGGGCCCTTAAGGGTAAGGGGTTACCCTTGCAGGCTGTGGCGGTGTCTTTGGTCTTTGACGGTGGCAGACAAACAGATGGTATGGAAGTGGTGGGGGGCTCAGCGGTGGTATGTGCCCCTCTGGTGTATTCCAGTGGAACGGTGTCCGCTGGAGTACGGGTATGGTTGCACTGCGGGAAGGGGTTGTCTCCGAGCTGTGATTCGGCTGGAGGCCTGGTATGGTTCCAAAATTTGGTACCGCAGTGTATTGGTGTAAAAAGGGGTTCAAAAGTTCAGGGGTACCGTCAGAGACCAACAGACTGGGAGTTATAATGTTTATGTGTGTTAATAAAGTTATTGAAGAAATATAATTTTATACTGGAGTTTGCTACCTAATATTGTTTTAATAAAAAAGGCTGTTGTGGCCAGTTATACTCCAACTCTGGTGTGGTCTAAGTTACTATAGATTGGCTAAGATAAGGTAGCGGTTAAATAAGGGGAACTGGTACAGGTAAAGGTGGGGAGGTATCTCGAGTACACTGGTCATGTCAGCTTCTCTCGTTTCACCCTACCCGTGTCTATCCACTGGGCTCAAAATGCCTATCAACTCTCTGCATACGTGGACTCTGGAGCAGCCGGGAATTTCATTGAACAATCTTTGGCTTTGGAGTTGGGCATTTCCTTTGTTGCACTGGCTATACCCCTCTCCGTGACTGCAGTAGATGGCTCCTTCTTGCCAATGAGCCCCATCAGGTTTAAAACCCCTCCTATGGCGTTACGCATTGGGGTTTTGCATGATGAGAAAATTTCTTTCCTAATTCTGCCTAAATCCTCCAGTCCCATCATTCTGGGTCTTCCATGATTGCAGAAACACTCCCCACATCTTGATTGGAACTCTGGACAAGTATTGGCTTGAGGTCCTCAGTGTCAGCAACGATGTGTTTCCAAGGTACTACCACCTCCTTCCATTCCTCTGGCTTAAACCTCCACAACTCCCATGTTGCCTTCCCAATATCAGTCCTTCCAAGATGTTTAGTGCAAAAAGTCCGCTCATCGCCTTCCTTCTCACAGAGACTATTGCCGCGTACACACGATCGTGATTCACGGCGGTGAAAACACCGCCGTGAATCACGACATGAAAAAAAATGAAAAACGAGGGAACGGCATTTTCCCCCACACACGACCGTTTTTCCCGTCATTTTTTTCTTTGTCGAGAAAAACGACCGTCTGTGGGCTCCGCGGCAGTGTCTCCCTATGGGAAAACTGCCGCGGAAAAAAATTATGGAAAAAACGATGAGAAAATTTAGAACATGTTCTAATTTTTCTCTTCGTTTTTCCTGCCGTTTTTCTCAACGAGAAAAACGGCATAAAGCCCACAGACGATCGTTTTTCTCTGCGAAAAAAAAAAATCATTTTTCCCGACGGGAAAAATGATCGTGTGTACGCGGCATCTGACTGCTCCATTGATCTCTTACCAGGGACCTCCCCTCCCCGAGGCCAAGTCTACCCTTTATCTATCCCAGAGACACAAGCCATGTCTGAATACATTCAGGAAAACCTGCAAAAGGGTTTCATCAGGAAATCCAACTCGCCTGCCAGAGCCGGGTTTTTCTTTGTAGGGAAAAAAGATGGTTCACTCCGTCCATGCATCGACTACAGGAGCCTTAACGACATCACTGTGAAGAACCGATACACTCTTCCTTTAATTTCAGAACTCTTTGACAGACTGCGAGGTTCTCATGTTTTTACAAAATTGGATCTTAGAGGGGCCTACAATTTAATAAGAATCCGGGAAGGAGATGAGTGGAAGACCGCCTTTAACACCAGGGACGGACATTATGAATATCTTGTCATGCCCTTTGGCTTATGCAATGCCCCAGCTGTCTTCCAAAATTTGGTTAATGAGATCTTCCGCGAACTTCTGTATGTCTGTGTTATTGTGTATCTGGATGATATTCTTATTTTTTCACCAGATTTACTCACCTATCGTCTCCATGTGAAAGCTGTGCTACAGCGTCTACGGGACAATTCTGTATATGCTAAATTGGAGAAGTGCCTATTTGAACAAACACAAGTTCCTTTTCTGGGCTACATAATCTCATCACAGGGCCTCCTCATGGACCCAGCAAACTTCGGGCCATCTCAGAGTGGCCCCAGCCCTCTGGTCTTAAAGCCACCCAACACTTTTTGGGCTTCACCAATTACTATCGCCAATTCATTCGTAACTACTCCACCTTGGTGGCCCCTATTACTTCTCTCACCCGCAAGGGTGTCAATGCCCGGCTCTGGTCCCCTGAAGCCATTGATGCTTTCCACAAACTCAAGGCAGCCTTCCTCTCCGCCCCAATTCTCCTACGTCCAGACATTACAAAACCCTTTTCTATGGAAGTTGATGCCTCCTCAGTAGGAGTCGGTGCCGTCCTACTCCAAGCTCAGAAGGGCAGGTCTCAGCCTTGCGGATTCTTTTCCAATAAGTTTTCTGATGCAGAAAAGAACTATACCATTGGGGACCATGAGCTACTGGCTATTAAACTAGCTCTTCAAGAACGGCAACATCTACTAGAGGGTTCTCCCCATTGCATTACCATCTATACTGATCATAAAAACCTGCAGTATTTACAATCCGCAAAACGCTTGAACCCACGCCAAGCTCGCTGGGCCCTCTTTTTTGCCTGCTTCAACTTCAACATTACCTTTCGTCCTGGTGCCAAAAACCTTTGTGCCAATGCCTTGTCCAGGTCCTTTGATGTCAATGATTCTGAGAATCACCTAGATCCTGGTCCCATCATCCCTCTGCATCGAATTCTAGCCACTACTCAGCTCCGGTCTACGCTGCCTCCCCCAGGTAAAACTTTTGTAGTTCCTGCACTTCGTCCCAAACTCCTTGTGTGGGCTCATGACTCCAAGTTCTCTGGACAAGGGAAAACGAGTAGCCTGGTATAGAACAGGCTCAAGGGGTTACATATAGCAACAAAAATATGATCCTAAGCCAAGAAATGAAGTTATTTGGTCTTATTTATTAAGTATCAAAATTGAATAGACAAAAGTTAATAAAATGCAATTAGTTTAAACTAGATGACAAAGTGGTAACTGTTGGATTACCATGTACATAGTGATAGGACATACAAAGACAAACATAAAACATGACACAAATCCGGACGTGATGGTTCAGCCTCGAGTGTTGCACAACCAATGGCAAATAGCCAGAATGATTCCCTATAGAGGGGATACTAATTTCAATACTGAGTGAAAAAGTTTGGCACACTCAGTGTGGTCAAAATGGTGTGACTGACTGGAGGCTGGACCTAGGTGAGGGAAGCGGGGCAAGGGGAAGGAGGGGAATAGGGAGGACCCAGGTTGGACCTGGTAGATGGTGGATGGGGCTAATTGTATTGTCATGGATGATATTAGTTGGATAATGGGTTCTTGTTATTGAAGTACGTCCTGGTAATTTCAAAAAGGTGACAAGTCAATTGTCCATTGAAATCAGCAGATTTTGTTGGAAAAAATCACTTCAAAAGTAAAATTAATATTAGGATTCACATGGACCATCAGCAACACATCTTTTATGCAATAGATTTTCAGGATTCAATCCAAGGTCAAACAGCATAATATATTCATCCATGTATAGCCAGCTATAAGTTGACAGTAACAGCAACACTTGTTTGATGAAAAGCAAATAGCACTACCAACAATGACATATTGATTGTGTGTGCTGTCACACGCATCCGCTACCTTAGGCTGTAGTATTGGGCTCTGCACAGTTCCACTGACGATAACTTGCTGATTAAAGTACGTAATCATACATTAACGCTATAGTGCACTGTGTATCCCAACGTAATATCGGCCGATTATTGAGATTGCTATGGTTATGTAGCATCATAAAAATGGCTTGTATGGGAGGTGGAAGGAAGGCAGTCCCAAGTGTCCATTATAGGAATACACAAAGATATCAATAAGGTAGTGAGTGCGGGAAGAGTTGGAAGTTCTCTCTGTCCGTCGGGAATAATCCTGTGTAGCTGGGTCCCATCACAGAGCCTCCATTGGTCCCGCTGTCCTCGCTTGCCAAACACCGCTCGGCGTCACGTGACTGTGCCGGCTGGTGACGTCAACGCGTTTCGCCGTGCACAATGGCGTAGCTTCGTCTCGGACATCCTGGTATACCTCGTACTTGTGATCTTCTTCAGCGTCATTACTGGTGGCCCTCTCTTTGTAAGGATGTTAAAGCTTGTATGGTTTGTGTACTATCCAAGTCTTCCACGTCCGCCCCAGCTGGGTTGCTTCTGCCCTTACCAGTTCCCGATATACCTTGGTGCTGTATTTCCATGGATTTTATCTCGGATCTGCCCCCCTCAACAGGTTCTACAGTCATCTGGGTAGTGGTGGATCAGTTCTCCAAAATGTGTCACTTGATCCCTCTCCCAGGCCTACCTTCTGCTCCCAGTCTTGCCCTGTTCCCATTTCTCCCCTTGTACCAGCAGCAGCTGAAACCCAAAGGACCTTCAACTCAATCTGGGCAGAAGTCTCTAAGAATCTTCATCTGGCTGCTTCCAGGCATAAAACGACAGCAGATCGTCATCGCCGCCCGGCTCCTAAGTTCCTACCTGGCGATAGTGTCTGGCTCTCTACCAAGCACATCCGACTCCGGGTGCCCTCAATTAAATTTACCCTTCGCTTCATTGGTCCCTTTCCCATTCTCCGTCAGATCAATCCAGTTGCTTTCAAGCTCCGTCTGCACTCTCATCTCAGACCAGTTTCTGGTTGCTTGAGCAACACTTGTTTCTGAGCACCCCTCCTGTAACCTGCTTACCTGACTTCTCGTGAACTGATCTCTTGTGTACCGAATCGGCTAGTTCTCCTGATTACGTTGTCTGCTGCCCACCCCAACCTTGGCTCGCTATCCGGCTTTCCTTTTGCTTCATCCATCCATCCATTTGTGTCTTCTGGTACTCTCCTCGGGAAAGCAGGGTGAACCTGGGGGTCGTGACCTGAGGTCAGCACGCACCTAAGCCCAAATCCTCGTGAGGGGGTCCCTGGCAGAATACCGGCTGGTTCTTAGATTCCACGCCCTGGGGGAACCTGTGTCACCTGCTCGCCTGTAAAACATGTAAAAACAGCAAAGCTGAACAGTACCGCCCAGGGGGCGGTCCTACTGGCTATAACCCCTCACACTGCATCCAGCAGCTCAGTTTCTTTCTGCCTAGTGTAGGAGAAGGACCTGGCTCCTGGTGGGGACCATTGGTCCTGAGGACTTTTTTCTAATTTTCTGATCCTGAGATCTACTATCAACAGCCGGGCTGGGTGACAGGCTGGATAATATAGATCCTGGTAGTCTCCCAAGCCCGGCCATCGAGCGTGAGCAGGTCTTAGCTACGCGCTGGGTCGGCCACGACATACCCCGTCTGCTCCAGGGGTGGCCGGTGAGCTATATGCTTCGGGGAACATATATGACCGGGCTACTGCTGTCCGAGTCACAGTGTGCCGTGGCCGACAGCCACCCCATACCGCTCGGGTGATGGGTCTGTCTGTGGAATGCGCCCGGGAGGTCGACTAGGGGGTCTCTCACTTTCCCTGTCCTTTTTCCCCCCTCCTCATACGAGGCCGCTGTGTACCTGACAGGGGGTCCTCCGGGGGGCTCCGTCCTGGCGGGGAGCTGTGCTGGGTGTTGGGGGTCTGCTCCTACCTTCCCTGAAGGATGGGACGTAGTGGGGTGTTCTGGTAAGCACATTGTGATAGGCCACTGCGCGGAGGGTCAGCGTGGCCGCGCCATTTTTCTTCCCTGTCATTTCAGTCAGGAGATTCGGCGGCCATTTTCCTATAGTTTTATTCAGGAAAGCTCGGTGGCCATTTTCTTGTACCCTTAGTCATGAAGTCCGGCGGCCATCTTGCTGGAGCCCTCAGGCATTTTTTCTTGCTGAGGCGGCAATTTTCTTGTAGCCCCAGCTCGTTTTTTGGCCTCTAGCTTCTGGATATCCTTCTGGAACGGTGCGAATTACGCAGAACACCTCATAAGGGAGAGCGGGCAGCGGCACAGCACAGCGCAGAACCTGGGTCAGGGTGGTGAGTCCTGTGGGGGGCCTTTCAGTCTGTGGCAGCTAGGAGGGTGGACTTTGTGTACCTTGCCTTTGGTCCCTAACGGGTGTCAGGCGGGTGTGGGTCAGCATGGCGTCAGAAGCTGGCTCTTCTTCCCCAGACATCCCTGTCGTGGAAACCGGTTCCACTGCACTTGCGGTGCCTATGGACGCTTTGTCGGCGGTCCTGGAGTCCTTTGTTGCCAAGGTGGAAGCGATGTGCGGGCGCAAGGGGGGTAAAAAAATGCCCCCTCCCCCCACCATCTTCTGGGGAAAGCTCTGATTCAGACCCGGGCCTTGCTGTGGCACACGGCCCCTGTTCTGATGTGTCAGAGGATGCAAACCAGGACCATTCAGACAGTGGGGATGACTCCGTGTCCGGGTCAGCGCAGGAAAAGGCGCTTGTTGGAGCACTTATCACCGCAGTGCGGAATACCCTAAAACTGGAAGATACGGCGGGGCATCTACTGTAAGGTGACCAGATTTTTTAAATGAAATCCAGGGACATATTTTTTTTTTACTAGTAATGGTGGCAATCAGCTACTCTCTGCCCGTCGACGCTTGCCTCACAGCCTGTCAAGTCTCACTCTCCGGGCCCCAGCTACTACTGGGTGGGGAGCGGAAAAAAATCACTCCGCCAGGGAAGACAAGGAGATAAGCAGGCAGGCGGCTGGCCGGGATTTGAGCAAAGGCAGAAGAACATGCGAGCGGAGCTGGATGGGCATGCACCCGAAACTGAAGAAATATTTCCTCCGCTCCGACCAGCACATGATTATCAAAAAGGGGCACAGATAATGAAAAAAAATACACCCCCCTAAGCTAGTAGGAGCGGCGGAGCTGGGGTGTGTAATTCAGAATTTTTTTAATTCTGCACTGACTGTCTTTGAAATTGCCCCAGCACCTGTTCAAATCCAAATATGGGGACAAAACCGGGGACAGACTTGGTCCGGGGACAGTGTCCTCAATCCAGGGACTGTCCCCTGAAACCGGGGATGTCTGGTCACCCTTATCTACTGAGGTGTCAGTCCCTTTTGGGTCCCACAAGCCGGCCCGCACTGCTAGGGTGTTTCCCTATCTAACTTATTTTGATACGTTTATATACAAAGAATGGGAACGACGGTAGCGGGCCTTTTCAGTCCCAAGACGCATGGCGGTGTGCTACCCCTTTGAGGAGAGTTTCCTGAAAAAAATGGACATCTCCCCCGATTGTGGACCCCCGGTATCCAGGTTAAATAAGGTAACCATGATTCCGGTGTAGAGGACCCCTGCTTTTAAGGACCCTGCAGACAGGAGGGCCGAGGCGGTGGCCCAGTCCATGTTCACGGTAGTGGGGTCAGCATTGCGGCCAGTGTTGGTCACGGCCCTGGTGTCAGACACTTACCGAATGGGCAAAATTGTTGCACCGTGAGTTGGAAAAGCTACAGGCTTCCCCGGACTGCGTAGAACTGGCAGATCAGTTGGTGCATGGCCTTAAGTATGACTGCGATGCGGCCTTAGATACAGCTCCCTTGCTTTCCAGAGCCTCAGTATCTGCTGTGGTGCTACGTCGCCTGATTTGGCTAAAATGCTGGTCTGCAGACCAGACATCCAAGAAAGCTCTGGCAGATTTACCCTTCCAGGGAGAGAGGCTATTTGGAGCCTCGCTGGATGACATTATTAAAAATTTTACTGGGGGTAAGAGCACGCTGCTCCCACAATCCAGAAAAGGTAGGGAGCCACGCTGTAGGACAGGGCCCTCCTTTTCCGCTCAGAAGCGGTTTTTTTCGTCCGCCCGGGCCCGCAGGTAAGCGTTCCCAGGCCGACAAGGTGCCCGCTGAGGGACAGAAGCGTCCCTGGTTTCGCAAGCCAAACAAGCCTGCGAACAAATCTGAGACAGCATGAAGGCTTGCCCCCACCGATTCACGGGTGGGGGGTTGCCTTCGAGAGTTCGCAGCTCGGTGGGACTCCCTACTTTCCGACCGGTGGGTCTGCAAAGTGGTTTCATCGGGGTACAAGATAGTTTCTTTCTTGTCCACCAAACAGATTTTTTCCCTCAAACCTTCATCTTCTTCCGGCTCGTCGGGACGCCCTGTTTGGGGCAGTGCAGGACCTGCTGATGCGCGGGGTGATAGTACCTGTGCCGCCGCCGGAAATGTTTCAGGGATTCTACTCCAATCTGTTTGTAGTCCCAAAGAAGGAAGGGGTCCGTCCAATCCTGGATCTCAAGGCCCTCAACACCTTTGTAAAAGTACAAAGGTTCAGGATGGAATCAGTTCATTCTGTGGTCGCTGCACTCCATCCGGGGGATTTTCTGGTGTCCTTGGACATCAAGGACACATACTTGCATTTCCCCATATGCGTCAGGCATCAAAGGTTTCTGAGGTTTGCAGTCGGGGACGATCACTACCAATTTGTAGCTCTCCCTTTTTGGCCTGTCGTCGGCAGCAAGGGTTTTCACCAAGGTGCTCACCACGATTCTGGCCTTGCTAAGGCAACGAAGGATCGCAATCGTGGGCTACCTGGACGACCTCCTTCTGAGAGAAGCTTTTGCCTCAGAATTAAGGGAGGATGTGGCGATTGCCAGTCAGACTCTTCGGAGTTTGGTTGGGTACTGAATCTCCAGAAGCCAGTGTTGGTGCCGTCTCAACGCCTGGAGTACCTGGGCTTGAGTCTGGACTCCTCAGAGGCAAGGGTCTTTCTCCCTTCGGACAAACTGCAGACTCCTAAGGCTGAGGTGAAGCTGTTGGCGTCCCGCAGGTGGTCATTGCTGCGCTTTTGCATGCGAGTCCTGGGTGTCATGGTGGCCTCCTTCGAGGCGGTACCGTATGCTCAATTCCACACCTGAGGCCTCGTACACACGACC
The DNA here is from genome assembly GCA_029206835.1 of Rana muscosa. Classification (NCBI taxonomy): domain Eukaryota; kingdom Metazoa; phylum Chordata; class Amphibia; order Anura; family Ranidae; genus Rana; species Rana muscosa. The sequence goes on along the minus strand of CM055124.1, from coordinate 22,928,447 downwards.
GATTTTCTCGTCGTAAACAGTCAAGAAAAGTGCCGCGAGAGTTTTTTTGTCTAGAAAAACGTTCGTGTGTATGGTTTTACGACGAGAAACTTGACGAGAATCTCGACGAGAAAATAGAGAACCTGCTCTCTATTTTCTCGTCAGGAGTCCAGATTTCCTCGTCGTGTTTCTCGTCGGCCTGTTTTGTGACGAGAAAATGGTTCGTGTGTATGCTTTTACGACTCTTCCAAAAGCGCGCATGCTCACAAGCAACTATGAGACGGGAGCGCATCTTCTGGTAAAACAAGCCTTCGTAAAGGAGATAGCACATTCGTCACGCTAAAACGAACTGAAAGCACGAAGACTGAAAAGTGCGAATCGTCTCTTCCCAAACTTTTACTTCACACACGGTAACACGAGATCAGCAAAAGCAGCCCAAGGGGTGGCGCCAAGAAAAAAGATCTTCCCCTTTATAGTGCCGTCGTACGTGCTGGACGTGAGCGCAGAGAACCACGAGGAAATTGGGAAATGACAGTGTGTACGCATAGAAAGCTTGACGAGAAAATCGACAAGCTTAACAAGAATCTCGTCGAAAAAAACGACGTGTTTTTTACGACGAGAAAATCGGTCGTGTGTACGAGGCCTCAGTCTTACAAAAGGAGATCCTGTCAAAATGGGACAAATCTCCGCTGTCTCTGGATTGTCAAATCCGGGTGAGCCGCCTAGTCAGGGAATCCCTGATCTGGTGGCGGAGGTCTCCGGCCCTTCAGGCCGGGAAGTCGTTCCTTCCTTTCACTGGACGGTGATCACGATGAATGCCAGCCTGACCGGTTGGGGGGGAGTTTGGGGCATACAGTCGACACAAGGTCGCTGGACGCAGGAAGAATCCCGCCTGCCGATCAATCTGTTGGAACTTCAGGCGATCAGGCGGTGCCTCTCCATATGGTCACATAGGCTGCATGGCCGCCCAGTCAGGATCCAGTCGGACAATGCCACGGCTGTGGTGTATGTCAATCATCAAGGAGGAACAAGGAGCTCGGCTGCAGCATTGGAGGTCGCTCACATCCTGAGGTGGGCAGAGCGGCACGTGCGGGCTCTCTCGGCCGTGTACATTCCGGGCGTAGAAAACTGGCAAGCGGACTACCTAAGTCGTCAGATGCTGGACCAAGGGGAATGGTCGCTACATCCGGATGTCTTTCATCTCCTTTGCCTGAGATGGGGCACACCAGATGTGGATCTCCTGGCTTCTCGGCTCAATCGAAAAGTACTGAGGTTTGTGGCCAGGTCCAAGGATCCCTGGGCGGACGCGACAGACACGTTGGTAGCTCCATGGGGGCATTATCAGCTCATTTATGCCTTTCCCCAACTAAAACTTCTCGCTCGTCTGATTCGCAAAGTGGAGACCGAAGGAATTCCGGTGATTCTGATTGCCCCAGATTGGCCTCGGCGTCCCTGGTACGCCGACTTAGTACGACTGGTGGCGGATGTTCCTTGGTGGCTGCCGATGCGAGAGGACCTTCTCTCGCAAGGTCCTATACTTCATCCTGCTTTACAGTCGCTGGTTTGAACGGCATGGCTGTTGAGAGCCAGGTGCTAAGGGACCGAGGTCTGTCGGACTCGGTTATCTCTACTATGCTGAGGGCACGAAAGTCATCCTCTCGGAAGATTTATCATCGTACATGGAAGGCCTACATCTCTATGTGTGAGGAGATGGGATGGCGTCCGCGTACATATTCAATTTCCAGGATCCTGCTATTTTTACAGCGTGGAGTGGATCAAAAACTTTTGGCGGCTCATTCACTGGTGAGTACGTTTGTACAGGGGGTTCGACATATGGCCCCTCCGATTCGACCACCAATGCCTCCGTGGGATTTGAATCTGGTGCTCTCGGTACTTCAGAAACCACCGTTTGAAAACATTACAGAGATTCCCCTGTTGACACTCTCTCAGAAAGTAGCTTTTCTGGTGGCTATTACCTCTGCCAGGAGGGTTTCTCAGTTGGCGGCCTTGTCTTGCAAGTCTCCCTACTTGATCCTCCACAATGATAAGGCGGTGCTACGCCCGCAGCCTTCGTTTCTTCCTAAGGTTGTTTCGGCCTTTCATCTAAATGAGGACATTGTGCTTCCGTCCTTGTGTCCTCGCATCCCAAAGAGGTTGTTTGCATTCCTTGGACGTGGTTCGAGCTCTGCGGGTGTATCTGTCTGCTACGGCTCCGTTTCGGTGGTCAGACTCACTGTTTGTGTCAGTAGCTGGTCCAAAGAAGGGCCTGGCAGTCTCGTCAGCCACCATTTCTCGGTGGATCAGACAGATCGTGGTTCAGGCTTTTGCTCTAAAAGGGCGGGCGCCTCCCTTTCCTGTCACTGCGCATTCGACCAGGGCAATTGGTGCCTCCTGGGCTTTCCGACATCAGGCATCCGTTTCCCAGGTGTGTAAGGCGGCGACATGGTCGTCCGTTCACACTTTCACTAAATTTTACAAGGTTGATGTGAGTGCATCTGCGGATGCTTCCTTCAGCCACAAGGTTTTGCAGGCGGCTGTTTGAGGTTGCAACTCCTCTGTTTGAGGAGCTCTGGTTGTTTTGGGTGAAGGTTGTTTGCTTGCTGTTCCCACCCCTTGTTTTTTGACACTTCTTGGGGATGTCCCTAAGGTCAAGCTTAAAGGAGCTGTGTCCGTCAATGAACGAAAGAGAAAATAGGATTTTTGTACTCAAGTGCACCACCGAAAGCTGGCATGCAAAGAAATCCTTATAGGAAGTGACTGAGATTTACTCCATGTCAGGCCTGACTCGGGTGGGGAGATAATATATTGTTTAGTGCGCCATAGGGCGCGCACATCATAATAGCTACGCGTGGTGTAGTACCGCGCAGCGCCATTATAGTGTGCTGAATTGATGGCTGCAGGGCTCTGCAAGCCAATTGCATGTGTGATGTTATACCTATGCTATTTACTATAAGAGTAAAACTGTTCTAATCAATCTCTCGCCTTAGTGTGTTGTCTTGCTGCTTAGAGATTAATTCATGCAATACAATTAAATGTGGTAGAAGTATAACCCTAGACTAACTGTGCCAGCGGGGGTCGAGTAAGATTGCCGGGGGTTGGCGGTACTGCACACAGGGCTCAAAAACAAACCAACGGCTCTATTAACTGGGGGTAGCGCTACACAAAGAAAATACCCAGCTCTGCTTACCGACCAGTCTGCAACCAACTGAACTATTCTGTCTAACAGTACGCGTGAAAAACAGGGGTTTAGTTTGCACACATTTGCAAATACATGCGTAAGCTGCAGATCCTCTTCACGGCACTCCAGTATGACTCAAAATTTTAAGAGCCTCCACATTTAAAGCACATGCATTATAATGGATGGGCAGAGGGCAGGTGAGCCTGGAGGGAGCCCACCCCTCCTTAAAGGCACAGGGGCACACTGGACACCCAGCATATACCACATTGGCAGCAAAGGTGTCCAGTGCATCCCCTCACCAGTTTTCCAACAGTACAAACAAATGGCCACTGCCCCACCTATAACTGGCTCCATCCGAGCAAGAGTAGAATGAAAACTCCTCGTACAAGCTTTAACCAGACACTGATAGAAGTCGTAAGAGTGCTGTATACTTCTGATGAGAAAAGGTGTTTAGCAGTTTATGATTACTAAAATAATTGCATTTCCATGTTCTGTGTACTCTGGGAGACCAAATGTAGTGAATCCAGGGTCCTGGGTTTAGGAACACTTTAAATCTAAATGTCAGCCCTGGTGTAAACTTTGCCTGAAATGGGGAGGGTTAGTCTGGCCAGAATGATCTGGATTTCACAGTTATTATATTTTTTACATAACACGCCAATATTGATACTGCAGAGAATTTTTTGACTAATTGACTCCTTCTCCAGAGACCTTATATAGAAAAAAGTTAGACCAATGCTTCAGTTGCCCAAATCAGAGGTAGGGTTAATGGCTCCTGATGAAAAATCACTACTTCTTGGACTTTAGCTGGAACTTATGTCAGGATGGGGAGCTCTGCGTCAGAGACTAATGTAAGTGTCTTTATGTAATACAGTGCATCCGGAAAGTATTCACAGTGCTTCACTTTTTCCACATTTTGTTATGTTACAGCCTTATTCCAAAATTTATTCAATTCATTATTTTCCCCGAAATTCTACAAACAATACCCCATAATGACAATGTGAAAGAAGTTTGTTTGAAATCTTTTCAAATGTATTAAAAATAAAAACGAAAAAAATCACATGTACATAAGTATTCAAAGCCTTTGCTTAATTCTTTATTGAAGCACCTTTTGGCACCAATTACACCCTCAAGTATATTTGAGTATGATGCTACAAGCCTGGCACACCTATTTTTGGGCAGTTTCTCTCATTTTTCTTAGCAGGACCTCTCAAGCGCCATCAGGTTGGATGGGGAGCGTCGGTACACAGCCATTTTCAGATTTCTCCAGAGATGTTCAATCGGGTTCAAGTCTGGGCTCTGGCTGGGCAACTCAAGGACGTTCACAGAGTTGTCCAATAGTCACTCTTTTGTTATCTTGGCTGTGTGCTTAGGGTCGTTGTTCTGTTGGAAGATGAACCTTCGCCCAAGTCTGAGGTCCAAAGTGTCTGGAGCAGGTTTTCATCAAGGATTTCTCTGTACATTGCTGCATTCATCTTTCCCTCAAAACTGACTAGTCTCCCAGTTCCTGCCGCTGGAAAACATCCCCACAACATGATGCTGCCACCACCATGCTTCACTGTAGGGATGGTATTGGCCAGGTGATGAGCGGTGCCTGGTTTCCTCCAGACATGACGCTTGCCATTCAGGCCAAAGAGTTCAAACTTTATTTCATCAGACCAGAGAATTTTGTTTCTCATGGTCTGAGAGTCCCATAGGTGCCTTTTGACAAATTTCAGGCAGGGCTATCATGTGCCTTTTACTGAGGGGTTGCTTCTGTCTGGCCACTCTACCATACAGGTCTGATTGGTGGAGTGCTGAAGACATGGTTTTTCTTCTGGAAGGCTCTCCTCTCTCCACAGAGAAATGCTGGACCTCTGTCAGAGTAACCATCCAGTTCTTGGTCACCTCCCTGACTAATGCCCCTTCTCCCCCGATCACTCAGTTTGGCCGGTCGGCCTGCTCTTGGAAGAGTCCTGGTGGTTCCAAACTTCTTACATCTATGAATAATGGACGCCACTGTGCTAATTGGGACCTTAAATGATGCTGACATTTTTATGTGCCTTTCCCCAGATCTGTGCCTCAAACAAAATGTGGAACAGGTGAAGCGCTGTGAATACTTTCCAGAAGCCCTGTATATTGGTAATCTTTAAATACAGAAACCTGGTGGTTGAGTTCTGCAGACACTTCAGTGAGATAAAAACCAATGATGAGAGGTGGGTGATATTGGCTTTGTATTTTACTCCAAAGGGTCTAAGATCTGGTTTCACTAAGGTTCACAAGCATGTGACTGTAAGCTTCAAGGGCCAGTCCACATAATGTAATTTGGGGGGGCCCCTAATGGTGACACGTGTGTGGGGGCCCAGATAGGGACACATGTGGAGGGACCCTGATATGGATTCATGTGTGGGGGATCCCTGATATGGATTCATGTGTGGGGGGCCCTGATGGGAACACATGTGTGGGGTCCCCTAATGGGGACACGTGCGGGGGGCCATAATATGGATGTGTGTGGGGGAACACATGTGCAGGGGGTATTCTGACTCTGATTGTTGTGAAGCAATTTATCCCTTGTGAGACCTCTATGCCTGGCCTGTATAAGCAGATATAATCACTGAGGACAATCCTTATCAGATAGCTTGAACTCACCAATACCGATTCCATTCACAGAATTGCTTTAATTCAGAATATCAGGATACATCAGATGACATGTTATAGCAGATGAACAGGTTGTAGTATTGTGCGGTCAAAAGATGATGCTGTCTGTAGCTTACTATGCAGAATACATGTGCCCATGTTACATGTGGCCTGTTAGCTTGTCTCCATTACACAGGAAGGAAGTGTGTCAGATCAGACAAAAGAAATACAGAAAATCTGTGCATTACCACAAAGGGTCACTAGATGGCAGCATGTAAACTAAACATAACGTACATAGAAAATGGTTGAGAGAAACAATATATATATAACAAATTCTATGCCCATTGGGCGGCACACTACCCGTCTGGCATTGTAAATGTCACTATATACATCAGAACGGTAGTGATGAAACTGCAAATAACAAACAGTGTAGTTTGCCTTCATGTCCTGAAGACCTGAAAAACATAAAAGGAACATGCATATAATGCAATAACAACATAGGTCTGATGAAAGTCTTTACAGTCCCTTGTCTTGAAACCTTCACCTCCACCTTGCGTACCTTACCGTCATCACTAGGATGGCTCTTTACAATAAGTCCCATGGGCCATTCGAGTCTTTCAGCTTGCTGGTCCTTAAGCAGAACGAGATCTCCAACTTGTATGTTAGGGTTCAGGCGTTGCCATTTCCTGCATCCTTGCAGAGTAGAAAGATACTCCATCTTCCAACGATTCCAGAAGCAGTTGGCGAGGTGTTGTACTCGCTTCCACTGGTCATAGCACAGATTTCCTGCTTTAAAGTTTCCAGGTGGAACAGGAACAGACCCAAACTTCTGGGTAAGAAGAGTAGCTGGGGTAAGGATAGTTGGGGTCTCTGGATCTTTGGACACTGGAACAAACGGTCTTGAATTGATTATGGCAGATGCTTCTGCCAGGAAGGTGGTTAGAACCTCGTGGGTAAGTCTTGTAGAGTTCAAGTCCATAAGCATAGAGTCAAATATTCTACGTGTGATGCCTATCATTCTCTCCCATGAGCCCAGAGGCGTATCTAGTGAAAATGGCCCCTATGGCAAGCACTGAAACTGCGCCCCTGTCAAAACATTTGAAACCCATCTTTCAGATAATACTGTCAGTATATACAGGTATATAGGGAGAACAGTAGGTTAGTTGTTGGGACTTGCCTCACTTGGTTTGAATCTGGGTCAGGAAGCTATCTGCATGTAGTTTGCATGTTCTCTTGGTGTGGGCATACTCCAAAGCCATGTTGGTAGGTGATAGTCCCCTGTCTGTATGAAGTGGCAATGTACATGGGCGATCACATTCTGCATGCCACCCCCCATGCCTGAAAAATTATCCAAAAATGAGCGCTGGCCCAAAATCTGCCAAGAGCTGGACAGGACTGAATGGAAGTATACATAGATATGTGTAGGGTCCTCTATGATTGTAGGGTCAGTGTAGAATATGATTAGCCATGTACACTGCCAGTCTGTACACAGTACAATTCACCTACCTGCATGTGTTTGGAGTGGAAGAGGAACCCCGCTGGGAGAACATGCCAACTCCATGTAGCTAGTGTCCTGGGCAGGAGTGGAGCCCAGTATATATATATATATATATATATATATATATATATGTGTAGACATTGGTGGGGTACCTGCTTCTCCATGCTCTCCTTGCCCCTGCTGCCCACTATGGGTGGGGGGATCCTCTTGCAGCTGGCACCCTCCAGCATGTAGAGTCCGGAGGGTCAGGTGCTCTGCTCTCCCTCGAAGTGCCATCCGTTGGTCTTGGCCGTCTTCTTGCTGAGTTGCCCCCTCTTAGTGCCCTCCTTGCGGGCAAGGAGAGCCAGGTACAGAGCGTGTCCCTTGTTACAGCCCACACTTTTCTGCATGATACCCGAGCAACAGTACGATCAGCGCCATCCGTCCCCGCCGATCACTCCTGGGACAGTGCTGTGCCACCAATCACTGCACAAGTGGCCCAAGGCTGCAGGTGTGTGGCCCCTGAGTCTCCTGCCGCTGCGCTGTCACTCTGTCTTCTGTGCAACAGTGGTGTCTCTAGCTTTCATATTTAGGGGGGCACATGGGGGGACAGGAACAAAAGTAGGGGGGCCAAACTATAAAAATTATATATATATATAATATATATATATACAAACACACACACACACATACATACACACACACGCACAATGCCTTGAAAAAAGTATTCATACCCCTTGAAATTTTCCACATTTTGTCATGTTACAACCAAAAATGTAAATGTATTTTATGTGATAGACCAACACAAAGTGCCAGGTTAGGTGATATACAGTAGTGCCAGGATAGGGTGGTATAGTGCCAGGTTAGGTGATATACAGTAGTGCCAGGTTAGGGTGGTATAGTGCCAGGTTAGGTGATATACAGTAGTGCCAGGTTAGGTGATATACAGTAGTGCCATGTTAGGGTGGTATAGTGCGTGCCAGGTTAGAGTAATATAGTGCCAGGTTAGAGTAATATAGTGCCAGGTTAGAGTAATATAGTGCCAGGTTAGGGTGGTATAGTGCCAGGTTAGGGGGTACAGTGCCAGGTTAGGTGGGGTATAGTGCCAGAGTAAGTACATGACAACATGAATAGATAAGCAAATGCTGGTCCTGTTCCTCTCATCCTCTGTCACCTGCTGCATTAAAAGTCTAAATGAATCCATGACTGTCCCAGTGTCCCTGCTGCTGCTGCAGAACCTCCTTCTCCCCCAGGCTCTCTGAAGTAAACAGAGAAAGAAAAAACTCACATGTGTAGAAGCACGTTAAGGACTGATTCTGGCTTTTCTTCCTGGAACTGAAGTCAAAATGTGGCGGGTGGGAGGGGAAGAGGGAGGGGCTGCAACATGGGCAAAGTATGATTGGCTAACAGTGAGATGAGATGCATATATCCCCCTCCTCCCTGTGATGGTCGAGTCGGGACACTGAAATCATCATCGTGCAGCCCCCTGCGTCTTACTGCTGTGCTGTGAACCCTTTTCTGCACACACTCACAGTACAGGTTGGAGATGGTCAGCTGGCTTTGCCTTTTGTCATTATGACAAGCAGGAGCCCCCGACACTGAGGAATGGATGATCGGCACAGCAATTACAGAGCGATTCTCTGTTTCTATCCCTCCAGCAGCTGAGAGCTTACAGGAGGGGGGAAGGGAGACACACACAGGGAATCGTTCTTTTGCCGTGAGGATCGTTTTCATTTGTGGGGGGGGGCACAGCTGTTCAACAACTCCGCTCTTCCATGCAGCAACGTCCTCCCGCCGCCCCCCGTACACTGCACGGCCGCGGAGCGGAGACTGAGAGTGAGCGCCCACCCTGCAGGTAGAACATTGTGATGTGCCGGAGGGGGGGGGAGTCACCTCACACACACACTAAAAACACTTTCACAGACTTTCCCGGGAGAGGAGGAGAGCACCCACTGTGTGTTCTGCTGGGGGTCATCTGAGCAGTGTGTAGACTGCCAGCTACTCACCAGCGCCCCCTTCATGCGGCGCCCATGGCACTTGCTATGTCTGCCATACCCTGGATACGCCACTGCATGAGCCACCCATGTGGGAAGAATGAGGGGGATTGAAAATCCATGTACAGTCTTTTTCAGCTAAAAGGTCTGGGATTGGCGTAGAGTTTGAGCTGTAACTCTCGACAGGCTCCAACTAAATGAGTTCGACAGTCAGATCTTAGTGTCTTGACTGGTCCTCTAATGGCTAGAAATCGTCTTAGAGCATTGATGAAACTTGAGTAGGGATGAGCTCGGTGTTCGAGTCGAACATACGTTCGACTCGAACATCGGCTGTTCGATCGTTCGACGAAGATCGAACGTTTTGGGCCGTTCGTGCCAAATTCGAGTGACGCGAACGGCCCACAATACACTGCGCCATCGCAGTGCAATCCCGGCGCTGTGATTGGCCAAGCATGCACTGTGACCCCGCATGCTTGGCCAATCACAGCGCCGGCAGTGAGGAGAGCCATAATTGGCCACAGGCAGGATGCCTGTGGCCAATTATAGCTCAGGGGGGTTTAGTACACGCCCCACACTATAAAAGGCCGCCAGCACGGCGGCCTTGTGTAGTGTGTTCCGGTTCAGGTTGAGAGAAGGATAGGCAGGGACAGTGTTAGTGATATTTGTTAATTTACCTTGTGTGTAGGGAGAGAGAAGGATAGGCAGGGACAGTGTCAGTGATATTCTGCTAAACCTTGTGTGCAGGGAGAGAGAAGGATAGGCAGGGACAGTGTCAGTGATATTCTGCTAAACCTTGTGTGCAGGGAGAGAGAAGGATAGGCAGGGGACAGTGTCAGTGATATTTTTGCTAAGCCTCCTGCACAGTATACACCTGAAGCTAGCCCTTATTGCTGTGTTTTCCTGTTGTTTAACACAGGCAGGCATCTGCAGCACTTAAAGCAGGCGTAGTGTGATTCCTGAAAAATATACACCTGAAGCTAGGCCTTATTGCTGTGTTTTCCTGTTGTGTAACACAGGCAGGCATCTGCAGCACTTAAAGCAGGCGTAGTGTGCCTCCTTCACATTATACACCTGAAGCTACCCCTTATTGCTCATAGTTTTTTTTCTTTTGTGTTACACTAACAGGCATCTGCAGCACTTGCAGCGGGCGTAGTGTGCTTCTTGCAAAATATACACCTGAAGCTACCCCTTATTGCTGGTTTTACCATCTCCCTGCAGGCCTTTAGAATGTGTGGAAGGCAAACAAGGAGAGGCAGACAGTCAGGAGCCAATAAAAGAGGGCAAGCAGGCTCTGTGTCTAGAGACAACAGTGCTGGTCATGGACGCGGTGCATCGTCATCAGCACGTGGCCATGGGACACACCTGTCCTTATTTTCGGCAGCTGGACGTGTTGAGCCGCATCATGCCGAAGACTTGGTAGAGTGGATGACCAAGCCCTCCTCATCCTCCTCATCCTCTCTCACCCAGGCTCAGGGTACTGGAAAAGCAGCTGCCAAAGCGTCCTCAATGTCATCATCAGTCACTCCTTCCCTAGACCCACCGTGTCCTCCTGAGGAGTCCCCCGAACTATTTGAGCACAGTGTTGGGTACATGCTCCAGGAGGATGCCCAGCGTTTCGAAAGGTCTGAAGATGATACCCAGCTAGAGGAAGGCAGTAGCATGAGAGCAGAGAGAGGGGATTCTCAAGAAGGACACCAATCTGGCAGTCATGTTCCAGCAGCTGCAGCATACTGCCAGACTGGTTCCAGTGATGAGGAGGGAGGGGATGATGAGGTCACTGACTCCACGTGGGTGCCTGATAGGAGAGAGGAGGAGGAGGAGGAGGAGGAGGAGGAGGCACATCTCCAACGAGGCAGGATGCCCTCTGGGGGCCAGCGTAAGGGCAACACACCGACTGAATCACACCGCAGAGCTCCGCCTGTGCAGGGCGCTGCCTCTGCCCGTTATTCCAAAAGTTCTTTGGTGTGGGCCTTTTTTGAGTCAAGTGCATCAGATCGCACCGCTGCTGTTTGCAACATATGTCTCAAGCGTATCTCGCGTGGCTAAAACATCAGCCACTTGGGCACCACATGCTTGACCAGACATATGTTGACCTGCCATGCAGCTCACTGGCAAGCCTACTTTAAAGACCCACACCAAAGAACAAAGCTGACCTCTTCTTGCACCGCATCAGCTGGGATCTCAAAACCCACTATACCTTCAGTCCTCTCTGAAACCTGCACTGAGAGGAATGAAGGTGTAGAATTAGGTGTGTCACAGCCAAGTACTTGCGGCCACTCTGCTAGCAGTACACCGACGTCCGATTATAGCAGGCAAATTTCCCTGCCCCAGCTGCTGGACCGTCGAAAGAAGTTCACTCCCAGCCATCCACATGCCCAGCGGTTGAATGCTAGCTTGGCTAAATTTCTAGCACTTCAACTGCTGCCTTTTCAGTTGGTAGACTAGGCCCCCTTTCGTGAGTTTATGCAATGTGCGTTTCCTCAGTGGCAGGTTCCCAAACGCCACTTTTTCTCACAGAAGGCGATTCCAGCTCTCTACCGGCATGTGGAAGGCAATGTCCATGCCTCGCTGGACAGTGCGGTCAGCGGTAAGGTGCATATTACCGCTGACTCATGGTCCAGCAGGCATGGACAGGGACGTTACCTTTCTTTCACGGCCCATTGGGTCACTCTTTTGGCAGCTGGGAAGGATGCAGGACAAGGTGCAGTAGTGTTGGAGGTTGTTCCGCCGCCACGCCTCCAAAATGCTACTACTGGTTGTTGTGACACACCTCTCTCCTCCACCCCCTCCTCTTCTTCTTCCTCCATGGCCTCTTCCTGTGCTTTGTCCTCGGAACCAGCGGTGCTCTGTAGGCGTTCAAGGGGCTACGCAAGTACACAGGCAAAAAGATGCCATGCCGTGCTTGCGCTGGTGTGTTTGGGGGACAGGAGCCACACTGGGGCAGAGGTTCTGTCAGCTCTGCAGGGGCAGGCCGAGAGGTAGTTGACGCCACGCCAGCTTAAGGCAGGAATGGTGGTTTGCGACAATGGCACCAACCTCCTCTTCGCCCTCCGACAGGAACAACTGACCCATGTGCCCTGTGTGGCTCACGTCCTTAAACTGGTGGTGCAGCGGTTCTTGGGCAGGTACCCGGGCTTACAGGATGTCCTGAGGCAGGCCAGGAAAGTCTGTGTGCATTTCCGCAGATCATATAATGCCAGTGCTCGGCTGGCTGAGCTGCAAAAGGAGTTGAACCTGCCCAAGAACCGCCTTATATGTGACATGCCCACCAGGTGGAACTCAACGTTGGCCATGTTGCAGCGGCTGCACACGCAGCAGAGGGCCATCAATGAGTACCTGTGCGACTACGGCAGCAGGACAGGGTCAGGGGAGCTCGGTTTTTTTCACCACGTCAGTGGGGCATGATCAGGGATGCACGCACTGTCCTGGCACTATTTGAGGAGGCCACGAGGATGGTGAGCAGTGACAGTGCATGCATCAGTGACACTGTACCTCTTGTCCACCTGTTGGAGCATACGCTGCGTGGAATAATGGACGGGGCACTTGAGGCAGAACAGAGGCAGGAAGAGGAGGACTTCCTTGCCTCTCAAGGCCCCCTTTACCCAGACAGTGTTCCTTCTGTCCCACCCATCCCACAGGAAGAGGACGAAGAGGAGAAGGAGGAGGGTTGTGTCAGCATGGAGGTGGAGCCTGGCACTCAGCATCAACAGCAGCAGTCTTTTAGGGATGATTTACAGTCCCAAGAAACACGTGGACTTGTACGTGGCTGGGAGGAGGTGGCTGCGGATCATGTCGTCCTTAGTGACCCAGAGGACTCTGGACCAAATGCCTCAGCTAACCTACGCTGCATGGCCTCCCTGATCCTGCAAAGTCTGCGGAAGGATCCTCGTATTCTTCGGATCAAGGAGAGGGACCATTACTGGCTGGCCACTGGCTGGCTGCGGACCTTATCTTACCATCGCAGAGGGAGCAGAGGATGAGACAACTCTGGGAGGCCTTGCAGAAAGGTCTGTGCAACGCGTTCCCAGAGACTGGGAGGTTACAAACTCCTGGTCCGGGACAACAAGTTGCTGAGGCTTCGGTCAGTCAAAGAAGGAGCGGTGGGGAAGGTGGCCGTCTGACCGATGCGTTCAGACAATTCTTTAGTCCGCAGCCCCAAGGTATGATCGGTTCCAGCAACCATCGCCAGCGTCTGATATACATGGTGCAGGAATACCTAGGGGCAAGGTCAGATTTGGACACCTTTCCCACCGAAAATCCTCTGGCTTACTGGGTCTTGAGGATGGATCATTGGCCAGAGCTTGCACAGTATGCAATTGAGCTACTGGCCTGTCCTGCATCCAGCGTTCTTTCGGAACGCACATTCAGTGCTGCTGGAGGATTTGTCACGGATCACAAGGTGCGCCTGTCCACCGACTCGGTTGATTGACTGACCTTCATAAAGATGAACCAGTCTTGGATCACCACCAGCTACCAAGCACCTGAAGCTGATATAATAGAATAATTTATTTTCAAATGTCACATCCCTTCAAGACTGATGCTGATGCTGAGTGACTGTCCTGTTATGTTGACTGACTGATCCGATTCATGATAATATCTTGGAAAAACATTTTTGTTTCTGGGTGCCGCCACCAGTGGCTAAGGCCCAATTTTTCAGCCCCTGTTTAACAGGGGCATGTGATTCCAATTTTTGATGCAATGCTTTGCAGCAGGGCTCATTCCTGCACTCCAACTAAAGTATCTGGGAGAGGTTGCAGTGTCGTGGCACCAGTACCAGTGCCTAAGGCCCAATTTTTCAGCCCCTGTTTAACAGGGGCGTGTAATTAAAATTTTTGATGCAATACTTTGCAACAGGGCTCATTGCTGTGCTCCAAATACAGTATCTGTGAGGGGTTGCAGTGTTGTGGCACCAGTGGCTAAGGCCCAATTTTTCAGCCCCTGTTCTACAGGGGCATGTAATTACAATTCTTGATATAATAGTTGACAGCAGAGCGTTCCAGCGCCCACCAAGAGTAACTGTGAGTGCTTACAGTGTTGTGCCAACACCAACACCTAAGGGGCCAATTTCTGCAGAGTATATACGGCAGGCCCCTACTTTCAAACATCCAACTTACAAACGACTCCTACTTGCAAATGGAAGGAGACAACAGGAAATCTACCCCTAGGAAGGGAAATTCTCTCCTGTAAGGGTTAATATGGGAAAAAGGTGTCTCCTCTCTACTGATGCTTTATCACCGATCCTTGTTTCAATAAAAAACCCACTTTTCAAAAACAGTTGTCATTGGGACGGAAAGTGAGGTGAAATATTCTGAACAGGGGCACAGACAGCAAAACAAATGTTACAGGGGTGATAACCTTTCCCTATGTTTTCCAAAAAGCTTAAAAAAATTTTTTTTGGCTGGAGCTACACTTAAACAATGTACGTGTTCAAAATTGCAAACAGATTCTACTTAAGAACAAACCTACAGTCCCTGTCTTGTTTGCACCACCTGTATACTGCGGTTCAGAGTATATAGGGCCTTTTTTTAATTTTGGGTGCGGGGTTCCCCTTAATATCCATACAAGACCCAAAGGGGCTGGTAGTGGGGTGGGGGGTACCCATGACATTTTTCTCAAAGATTTTCATCCATATTACCAAGACCAGACATGACATTAAAGCCGCAAGCAGTTTTAAATGGCTTTTTTTCCTTTAGAAATTTCATTTTATGCAGAGACAGTTCTAAACACGGGAAACACGTGGCACTTCACAGGCATACTTTAGACATCCCCCAGGTACGATATTTAAAGGAATATTTGACTTTTTTTTTTTCACTTTATGCATCATTAAAATGACTGCTGCCGAAAAACGGCCGTTTTTAAAACTTAGTTTTGCATTGATACATGTCCCCTGGGGCAGAACCCGGGTTCCCAAACCCTTTTTAGGACAATAACATGCATATTAGTTGTTATAATTAGCACTTTAGATTTCGAACGTTCGCATCCATTGTATTTAATAGGGTTCTAACGTTCGTGCGAACTTTCGGTCCGTTCGCAGGTTCTGGTGCGAACCGAACCCGGGGGTGTTCGGCTCATCCCTAAACTTGAGGCATCCATAGATTCTATTACTTCAATGTGTACTGCACGCACACTCATGCAAGTGAACAGCACTGCCCATCATTTGCAATTTGCTTGGCCACCTCGAGTTCTGCGGGCTGTTAGCATCCATGGCCCAAAGACATCCAGACCAACATGAGTGAAAGGTGGGTCAGTACTTAACCTGTCAGCTGGCAAATCTGACATTTGTTGTTGCTGATGTTTCCCTCTCAGTTTGCGGCACTGAACACAGATGTGCAGTGTAGCTGTGATCTGTCTTTTTGCTCCTATAATCCAAAGGCCTGCAGCTCTTATGGCACCCTCTGTGAAGTGTCTACCTTGGTGATTAAGCCCTTCATGGTAGTGCCGTATGAGCAAAGTGGTGATGTGATGGCGAGCAGGTATAATGAGAGGATTCTGTTCTTGCTCACTCAACTCAGCCTTGTTTAAACATCCACCAACCCTTAACATACCATCATTGTCAACAAATGGATTCGGATTGGCAATTGGACTGTTTTTTGCAATGTGCCTCTTGTCACAGATACATTTAATTTCTTAGTCAAAGGCACTCTGTTGTACACTGCGTATTATGATCAGTTCACCTTCAGAAATGTCTTTTGCAGAAAGAAGCCTTTGGCACAAGTACCAGCCTTGACAGTGAGCATCTGTGGGCTTTGTGTGAAAGCAATCCTGCAATATGAACTAACCTTGCGATGGTGCATACAAGCCTTCTATACTTGGAGAAACGTTCAAAGCGTTGACAGCCCAAGACGAGTCTTTGTTCAGTTCTGGTGACAAGGGTTTTAACTTTAGGACGAATCTCTGGATCCTTGTCAGGTTCTAGAAGACTGAAGACATTAGCTGTGGTTTCTTCTGGATGATCCAGCAGGAATTCAGGACCTGTTAACCAAGAAGAATTTGCAAAGACACTTGCAGACATTGGCCTCGTGGCATGATCTGCAGAGTTAATTTCAGATGGAACAGAATGTCATTGTTCAGGTTTAGATTATTTCCTGATTCTCTCTACACAGTTGCTGACATAGAAACGTTTAGTCTGGTTGTATATGTAGCCCAGAACAACTTTACTGTCTGTGTAGAATTTGATGTCATCTATCTGAATGTCTAGCTCACGCAGTATGAAATCTGCTATTTCTACAGCTAGCACAGTCCCACAAAGTTCAAGAAAGAAAATGTACCGCTCTAGGGTTCCAGGTTCCTCTGATTGCTCCCGCCCTGCTTCACTCACAGGTGCTGGCTCTGCTCTGATCCATGGAGAAAGGAAAAATTTCCTGGACTGCCGCACTCTGTTTAAACGTTTATTTTCAAAAAAGTATTTTCCAAAATATCCAAAATTTCAAAATCCTTCAAAAGCAATCAGACATAAAGAAGTGGACATGCAGGGAACAAGGCTAACGAGTTTAACATCAAGGCATGATGCTTACTCATAGCTAAGTAAAATTCATTACTAATGTAGCGATACCCTCAGCTAAGAGGGCCGCAGTATTAGTTTTGGGCCCTGAAGACAGCTCCGCCAACCCCCGGCAATTTACTCGACCCACTCTGGCACAGTTAGTATAGGGTAATATATCTTAGGCTCTATGGAATATTCAGACACCAATACAAATAGTAAACTCATTATTCTTTTACTCTCTCTTATTAAGATAAATCAACAGTAAAAACAGATAACATGTGCTTCTAGCAGAGCCCTGCAGCAAATGATACCCTACACATTAATGGAACACAGTAATGGCGTGCCACGTGGGGCGACCATTAACTAAGCGCCCTGTGGCGCAGCTACTGAACTCTAATACCCAGTCAGGCCTGACCCTATAACTCAGTCTCTAGGAGATGAATTCTTCGCATTCAAGTCTTTAAATGGTGGTGCACATTTCAGGAACACATTTGTAATCCAACAAAAATGTAAAAGTACCAACACGGAACACTTCACTAGAGATCCGTTTGACTCAGTTCTGCTATGGATCTCCAGTGAGGACTCAAATATGAACTGGTGGGCCACGGCAGTCTGTAGGCCTAACAATAAGGTAAAGTATATGGATTGAGCAGGTGCTCGCTCACCCCTCCGGACGCGATCCCAGTCCGGGGACTTCCAACTGCTGTGTCTCCACACACAGCGTCTGCAGCGGTCGGGTCTCCGGCTCAGCAGCGGTTGAGGATGACCAAGTCAGATGCCACCCAGGCTCGCAATGGGGTGGAAGGCTCTTTTGGGTAGCGGCGCAAGGCCCCAGGCTTCAGGCCTTGCACCACAGCGGATCCGCACAGGAAGATCTCTCCACTGAAGTCTCGTGTCCCAAAGAGGCCGAGCTTAGCCTCGCCTCCTCCTTATATAGCTCCACCCATGAGTCTCTGTGGTGACAACACTGCACCCTGGGTGCCAAGGGGGGTTCTGGGAAAGATAGTCCAATGAGTCTTAAAGGAGACCCCGCTACACTAATAAATGAATACACCCGCCCCTCCTAAAGTTCCCCATCAGGTCCGCTCAGCCAATGACGTAGGTGTAAGGCTGATGACCTGATGCGGAATGTGAGAAGGGGCGGGTCTATTCATGTATTACACTGTGGAGGAAGTTCCCCATCAGGTCCGCCCCCTCGTATGTCAGACCCCGCCTACGTCATTGGATGAGCGGACCTGATGGGGAACTTCCTCCAGTATAATAAATGAATAGACCCGCCCCTTCTCACGTTCCGCATCAGGTCCTCAGCCTTACACCTACAACATTGGCTGAGCGGACCTGATGGGGAACTTTAGAAGGGGCGGGTCTATTCATTTATTACACTGCTGAGGAAGTTCCCCATCAGGTCCGCTCAGGCTCAGCCAATGACGTTTCGTGTGGACAGCGCTGGACATCGGGATCGCCGCGGGACACTGGATTTCATCGCTGGAATGTTTTTTATTTTTTTATTTTTAATAAAGGACTTTCCCAGCGGTGACTGTGTATTTTTTTACCAATTTTTTACACTTTCTTTGTGAAATGGTAGGGGTACAATGTACCCCATTACCAATTCACATAGGGGGGGCCAGGATCTGGGGGTCCCCTTTGTTAAAGGGGTCTTCCAGATTCCGATAAGCCCCCTGCCCGCAGACCCCCACAACCACCGGGCAAGGGTTGTGGGGATGAGGCCCTTGTCCCCATCAACATGGGGACATCCTCCCCATGTTGAGGGCATGTGGCCTGGTACGGTTCAGGAGGGGGGGGCGCTCTCTCGTCCCCCCCTCTTTTCCTGGGGCCTGCCAGGTTGCGTGCTCGGATAAAGGGTCTGGTCTGGATTTTGGGGCGTACTCCACGCAATTTTTTTTTGAAAACCTGAAGGGCCTGGTATGGATATTTGGGGGAATCGCACGCATTTTTTTTTTTTCATTTGCGGCACGGTTCCCCTTAATATCCATACCAGACCTGAAGGGCCTGGTAATTGAATTTGGGGGAACCCCCACGCTTTTTTTTTTTTTTTTTTATCAATGACTTTTCTATGTATTGCCGGGAGCCGACAATTCATTATAGCTGTGAGTGAGTTTTAAATTACTTTTTTTCCTTCAGAAATAACACTTTGTGCAGGGACAGTTCTAAGCACGGGAAACAAGCGTGAATAGTCCTCAGAAGTTCGGGTCCCCATTGACTTCAATGGGGTTCGGGTTCGGGGTCAAGTTCGGTCCCGAACTCTAACTTTTTTCCGAAGTTCGGCCGAACCTGTTGAACCCGAACATCCAGGTGTCCGCTCAACTCTACTTGTAACGTCTTTGCCCTAAGCCCACATCATTTCTTTAGGGAGTGAGGCTTCTTGTGAATAGGGCACTGGCAATTAGGGTCTTTATCTCTGTCACCTGAATCGCTCTGGTGAGCAGGAGAGGATACAGGTGGTGTGATGTCTGTCCTTTTAGCAGATATTGCTCTATTAACGTCTCTACGTTTAGCTGCTGTGTTATCATACATTGATGAAGATGATGATGATGAAGCAGGCAAGTTAGGTTCACTGAAGCTGAAGCTGGGATCGTTTCTCATCCAGGCTTGATCACTGATGAACCTGCAAAAATATGCAAATGGAGGAAAACATACGTTATAGTCTCTTTTGTACCTTGAGCTCTGTTGTGCCCATTTCTCTTGCAGGCCGTACGGCAGTTTAGACACCACTGGATTGACACAATGAGCAGTGTCCAGGAAGCTTAGTCCAGGTAGACGTGGGTCTGTCTTTGCCAACTCTAGCTCCATGAGAAAGTTACTCAGATCTTGAAGCTTGTGATAGTCTTTGTTCCCTATTTTTGGGAAGTTTTGCAGTCTCTTGAATAGAGCGCTCTCTATGGCTTCAGAGCTACCATAGGCTTGCTCAAGTCTTGCCCATGCGGCGACAAGACCTGCATCTAGGTGGTCAACATGCACTGTTCTCAGTCTTTTAACACGATCTGCAGATTCTGGCCCCAGCCACTTTATGAGCAAATCAAGTTCCTCCTTGGTAGTAAAGTTGAGATCAGCAAAAGCAGCTTTGAAGGTTGATCTCCAGGCCCTGTAGCTCTCTGGACAGTCCTCAAACCTTGAGAGAGTAGTGTTAATGAGCTCACGGCGTACCATATATCTGGCAAAGTCATATAAGTCTGATCTCTCACTCTTTGGTGCCAAAGTAACTTGTGGAACCCCTCGGGTGTGAAAGATCTTTGGTGAAGTAGGGTGAGGTTTACCAGGATAAAATTATGTTGCAAGAGCGTTTCACTGTGGTGTAGTCCCTAAGGCTTGTGCTGGCTGTGGCTTGAGCTGCGGCTTGTTATTGGAAGTCACCTTGTTGTCAGCTAGAGGTGATGTGGTTTGCTGCATAGATGCACTTGTGTTGTAGACTTGAAGAGGCTCAGGCATTTGGAGCTGAGAGGTCTCTGAGTTGAGAGTCAGAACAGTGTTGTTAGTAGGACGTACAGGAGATGACTCTGTATCATTGCAAACACTATGCTTTAGTACATATTCACTGGTGCGCTCAACTGGGTCTTGCAGTTCCGCTGGGATGGAACAGTCTGAGTTAGCACTTTCTCCCATCGCTTGTTCAAGGACTCTCAGCCTTGCTAGGGCAGCTGCTTCCTCCTTTTCCATTTGCAGAATCTTTATTTGGGAATCTGCCTCTGCTTGTTGGGCATCTGCCTCTGCTTGGCGAGCTGCCATCTCTACTTGGTGAATTTTGCTTTGAACATCCAGCTCTGCTTGGCGAGCTGCCATCTCTGCTTGGTGAGCTGCTGACTCTGCTTGTTGAGCTACCATCTTTGCATGGCGAGCTGCCTTTTATGTTTCTATTTCTGCTTCCTTTCTGATAAAGGAGCTTTGCACTTTATTTTTTTACAGACGTGCACGGGTCTCTATTAGCTTGTCACTTAATGTTGAGCTTCTGGAGCGAGAGGATCTGGAAGTACGTGCAGTGTGCTTGGTTGATGTGGATCTGTGAGATCTGGTCTCCTGCAGTTGAGCAATGCGGAGTTCTGCCTTATACTGAGCATTTTGCACTAAGAGATCCCTTTGTTGGTTTAGTGCATCAGCCCTGGTCAGTTCTGCTGAAGAGTCCTCTATATTACAGTCCTGCAAGAAAGCTGTGTATTTGGCAAACAGCCGCTGGTAGCGTTTATACGCGACAGATAAGCGATCTATAGAGTATCTTAGTTCAGCTGTGTGGCGGGATTTGTGTGGCTCAGCTTGCCCTGGAGAGTTCTGGAGGCTCCTTGTCCAGCTTCCCCGACGCCTCTTATGTGTAAATCACCCTGTGTCTCTAATAGGGGCACAGGGTGAATGAGAACCCCCACTATGATCTGTGCTAGTCAGATTCAATGCTGTATATATAATGTGTGCTGTGCCATGCTGTTTGCTGTGATGGTTTGGGGTGTGACTATTCTATTGTCTATTGTGGCTGCCTCAACTATTATGGGATGTGCAAGTGTGTTTGCTGTGAGGAAAAAGGGAGGGGGGATTCCTCCAACCCCCCTGCTGATAAGACTGTGTACTGAGAAGTTTGAACACACCTGACCTGTGTGGCCATTGTCATTGGACAGTTTGATCCGCCCTGTTTTCCAAGGGTGGGAGGGAAGTGTTTTGAAGGGGGATATCTTTGTGTTCATGTGTGATAATAAAGTCAGTTTGTTTTACCCTACACTGAGGTGTTGTGTCTGTGGACTGAGGGGCTGAAGCTTGGAGGGTGCTGGTTCTGGACAGAGGAAGCATTGACGGCGGACCTAGATTTGTTTGAGGACAGAGGATTCGTCACAAGCTGATTGATCATTAAAGTGTGACAAAACTGACATGCAGTGTGAGGTTCTGTCCCATAAGTCTGACAGATTGCTGAAGAGCTCATCTCTAGTGGTTTCATAGTTTCTGTGTCGGTTTCATTGTACGTTTGGGTCTTACACTCTGTTCGGCAATATCTGCAGAACCTGCTCCCTATACATCTGCGGGTTCAGAGGCATGATGAATCTGCGTTGGTTCATCCACAAAAGGGTGTTCAGAGTCTTGTCTGGACATTTTTCACGTTTTTGCAAAAAATGGTACTGTCTCTTTAAGAAGACGAACAGCAGCTTAGACAGGTGGCGTAACACAGATCAATGCAGAGAAACAGTTTTTAACATTCACATGAGGTGCAGTAAGCTTGTGCGACCATGTGCTTTCACAAGATGGGGGAGGGCGCTGAGCTTGATTGCAGATAAGGCACACACATATACACAGCAGGCTGTAGGAATTCTATACATCTTTTGACTATTCTGACTCCGATTGTTGTGAAACGATTTATCCCTTGTGAGACCTATATGCCTGGCCTGTATAAGCAGATATAATCACTGAGGACAATCCTTATCAGATAGCTCGAACTCACCAATACCGATTCCATTCACAGAAGTGCTTTTATTCAGAACATCAGGATACATCAGATGACGGGTTACAGCAGATGAATAGGTTGTAGTATTGTGCGGTCAAAAGATGATACTGTCTGTGGCTTACTATGCAGAATACATGTGCCCATGTTACATGTGGCCTGTTAGCTTGTCTCCATTACACAGGAAGTACAAAACTCAGGAGGAAGGGTGGAGCATTACACAGAAAGGAAGTGTGTCATAGATCAGACAAAAGAAATACAGAAAATCTGTGCATTACCACAAAGGGTCACTAGATGGCAGCATGTAAACTAAACATAACGTACATAGAAAATAGTTGAGAGAAACAATATATATATAACCAATTCTATGCCCTTTGGGTGGCACAGGGGGATTCAGATCACAACACAAATGTGGGGGGCTCTGATATAGAAACCAATTTTCGGGAGACTCTGATGGGTGATGGGGACACAAAATTGCTGGGAGATTGATAGGGACAATGATTTATGAATAGGACCAACTCTCCTGCCTCCTAAATTGTATTCTATTCTGCTACTGTGGATTAATCTGTAAATAACAGATGTTTTTTGACCCACGAATGTGTGTAAAATATACGATGTGGCCCTTGAAGTGAAGAATTTGAAGACCTCTATTCTGCAAGATCACATAGAGCCTCCAGGGCTGCCCTGTCAATGGCATCCTCTGTTGTAGAAACCTCAAAACTCTCATGCATATCTACTGTATCTGTTTGTGGGACCAATTGATTGGTACCCAAGGTGGAGAAAAAGTCACACCGAGATCAAAAAGAGTGGTTGTCAGGTGTGTACTCACCGAGGCCGAGATGCCGAGAGCGGTTCACCCTTGCGACTTGGCGCACTCCGACCCCCTGGAGGTGAGACAGGGAGAGGATGGCGCGAAGAGGCACTGGCTACCAGCAGGAAGGGTAGGTCTTGCTAGATGATCCGGTAGAGCTGGACAGCTGAGCGTAGGCAGAAGGAAAGCCACCAAGAGCAAGCCGAGGGTCTAACACCTGACAGGTGCGACCAGAGCACAACAGGGATCAGAGCAAGTAGGCAGGAGACTGAGTCCGGGTGCAGGCTGAGGGTGCAGTATTGAAGATGCAGGCTGGGGGTCTAGCACAGGAGACAAGTAACAAGTCCAGGAAGTACAAGTAGCAGGTCAAGGGCTGGAGACAAGAGGCAGATCCGAGTCACAGGCCGGGGGTCAAACACAGGTATAAGGGAAGATCCGTAAGGCAAGCCAAAGGTCAGGTCCAGGAGAAGAGCAGAGTAGTCAAACCGACCCGGGTCACAACAGTAGTTCAGATGCAAGTAACAGGAAATCAGGTACAGACAGGAAGCTGACAACAAACCAGCAACTTGTCAGAGTACCTGGGCCACATTATATAGGCTCCAATTGGCGTGCATACGCGCGCGCCGTTCGCGCACGCGCATGCACCAAAGCACCGTTCCGCCGCGCATGCGCGCAGGAATGCGGCTGGCGCGGCTGAGTTGGTAATTCCTTTGACAGTGGCACAGTTATTATTTGGTTAAGTGGAAGTAACAAACAGGTGAACAGCAGCAAGGTATTGGCCTAATAGTCTCAAGCAAGTTGATAACAGCGACTCACTGACACAGGGGTCACAGGTACTCTCAGCAATGTGATCGGCACAACGGCATAGTCCCGTGTGGTATTAACTTACAGTATTTTTTTATGGGAAATGTCAGCTGTTAAGGATTGACCTAAATTTATCTTTTTTGAGTGCTCCATTGTTGTTCTTTTTTATAATTCAGTGAACATACAGTATTTCAATATAAATATGTCATTGTTCTTGTTATATAAACATTTACCTTTTAGATGGTATGTTTTGAGGGGAATGTCATTACAGTTCCTCAAGAATGACATCCTTTCTAATACAAGTGCAGTGATATCCTCTAAGGAGACACTGGATTTGTTTGGTTCCGCCTCCCCTGCCTAGCAATGACTAGCAAAGGAAAGATCACCCTGAAAAGGCCTCAGACATTTAAACCTCCCCAGCCACCTTCTGGATATCTCCTTCCCACTCCCGGGGTTCCCTAGGACCTCCTTCCCTCGCGGAACTCAGTGGTGGGCACTGAGCTCCAGACCTCCTCCCGAGTACCTCACCCCAGGCTAAAGGTGCCTGGGATGGAACACGACCTCCGAACGTCCTCTAGGCTGCCTAGGGGACCGACACGAACCACCGCCCTCTGGCTGAAGGTGCCCGGGGAATCGACTCCCGCCACCGAAAATGGCCGCCCCCTTTATACCCCCTCACAGCAAGCACGGCGCCCCACCATACAACCGCTGAGAGAGACCAAAAGAGGTACGCCACCGCAACGATGGCTCAACCCCGGGCCCAAAGCGACAGCGCCACCTGGTGGGCTCCAGGGAACCATACATCAGTTTCCCCACCAGATTCAAAAATAGAAAGCATATACCCGCTACATAATATTTTGTATTCTTTTTGTTTTGTGTTTTCAGAACTTGTACGACCAACAGAACACAAGGAAGAAAGAGTGGAAAAATCGTAAGAAAAGAAATTGTACACAGCAAATATGTTACAGATAAAAAAAAAAAATTGGAGTATATCGCAATCACATTTACATACTATCTGAGAAGGCTTTTCCCAGTGTATTACTATTTCATCACTTGTTTCCTCTCACACTTATGCAGAAAGTGTTATTCCCGTTCTATCAGTGTTACGTTGTTATCCAGGGTTTAACAAGGCCATAAATGATGACTAAATTTAACCCGACTGATAACTGTTACTGACAAATGTTGCAATCATCTTGTACCTGACTGACAACAATTGAATGTTTATACCAGAAAGCAATTTGATCCCACTTGTATGTTCAGGTATACAGTATATAATATATATATATGTAGCACCCCCCTCACTCCCCTCTCTTTCTTCAGCTCGTCTGTCTCTTGTCTAGGGGTACCTTTCAGAGGGGAAGGGAGCGGGGACACCACGCCTGGCTTTCACCACAGGTGTCAGTGTGATATAAGCAAAGTTCTTTTACCTTCGGGTCAGTGTTGTGCACCTGGAGCCTCCACCAAGAGTTACCTTGAACAATGTCTGTCAGGAAATGAGCCCCACACCATTAAAGTTCAACACTCCTTTATTCTTCTTGAATGAACACAATCAGTTGAACTCCCTTGGTAGAAACAGAACAGAAAAGGAGGTGTGGATGCGAATAGGCTCAGACACAATGTATTCTCCACTTTCCTCCCTGAAAGTGGGTTGCAGTCTCCGAGCGAGGGGGAATTTCCTTCCAGGCGGTCTCCGATGAGAGACTCACCCGTCACTGGCAATCTGCTGCACCAGGTCTTCGAGTGAGGAGCTCCCCCCGGTCCATTACGCCTTCCGGATTCGGGTACCCAATCCCGGGGTTCCCTAGGATCTCCTTCCCTCGCGGAACTCAGTGTTGGGCACTGAGCTCCAGACCTACATCTGAGTACCTCACCCCAGGCTAAAGGTGCCTGGGATGGAACACGACCTCCGGCTGTCCTCTAGGCCTAAGCCTGCCTAGAGAACCGACACGAACCACTGTCCACAGGCTGAAGTTGCCCTTGAC
Organism: Rana muscosa; assembly: GCA_029206835.1. Classification (NCBI taxonomy): domain Eukaryota; kingdom Metazoa; phylum Chordata; class Amphibia; order Anura; family Ranidae; genus Rana; species Rana muscosa. Next base: position 22,902,695 of record CM055124.1, on the reverse strand, counting down.
TCCCCCTGACAAAGATGGCCGGCCCCCTTTATACCCTCTCCCAGCAAGCACGGCGGGTTCCCCGCCCCACCATACCGCTGAGAAGGAGGACAAAAAGGAGGCACGACACACAGCAATGATTCAACCCCAGCCCAGGGTGACAGCGCCACCTGCTGGGCTGCAGGGAATTACACATCACCAATGTCTCTGCCAAGTTCAAATTCACACCCGGGGAAAGTACATACCCGCTACATATACAATAATAGCCCTTGAGGAAATCAAATAACTAAAAGAGCTGTTGCTGCAATATTCACATGCAAGCCAGAGATTTCCTCTCCAGTACTTTTTTCCACCACTAGTCTACATATCCTCAGTCTGATGGGCAGAATTATTCAAATCACTTTTTCTGGGACCAGGTCAACCCAGATCTGTCCCAGCCTATAATTGGACAGTTCATCTCTCGGTCACTCTGCTTTCGCTTCCTATCAGCATGCTTCTTGTTAGCACATGGACTGATTGGTTCCTTCTCGCTCTCACATTCCAGCTTTGTTGTAAAGAAACTACAAGAGGCTGAAACCAGCTCAAATTTAGGTACTTACACTTCTTGCATTTAAAAATACGTAGATGTATTAGGGCCAGTTCACATACAGTGCTGTGACCGGTGTTTTTCCGCACTGAAAGAACGGCAGTCACTGCTAGGACACACAGAACACAATTGTTTCCATGTGTTCTATTCGCACTGCAGCTTAATCTGGAGCTGCGCTGCAGTGAGGTGCGATGAAAGACAGACATGCTGCATTTTATCGCAGTATAGAGGATGGGATTGCATGCCATTGCATCGTGCTGCTGTACAGTGACATGAATTAAAAAAAGACCCAGTCAGCCTGCCCGGACCGCAACCAACAAGATGTTGTTGCTGCTGACCAAGCACTTGCCCTGGGCGGAACATTATTATATGGGGGGCGCACTTGAGCTCCCCACACCGCACAGGCTTAGAAGCTTCCGTGCCTTCTGTGGATCGGTGGAAGGCAGCTGGCTGCAATCCTTCTAGCTTGGGTCTATCTTTACTGGAGGGGGGTGGGTAGGGAGGTCTCTGTTTGGGTCCCCTCTGATCACCCCCTTGCAGTCCTACTAGCAGGGTTCTCCTTCTCCTGGAGGGGGGTAGGCAGGGGGGCTCGGTGTTGGGTCTCTTTTTACTGGAGTAGGGTTGGGCAAGAAGGTATGTGTGGGAGTCCTCTCTGATCACCCCCTGCAGTCCTAGCTGAGGGTCTCCTTTTAGTAGAGAAGGGTGGGCAAGGGTGTATGTGTGGGGTCCCCTCTAATCACCCTCCTGCAGTCCTCCTAGCTGGGGGGACTCCTTTTTCTGGAGAGGGGTGGGCAGAGAGGGGTGGGGTCTCCTTATATTTGTCTATATTCCTGGATGGATGGGAGGGGGTCTTTCTTAATCACCCCCATGCACTCCTCCTGTTCAGGGGTCGTCTTCTCCTGAGAGGGTTAGTATTCCTGGAAAGGAGGGAGGGCCCCCCTGCTCACTTCACTGCACTCCTCAGTGATGGGGGATCTATAAATATAGAGGGGGTCAGGGGGTATTATAGCAGGTGTCAGAGGGGGTCTTACAGGAGTCTTGTGTAACACCAAGAAACAGAAGGGGTCTTAGAGGAGTCTTGTGTATCACCAAGAAACAGCAGGAGATCATCTGCGTATAATGCGACTTTTTCCTCCAGTTTAGCCCTCCCAAAGCCCCTCACCTGGGGAGAGGACCGAAGAGTGATAGCCAGAGGTTCGATTGCAATGGCAAAGAGGAGGGGTGACAGGGGACACCCCTGTCTCGTCCCCCTCCCCAATTCAAATTTATCAGAAAATGTATTGTTCACTTTTACTCTAGCCTCTGGTGTCTTGTAGAGCATTTTTACCCATTTAATAAAGCCCGGCCTGAATTGGGCTGCTTCCATAGATCTCCAAAGATACCGCCACTCTAGACTGTCAAAGGCCTTGGCGGCGTCCAAAGAGAGAATAGCCCTCTCTCCTCCCCCAACCATTGGGACCTGGAGATTCAGATATACTCACCTTATGTTTTTACTGGTAGTTCTTCCAGGTATAAATCCCGATTGGTCGGGGTGGATGAGTCTCGATATTACCTTGATCAGCCTAGCCGCCAGGGCCTTTGCCAGTATTTTCATATCGGAATTTAACAGGGCGATGGGCCTGTATGAGGCAGTGTCAAGTAGATCTTTACTCTCCTTATGTATAGTAATTATGGTAGATTCCATCATTGAGGGAGTGAGCGTTCCCTTTGACACCAACCAGTTTAGTACTCTCAGCAACTCGGGAAGCAAGACCTTCCCGTAATGCCGATATATCTCCACCGGGAGCCCGTCTGGTCCCGGAGATTTCGGTCCCGCCATCTCGTTAGTAAGCCGTTGTAACTCCTCTAACGTTATTGGGCTATCTAATTCTATTCTATCCATCTCACTAAGGTGGGGAAGATTCAGATCGCTGAAAAAACTGTCCATTCTATCCCCCGTCTCCTCCTGTCGGGAACTATACAAATCCTCATAATATTCTTTAAATTTACCCGCTATTTCTGGCGTATACGAGGACGTCCTTCCATCTCCTATAGTTATCGTGGGTACCACAGATGAGGGAGAATTCACCCTAACTATGCCAACATACGTCCCACACTTTCCCTCTCTCCAAAGGCATATTTGTTCTCTATCTTCCTAAGGGTCACCAGCCGGTAGTTCTGTTGTTCCTCTATCCAGTTCCTGAGTCTGTCGAGTATCGGGTTGTTAATATACTGTTCTTCCGCTGTTGTTACCTTCTCCCCAATTAGTCTCTCCCAGTCCTTGGTCTGTTTTTTAATTTTTGAGATTTGTTGTATCATTAAACCTCTTAGGAAGGCCTTCAGAGTATCCCATACTATTTCCTCCGAAGCGGTGCCTCTGTTCAGGTCCAGGAACTCTCCCAGGGGTACCAATACCTCGTTCGGGTCCCCCATTTGTTCGATCCAAAAAGGGCTTATCCTCCACCCCCCCCAGAGTGACTAGGCTCACCTAATGCTAATGACGCAGTCACCGGGGAGTAGTCCGACAGGCCCCTTGGCCTATAATTCACATTCCTTATCATGGGCATCATCTCATCGTTTCCCAAAACTAGGTCTATCCTGGAAAGAGTGGAGTGTGTCCTGGAGAAGCACGAGTACTGTTGGGTCTCCGGATTCCCTGTTCTCCAGATGTCTCTCAGTCCAATTTCCTTCAAAAAGTCGGGTAATCGACTATCCCCTATACTGCTCGTTTGTGTCCCTGGGGGGAACCTATCCAACTTGCAAAACCATGTTAAAGTCCCCCATTACTATCACCGGTACCCCTGGCTTATCCAAGACAAACTCCACAAGCCCAAACAGGATCGAGACATCAAAGGGGGGGGTGGATGTATACGTTTGCAAGTACACAAATTCTGTTCCTCAATCTTACAAAATAAAAAGATAAATCGCCCAAGTTCATCAATCTTGGACTGCATGCAAGAAAACGCCACCCCAGATCTGATCAAAATGCTCACCCCCCTAGAATAGGAGGTATGAACTGAATGAAATTGCATGCTGTAATCCCTCCACCTTAATTGGGGAATGGGGAATAAAGGTTTTAGTAAGATGTGTCTCCTGCAAATAAAGAATAGCTGCACCGTATGTCTTTGGCAGGAGGAGAACTGCTGCTTTTTTCTCTGGATCTCCCATTCCCCAGATGTTCCATGAACACAAGCGTAATTTTTTAATCTGGATACTTTTACCCATTAGAATTCAGTCTTCTGTGATCTCTGTAACAAGTGTCTATTCCTCTTAAGCCTCGTACACACAACCGTTTTTCTCGGCAAGAAAACTGCTGGGAGAGCTTTTTGCCGAGAAAACCGTTCGTGTGTATGGTTTCTCGGCAGGAAAACTGCCGGGAATCTCGACGAGAAAAATAGAGAACCTGCTCTCTATTTTTCTCGTCGGGATTCTCGGCATAGTGTTTCCTGCCGAGAACCCCGGTCATCTGTATGCTTACCTGTCCAGGGAAATCCGCGCATGCTCGATGAGACTTCGACGCATGCGCTGTAGCATACAAGGGTAGTGTAGGGTGTAGCAAGATGGCGGCGACGGCATCGAATGTGACGAGTGCCGCTTCGTCGTAGTCAATGACGTCACAGCGTTCTTGCCATTCAAAAGAACGGCGGTTCTTTTGAATGGCGCGTGTGTACACAGGGCTTGGCAAGACAAGCTTGCCAGGAATCCAGTCGAGAAAACTAACATTTTTTTTGACGGGATTCCCGCCCATGTGTACGAGGCTTTAATGTAGTTTTCCTGTTTCATCCGTGTGACCCTATATTGCCTGTTCTCATATTTGAGTTTAAATTCAACCAAACTTTTGTGCCAGTCATACCACTCATTCCAACTCGTGCTTCCCTTTCACTAGCCCTCTGGGTCTGTATGGGGGCTTTTTAATGTGACTTTTACATTTATTTATTGTGGATAGGAAAGTTACCTCAGGGGGCTTTGTATTGCAGCAAAAAATTAAGCAATAGTAAATAGGAAGGGTATCATTTATTAAGAAATGCCATGGGGAGAACAAGATTAAGAATAAAACCAGGGCTCCGAATGGGTACATAAAGCATATACATACAAATAATTCAAATACAGCCATATTAGTACATGTATAAAACATATCATGATATCCTGAAATACATTAATGCTGACGCGTTTCGACCTTTGGGGTCATCATCAGGGGGAAAGGAATAGATGCTCTGAAATGAAAACATTATATAGGTGAAATTGTTCATGACAACAAGAGCCCTATTAACAATGGAACATCTACAATCTATGTGTTTAATAATAATCGTATAATTACCAATTGATGGCTGGGGGAGAAGGCTCCCCTTGTGTTAGGTTTTGATGAACAACCACGGATCCCATGGTCATGGCTGACACCCCAGGCGGTCCCCATATGAGGAGAGGGCGATGGAGAGAGGCCCCCAGCCGCAGACGCCTGGACAGGCTCCAGGCCTACGAGAAGTCGCACTAATGCTTCACACCCGCCAGGCCACGCCACCCACATCATATCAGCTTTAGAATCCCATCTCGGGCTTTCTCCAGCACACCTGCCATTACTTCCCCTTATGACTTGAGGAATGACCATTCACCACCCAATAGTATAGGTAAAAACTTTTTGTGTTCAGCACATTTATTATTTTCTTTACACCATAAACACAACACATTCATTCACATTCATTCATGCAGGGGTAACCCCCTTCACTCTTTCTCACATATTTTCTTTTTCATCGCATTTTCACATCATATCTACACCACACGCATATCATCATAATATTCTCACTGCCCTTCACCTCACTATTTCCCTTCCAGTTTTTCTAATTTTTTGCCTTATTTTTTAATTATTATTTTTAACATATTTTTCAGTTTGCTCTGTATTCCCTTTTATGCACACACTTCACCCAGCACACCTCACATTTTTTCACATTGTTGCACACAATAAAGTCACCTACATTAGAACATTCACCTTAATACTCCTCCCATCATGATTTTTCTTACAGTTATGGGCGCCCGGTTTGGTTTCATCTTCTTGATCTCGGCCCCTGCTCCCCCGGCCCCCATCTTCCGCCCTCTTTGGCCTGGCGGGTGTGAGGCATTAGTGCGACTTCTCGTAGGCCTGGAGCCTGTCCAGGCGTCTGCGGCTGGGGGCCTCTCTCCATCGCCCTCTCCTCATATGGGGACCGCCTGGGGTGTCGGCCATGGCCATGGGATCCGTGGTTGTTCTTCAAAACCTAACACAAGGGGAGCCTTCTCCCCCAGCCATCAATTGGTAATTATACGATTAATATTAAACACATAGATTGTAGATGTTCCATTGTTAATAGGGCTCTTGTTGTCATGAACAATTTCACCTATACAATGTTTTCATTTCAGAGCATCTATTCCTTTCCCCCTGATGATGACCCCAAAGGTCGAAACGCGTCAGCATTAATGTATTTCAGGATATCATGATATGTTTTATACATGTACTAATATGGCTGTATTTGAATTATTTGTATGTATATGCTTTATGTACCCATTCGGAGCCCTGGTTTTATTCTTAATCTTGTTCTCCCCGTGGCATTTCTTAATAAATGATACCCTTCATATTTACTATTGCTTAATTTTTTGCTGCAATACAAAGCCCCCTGGGGTAACTTTCCTATCCACAACAAACTTTGGGGTGTGCAGCACCAAGACCCCCTATTAGTATCGCTTTTCCTTTGCTTACATTTATTTATTGTCTTTTGGTGGTATTTAATCACAACTGGAATTTTTTATTTTTTGCTAAACAAATGAAAAAAGAAAGTAATTTTTCTTCTTCACTGATGTGCACTGATGAGACTACACTGATGGGCACTGATGAGGCTGCACTAATGGGTAATGATGAGGCTGCACTGATGAGACTGCACTGATGGGCACTGATGAGGCTGCACTGATAGGCACTGATGGGCAATGATGAGGCTGCACTGAAGAGGCTGGACTGATGGGCAACGATGAGGCTGCACTGATGAGGCGGCACTGATGGGCACTGAAAAGCTGCACTGATGGGTCATGATGGACACTGATGAGGCGGCACTCATGGGCACTGATAGGCTTCATTGATTGGCACTGATGGGGCTGCATTGATAATCGGAGGAACTGATTATCAGTGTAAGCAAAGTACTGACAGCCTCGCTGGGCATCGGCTGTCCTTTCCTCACACAGACACAGCGTGTGAGGAATGGACTCCTGGTAACTTTCAAGTCTGTTTACAGGTGATCAGCTGTGATTGGACACAGCTGATCACATGGTAAAGGGCTGCTGTGATTGGCCTTTTACTGCGATGTACGATCAGTTGTGTTCAATGGACATATTGGTCACAGAGCATGCCCCAGGGGACACGCGGGAGGACGTCCATGGACTACACGACCACGCTGTAGCCGTCTTTTGGCAATAGTGTGATCGGGAACAATTTAAAAGACCTAACCTAAAACTATAGTTTGCCCTGAAATGAAAATAGTTTTCCAATTTTTGTTTCGCTATTTTTTTTCTTAAACTTTGCATATTGATGGTCAGTGGTGCTCATTTCCATCCTCTAGGGTACCTATGTACAACCTGATCTTCATCTAAGGAACACATAAGGACAGGGGTCTCTAAACTTTTCAAACAAATGGCCAGTTTACTGTCCTTGACTCTTCAGAGGGGCAGACTGTGGCCTGTGGAGTAGAAATGTCCTGGCTTCAGTGGGAGTTAAAAATTAGGAATAATGGTATCAGTGGGAGTAATTGAGCCCCATCACTGGTATTAATGGGAGGAACACTGACCCTACTTTGGTGTCAGTAGCAGGTATTGTTGTGTTACACTATGTGATTATTCTTGCTCTGTGTCTTTAAGATCTGTCCCGTTCTTTCCAGCTGAACTCTCTCTCTCACCGTAGTTCTTTATATTTCTGCTCCACTTCCTGACTCTCGATTCGAAAGGATTCATCGTCTGTCGTCCTAACTGCGAGTTTATTCATTGAGTTAAGCTGCCTGTATCGATGCAAGGGATGAATATCAAACCAGCTTGTGTAAGGCCTACATCAACCTGGAGATGAACTTTATCGCTTTGTAGTTGAGACAGAACAGTCGAAAAACTGAGTTTCTGTCAGGGTCACCTGTGGCCAGGTGACAGATGCACACCGTAGGGGGACAGGAGTGCACCGCGAGGTAGTGAACCCTATGGCTGGCTTCTGTGGATAGGAAACTGGGTGGTTGTGGAAAGCGGGACCAGAGGAGCACAACCGGGATCCCAACGGAAGCGAGAGCCAAGATTCCCCAGGGCGCGGAGTCTAAGACCCAGCTGGTCTTCTCCAGGGCCTCTAGTGGTGAGGATGTTACGCTGCAGGCTGGGACCAGGTCGCGGCCCCTGGAGTTTCCTAGCTCACGCCCCGTAGGATAAGGGGAAGCAGCAGCACACGATAGAGAGAACCGAATAACAAGCCGAAGGTCAGGGGCCACAAGCAGACAAGGATAACGAAGAACGACCCGAAGGTCAAGGGTCACGAGCAGACAGGGATGGTCGGGGACAAGCCAATAACGTAACAGAGAGACAGACGTAGCACACGGCAGGCAGGAACCCAAACACACAATGCCTAACAAACACGTTGATCAGCAAAGCAGGCTTGCAGTGCACAGGTTAATATAGTGTTCAGTGATAGGGCCTGGGGTGGAGTCAGGCTGGGAGGAGATTATAAAGGAAGCCAGGTGAAGGAGGTCTGGTCTCTAGATGAACACATGAGGAGGAAGGTAAGATGGCAGACAAACACTACTGCATATCCATGACAGTACCCTCCCTCTTATGGGCCCTCCCCCGCCTGGACCCAGGCTTAAAGGGAAATCTCTGATGAAACCTTCTCAACAGATGAGGTGCAGCGACATCAGATGCAGCGATCCAAGACGCCTCCTCAGGACCAAAACCTCTCCAATGCACAAGGTACTGAAGAATGCCTCTGCAGAGCCGAGAATCCAGAACTTGTCTAACCTCGTACTTAAGATTATCCTCAGAGACTGAAAACGAGGTAGGGAGATGACAAGAAGATCTATTGAGGACCAAAGGCTCTCTAGGAATAAGCAAGGGCATGAGACGATCAACAGGAATCTGAGGAGGGTCCCCTAGACCCTTAAAGGGGAACTGGTCATCTTGCACAGGACCATCAGACTGGGCAGATGTCAGTGGAACCCTGAAGTCAGGTTGGTTAGAAGGTGACATGTCGCCGGAGTCAAGCTGAATAGCTGAAGGACAAGCAGAATGTCCCGAACAAGAAAAAGTGAGAGGCTCACTGGGCATGGGCTGGACTGGCATAACTAGTACAGAGGCAGAGTGAATAGCTGAGTCAGGTGTAGCGACTACCTGAATCGCATCGCAAGACGTAGCGACTGCAGGACTTGTAGACAAGCTAGCCTGGCTGTGCGTCCAAGGGTGGTTAGGGACAGAGAAATGTAAATGGTTATGCAACCTGGAATGAATGACCGGCTCAGATTCACAGGGGGCAACCTTGGGTAGGCAGGACGAGGAACAGGAGGGACCCCAAGCCAGGATCTGTCCAGTAGTCCAGTCCACATGAGGAGAATGGAGCTGTAACCATGGGAGACCCAAAATTATAGGCGTTGAGGCCTTGGGTAAGATAAGGAAGGATATCCACTCCTGGTGGAGTGTCCCTACCGACATCTTAACAGGGAGGGTCTGGAAGCGGATAGGTCCCCCTGGAAGAACAGTACCATCAATCGCCAAGACCACCAATGGCGTGGTGAGGGGCAAAAGAGTAAGTCTCATGGACGATGCGATTTCCCAGTCCATGAAATTACCAGCGGCTCCGGAATCCAGATATGCTGAGACCGAATGAGAAGAAGCACCAACATGAAGGAACACAGAAAGCAGAAGACGAGAAGGGGAAGGTGATATTTCTGGGTCCAATACTCCACTTTCCAGATGAAGTGGACCCGAACGTTTTTCTGGACAAAGAGAGCAAGTGTCACGAAAATGACCTTTGCCCCCACAGTAAAGGCACAGACCAAGAGTTCTGCGCCTAGCACGTTCCTCAGGGGATAGCCTGGTCCGACCCAGCTGCATGGGTTCCTCAGCTGGTAGGAGATGCTCTACGGGTCGAAGAGAGGGGAGCTCAGGCTGACTAAGAACCAAGGAGTGCTGGCGTTGCTTTTCTAAGGTCCTCTCCTGAAAGCGAATATCGATCTGGTTACACAAGGAGATAACGCCGGCCAGATCAGTGGGGATGGTTCTTCCAGCTAATTCATCCTTCACTCTATCAGACAGGCCATGCAAAAAGGTTGCGACTAAGGCCTCATTGTTCCAGCTCAACTCAGCCGACAGTATGCGGAAATGAAGGGCATACTGTCCCACAGAAGCAGACTCTTGGCGGAGACGTAAAAGGGCGCTGGCCGCTGAAGAGACACGAGACGGTTCTTCGAAGATATTCCGAAAAAGTTTCAAGAAGCCAGACAGGCTAGAAACCACTGGATCATTCAGTTCCCACAGAGGGGCTGCCCAGGCTAAAGCTTCACCAGAGAGGAGGGAAATGATATAGGCTACCTTAGCCCGATCAGACAGGAAGTTTTGAGGCTGAAGCTCAAAATGAATAGTGCATTGGCTGAGAAACCCCCTGCAGGCCTTGGAGTCCCCAGAGAAACGGAACGGAGCTGGCAATCTTAGTGAGTGTGAGGCTGCGACTGGTGCGATAGGTACAGCCGCTGGTTGTACTTGGGGTTGCGGATTCGGGGTTCCCAAGGAGACCTGAAGCTGCTCGAATCGAGAAGCCAGATCCTGGAGGAATCGCATCGCCTGGGTCTGATTTGATTCCTGGGTCTCAAGTCTGCGAACTATGCCCTGCAATGGATCATCCGCGGGAAGCGGGATGTCAGCCGGGTTCATGGCTGATCAAACTGTCAGGGTCACCTGTGGCCAGGTGACAGATGCACACCGTAGGGGGACAGGAGTGCACCGCGAGGTAGTGAACCCTATGGCTGGCTTCTGTGGATAGGAAACTGGGTGGTTGTGGAAAGCGGGACCAGAGGAGCACAACCGGGATCCCAACGGAAGCGAGAGCCAAGATTCCCCAGGGCGCGGAGTCTAAGACCCAGCTGGTCTTCTCCAGGGCCTCTAGTGGTGAGGATGTTACGCTGCAGGCTGGGACCAGGTCGCGGCCCCTGGAGTTTCCTAGCTCACGCCCCGTAGGATAAGGGGAAGCAGCAGCACACGATAGAGAGAACCGAATAACAAGCCGAAGGTCAGGGGCCACAAGCAGACAAGGATAACGAAGAACGAGCCGAAGGTCAAGGGTCACGAGCAGACAGGGATGGTCGGGGACAAGCCAATAACGTAACAGAGAGACAGACGTAGCACACGGCAGGCAGGAACCCAAACACACAATGCCTAACAAACACGTTGATCAGCAAAGCAGGCTTGCAGTGCACAGGTTAATATAGTGTTCAGTGATAGGGCCTGGGGTGGAGTCAGGCTGGGAGGAGATTATAAAGGAAGCCAGGTGAAGGAGGTCTGGTCTCTAGATGAACACATGAGGAGGAAGGTAAGATGGCAGACAAACACTACTGCATATCCATGACAGTTTCACAGCCTAATTACAAGATTTCTGCATGTCAGTACTGATACAGATAAGATTTACTGCCCTCATAGCAAGAAAAAAGAAGGGACAAAGCAGCACATGGCAGCCTTATAACCTGAGACAATCTGCACAGTGTCATATTTCAGCACACAGATCCTGCCTGCTTTCACAGTCAGTCTGCTATCATGAGTGACCAAGCTTCTGCATGTGAACTCACATCTACCTCCCCACAAGCTCCTGAAGAAACTGAGTTACCCAAACGCTCAGTTAAACCCACTTGGTAAGTAATGGAGAATTATGAAGCTTCAAGGACTGAATTGTCAAATAGCTTGGAATTAGTCTGGGAGAAAATCCTTGCTGAAGCTAATACAGTGTCTGTTGAACGTGAACTACTGATACTAGAGGGCGCCATTAAACAACTTTCTGCCTCATATGAGCTTTATCAGCTTACTAGCATCAAATTCACTAATGTCTTACAAAACATGAAGTCAGAAAATGCGATGATGCAATTAAAGCGCGTCAATGCTCTCAATATTGAAAGAGACAGTTTTATCCAGCAAACCAGATTAAAGGCAGAAGCAAAGATAAAGCTGTTACAGGACACTGCATCTCACAGATCTGTTTCCACCAGACGTTCTAAAAACTCGTCAAGATCCCATAGTTCAAGATACTCAACACTCAGTGAGCGACTTATTAATGCCCGCGCTGAAGTGGAAGCCAGCAAGGTGCAGGTGGCATATGCAGAAAAAAAGAGCAGAGTTAGAAGCTCAGAGAGCAGAGTTGGAAGCGCAGTCAGCACGTCAAAGGGCAGAGTTGGAAGCGCAGTCAGCACGTCAAAGGGCAGAGTTGGAAGCGCAGTCAGCACGTCAAAGAGCAGAGTTAGAAGCTCAGAGAGCAGAGTCAGAAGCTCAGTCAGCACGTCAAAGAGCAACAATGGAAACCTTAAATGAACAGTGTAAACATGACGCAGCTATGGCAAAGCTAAGGGTCCTACAGCAAGCTATCAGTGCAGACGAAGGTGCAAGTGAGAGACAGCATTAACGTAAACATAGCAGATATGGAAGACCCCCTCAAACGCACTAAAGACTATGTCCTAAGCCACTGCAGTGCACACTCCATTGTCTCCAATGCTCCCGACTACATAGAGACTCCTTCACAGCTTCAAGTTAAAGAGGTTCCAGCAACTTCCTGCACACAAAATCACTCCACTGCATTTCCTACCTGCCTACCTTGCCTGCCTTCATACGTCACAGAGCATCAGCGCAAGCTTAAAGAAAGTTATCAATCTCCAGTCATCGGTACAGCCTTGAATCAACGTACCATTGGAACAACTGACTTCAAGCAAGCAACTCACCTGGATGCATCTGCTGCACCATATTTCCCTGTGTCCTTTAACAACAATGTCAAAGATAACACAATCAGCACCATACAGCCAACAGCATCTCACATAAAGGCGGAGACAACTGAGACAGAAGAGTTTGTGAGGTACATACTTCGCAGAGAGCTCACAAAGACTGGTCTTACAAGTTTTGATGACCAACCTGAGAACTACAGAAGTTGGAAATGTGCCTTCAGAACTACAATCAGCAATCTTGGCATTACAGCTGATCAAGAATTGAATCTGCTGATCAAATGGCTTGGTCCTCTATCTGCTGCACGTGTTAAGCCATTAAGATCGTTTTTCATGGACAATCCTACTGCAGGCCTCACAGCTGCATGAGAGCGACTAGAGCAAAGTTATGGCAGTCCAGAAGCTATAGAAAATGCTTTGTTCATGCGTCTGGAAACTTTCCCAAAGATATCCGGTAAGGACAACAAGGAGTTCCAGAGACTGAGTGACCTTCTCCTTGAGCTTCAGCTAGCCAAGACAGACCCAAAACTACCTGGACTCAGTTACCTTGACACTCCAAGAGGGGTAAACCCAATTGTCTCCAAGCTCCCGTATGGTTTGCAAGAGAAATGGACTGAACTAGGGTCATCATAAAAAAGAGAGAACAAGGTTTCCTTCCCTCCATTCTCTTTCTTCTGTGAATTCATCAGGAAAATTGCAGAGACCAAGAACGATCCAAGTTTTTCCTACGGTGAGTACAGTCTCTTCTCACCCTTTCCTAAGAGTACCAGTCTTCAGGGCAACTATAGAAACCGTAGAGGCCCAGTGTCTGTGAAAAAGACTGACATCCTTCCCACTCCTACCACAGTTGTGGCCACGAACAAACAGAGTAGGAAGATTGAAAACCCTAACAGAGAGTGTCCCATACACAAGAAGCCACACCCCCTCAATAAATGTATCGGCTTTAGGAAAAAGCCTCTGGAAGAGCGCAAGGAGCTTTTAAAGACATTTAGGGTATGTTTCAGGTGCTGTGCTTCCAGTGGCGTATCCAGGGTATGGCAAGACATGGCAAGTGCCATGGGCGCTAAATGAAGGGGGCACTGGTGAGTGGCTGGCAGTCTACACACTGCTCAGAGATGACCCCAAGCAAAGCACACAGTCGGTGCTCTCCTCTCCATGAAGGTCTGGGAAAGTGTTTAGTGTGTGGGTCAGGTGACTCCCCCCCTCGGCACATCCCAGCAATGTTCTCCCTGCAGGGTGGGCGCTCACTCTCCGTGTATACGGGTGGGCAGTGGGAGGAAGTTGCTGCACATGAGAAGAGCGGAGTTGTTGCACATCTGTGCCCATCCCCCCCATCCCAATTACAACGAGAGTCACGGCAATTGCAGAGCGATTCTCTGTGTGTGTGTGTGTGTCTCCCTTCCCCTCCTGTAAGCTCTCAGCTGCTGGAGGGATAGACAGAGAATCGCTCTGTACTGTGTGAAGTGCTCACATGATGATATCTCCCGACCATCACAGGGAGGGGGGATATTTGCATCTCATCTCATCAGCCAATAAAACGTTGCTCATGTTGCAGCCCCTCCCACCCGCCACATTTTGACTTCACTTCCAGGAAGAAGCCAGAATCAGTCCTCAGTGTGCCAGCAGCAGCCATGTGAGTTTTTTTCTTTATGTTTACTTAAGTTCAGGGAGGGGGAGAAGAAGGTTCTGCAGCAGATTTGTGCTTTTAATGCATGTGATGGAGGAAGAGGGGATCAGGATCAATATTCTTTTATCTAAGCATGTTGTCATATATTTACTTTGACACTCTACCACCCTAACCTGGCACTCTACCACCCTAACCAGGCACACTACCACCCTAACCAGGCACTCTACCACCCTAACCAGGCACTCTACCACCCTAACCAGGCACTCTACCACCCTAACCTGGCACACTACCACCCTAACCAGGCACTCTACCACCCTAATCAGGCACTATACCACCCTAACACTACCATCCTAACCTGGCACTCTACCACTCTAGCCTGGCACTACTGTATATCACCTAACCTGGCACTTTGTGTTGGTCTATTACATAAAATCCCAATAAAATACATTTTTGGTTGTAACATGACAAAAGGTGGAAAATTTCAAGAGTTATGAATACTTTTTCAAGGCACTGTGTGTGTGTGTGTATATGTATATGTATATGTATATATATATATATATATATATATATATATATATATATATATATATATAGTTGGGCCCCCTACTTTTGTTCCTGTCCCTCCCATGTGCCCCCCCCTAAATATGAACGCCAGCGATACCACTGTTGCACAGAAGACAGAGTGACAGCGCAGCAACAGGAGATTCAGGGGCTACTTGTGCAGCAATCGGAGGCACAGCGCTGTCCCGGAGTGATCGGTGGGGACAGATGGTGCGGGGTGCCGGGCACTGATCGCACCGTTGCTCGAGTATCGCTATGTCCTGTGGCTCGGGATCATGCAGAAGAGTGTGTGCTATAACGAGGGTTACACTCTGTACCTAGCTCTCCTGGCCTGCAAAGAGGGCACCAAGAGGGGGCAACTCACCAAGACCAACAGTTAGCATGACAAGTGGTTCTCCCTCTTCTGCTTCGAGGGAGAGCAGAGCACCTGACCCTCCAGGCTCTACATGCTGGAGGGTGCCAGCTGTGAGAGGATCCCACCCCACCCATAGTGGGCAGCGAGGGCAAGAAGAGCATGGAGAAGCAGGTATCCACCTACCAACGTCTACCTATATATACTGGGCTCCATTCCTGCCCAGGACACTAGCTACATGGAGTTAGCATGTTCTCCCTGTGTGGTTCCTCTCCTACTCCAAACACATGCAGGTAGGTGAATTGTACCCAGCAGTGTACATGGCTGATCACATTAAAAACTGACCCTACAATCATAGAGGACTCTACACATATCTATGTATACTTCCATTCAGTCCTGTCCAGCTCTTGGCAGATTTTAGGCCATTGCTCATCTTGGATCATTTTTTCGGACATGGGGTGATCACCCATGTAGATTGCCACTTTATACAGACAGGGGACCATCACCTACCAACATGGCTTTGGAGTGTGCCCACACCAAGAGAACATGCAAACTACATGCAGATAGCTTCCTGGCCCAGATTCAAACCAAGTGAGGCAAGTCCCAACCACTAACCTACTGTTCTCACTATATACCTGTATATACTGACAGTATTATCTGAAAGACGGGTTTCAAATGTTTTGACAGGGGCGCAGTTTCAGTGTTTGCCATAGGCGCCATTTTCACTAGATACGCCTCTGTGTGCTTCTACAGAACATTTTGCAAGGGACTGTAATGTGTCCATCAAGTGCATAGAGTGTGGCTCTGAAGAACATGTGAAAGCCCTCCATCCTCTTGAGCCCAGCTCTGCACAACCTGCCAACGCTCCTCCCAGGTTAACGCATGGTGGGGAGAATACAGACCAAGTGCCTAATTCTACCATAATTTCCTCATCCTGCACTGAAGTTTGTGGAGAAGACCGCTGTGGTAAGTCCTGTGCTAAGATATGGTTGGTGAACATATACCACAAGGATCAACCAGAAAAGTCTCTAAAGGCATATGCGATCTAGACGATCAGAGCAATCGATCACTTGCAAAATCTGAATTGTTCAGTCTATTTGAAATAAAAGGCGAAGCTCATCCTTACACCTTGGGTACCTGTAGTGGAACTATAGCGGTTTCTGGAAGAAGGGCTCATGGACTCATGGTATCTTCTCTCAAAGGTAACTTGCAATTACCCTTACCTACACTTGTTGAGTGCAATCAGATACCTGCTAACAGGGAAGAAATCCCTACTCCAGCTGCTGCTTTCCATCACCCTCACCTCAAGGTAATAGCAAATGAGATACCGCCGCTTGACAAAGATGCTCAGATCCTTCTTCTGTTAGGAAGAGACATTCTAAGAGTTCACAAGGTACACAGACAAGTCAGTGGACCCCCAGATGCCCCATTTGCCCAGCGCACGGATCTAGGGTGGGTCATCATAGTGTGACAGCAGGAAGGTAAAGTCACCTGGTTGCATCCAGGGGGGTAGATATATTTCGCCCAGATTCAGGCTTTACGCCGACTTATACAACTAGGTGGAGAGTTGTATAAGGCTAGTGGGCTCATGGATGACTCATACCTCTAGGGAGAGGGCTGGGCGTCGTACAGACAGGGAGTTGATGAGGCCAGCTGAAGCTTGTCAGCTCATTTAGGCCTCTATAAGAACTCCCAGCTTCATTAGATGTTAGCTCATGCCTGGACCCAGACCTGTGTGGACTGTCTAGGGAGAGTGAACCCCTGTGCGGTGAGGCAAAGCCTGTGTGGCTATTTGTTTGGACTTTTACTAAACCAGGGACTTAGGGACTAGGACAGCACTAGGCTGATCCCAGTTGTTAGTTAGGAAACCTGTATGTTTAGTCAGAGGTCAACTTGACCAGGATTTATTTTGGTTATGTTTCTTTTGCTTTGCTGTGTTTTGTCACTGTAAATAGAAAATAAACCGCACCTTTTTTGATTTTGAAAACCACAACCTCCGTTTGCTGGGCCTGTTTTGTGTGGGGAGCCCATCCCGGGGGTCACCCACACCCGCTGCCGAGCTAACCCCCTCACAGTTGGTGGAGAACCAGTGGCAGTTTTTTTTAAGCCAGCATGGAGGAGATACTGAAGCAGCTGGCTCTAGCAAATGCCAATCAACAGCAGACAAATGCAGGTTTGCAAAGGAGCCTTGCAGCCCAGCAGCAGACAAACGCAACTTTGCAACAGAGTCTGGAGGCTCAGCAACGAGCCCAGCAGCAATCTGAGGCCCGCTTCATAGACCTGTTGCAGAAGCAAGAGCAGAGACTACAACAACAGATGGAAGCAGTAATGCAGCAACGTCCGCAGACCAGTGAGGAAAGCCGTCCCACTAATACCGCGTCCTTTGGGGTGAGTCGTTTATTGACAAAAATGACTGGAGAGGATGATCCAGAGGTATTTTTGACCACATTTGAAAGGACCGCTGAAAGAGAAAAGTGGCCTGAGGAGCAGTGGGCTGGACTGGTGGCTCCTCTGTTAACTGGTGAATCGCAGAAAGCTTACTATGACCTAGAGCCTAACCAAGCAAAAGACTATGTGATGCTAAAAGCTGAAATATTGGCAAGGCTGGGTGTCACCCAGGCTGTCCGGGCTCAGCGTGTGCATAACTGGACTTTCCAGCTTGGAAAACCCCCCAGGTCTCAAATGTATGATCTCATTCACCTGAGCAGAAAGTGGCTACAGCCAGAGACTTTGTCCGCACCAAAGATTGTGGAACGTGTTGTAATGGATCGGTTTTTGAGAGCTCTTCCTACTGCCATCCAAAAGTGGGTAAGCCATGGAGACCCAGAGACGGCCGATGGTCTTGTGGATCGTGTGGAGAAATACTTGGCTACAGAGAACCTGACGGCCTCTTCCAGAGACACTCGGACTTTCCACCCTAAGACCAGACCATCCCCAGGGGCGGATAAGAGGATTCCAAGGGGTGAGGGTGGAGAGAGTGAGAGGGTGGGAGCTCTACCCCAAGTTTGGCGAGAACAGCCTGGGAAATCAGCGGCTCAAGAGGCGGCAAGAAGGATCGTTTGCTACCGCTGCCGGCAAGCGGGACATATTGCAGCCAATTGCCCGGTTGTGGAGGAACCCATGCAGTGTGACTTTCTGACGGGCAGACGTCAGTCGCTGTGTGCGACAGTCGCATGCACTGCCATTCGAGGAACTGAGAAACATTTATGCAAAATGTGTGTTAATGGTAGAAATGTTGTGGTATTGCTGGATTCAGGTAGCCTTGTGACCCTGATAAAGGCTGAGTTAGTTAAAACAGAGGTCTCTGGGAATAGCAAGGTAGCTGTTATTTGTGTGCATGGGGACACCCGAGAGTATCCAGTAACTACAGTGTGTTTCGAGACCCCCAAAGGTACCCTCTCTCATCCAGTGGGCTTAGTATCTCAGTTACCGCATGACGCCATTGTGGGAAGGGATTTTCCGAAGTTCTGGGAACTGTGGGATGATCCTGAGCCCCTCACTGGTGCCCCTATGTACCAGGAATGTGATAGCCAGAACTCCCCTGAGAGTGGTGAGGACTCTCCGGAATTTCCCTTATCAGTATTGGCAGGGGAGACTCAAGAAACTGGAGAGGAGCCCACCTCCTCAGACGAAAACCTACCGTCTGTGGAGTTTTCTGATCTTGAGGTTCACAGGGAAAACTTTGCCACAGAACAGTTGAAAGACCCCGCCCTAATAAAGGCACGGGAAAACGTAGTGAAAATAGATGGCGAGTTAGTGAACCCAGATAATACCTGCACTTACCCATACTTCAGCGTAGAGAAGGACCTACTGTATCGGGTGGCAAAAAGGGCAGAAGAAACCGTTGAGCAGCTTGTGGTGCCCAAACCTTACAGGAAGTTGGTGTTGGAGTTGGCCCATGGGCACATTCTTGGAGGTCATCTGGGGACAGAGAAAACCCGAGAGAGGGTATTACAGAGATTCTATTGGCCGGGGGTGATGAAGGACGTAGAAAATTATTGTTCCTCCTGCCCTGTGTGTCAGAGGTTGGCCCCGATGCCACATTTCCGTAGCCCGCTGGTCCCTCTACCCATCATTGAGGTCCCGTTTGAGAGGATCGCCATGGATTTGGTAGGTCCTATAATCAAGTCCGCTAGGGGGCACCAGTACATATTAGTTATAATGGACTATGCCACCCGTTATCCAGAAGCGATCCCTCTCCGAAATACCTCGGCCAAAACCATAGCCAAAGAGCTATCTCTTGTTTTTAGCCGGGTGGGTATTTGTAAAGAACTGCTTACGGACCAAGGTACACCCTTTATGTCCCGGGTTATGAAAGAGCTGTGTAAATTGTTCAAAGTGACGCAATTGCGTACGTCTGTGTATCACCCCCAAACCGATGGGCTGGTTGAAAGATTCAACAAAACCCTAAAACAAATGTTGAAGAAAGTGGTGGATAGAGATGGAAAGGATTGGGACTGTTTACTTCCTTATTTGATGTTTGCTATTAGGGAGGTGCCCCAATCCTCTACGGGATTCTCCCCCTTTGAGTTACTGTATGGGAGACACCCAAGAGGGCTGTTGGATATTGCCAAGGAAACTTGGGAAAGTGAGAGTTCTCCCCACAGGAGTGTGATTGAGCATGTCGCCCTGATGCAAGATCGAATTGCACAGGTAATGCCCATCGTGAAGGAACATTTGGCCCAAGCGCAGTTGGCACAGCAGAGAGTGTACAACCGTGGAGCCAAGACCCGTACCTTTTCCCCGGGGGATAGGATATTGGTACTTGTCCCTACGGTTGAAAGTAAATTCCTTGCCAAATGGCAAGGCCCCTACGAGATAATGGAAAAAGTGAGCGAAGTGAATTACAAGGTCAGACAACCAGGAAGGCGAAAGCCCGAACAGATATATCACGTTAATCTGTTGAAAGCCTGGAGGGATAGAGAGTCCCTAGTTGCAGACACTTGGTCACCAGCTCAAACTGGTTGCGTGATTCCTGAGGTTGGAATAGCAGCCACCTTGTCACAACCCCAACAACAGGAGGTTAAGGAGTTTGTGCTTCGCAACAAGGAGGTATTCTCTGAGCTGCCGGGACAAACATCTGGGGTAGAGCATGACATCATTACCCCGCCCGGTGAAAGGGTGAAGTTAAAACCCTATCGGATCCCAGAGGCTCGACGGGAGGCAATACGGGAGGAAGTACAGAAAAT
Source organism: Rana muscosa (assembly GCA_029206835.1). Classification (NCBI taxonomy): domain Eukaryota; kingdom Metazoa; phylum Chordata; class Amphibia; order Anura; family Ranidae; genus Rana; species Rana muscosa. The sequence goes on along the minus strand of CM055124.1, from coordinate 22,882,474 downwards.
GCTGAACTTAGGGGTGATAGAGGAGTCCCAAAGTGATTGGTCTAGTCCCATCGTGTTGGTGCCTAAACCGGATGGGAGCTGGCGATTTTGTAACGATTTTCGTCAGTTGAACAAAGTTACAAAATTTGACACCTACCCCATGCCACGTATAGATGAGTTGATCGACCGGCTGGGAACAGCCCGATACATGACGACTCTTGACCTCACAAAAGGGTATTGGCAAATCCCCCTGGCCAAGTCGGCCAAAGAGAAAACCGCATTTGTAACCCCAGACGGGGCGTTCCAATATAAAAGAATGCCGTTCGGGTTACAGAATGCGCCGGCCACATTCCAGCGGAAAATGGACCAGATGCTGAGGCCCCATCGGAAGTATGCTGCGGCTTACCTGGATGACGTAATTGTCCATAGCACAGATTGGGCCTCACATCTGCCAAAAGTGCAAGCAGTCCTGGACTCTGTTCGGGAAGCGGGGTTTACGGCTAACCCCAAGAAGTGTACCATTGGGCAGGAGGAGGCCAAATATCTTGGGTACACCATTGGGAGGGGAGTAATAAAACCCCAACTCAACAAAGTCGAGGCCATCCAGAGTTGGCCACGTCCCAACAGCAAGAAGCAGGTACGAGCCTTTCTGGGAATCGCTGGGTATTATCGGCGATTCATTCCCCACTTTGCTTCTAAGGCTGTGCCCCTAACCAACCTGACGAAGGGGAAAGGGTCGGTCATGATTAAATGGACCCCCGAGGCTGAGGCAGCATTCCAGTTCTTGAAACAAGCCTTATGTAGCCAGCCAGTGTTGTACTCACCCGACTTCTCTAAAGACTTTGTCGTACAAAGTGATGCGTCAGATGTGGGGTTAGGAGCAGTATTGTCCCAGGTCTGGAACGGGGAAGAGCACCCAGTCATTTACCTCAGCAGGAAGTTGAAGTCCCATGAGGTAAATTACGCCACCGTTGAAAAGGAGTGTTTAGCGGTGAAGTGGGCTCTAGATTCCCTTCGGTACTACCTGCTAGGTAGGCACTTTGACATGGTTACGGATCACGCTCCGTTAAAGTGGATGGCTCAAAACAAGGAAACAAATAGAAGAGTGAATAGGTGGTTCCTGGCCCTCCAGGAATTCAACTTCACAGTAAAGCATCGCCCTGGCGTTCAAATGGGGAATGTGGATGCTTTGTCTCGAGTACATGAATGCCTGATTGCTGGTGTTCCAACCCCGAGGTTAAAACAAGAGGGGGGGGTATGTGACAGCAGGAAGGTAAAGTCACCTGGTTGCATCCAGGGGGGTAGATATATTTCGCCCAGATTCAGGCTTTACGCCGACTTATACAACTAGGTGGAGAGTTGTATAAGGCTAGTGGGCTCATGGATGACTCATACCTCTAGGGAGAGGGCTGGGCGTCGTACAGACAGGGAGTTGATGAGGCCAGCTGAAGCTTGTCAGCTCATTTAGGCCTCTATAAGAACTCCCAGCTTCATTAGATGTTAGCTCATGCCTGGACCCAGACCTGTGTGGACTGTCTAGGGAGAGTGAACCCCTGTGCGGTGAGGCAAAGCCTGTGTGGCTATTTGTTTGGACTTTTACTAAACCAGGGACTTAGGGACTAGGACAGCACTAGGCTGATCCCAGTTGTTAGTTAGGAAACCTGTATGTTTAGTCAGAGGTCAACTTGACCAGGATTTATTTTGGTTATGTTTCTTTTGCTTTGCTGTGTTTTGTCACTGTAAATAGAAAATAAACCGCACCTTTTTTGATTTTGAAAACCACAACCTCCGATTGCTGGGCCTGTTTTGTGTGGGGAGCCCATCCCGGGGGTCACCCACACCCGCTGCCGAGCTAACCCCCTCACAATAGGCAATGTCTGTATAGGTAAAATGAAAAGACCTACCAACATTTCGTCATTCAAGACAAATGTTCTGCCAAATGGCCGAAACACTTACTTTGAGCCATGCCCACATCACTACTGGGTGAAAGAGAAGATAGCCAGCCACGAATGGCAACATGGTATCTCAGGTGACACGAGCCCTTTCTCCTGCCATGATGGCGACTTCGGCTCTACAGTGTTTAATGCAACCAGTGAAGATGACATACTAGCTCCTTCAATGGAAGACAAAGAATTCATCAAGGTAATGGACAATGAGTTCTTTCAAGATGACTCCAATAACTGGGTAGCACCCCTACCCTTTCGTCTCCCAAGGGAGAGATTGCCCAACAACTTACAGCAGGCCATCAGTAGATTCTCCTCCTTAAAGAGAAACTTAAGCAGGAAACCAGAGATGCAAAAGCACTTTGTGGACTTTATGCAAAATGTATTTGACAGAGATCATGCAGAGCCTACTCCCCCACTAAAGGAGGGAGAAGAATGCTGGTACCTTCCATCCTTTGGCGTGTATCACCCACGCAAACGAGACCAAATCAGAGTTGTCTTTGATTCCAGTGCTCAGCACTTAGGTGTTTCTCTTAACAACATGCTCCTTACGGGACCCAACTTGAACAAGTCTAATAGGAGTCTTGATTCGTTTCAGACAAGAGCCTGTAGCAGTAATGGCTGACATTCAACAGATGTTTCACTGCTTCATCGTCAGAGAAGACAACAGAAACTACCTCAGGTTTCTATGGCACAAAGACAATGACCTCAACAAGGAAGTTATAGATTATCGCATGAAGGTACATGTCTTCGGTAACAGTCCTTCCCCAGCAGTGGCAACTTATGGGCTAAGAAGAACAGCTCAGACTGGAGAAGTTGAATATGGATCTGATGCCCGTCAATTTGTTGAAAGAAACTTCTACGTTGACGACGCACTTAAGTCCTTTCCAACTGCTAAAGAAGCAATTGATCTTCTCACCAGAACAAAGGAGATGCTGTCTGTAGCAAACCTTAGACTACACAAGATTATATCCAACAGCCAGGAATTTATGAATGCCTTTCACTCTGAGGACTATGCCACTAGTCTAAAAAACCTTGACTTAGGTACAGATGTGCCTCCTGTACAGCGAAGTCTGGGTTTGTTGTGGAACATCAAACAAGACAAATTCACCTTCCAAGTGTCAACTTGTGACAAACCCTTCACTAAGAGAGGAGTCCTGTCCGTGGTGCATAGCATCTATGACCCACTGGGTTTCCTTGCTCCAGTTACCATTCAAGGTAAGATTTTACTAAGACAGTTGTCTACTGAGAACATAGACTGGAATACTCCCTTGCCTAGTGAGAATCAATACAAGTGGGAAAGGTGGAGATATTCTTTGAAGTCACTAGAAAAACTTCAGATTCCCTGTTGCTATGTTCCAGGTTCCATTTCAACTGCTAACCGGAGAGAGATTCATATTTTCTCTGATGCATCAGTTGAAGCTATTGCTGCAGTAGCCTATTTGAAGACCTCTGAACTGAATGGAGAATCACACTGTAGTTTTGTCCTAGGCAAGGCAAAACTCACACCCAAGCCTGCACATACCATACCAAGACTTGAACTTTGTGCAGCCGTGCTAGCAGTAGAAATTGCCGAGGTCATACGAAGTGAAATGGACACTAGAATTGATTCTTTCACCTTCTATACAGACAGTAAGGTAGTACTTTGGTTACATAAACAACCAAACAAAACAATTTTATGTGTACATCAGCAACAGGGTTGAACGTATCAAGAGATTCTCTCTATCAAGTCAATGGCATCACGTTTCCACTGAACTCAACCCAGCTGACTGTGGGACCAGAGCCATGTCACCTGCCACTCTTCAGGACAGCTTATGGCTGTCACCTCCAAGGTTTCTGTGTGAGGACTCCTACTCACCCACTATTGACACCACCTATGGACTAGTAAGCCCTAAAGATAAGGAAATAAGAACTGTGAACATCTCACTACACACTTCTGTAAGTACACAACAGAAATTGCGGTCACACCATTACAGGCATCCATGGAAGCAGGTGCAGCATCTAGCCAATGTCTTCTGGCATTGCTGGAAGAAAAAGTATCTTCACCACCTTCAAGGTCGTAACAAATGGCAAGCATCTAAGCCGAATCTTAAGGTTGGAGACCTCATCCTTCTAAAAGACAAGGAAGTTTGTCGGAATGAGTGGCCTATGGGTCTTATTACTAAAGTTATGCACAGCGACGATAACAAAGTCCGGAAGGTAGAAGTCACGGTAACCAAGGGAGGATCGACACGAACCTTTAGTCGACCAATTACAGAGTTAGTACTCCTTTTGCCAGGTGAGTGACTTGTGCAAGGACTAGCCATGCTGTTGGCACGGTGGGGAGTACATTGCTGCCATCTACAGGTTCTACTCAGAACTTTGGAATTCTTTGAAGACATCATACTGTGACTTTATGTTCTTCATCCTGTTGAACTTACGTTTATTATTTGCTTGTTGCATGTTTTTTATTACAGGTTCCAGGACATTTGTCAGTATTGGACTTTTTGAAAATATATATTTTAGTTTAAGGTTATGAAATCTAAAGATTTAAGACGGGGAGTGTTGTGTTACACTATGTGATTATTCTTGCTCTGTGTCTTTAAGATCTGTCCCCTTCTTTCCAGCTGAACTCTCTCTCTCACCGTAGTTCTTTATATTTCTGCTCCACTTCCTGACTCTCGGTCATTACTCCTGTATTTCTTCCATGCTAACATCTTACATGTGGCTTACAACTGCAACGTTTTTCTACCTATGAATATCCATCATTAAACGGAACATTCAAAAGGATTCATCGTCTGTCGTCCTAACTGTGAGTTTATTCATTGAGTTAAGCTGCCTGTATCGATGCAAGGGATGAATATCAAACCAGCTTGTGTAAGGCCTACATCAACCTGGAGATGAACTTTATCGCTTTGTAGTTGAGACAGAACAGGTATTATCCCCCATTGTTGATGTCAGTGGGAGGAATAGTGCCAGATAAAAGCAAGCAAAGGACCGTGTCTGGCCCACAGGCCACAGTTTAAAGACCACTGCATTAGGTAATCAGTTTAGGGGAGTTTTCAAACTGGTTAACATAATACTCATAATACACTATGTACAAAAACTTCAGGAAGGAAACAGGAACAAAAGTGGAATTGTTGGCCACACTAAGGTTTCATTTTTACTCTGAGAAAATTAAACAAAACTTGAAAGGCTGCAATTGGCAACAACATCAACCAATATAATTCCCCTTTTCTTGAATCTTTTTCTATAGGCCTCTTACAGATAGCTGCCTGAATTGACTCTCATTGGTGAAAACATGCAACTGCCCGATATCCTTTGCATTTCAACAATTTGGTAGCTGATTGTATTTTAGGGCTAATTCATTAAAACAGAACCCTTCTAGTATTTTCCTTCCCATGTATTATTTGCTATTTTTAAGTCTGAAAATTAGGTTTACAAAAATCTAAAGTCTAAAATGTAAAGGTCTTTTCACATGGGCGTCTTGCTTTCTGATCAGTAGGGGATCTGTTCGCAGATTGGAGCAGAGAGGGGCAAATGACAGGTCCATGTCCGCTCAGTTTATGCAGAGTGGAGATGGACAGACCCTGCTCTGTTCTATGGGCGGCCGGGTGTAAACAGATTCCACTGTCTCCGATCCGGTCTGCCACACGGAAAGGTTTGCAGCTCCTCCATTTTTTTAATTAATTAAACAGGCTTGATTGGACCCAGAGGTAGGCGGGTGAAAACAGCCACAAGTCCATTTACACCCGCCGGTCCAAAGGAATGCAGGGACCATCCGATCAGGTCCACCTGAAAAACCTGATCAGATCGCCTGAGTGAAAGGGCCCTAATGCGTTATGAAAACATTTGCTAATTAAGAACGTTTTTTTTTTTTTTTTTTTGGTACAAAAATTAAAAAACAATTGTAGAAAAGTCCAGTTTTAAAAAAAATGAATAAAAAAAAATATGAGGGAAAGACGTTAAAAAGGGGGAAAACAGAAACACCTTTTATTTATAATAATAGAATAAAAAAAAAATACTGTAGCCCATTCACACAGGGGCAACTTTGGATCCGACTTCAAGTCGCCCCTGGTCGCCCCTAGTCGCCTCAAGTTGCGCTGCATGAGAAAATCAATGTAAGTGAATGGAGCCGTCTTAATGCACACGACTGCAGTCGCTCCGACTTCAAAAAAGGTTCCTGTACTACTTCAATCCGACTTCTAGGCGACCTGTACCCATTGATTTCAATGGAAGTCGCTCAGAAGTCGGATCCCCTGTCTTAGGCTGGGTTCACACTTGTGTGACACGACAGCCGTCCTACTTTGGATCCGACTTTGCCCTGCGACATGAAGCCGACATATGTCCGACTTTCAATGAACGGGGATCCGACTTGGATCCCCGCCAATACCAGGCACTGTGTTTGGTATGAATCTTGAGGGGGAACTTCAGGCCAAATTTTAAATAAAAAAACGGCATGGGTTCCCCCTCCAGGAGCATACCAGGCCCTTGGGTCTGGTATGGATTTTAAGGGGAACACCTACGCCGAAAAAACGGCGTGGGGGTCCCCCCAAAATCCAAACCAGGCCCTTATCCGTGCATGCAACCTGGCAGGCTGCAGGGGAAGAGGGGGGACGAGAGAGCGCCCCCCTCCCTCCTGAACTGTACCAGGCCGCATGCCCTCAACACCCCAAAGCACCCTGCCCCCATGTTGATAAAGACAGGGCCTCTTCCCGACAACCCTGGCCGTTGGTTGTCGGGGTAAGCGGGCGGGGGGCTTATCGGAATCCGGGAGCCCCCCTTTAATAAGGGGGCCCCTAGATCCCGGCCCCCACCCGATGTGAATGAGTATGGGGTACATCGTACCCCTACCCATTCACCTGGTGGAAAAAAACGTCAATAAAAAAACACACTACACAGGTTTTTAAAGTAATTTATTGCACAGCTCCGGGGGTCTTCTTCCGACTCCGGGGGTCTTCTTCCGACTCTGGGGGTCTCTTCCGACTCCGGGGGTCTCCGGTGTCGTCTCCGCGCTCTCCGGTTCTTTCTTCCTTCTGCCGGGCCTCCTCTATCTTCTTCCAGCTCTTTTGCTAGCGGGGCCCGGTCTTCTCCGTCGCCTTCTTCCCTCTCCGGTTCTTTCTCCTTCTGCCGGGCCCCCGCTATCTTCTTCCAGCTCTTTTGCTAGCGGGGCCCGGTCTTCTCCATCGCCTTCTTCCCTCTTCTCCTCTCCGATGTTGACACGTCGCTTCCTCCCGCTGTAATGCTGGCTGTGTGGTGCGTTCCGAATTATATAGGCCTCTCATGACGTCACAGTCACATGCTCCGGATGGCCCCGGAGCATGTGACTGTGACGTCATGGGAGCATGTGGCCACCCGGCAGAAGGAAGGAAGAACCGGAGAGCGCAGAGACGACACCGGAGACCCCCGAAGTCGAAAGACCCCCGGAGCTGTGTAATAAATTACTTTAAAAACCTGTGTGTGTTTTTTTATTGACATTTTTTTCCACCAGGTGAATGGGTAGGGGTACGATGTACCCCATACTCATTCACATAGGGTGGGGGGCCGGGATCTGGGGGCCCCCTTATTAAAGGGGGGCTCCCGGATTCCGATACGCCCCCCCGCCTGCTTACCCGACAACCAACGGCCAGGGTTGTCGGGAAGAGGCCCTGTCCTCATCAACATGGGGCACCAAACCCCCCATGTTAAGGGCATGCGGCCTGGTACGGTTCAGGAGGGAGGGGGGCCGCTCTCTCGACCCCCCTCTTTCCCTGCGGCCTGCCAGCTTGCGTGCTCGGATAAGGGTCTGGTTTGGATTTTGGGGGGACCCCCATGCTGTTTTTTCGGCTTAGGGGTTCCTCTTAAAATCCATACCAGGCATAAGGGCCTGGTATGCTCTTGGAGGGGGAACCTATGCCGGTTTTTTATTTAAAATTTGGCGTGGAGTTCCCCTCAAGAGCAGCAGAGCACAAGTCGCATGCCAAAGTCGGATCATGCAAGACTGCGGTCCGACTTTGATCCGACTTCAATGATAGTCAATGGGCTGAAGTCGGATCAAAGTCGGACCAAAGTAGTACAGGGAGCATTTTCAAAGTCGGACCGACATGTGTCGGACCAGTTAAGACGGCTCCCATAGGGAAACATTGATTTTCACACGTCATGCGACATGAGCTCCCAATGTCGGAGCGTTTGTCGCACTAGTGTGAACCCGGCCTTAACAGAAGCAACTTTCGAGGAAGAGAACATACATTTCTCAGGCAAACCTCTCCCTCCCCCCTCCCTACCACAGACCTGATTCTTGTTTTATTGGCCACTGGAATGTCTCCTGTCCTGGAAGCAACTTCAAGTTGCCTTGTAAGTAGCTTCATGTCGTGCTGTGATTCATACTCAAGTCGTGTCCAAGTTGCCTACCAAAGTCGCGCTGGAAGTCGTGTTGCCCCTGTGTGAATGGAGTCACTACCGTAAATAAAGAGATATTGTGGAAATTCTAATACTGCAACAATGTATTTATGAATGAAGTTTGTTTGCAGGAGGAGCCACTGTGGGTGCTTTGGAAACACGCCAATGGAATCAGCTGTCAAAATTCAAAGCTGGTTCTGTAATTATGCAGAACATAAAGGCATGGGACAGCCTTGTTTGCTATTTATAAGTACTGTCTAACTGGTTTCGAACCAGCAGCCTAAAGCCTAGTACACACTATCAGTTTTTACACACTTCAGCCCCAGCAGGATGAATGAAAAAAACCTGAAGGGCTTGGGAGGAGATCCTGTACTAACAATCCGATGTTAGTACAGTGAACACCCCACTGAGCTATTGTGTTCTGACAGTGGGGGTGCTCAGCATTGGCTGAGAGTGCTGATCGTATGCCGATCGGCAGACTTTTTTCGGTCATGCCCCTTCGACAGAAGCCGCCGTGGCTGCCATACATATGGGCCAAATGTCTTCCGGTATCTTATGAACCGGTTGATATTCGGCCCGTGTGTACGGGGCTTTACTTTCAATCAAGCAGGCAATGAGGGGTGCAAAAAGCACAGTTAAATCTACTGGTGTTATTTTATACTAGCAACTTAACATATTCATCATAACTCCAAAGACATGCTGATAGGTTAATTGGCTTCTGTCTAAAAATTGGCCCTAGTATATGAATGTGAATTGGGGACCTTAGATTGTAAGCTCCTTGAGGGTAGGGACCAATGTGAATGTACAATGTATATGTAAAGGGAGTACTGGGCAAGGTGTAGGCTGGAGTGCCTGAGGGCACTGGAGCAAAACACGGGGGGAGTGCGGATTTTAATTCACATGTTTGTGAGTATTATTCTTGTTGATCTTCTATAAATGCAGTGGGATAGTGCACTAGGCTGGTGCACCTTTTCTCTTTTGTTTGTTTTTTATAGTGACTTCAGGACATTCCCAGTCCTAGAGGGCAGCAAAGCTTGAAGGATTCCCCAGTGACGTGGTGTCATCCTTTTATACCTGTACCAGGCTATCCCACTTATGTCCAGGAGACATTCTGCCATTATTTGCAGGCTGGAGTGCCTGGGGGCACTGAAGGAAAACATGGATAGGAATTCAAGGGGTCGCTGGGACAGAGTACAGGCTGGAGTGCATAGGGTCACAATGGAGCACTGGAAGCAGGTTGGAGTGCACAGAACCACATGTGGTCACTGGAAGCAGGTTGGAGTGCACAGAACCACATGTGGTCACTGGAAGCAGGTTGGAGTGCACAGAACCACATGTGGTCACTGGAAGCAGGTTGGTGTGCACAGAACCACATGTGGTCACTGGAAGCAGGTTGGAGTGCACAGAACCATGTGGTCACTGGAAGCAGGTTGGAGTGCACAGAACCACATGTGGTCACTGGAAGCAGGTTGGAGTGCACAGAACCACATGTGGTCACTGGAAGCAGGTTGGAGTGCACAGAACCACATGTGGTCACTGGAAGCAGGTTGGTGTGCACAGAACCATGTGGTCACTGGAAGCAGGTTGGTGTGCACAGAACCACATGTGGTCACTGGAAGCAGGTTGGAGTGCACAGAACCACATGTGGTCACTGGAAGCAGGTTGGAGTGCACAGAACCACATGTGGTCACTGGAAGCAGGTTGGAGTGCACAGAACCATGTGGTCACTGGAAGCAGGTTGGTGTGCACAGAACCACATGTGGTCACTGGAAGCAGGTTGGAGTGCACAGAACCATGTGGTCACTGGAAGCAGGTTGGAGTGCACAGAACCACATGTGGTCACTGGAAGCAGGTTGGAGTGCACAGAACCACATGTGGTCACTGGAAGCAGGTTGTAAGCTGGAGTGAAAGGGGTCACACAGGAGCTGGATAACGGCTGAAGGACTGAAAACACTGGAGGCACACAGGAGTTTGGTACAGGCTGAACACAGGGAACACCGGAGGACAAAGAGGTGAAACTAGGAAACACTGAGAAGTCACTTGGCAATAGAGGGCCTGGCAGCTAGCATAGGGATGTGTTGCTCAAAACCTAACAACCCACATGCTAGTCCTTTATGACAGGCTCCCCATTCTTTCCCCGCACCCCGTTATTTGCTGCAACACCTGTGAGTAAGGTGCAGCGTGGTAAGGTGGGCAGTGAACACGCAGAGTCCAAACTAGGAGGAAGCAATATATTGTAGAAAATTTCGACACAGAACAATCAGGCCCGGTGGGAAGGCATGCCCGTCTGAAGCCACTTACAAACTGTAACAACGCTCTGTAGACTTGAAAGATGCCGACAGTGTTTGCAATGAGGAGTGGCCTGTCCAGTCCATACTCAAAGAAATGGCTTCCTGGAGAGAGCAGAGGTTGTCTCTGTATTGTCCCTACTCCTCCAGAACCTTTCCCTATCTCTAAGTACTGTCCCGGCCAGAGGGGGAACCTGTCCCTACACTAGCCACTCGCATAAAGCGTGCCAAATCTGAGAGCTGGCATCTTTAAAGCGGAGTTCCACACAAATTCCTAACTAAGTCCTATCATCTTCAGTATATTGCATACATGTTCAAATGACCACTGAATTTTTTTTTTTGTGCTGTATTTACCTTGGAATTGAAGTATATTGTGGTGCTTCCTGTCAGTCCCTCCCGCGGGAGTAGGCGTGTATCTAGCCTTTCCCCGGTGCCGCACTGACTCCTGGGAGCTAAGTGTCAGGCATCCCAGGAGTCAGTGCGGAGCGCAGCCCTACGAAATATCCTGATATCTGTGGACCGGAACCCTGAAGTTTGCGGCGCTGCTCGCCGTAATCGCTGAGCGTCGAATGCTGGGAGTTCAGCATTCACTGCATCCCAGGAAATCAATGCTTGTGGGCTTCAAGATGCCCACAAGCAAAATGGCAATAGCAGGAAGAGTTTTATAAACTCATTTTTTATCGCAAAACGGACGGGGGATGTTTTAAAGTGCCGGAGACGTGAGTACTTATAATGCAAAAGTTTTTACATAGAATGCATATAAAAAAAAAAAATTATGGACCGCAGAACCTCCGCTTTAAGAGACTCTGCCTGACCAAAGATGGCCACCAAAGTCACATGTCGTGCCAGCATCCAATCAGACAGCTGTCTCTCTGTGACCGCAGGAAATCAAAGAGGAACCAAGTTCCTCACAACCTCCTTCCCCATCTGCAGTTTTTATGACTGAAGTCGCATCGCATCTGCACCAAAATGGTGCAGGACCTTTTTTTTCTCCCGCACCTGAATTGCATCACATGGGTGTTCACATGCCATCTGTTTCAGGGTGTCGTTAAGATAAGATTGACACCCACAGCAGATCGCATGGACGCTGTGCGATCGCTTAGAATGCGATGCGGGCAAGCGCAGCGAATCCTGTGGGTCCTGCATTAGTGTGACCCGAGACTTTCTGTCATATAGAACAGGAAGTGAGAGTAAATCTCCCTTAGTCATTTGGTCAAATTGGAAAAAATTATTAGAAAAAGTGTTTGGCTTTAGATATACTCTAACTAGTAAACTTATTTATTTTGCTTAGGCCCCTTTCACACTGAGGCGCTTTGCAGGCGCTATTGCGCTCTAAATAGCGCCTGCAATGCGCCCCAAAAAAGCCTCTCAATACTATCCGATGTGAAAGCCCGAGGGCTTTCACACTGGAGCGTTGCGCTTGCAGGAGGCTCAAAAAACTCCTGCAAGCCGCATCTTTGAGGCGCAATAGGAGCGCTAAAAATAGCGCTCCTGTAGCGCCCCTGCCCATTGAAATCAATGGGGTAGCGCCTCTAATACGCCCGCAAAACGCCTCAAAGAGGCGTTATTGCGGGCATTTTTAACCCTTTTTCGGCCGCTAGCGGGGGTTAAAATACCCCCGCTAGCGCCCGCAAATCGCGGCAAAAAAAACGGTATAGCGGCGCTAAAAATAGCGCCGCTATACCGCCAGCGCATCCAGCGCCTCAGTGTGAAAGTAGCCTAAGTATATTATACCTTACCATGGGACACAGAAGAGGAAAGAGGGACAGGGGTATTTAACACTCAATGAATGTCAGTCCCGTCACATGAGGGATCAGTAGGATGTTAATGTTTTGTAAACAAGAAATACCATAGTTTCCTGTTAAACTGAACCTGTAATTTGCTCATCCCGGAAAAAGAAGTGTGTTCATTACCGCAGGTACTGTAAGCAGCTTGCATTTATCTTGTCTATCCTGTCCACTGTCCAGGCTCCTCGATCTGCATAGCTCCCAACTGTCCCTGATTTCAAAGGAATGTCCCTGACTTGTAACAATGTCCCTCTTTCCCTCTTTCCTCCTCATTTGGTCTGATCTATATAGTTGTATATAAAATGCACTATTTATCTTTCAAAAAGAGTTTTTCACAGTGCTAAACCATTAATGCAATTTGTAAATAGCTACATTTGTAAATTTCAAAAGCCAATATAAAGAAGTAATAGTGGTAAAAAAAAGCACCTTTGGGTTTAACTAATCTTTTTTTGTATAATTCTTCTTTTATGTTTCAATGATATTTATTAAATAATTTTTCAAACAATACAAAAGTATCACAGTGTATTATTGTACAGTAGTAGAAACATCCTGAGGGTAGCTTGCCATTAATCATTGCACAACACAGACCACTCCTGTCTTATAAGTATTGACGAATAATGTCCCGTTATGGGGAGCAGTAATCTAATCCTGGTCAACCAGTCATGTATAAGCCTCTCCCAACATGGGCTCTAACGCTATGAAACGTGGTCCCGGCCCACCAAGCGAACCGCCCCCCCCCCCCCCCGGAGAGAGCCCACCCCCCACCCCACCATCGGGGGGCAGGGGGGGCAGCCCCCGCATGGGAGCGACTCCCCCGAGGGCCAGACCACCCACTGTCTGAAACTCTCGAGCCCGTACTAAGACATACACTGCAACATTAAAATAAACACTGTAACGTGGGAATGTAAGGGGAAAAGAAGGCGTAGGAGAGAAGAAAGAAACACATAATAGGAAGGAAAGGAAGAAAAGGAGCAATACAAAATAATATAGAAAGGGGGTTGGGATGGGAGGATCAGGGGAAGGGGACAGGGAGGAGCTGCGGTCCAGAGTCAAATCACCCAGTATACGAGAGGACAACTAAATAGCCAGCGTCCTCGGGTCATTAGTAAGATAATCGAGCCATGGGTCCCAAACCTTGTGAAATAGCCCCATCTTGTCCTGGACCAGGGCCGTCAATCTTTCGTTTAACATTAACCAGGACAATTTGCCTTTAAGCTGTCCGAATGGCAGGGCAGCGGATCTCTAATTTCTGGCAATAGTTATTCTAGCCGATACAAATATGAAATTTAGTAGCCTCCTTTGGGACTTGGATGTTTCCGTCACCCTATCGCCCAAAAGGGCTTGTTTTGGCAATTTCTTTAGATTGATCTGAGTAAGTGTATATATAAAATTGTAGACCTTGATCCAGAACCTCCTAACTTTAGGGCATGACCACCAGATATGATAGGTGGTTCCCACCTGGCCACATCCTCTAAAACATCTGGAGGTGGCCCCCTGTACAAAGGTGGCCAGTCTGGCTGGTACCATATACCAACGTAACAGAACTTTGTAGTTTGCTTCTATGATTGAGGTATTGAGGAGTGATCGGGACGCTGTGTCTGCAATTGCCAACCAATTGTCCAGGTCTAATGTTTCCTGGAAATCATTTTCCCATTGAAGCATATAGTTCAGTTTAGTTGGAACAGTCATCAATATTGTATATATAGTAGATATAAATCCCCTAAGTCTATCATAATGCTTACACATATGTTCCATGGGGGTCAACTTCGCTAGGTCACTCTTACGAGCTAGAGTTTGGTTTGGACAAAATGCTGTATTTGAGTATATCTATATCGTTCTTTTGGCGGCATTTGATACTTCTCAACCATAGATCGTTCCGATATCATACCCTTAAAATCACATAAGTCGGCAATACTTAGTAATCCCTTATTGGTCCACCATGAAAACTCATGAGGAGCGAGGCCCGGGGTGAACATGCTATTCTGGAAAATAGGTGCCAATGGAGTATGGGGTGATTTAAATTTCTTGGACCTGGACAATCTGTCCCAAATATCCAGTGAGAAAGATAAGGATGGACATAGTATCGTCGGCCTTTCCGTAGGTGGGAGCCACATCAAGTGGGATACCGGATCTGGATGACAGGAATATGATTCCATGATCATCCATATTGCGGGTGGTGATTTTGAGTGAAACCTAGATAGGTGGGCCACCTGGGCCGCATAAAAGTATTTCTGCATATCAGGCAGTCCAAGTCCGCCCTTCCGTTTAGGGGTATACATTGTAGCTTTGTTCACCCTAGGCCTCTTATCTCCCCATACAAACTGGAGAACTTTCCGTTGAAACATTTGCAGGTCGCTGTGTTGCAATGCTATAGGTAAGGTGCGAAAAAAATACAACAGCCTAGGTAGGATATTCATTTTTATCGAGTGGAGTCTGCCGAACCACGAAGGGGGGTGAATCTGCCATTTAGCCATATCCCCTGTCAGTTTTTTAAGAAGAGCTGGGTAGTTTCTTTTATACAGTGTTTGGATAGAAGAGGTCAAATTGATACCCAAATAAGGAAGGGCTTCCGCTTCCCATAGGAACTGGTGGGAGAGCTCAATTGTTTTCTGTATAGAGCCTGGTAGTGTTATATTCAATGCCCTAGATTTACCATGATTGATGTACAGTCCCGAGATGTCAGAAAATGGGTGTAATACCGCGTAGAGGTTAGGGAGCGAAGTTATCGGGGAAGTCAAGGTGAGCAGTAAATCATCTGCAAAAAGCAGGCACTTATGTTCGTAACCCCTGCTAACAATTCCCTTGATATCCTGGCAGGCACGAATTTTAATCGCCAGCGGCTCTATTGCTAGGGCAAACAAAATTGGTGATAGCGGGCACCCTTGCCTAGTTCCCCGTTTAATAGAAATGGGTTGAGAGGAGTATGCCCTTAGTATTAATGTGGCCGTTGGAGTGTCATACAGCCCTTGAAGGAGAGCCAGAAAGCGCTCACCAAAGCCATAGCGACTTAGCACGTCAAACAGGTGCTCCCAAGATAGGGAATCGAACGCTTTCTGGATGTCCAACGAGAGTAGCATACTAAATCTGTCACCTCCACCATCCCAGTCAGACTGCACTGCTGATATCAGATTTATTAATCTGCGGGTTTGATCCGACGCCTGTCTATTGGGAATAAACCCAGTCTGGTCGGGGTGAATATAAAGTGGGAGGAACGTGTTCAGTCTGAGGGCCAGGATTTTAGTTAAAATCTTTAAATCGGTATTGATCAAGGAGATCGGGCGGTAATTTGCGCAATCTCCGTGATCTTTACCCGGTTTCGGTATAACATTTATAAAGGCCGCATTTTCCTGTCCCGGGAGTTTATTTCCCCGTCTGAGATCATTGAAATATGCGCACAAGTGAGGTGAGAGAACATATATATATTTCCTATAGTAATGGCCTGGGTAGCCGTCCGGTCCCGGAGCCTTAGAAGGGTGGAGCATCTTTATGGCCGCCCTAATTTCAGTTTCCGTAAAAACCTCGTCCATCAAGTCAGCATGGTCTTGAGTCAATTTGGGCAATTGGACATCATGAAAAAAAGCCGCAGTCCTTGATGGCTCAAATATTGTCTGTCTGCTATACAATTTGGCGTAAAATGCATGGAATTCTTTAATTATTGATTCGGGATTTTGAGTTAGGTGTCCATTTGGTAATCTCAATTTAGGTAAAGTTGACACATAGGGTCGGTGTACCAGCTTCCTAGCCAACAAGGTGGTGGGTTTATCACCCATGGTATAAAATCTATGTTTGGACCAGCTGATGTGTTTTTCAGCTTGCGTGGTTAGGCTAAGGTTTAATGTAAGTCTTGCTTCATCTATTTTATGGCTAATATCTATAAGGGGATTTTTTTGCTGATCCACCAGCAACGCTTCCAGATCAGCCTCTAGGTCCTTAATTACCTGCCCTCGCTCCCGTTTTAGTCTAGCCGCTATTTGTATCAGCTTACCATGAATCGTTGCTTTGTGGGCGGCCCAGTTAATTGTAGGTGAGGTGTCCGCGGATTTATTAGTTTCAAAGTACGCCTGGAGTTCTTTCTGAATTTCCACATATATAATGGGATCGTTCAGTAGGCTAACATTAAGTCGCCATGGGGAGGGGGTGGCTTTAGTCCAAAGCCCTTTGGTGACAAGTTTAACCGGGGGATGATCCGACCAGGGGGTAGCCAGTATTTTGACCGACGTTATATACGGAAGTAGGGGGGTGCGCACTAAGAGATGGTCTATCCTGGAGTAGGTGTGATGAACCTGCGAGAAGTGTGTGAAGTCTCTAGCTGTGGGGTTGTATTCCCGCCAAGTGTCTATCAGATCATGGAAGTGGAATAGGCGTGAAACCTTACTACTGTCATTAGCAGTGGCGGATCCAGGGGGGGGGGCAACAGGGCAATTGCCCCCCCCGAGACCATCTGTCACACTCACTTGCTTGCTCTGTTTTTTTTTTTTGCGCCTGATCTCCCGGACTTTGGGGACCCGGTACCGGCCCGCCGTAAGTCCCCTGGACTCCAAACTTGGCACAAATGTAGCCCCATGTCTCCTCTACAAGTGTGCAAAGTTTGGTGTCTGGGGGACCTATGGCCGGGGAGCACTGATTTTTTAAAGCCGGGCACCCCTTCCATAGACTCCAATGTTAAACTGTAATTTCTCTGGTGACTTTGCGGACACGGTACCGGCCGGTCGTAGGTCTCCTGGACCCAAATCTTGGCACACATGTAGCCCCATGTCTCCTCTACAAGTGTGCAAAGCTTGGTGTCTGGGGGACCTACAGCCGGGGAGCACTGATTTTTTAAAGACGGGAACCCCTTCCATAGACTCCAATGTTAAACGGTAATTTCTCCGGTGAATTTGCGGACCGGGTACCGGATGGTTGTTGGTCCCCTGGACCCCAAACTTGGCACACATGTAGCCCCATGTCTTCTCTATAAGTGTGCAAAGTTTGGTTTCCGGGGGACCGACGGCCGGTAAGATCCGATTTTTCAAAGCCGGGCACTCCTTCAATAGACTCCTATGTTAAACATCAGTCTAGTCATGGGCACAGTGAAGCGTGGGCACAGTGAGGCATGGGCACAGTGAGGCAAAGTGAGGCACAGTGAGGCATGCAGATGGAAACCCTACGCTTATACTCAAGTGTAACGGCACCCCCCAATATGAAAGGGGTATACGCCGTTTAGAATATTCCCTCTCTGAACACACAACCACTATCGACCCTCCACAGCCAGGCGACCACTTTCCATAGGATTAATCCTTCCAGAGATACGAGACAACGCTCTGTATTTCAAGTTCCAAAACAGGGAATAACTTTATTTTCAAAACACATGGTAACACATTTCTCTTCAAAACCCTTCCCTCCCATCCTTGGGGGAACAGGGCGGGTTAAACTATCCAATGACAATGGTGATACAGGTCAGGTGTGTTCAAACTTCTCCTTTGATAACCAGTCTTAGCAGGAGGGGTGATTTCCCCCCCCCCCCTCACAGAAGACACTTAAACATCCCATAATAATAGGCAGCCAGACGGTCTACTAAGCTCCAATCCACATCATCACAATGAAAGGACCTGTAGCCTAGGTGAGGCTCATTAGCATTACACAAGCAGATAGGTGACACATCAGCATCTCTCAATTAACCTGTTGAGTTCAGAAACAGTAAATAGTCCTTCACAGATATCCTTGGGGATATGGTGGATAAATATTACAGACCGATTTTAGGTAGCCCAAGAGATATTTCTTAATGTCCATTTTTTCCTGGCTCACCCTGTGTCCAAAGTGACCCTCCTGTCACATCAAGTCAATAAGTTTTCCCAGTTTTTTGGGGTAAAATTAGGTGCCTCGGCTTATACACGGGTCGGCTTATACTCGAGTATATACAGTACTTGTTCTGCAGCTGCTGCTGCCCCAATCTTGGCACACATGTAGCCCAATGTCTCTTCTACAAGTGTGCAAAGTTTGGTGTCTGGGGGACCTACGGCCGGGGAGCACTGATTTTTTAAAGCCGGGCACCCCTTCCATAGACTCCAATGTTAAACTGTAATTTCTCTGGTGAATTTGCGGACCCGGTACCGGCCGGTCGTAGGTCTTCTGGACCCCAATCTTGGCACACATGTAGCCCAATGTCTCTTCTACAAGTGTGCAAAGTTTGGTGTCTGGAAAACCTACGGCCGGGGAGCACTGATTTTTTAAAGCCGGGCACCCCTTCCATAGACTCCAATGTTAAACTGTAATTTCTCTGGTGAATTTGCGGACCCGGTACCGGCCGGTCGTAGGTCTTCTGGACCCCAATCTTGGCACACATGTAGCCCAATGTCTCTTCTACAAGTGTGCAAAGTTTGGTGTCTGGAAAACCTACGGCCGGGGAGCACTGATTTTTTAAAGCCGGGCACCCCTTCCATAGACTCCAATGTTAAACTGTAATTTCTCTGGTGAATTTGCGGACCCGGTACCGGCCGGTCGTAGGTCTTCTGGACCCCAATCTTGGCACACATGTAGCCCAATGTCTCTTCTACAAGTGTGCAAAGTTTGGTGTCTGGAAAACCTACGGCCGGGGAGCACTGATTTTTTAAAGCCGGGCACCCCTTCCATAGACTCCAATGTTAAACTGTAATTTCTCTGGTGAATTTGCGGACCCGGTACCGGCCGGTCGTAGGTCTTCTGGACCCCAATCTTGGCACACATGTAGCCCAATGTCTCTTCTACAAGTGTGCAAAGTTTGGTGTCTGGAAAACCTACGGCCGGGGAGCACTGATTTTTTAAAGCCGGGCACCCCTTCCATAGACTCCAATGTTAAACTGTAATTTCTCTGGTGAATTTGCGGACCCGGTACCGGCCGGTCGTAGGTCTTCTGGACCCCAATCTTGGCACACATGTAGCCCAATGTCTCTTCTACAAGTGTGCAAAGTTTGGTGTCTGAAAAACCTACGGCCGGGGAGCACTGATTTTTTAAAGCCGGGCACCCCTTCCATAGACTCCAATGTTAAACGGTAATTTCTCTGGTGAATTTAAAACATATTTTTTGGCAGTGCCCCCCCCCCGAGAAAAGACTCTGGATCCGCCCCTGGTCATTAGGTGGGCGCTTTAAGAGCGGTTTCATACGATCAGATTTGTCCATTGTCCTATCCATAGGGATATTACTATCACCCCCCATGACTATCTGCCCCTGGACCTTGGGCATAAGTATATCGAACATATTCCGAAAAAATTCGGACTGACCTGTGTTTGGAGCATAGTATGAGACGAATGATACTAACTGATCATGGAGACGACCCACCGCCATTATGTATCTACCTCCTTTGTCTCTGTGAAAACACAGTCGAGAAAATCGACATTTTTTTTTTTGGCGAGAAAAACGACCGTGTGTGGGCTCCGCGGCAGTGTTTCCCTATGGGAAAACTGCAGCGGAAAAAAAACGACGGGAATCACGACGAAAAAAATTAGAGCATGTTCTAATTTTTCTCGTCATGATTAATGCAGTTTTTCCCGTCGAGAAAAACGACAAAAAGCCCACAGACGATCGTTTTTCTCGTCCAAAGGAAAAAATTTAATTTTTCTCGACGGGAAAAACGGTCGTGTGTACGCGGCATAACTATTGAAATGGGTGTAAAGGGGGTCCGCTTAGAAAAGCAGATCGCCACCCCCCCTTTTTTGGGGACCGCAAGCAAGAAAAAATTGAGGGTATCTCGCGTTTAGATATCGGGGAGCTGAGGACTTAGAGTAATGAGTTTTCTGTATCAAGAGTACGTCAGCCCTCTGTCTATGATAGAATTGAAAGGCTTTGGTCCTCTTGATAGGGGAATTGAACTCATGTACATTGTGCGTAATCACCGAATAGTCAGTAGAATATGTCTTAGCCATCGTGGTAGGGCAGAGCACTCTTACCTTGTATCACAAGATGATTTAAAAAGGCTGTTGAGATTGGGATTCGCCACTTCCTTAAGCGTCTGAACCGTGCAGAAAGGGAGGGACTCTGGACCGGAGCTCGTTGGGAGGGAAGGGGAAGGACAGAAAAAGAGAAAGTAAGGCACAGATAGAAAGTATAACAATAACAGATCGGCCATAGGCCGTAACACAAAAACTCGAATTTCCTGAGTAAAGTTGTAACTGCATGGGGAGCAACCCCCTCCGGATCAAATCTCCGGATCGAAGTTTGCAAGGGTACCATCCTCCTCGGAGGATAAGTAGTCTCGCTAGTAAGCGGCATGTATTGCCGCCCCGACCCAGAACATATAAGCTTCCTTGTGTAGGCAGCTGGAGATAAACAGAAAACCTAAATATAAGTACCGTTCATGAACATCGATATAGGCTGGCTGCATCCTCTGATCTCGGTCAGGGTCGAGACCCCGGGACAGGCAGGTTCCCCATCGGTTACCCCCACCCGGTGTCCCCACCGACTGGCTAAAGCTTACCAAGCAGTGCCCGCAGCACAAACTTTCCAGAAAGGCACCAGCTAAACAATCAACTAAGTAGCTGTCCTAAACATACTAAAAGTTCGATGAGTCGCACCACAGGGGTGCAACCAATGTGGCCCCTCGAGGGCCCAGGGAGGTAACGAACAGTAGGCCCTTCCCTGCAACGGGACTCTGACAAATCCCAAATAGGGGCTTTGGAGGCCCAGGTAGTGATCATGTCTTTCGTTGCGATTTCCTGCACTGAGATTGCTTGCGATCCTGCCAGAGCGGAGAGAGGGGGCGATGTTCCTCATTCTGGGGGGATAACGCCGGTGAGTCATGAGTCAAAATGCCAAGTTCCATCAGGAGTTCTTCGCCCATTTGAAATGTGGAGAATGAATGGGATCGTCCTTTATAGGTGAATGATAATTTAAAGGGGAATGCCCATCTGTATTTAATTTGTTTTGCTGTCAGCTGCTGGGGTAGTGGTCTCAAGTTTCTGCGTTTCTGAACCGTAGAAGGGGCCAAATCTGTAAATAGCAGAATTGAGGTCCCAGAGATTTGTAGATCCTGTCTGTTGCGGGCTACTAACATAATTTTCTCCTTAACAAGGTAAAAGTGCGGTTTAACTATTATATCACGTGGCAGTCCATCAGATCTAGGGGCTGTCAGTGCTCTGTGTATGCGGTCAATCTCCATGTGGTGAGGGGCAATATCAGGGATCAATTCTTTCATCAACTCGTGCATGACCTCTTCCAGATCAGTATATGTTTCGGGGAGGCCCCGTATACGTATATTATACCTACGAGAACGGTTCTCTGAATCTTCAATTTTAGAGTTTGCCTCATCCAGCCTGTCCTGGAGGTCAGTTATCATGCGGGCATTTTGATTGACCTTTTTAACTGTATTGTCTACCTTAGTCTCTATGTGGTCAAAACGTTCCCCCAGGCTGTGAATGTCTCTCTTGAGGTCAGTTGTAATTAATGTGCAGGCTTTAGAGAGCTCCTGCTGTAGCATAGTGGAAAACCGTGCTAAAAGCACTGAGTCAGGGGAGTAAGGGGCTAGCTGGGGAGCCGCTGCCATATCCTGGCTGGACTGGCTGAATAAGGCCTCTGCTATCCCCGCCATATCCCCATCCATGGAGGATACAGGGGAGTCTGCCGGTTTCTGCAGGTCAGGAAAGGTGCCCGGAGACTGGGGCTGCAGAGTGGACTCACCCCTCTGGTCAGCTTCATAATCTCCCGATGATTGGGATGAAAATGGGTCCCTCATCTGTTCCGGATGGTCGGCTTTATCTCTACTCTGAGCCGCGGTATTATTCCTGGAGGCCGTGCTGCCTCGTGTGTCATGTCACCCAGACGCCATCTTGGATCGCTGTATACTGTCCGGGGAAGGCCCCGCTCCGCCGTTAGATTTGGGCCGTCTGAACTGACCTCTCTTTGGCTGGCCCTGTGCCCGCCTGTTCATCACCTCCCCGGGGACCTGGCTGCCGCACTTTCAGGCTGGTTTCCCCGCTGCTCACGCTGTGGATTGCTGTATAGGGTCGGAGCGAGCGGAGCTCGGCTAGAACACGTCCACCTCCGAGATCCCGCGCATGCGCACTATATAATTCTTCTTTAAAAGAGAAGTATAGGTTTTCTTTTTTTTGGGCTAATCATTACCTAGGTGGATGCAGCATCAGACCCCGTTTTTTCACTGAGAACCGAGCCACCGAACACCACCCATAGCTCGGTTCTCACTCCTTCCGGATGTCAGTCAGCATCTCTCCTGCTATGATCCTCCACGCTCATTGGAGTGATGAGCTGTGAAGGGGCGGGAGTGGCCGTCTCAGCAGCTCGCTAAGACTGCCATCCGTCAAGGCAGCTGGCGGATCCAGACTTCGGAAGTCGGGATGATGTGCTGCCTCAACTGATAGCAGTGACATCAGCAGAGAGCGGATTTCAGACCGCTCTCTGCTGAAAATGGGTCACAGGAGTGCAAAACTAATTGCACTCCTGTGATCCTTAGGAGAAGCCCAGGCTAAAAAGCTCAGGCTGGACTTCTCCTTTAAGAGAAGCGAGCAAAGTCCTTTCTTGTATTAAGAGAGGTATGGACTCCAGAGAGAGAGATATCATTTTGCCCCTGTGCAAATCATTAGTAAGACCTCATCTGGAACAGGGATGAGCCGAACACCCCCCTGTTCGGTTCGCACCAGAACCTGCGAACAGACAAAATGTTCGTGTAAACTTTAGAACCCTATTAAATACAATGGACTCGAACGTTCGAAATCTAAAGTGTTAATTATAAAGGCTAATATGCAAGTTATTGTCCTAAAAAGTGTTTGGGGACCGGGGTCCTGCCCCAGGGGACATGTATCAATGCAAAAAGAAGTTTTAGAAACGGCCGTTTTTTCGGGAGCAGTGATTTTAATAATGCTTAAAATGAAAAAATAAAAGTGAAATATTCCTTTAAATTTCGTACCTGGGGGGTGTGTATGATATGCATGTGAAGTGGCGCATGTTTCCCGTGCTTAGAACTGTCCCTGCAAAAAATGTCATTTTTGAAAGAAAAAAAGTCATTTAAAACTGACTCGCGGCTATTAATGAATTGTCGGCTCCCGGCAATACATACAAAAGTCATTGATAAAAAAAAAAAAAAAGCGTGGGGGTTCCCCAGAATTCAATTACCAGGCCCTTCAGGTCTGGAATGGATATTAAGGGGAACCCCGCCGCAAATTTAAAAAAAAATTGACGTGGGGTTCCCCCAAATATCCATTCCAGGCCCTTCAGATCTGGCATGGATTTTAAGGGGAACTCCACCCCAAATGTAAAAAAAAAATGGCGTGGAGTCCCCCTAAAAATCCATACCAGACCCCTTATCCGAGCACGCAACCTGGCCGGCCGCAGGGGAAAAGGGGGGGACAAGAGAGCGGCCCCCCCTCCCTCCTGAACCGTACCAAGCCACATGCCCTCAACATGGGGAGGATGTCCCCATGTTGATGGGGACAAGGGCCTCATCCCCACAACCCTTGCCCGGTGGTTGTGGGGGTCTGCGGGCGGGGGGCTTATTGGAATCTGGAAGACCCCTTTAACAAAGGGGACCCCCAGATCCCGCCCCCCCCTATGTGAATTGGTAAGGGGTACATTGTACCCCTACCATTTCACGAAGAAAGCGTAAAAAAATGTTTAAAAAAACACACAAACACCTTGAAAAGGTCCTTTATTTAAAAAAAAAAAAAAAAAAAACATTCCAGCGGTGAAATCCAGTGTCCCGCGGCGATCCCGATGTCCAGCGCTGTCCTTCATTGGTTGTGCCTGAGCGGACCTGATGGGGAACTCCCTCTCAGTATTTTAAATGTATAGACCCGCCCCTTCTAAAGTTCCCTATCAGGTCCGCTCAGCGGACCAGATGCGGAACATGAGAAGGGGCGGGTCTATACATGTATTACCAAAGTGAGAGCAGTTCCCCATCAGGTCCGCCCCCTCGGTATGTCGGACCCGCCTACGTCATTGGCCTGAGCGGGGAACTTCCTTCACTATGTAAATTTAAATTACACAGCGAAGGAAGTTCCCCGCTCAAGCCAATGACGTAGGCGGGTCCGACATACCGAGGGGGCGGACCTGATGGGGAACTGCTCTCACTTTGGTAATACATGTATAGACCCACCCCTTCTCATGTTCCGCATCTGGTCCGCTGAGCGGACCTGATGGGGAACTTTAGAAGGGGCGGGTCTATACATTTAAAATACTGAGAGGGAGTTCCCCATCAGGTCCGCTCAGGCACAACCAATGAAGGACAGCGCTGGACATCGGGATCGCCGCGGGACACTGGATTTCACCGCTGGAATGTTTTTTTTTTTTTTTTTAAATAAAGGACTTTTTCAAGGTGTTTGTGTGTTTTTTCAAACATTTTTTTACACTTTCTTCGTGAAATGGTAGGGGTACAATGTACCCCTTACCAATTCACATAGGGGGGGCCGGGATCTGGGGGTCCCCTTTGTTAAAGGGGTCTTCCAGATTCCGATAAGCCCCCCGCCCGCAGACCCCCACAACCACCGGGCAAGGGTTGTGGGGATGAGGCCCTTGTCCCCATCAACATGGGGACATCCTCCCCATGTTGAGGGCATGTGGCTTGGTACGGTTCAGGAGGGAGGGGGGGCCGCTCTCTCGTCCCCCCCTTTTCCTCTGCGGCCGGCCAGGTTGCGTGCTCGGATAAGGGGTCTGGTATGGATTTTTAGGGGGACTCCACGCCATTTTTTTTTTACATTTGGGGTGGAGTTCCCCTTAAAATCCATGCCAGATCTGAAGGGCCTGGAATGGATATTTGGGGGAACCCCACGTCAATTTTTTTTTTAATTTGCAGCGGGGTTCCCCTTAATATCCATTCCAGACCTGAAGGGCCTGGTAATTGAATTCTGGGGAACCCCCACGCTTTTTTTTTTTTTTTTATCAATGACTTTTGTATGTATTGCCGGGAGCCGACAATTCATTAATAGCCGCGAGTCAGTTTTAAATGCATTTTTTTCTTTCAAAAATGACATTTTTTGCAGGGACAGTTCTAAGCACGGGAAACATGCGCCACTTCACATGCATATCATACACACCTCCCAGGTACGAAATTTAAAGGAATATTTCACTTTTATTTTTTCATTTTAAGCATTATTAACCACTTAAGCCCCGGACCATTTGGTAGCTAGAGGACCAGAGGTGAATTTAGAATTTTGCACTGCGCTGCTTTAACTGTAAATTGTGCGGACATGCAATGTTGTACCCAAACGAAATTTGCGTCCTTTTCTTCCCACAAATAGAGCTTTCTTTTAATGGTATTTGATTGCCTCTGCGATTTTTATTTTTTGCGATATAAACGGAAAAAGACCGAAAATTTTGAAAAAAAATGATATTTTCTACTTTTTGTTATAAGAAAAATCGAATAAACTCAATTTTAGTCATACATTTAGGCCAAAATGTATTCAGCCACATGTCTTTAGTAAAAAAAATGTCAATAAGCGTATATTTATTGGTTTGCGTAAAAGTTATAGCGTTTACAAACTAGGGTACATTTTCTGGAATTTACACAGCTTTTAATTTATGACTGCCTATCTCATTTCTTGAGGTGCTAAAATGACAGGGCAGTACAAAACCCCCCCCAAATGACCCCATTTTAGAAAGTAGACACCCCAAGGAAATTGCTGAGAGGCATGTTGAGCCCATTGAATATTTTTTTTTTTTGTCCCAAGTGATTGAATAATGACAAAAAAAAAAAAAAATTACAAAAAGTTGTCACTAAATGATATATTGCTCACACATGCCATGGTTATATGTGGAATTGCACCCCAAAATACATTCTGCTGCTTCTCCTGAGTACGGGGATACCACATGTGTGGGACTTTTTAGGAGCCTAGCCACGTACGGGACCCCGGAAACCAAGCACCGCCTCCAGGATTTCTAAGGGCGCAAATTTTTGATTTCACTCCTCACTACCTATCACAGTTTTGAAGGCCATAAAATGCCAAAATAGCACAAACCCCCCCCCCCCAAATGACCCCATTTTGGAAAGTAGACACCCCAAGCTGTTTGCTGAGAGGCATGGTGAGTATTTTACAGCTCTCATTTGTTTTTGAAAATGAAGAAAGAACTTTTTTTTTTCTTTTTTTTTTTCAATTTTCAAAACTTTGTGACAAAAAGCGAGATCTGCAAAATACTCACAATACCTCTCAGCAAATAGCTTGGGGTGTCTACTTTCCAAAATGGGGTCATTTGGGGGGGTTTTGTGCCATCTGGGCATTCCATGGCCTCCGAAACTGTGATAGGCAGTGAGAAGTGAAATCAAAAATTTACACCCTTAGAAAGCCCGAAGGCGGTGATTGGTTTTTGGGGTCCCGTACGCGGCTAGGCTCCCAAAAAGTCTTACACATGTGGTATCCCCGTACTCAGGAGAAGCAACAGAATGTATTTTGGGGTGTAATTCCACATATGCCCATGGCATGTTTAAGCAATATATCATTTAGTGACAACTTTGTGCAAAAAAAAAAAAAAATTGTCTTTTTTCCACAACTTGTGTCAACATATAAAATATTCCATGGACTCGACATGCCTCTCAGTATATAGCTTGGGGTGTCTACTTTCCAAAATGGGGTCATTTGGGGGGGTTTTGAACTGTTCTGGCATTTTATACACAACATTAGGAAGCTTACATCCACTCTTCTAACCACTTGAAGACAAAGCCCTTTTTGACACTTTTTGTTTACATGAAAACATTTTTTTTTTTGCAAGAAAATTATGTTGAACCCCCAAACATTATATATATTTTTAAAGCAAACGCCCTACAGAATAAAATGGTGGGTGTTGCATTTTTTTTTTCTACACAGTATTTGCGCAGCGATTTTTCAAACGCATTTTTTGGGGAAAAAATACACTTTTTTTAATTTTAATGCACTAAAACACACTATATTGCCCAAATGTTTGATGAAATAAAAAAGATGATCTTAGGCCAAGTACATAGATACCAAACACGACATGCTTTAAAATTTCGCACAAACGCG
The DNA here is from genome assembly GCA_029206835.1 of Rana muscosa. NCBI lineage: Eukaryota > Metazoa > Chordata > Amphibia > Anura > Ranidae > Rana > Rana muscosa. Next base: position 22,855,189 of record CM055124.1, on the reverse strand, counting down.
CATTGGCGACAAACTACATACATTTTTAAAAGCCTTTAAAAGCCTTTACAGGTTACCCCGTTAGATTTACAGAGGAGGTCTACTGCTAAAATTACTGCCCTCGATCTGACCTTCGCGGTGATACCTCACATGCATGGTGCAATTGCTGTTTACATATGACGCCAGACCGACGCTTGCGTTCGCCATTGGGCAAGAGCAGAGCAGGACAGGGGTGCTTTTTTATTTATTTATTTTTTTTTATTATTAATTTTGCTTTTTTATTTTATTTTTAAACTGTTGCTTCCATATTTATTTATTTTTATCACTTTTATTGTTATCTCAGGGAATGTAAATATCACCTATGATAGCAATAGGTAATGACAGGTACTCTTTTTTGAAAAAACTGGGGTCTATTGGACCCTAGATCTTTCCTCTGTCCTCAAAGCATCTGACCACACCAAGATCGGTGTGATAAAATGCTTTCCCAATTTCCCAATGGCGCTTTTTATATCTGGGGGGGGACATTCCCTCCCACTGCTTGTAAAAGCAGTCCAGAGGCTAATTAGCCACTAGGATTGCTTTTACATGAAAGCCGGCCGCTGGCTGAAAAGAATGATACCAAGATGATACCTAAACCCGCAGGCATCATTCTGGTATAAACATTCAAAGTCTAGCAACATACCAGTACGTTGCTGGTCCTTGTTGGACATGTATTGTAATCTTTTTTTTCATGCAGCCTGTTGGCTGAACGAAAAAAGAGATTGATCGGTGGGTATGCCCACCATTAGAATACCGTCCTTCATCCACCCACTTCTAATGATGGGCATACATGCACCATTTATATATGCCGAAGCATGGGGGCATCTTCTCGCAAAAGTTATGCCGCGTACACATGGTCAGACTTTTCCACGGGCAAGCCTCCGTCGGAATTTCGACCGTATGTACGCGGCATTAGCAGCAAAATCGCTCCTCCGCTCCTGCTGCCCCAATGCTTCGGCATATATGCTTTTTTTTTTTAACTGTGGTGGTGAAATCACCTCCTACAGCACTGGAGTCGCAGGGATCAGGCCTGTCTCTGCGAACGCTGCAGTTATGTGTGTTGTGTTTTGCAAGTGACAGCGATCGATCGATACTGCACTTGGGTGGCCTGGGCTGGACGGAGGGGCAAAACGCAGGTGCTAGCAGGTATCTGGGCTGATCCCGCTAACACTGCGTTTTTGGGAACCCTAAACTGCTGGGGACGCTAGTATAGATCTGATCAGATCAGATATTGAGCTGATCAGATACTATACCACTAAGGGGGGTGTATGCTTCACGCGTGGGTGTTAGTGCTACTGGCACTAACCTGACGCTGCCTGGGGTGTGACGCAGACCCTCTCTGACGCTAAAACCTAATTGATATCACCCGCCGGGCGATCAGGGGGTTAAACCTTTATTGGGTTATATACGGCGGGGTGCCCTGACACTATAAAAAGCAAACTAACTAACCAGCGTCACCCGTAACACTTATATGATGATCACTGGTGAAAGGGTTAACTAGGGGCAATTAGGGGGTTAAAACCTTTATTAGGGTAATATATGGGGGTACCTGACGCTATATAAAAACCTGACGGTGAACCTAAGAAAAAATTACTGGCTACCTATCGGCATCACCGACACTAAGACAACGATCATAAAAACGATCGCTTAGCGACAGTGGTGATAGGGGGTGAAAGGGTTACCTGGGGGCGATCAGGGGGTTAAACCTTTATTAGATAATATATGGGGGTACCTGACGCTATAAAAACCTGCGGCGAACCTAAAAAAAATTACTGGCTACCGATCAGCATCACCGACGCTAAGACATCGATCAGAAAAATGATCGCATAGCGACGGCGGTGCTAGGGGGTGAAAGGGTTACCTGGGGGGTGATCAAGGGGGTTAAACCTTTATTAGGTAATATATGGGGGTACCCGACGCTATAAAAACCTGCGGCGAACCTAAAAAAAATTACTGGCTACCGATCAGCATCGCCGACGCTAAGACATCGATCAGAAAAATTATCGCGTAGTGACAGTGGTGATAGGGGGTGAAAGGGTTACCTGGGGGCGATCAAGGGGGTTAAACCTTTATTAGGTAATATATGGGGGTACCCGACGCTATAAAAACCTGCGGCGAACCTAAAAAAAATTACTGGCTACCGATCAGCATCACCGACGCTAAGACATCGATCAGAAAAATGATTGCTTAGCGACGGCGGTGATAGGGGGTGAAAGGGTTATCTGGGGGGTGATCAGGGGGTTAAACCTTTATTAGGGGGGGTTAGGGGGCTACATTGGACCTAAAACTAAATGTAGTGACACTTTTACAGTCACAAATGTCACTGATTGCAGTGATCACTAAATAAATGGTCACTGCAATCAGTGACACTGTGACTGGGGGCTGGGGGGGGCTGGGGGGTGATCGGGGGGTGTCTGGGGGGGCCTGGGGGGGGCGATTTATGTGCCTATGTGTCCTGGTGTCAGTGTGCTGTTTTGTGTTCTAACCTGCATCTTCTCCTGTACGGCGCTCGGTATATGTGAGCGCCGCAGGAGAGATGACATCACTTCCTCCTTCCTGGCAGGCAGGGGAAGCTCTCTCATTCGCCGGGAGCGATCGAGAGGGGGTGGCCGGAATCGAACGGCCGTCCCCTCATGCCGGATCGCTCCCGAAGGTAAAACGACCACCCACTGTAAAGAAGGGGGGTCCAATCGGACCCCCCAACTATACAAAGGCAATCACGTATATGTATGTGATTCTGCCTGTCGGTGCCATTCTGCTGACGTATATTTACAGTGGGCGGTCGTTAAGTGGTTAAAATCACTGCTCCCGAAAAAACGGCTGTTTTTAAAACTTATTTTTGCATTGATACATGTCCCCTGGGGCAGGACCCCGGTCCCCAAACACTTTTTAGGACAATAACTTGCATATAAGCCTTTATAATTAGCACTTTAGATTTCTCCCATAGATTTTTCGAATTTGCCGCGAACACCCCAATTTGTTCGCTGTTCGGCGAACGGGCGAACAGGCAATGTTCGAGTCGAACATGAGTTCGACTCGAACTCGAAGCTCATCCCTAATCTGGAATATGCAGTTCAGTTTTGGGCCCCAGTTCTCAAAAAGGATACTGGGGAACTGGAGAAAGTGCAGAGAAGGGCAACCAAACTGATAAGAGGCATGGAGGAGCTCAGCTATGAGGAACTAAATCTTGAGAAGTGGAGATTGAGGGGGGATATGATCAACATGTACAAATACATAAGTGGTCCATATCGTGAACTTGGTGTTGAGTTATTCACTTTAACCACTTAAGGACCGCCGCACGACGATATACGTAGAAGAATACGTATTGGCCTAAACTGAGGAAAAAAATGTTTTTTATATATTTTTTTGGGGATATTTATTATAGCAAAATTAAAAAATATGTAATTTTTTACAAAATTGTCGCTCTATTTTTGTTTATAGCGCAAAAAGTAAAAACCGCAGAGGTGATCAAATACCACCAAAAGAAAGCTCTATTTGTGGGAAAAAAAAGGACGTCAATTTTGTTTGGGAGCCACATTGCACGACCGCGCAATTGTCAGTTACAGCGACGCAGTGCCGAATCGCAAAAAGGGGCCTGGTCCTTTAGCCACAAAATGGTCCGGGGCTTAAGTGGTTAAGGTCATGACAGAGGACAAGGGGGCACTCTTTACGTCTAGAGGAAAAAAGATTTCATCTCCAAATACGGAAAGGCTTTTTCACAGTAAGAGCTGTGAAAATGTGGAATAGACTCCCTGCAGAGGTGGTTCTGGCCAGCCCAGTAGATTGCTTTTAAAAAGGCCTGGATTCTTTCTTAAATGTACATAATATAACTGGGTACTAACATTTATAGGTAAAGTTGATCCAGGGAAAATCCGATTGCCTCTCGGGGTATCAGGAAGGGAATTTTCCCCTGCTGTAGCAAATTGGGGCATGCTTTGCTGGGGTTTTTTGCTGGTGAGTGAGCACAGTTGGGAGGACTAGGGAGGGACACCTGAGAGAACTGGGAGATTGCAGTTGTGATGGGTGCAGAAGCAGAAGAGAGAACTGTGGGAAGGGCAGTGGAGAGAGGTCTTTGCAGCCAGGCTGGTTGGCAGGGCCTGAAGAGAGCTATCTGGGAGTGGTAGCTGAATAGAGGACAGCTAGCGCCTGAACTATTTCTACACCACAGGGGCCGAGGTCATTGAGGCCTGGCTGAAGTAGTGTCAGGCCTACCCATGCGGTGCTAGCTAGTCTGGAGGAGTAACAGTCTGCAACAAGTGAAGTGCTGGAGGAGTGAAGGATAAGAGGTCTTAAGTAAGAGTTTGTGCTGGAGAAAAGACTGGAGTGTATATACAGTACTAGAGTGTATAAAGAAGTCCCGAGCAAGCTGTGCTGAAATTTCCTGGGCATCCCATAATTCCCATTTCCCACACAAGTTTAATCCCCTCAATAAAAAACAAGAACAAATTTCATTGACTGTTCTATGTCTCTTGAGTGACTGAGAGATGGATGTCTGGCTGGACAGGGTGACAGGTGAACCACTACATTCAGCAACCCCTACGGGGGCATGGCTACACATACACTATACTAGGGTGACCACATGTCCAGGATTGCCCGGGACAGTCCCGCATTTTGCAGGTCTGTCCCGGGCAGCTTCATTCCAGGACAATACAGTGTCCCGGAATGGAACTGACACAGCCACCCCCCAGGCCAATCTGATGCCCCCAAAAAAGGCCGCCACATCACCGCTTTACTCACTGACAGTACTTGTGCTGGCCGGGAATGCCTGGAGGAGCACAATCCCCGCCCCCTACTTGTGATTGGAGAAATCATAAATCCTGCCTCTTGTGTCCAGTCACTGTGCTGTGATTCGTTACAGCACAAGCTGATTTTTGGGAAGGGGGGGTGTCCCTGAATGGTAAGGTGACCAGATTTTTAAAATGAAATCCGGGGACATATTTATTTTTTTACTAGTAATGGCGGCAATCAGCGACTCTATGCCCGTCGCTGCCGCCTCACAGCCTTTCAAGTCTCACTCTCCGTGCCCCGGCTACTACTGGGTGGGGAGTGGAGGAAGATCACTCCACCAGGGAAGGCAAGGAGATAAGCAGGCAGGAGGCTGACTGGGACTTGAGCCAAGGCAGAAGAACATGCGAGCGGAGCTGAATGGGCATACACCCGAAACTGAAGAAATATTCCCTCCGCTCCGACCAGCACATGATCATCAGAAAGGGGCACAGATAATGGAAAAAAATACACCCCCCCCCCCTAATCTAGTAGGAGCGGTGGAGCGGGGGGGTGTAATTCAGATTTTTTTTTCTCATTCTGCACTGCCTGACTTTGAAATTGCCCGAGCCCCTGTTCAAATCCAATCCGGGGACAAAACCGGGGACAGACTTGGTCCGGGGACAGTGACCTCAATCCGGGGACTGTCCCCTGAAACCGGGGATGTCTGGTCTCCCTACTGAATGGTAGTGTGGAAATGTGGTCACCCTATACTACACTCTGTGTGAACAAGACTCCTGTTTGTGTGACTGGCACTGTGGCCAGCCAGAGACACTGCACCACATGTTTCACCTCACTGAGCTGCCTGCCTGTGTGTGTGTGTGAGGGGAGAAGGTGTGCAAACACACAGGAAGTGCTACTGCCTGAAGCGGCCATCTTTGGTGCAGAGTGGGAAACGTGACCCTGGGCAGGTGACCCACACACAATCCTTATTACAGGGTGGTAACTAGGGTTGCCACCTGTCCGGGATTCACCCGGACAGTTCGGAATCATGTGTCCAGGTTTCAGACTGCCTGAAACCCGGACACATTATTCAGACTATGGCTTCCAGATACATCTGGATGAGAGGTGCTGACTACCAAGGGGTGAGTGAGCTCACCATCCATTCCTGGCTGTGACTGAAGTCTCCCCTCTCCGCCCTTCTCTCCTGCCTCTTAGCAAGTACACTAAAGTAAATCAGGGTTCTCAGAGCACCCCTTACATCAGAGTTCCCCTTTACACAAGAGGCCACAGTGTTACCCCTTACATCAGAGTCCTCTCCATACATCAGAGTTCTCAGTGTACCCCCTTACATCAGAGTCCTCTCCATACATCAGAGTTCTCAGTGTTCCCCCTTAACCACTTGACCACTGGGCACTTAAACCCCCTTAATAACCAGACCAATTTTCAGCTTTCGGTGCTCTCACATTTTGAATGACAATTACTCAGTCATACAACACTGTACCCATATGAAATTTTTGTCCTTTTTTTCACACAAATAGAGCTTTCTTTTGGTGGTATTTAATCACTGTTGGGTTTTTTATTTTTTGCGCTATAAGAGAAAAAAGACTGAAAATTTTGTAAAAAAATGATTTTTTTTTCGTTTCTGTTATAAAATTTTGCAAATTACTATTTTTTCTTCATAAATTTTGGCCAAAATTTATACTGCTACATATCTTTGGTAAAAATAAGTACAAATTGGTGTATATTATTTGGTCTTTGTGAAAGTTATAGAGTCCACAAGCTATGGTGCCAATATCTGAAAATTGATCACACCTGAAGTACTGACGGCCTATCTCAATTCTTGAGACCCTAACATGCCAGAAAAGTACAAATACCCCCCAAATGACCCCTTTTTGGAAAGAAGACATTCCAAGGTATTCAGAAAGAGGCATTGTGAGTTTTTTGAAGTTGTCATTTTTTCCCACAATTCTTTGCAAAATCAAGATTTTTTTTTTCTCTTTTTTTTTTTTCACAAAATTGTCATATTAGCAGGTTATTTCTCACACACAGCATATGCATTCCACAAATTACACCCCAAAACACATTCTGCTATTACTCCCGAGTATGGCGATACCACATGTGTGAGACTTTTACACAGCGTGGCCACATACAGAGGCCCAACATGCAGGGAGCACCTTCAGGCGTTCTGGAGCACCCAGGCCAATTCTGACATTTCTCTCCTACATGTAAAAATCATCATTTGTTTGCTAGAAAATTACATAGAACCCCAAAACATTATATATGTTTTTTTAGCAAAGACCTTAGAGAATATAATGGTGGTTGTTGCAACTTTTTATCTCGCACGATATTTGCGCAGCAATTTTTTTAACGCGTTTTTTACGGAAAAAAAATGTTTTGTGCTTAAAAAAAAAAAAAAACAGTAAAGTTAGCCCAATGTTTTTGCATAATGTGAAAGATGAAGTTACGCCGAGTAAATAGATACCTAACATGTCGCCCTTAAAAATTACACACGCTTGTGGAATGGCGCCAAACTTCGCTACTTAAAAAAATCCCCATAGGTGACGCTTTAAATATTTTTACTGGTTACATGTTTTGAGTTACAGAGGAGGTCTAGGGCCAAAATGATTGCTCTCGCTCTAACGTTCGCAGCGATACCTCACATGTGTGGTTTGAAAACCGTTTTCATATGTGGGCGGGACTTACGTATGCGTTCGCTTCTGTATGCGAGCTCACGGGGACAGGGGCGCTTTAAAAAAAAAAAATAATTATTCTTCATTTTACTTTATTTATTTTAGTTTGACATGTTTTTCCGCCCTAAACATTTTTTTGATCACTTTTATACCTATTACAAGGAACGTAAACATCCCTTGTAATAGGAATATGGCATGACAGGTCCTCTTTACAGTGAGATATGGGGGGGGGGGGTGTCAATAAGACCCCACATCTCACCTCTAGGCTGGGAAGCCTGAAAAAAAAAAAAAACAATCCTGGCTTTGATCGTAGCGGTGAGTCGGTAGAAGCACCGGAGGGCGGCGGGGGGACATCCCCTCTCGCCTCCCGTAAGAATGATCAAGCGGCGGAACAGCCGCTATGATTGTTCTTATGGTGTAGGGAATCGCCGGCTGAAAAAGCTAATATCTGAATGATGCATGTAGCTGCTCCCATCATTCAGATATCCCCGCACAAAGTCAAGGACGTCATATGACGGCCGGAGGGCGGGAAGTGGTTATTGCAGAGTATTGCCGGGCATTGCGGAGTATTGCCGGGCATTGCGGAGTATTGCCGGGCATTGCGGAGTATTGCAGGGCATTGCGGAGTATTGCGGACTATGGCAGGGTATTGCGGTGTATGGCAGGGTATTGCACGGGTATTGCACAGGGTATTGTGGAGGGTATTGCACAGGGTATTGTGGAGGGTATTGCAGAGTATTGTGGAGGGTATTGCAGAGTATTGTGGCGGGTATTGCAGAGTATTGTGGCGGGTATTGCACAGGGTATTGTGGAGGGTATTGCAGAGTATTGTGCAGGGTATTGCAGAGTATTTTGCAGAGTATTGCGCAGGGTATTGCAGAGTATTTTGCAGGGTATTGCAGAGTATTTTGCAGGGTATTGCAGAGTATTGTGCAGGGTATTGCAGAGTATTGTGCAGGGTATTGCAGAGTATTGCACCAGGGTATTGCAGAGTATTGCACCAGGGTATTGCAGAGTATTGCACCAGGGTATTGCAGAGTATTGCACCAGGGTATTGCAGAGTATTTCGCAGGGTATTGCAGAGTATTTCGCAGGGTATTGCAGAGTATTGGGCAGGGTATTGCAGAGTATTGTGCAGGGTATTGCAGAGTATTTTGCAGGGTATTGCGCAGGGTATTGCAGAGTATTTTGCAGGGTATTGCAGAGTATTTTGCAGGGTATTGCAGAGTATTGTGCAGGGTATTGCAGAGTATTGTGCAGGGTATTGCAGAGTATTGCACCAGGGTATTGCAGAGTATTGCACCAGGGTATTGCAGAGTATTGCACCAGGGTATTGCAGAGTATTGCACCAGGGTATTGCAGAGTATTTCGCAGGGTATTGCAGAGTATTTCGCAGGGTATTGCAGAGTATTTCGCAGGGTATTGCAGAGTATTTTTCAGGGTATTGCAGAGTATTGCACCAGGGTATTGCAGAGTATTGCACCAGGGTATTGCAGAGTATTGCACCAGGGTATTTTGCAGAGTATTGGCAGGGTGTATTGCAGAGTATTGGCAGGGTATAGCACAGGGATGGCTGAGCAGGGATGGATGGATGGCTGGATCTGTGACTGCAATTGTCACAGATCCAGCCCACAGTGCTGCTGCTGCCATCCGCTCCCTCCCCCTCCCCTCTCACACTGTACCGATCGGTACAGAGAGGGGAGGGAGGAACCGGCGTCATCAAATGACGCCGGTCTGTTTACAAGTGATTGCTCCATCATTGGACGGAGCGATCACGTGGTAAACGGCCGCTATCAGCGGCGATTTACCGCGATTCGTGATCCGCCGGGTCCTCTGGACCCGGCGGTCACGGAGTTTCCCGTGTGCGCGCCCCAGGGGGCGCGCGGGAGCGCGATTTTGGGAGGACGTTATATAACGTCCTCCCAGAGTTAAGCAACCACCTTGTCGACGTTATTTGTCGGCAGGTGGTTGTTAAGTGGTTAAATAAGGGTTCCAGAGCATCCCCTATGTTAGAGTTTTCCCTTACATCAGAGTCTGCAGAGTCTCTCCTTACAGTAAAAGGGAACTCTGCGAGTTCAGATGTAAAAGGGGAACTTTGCGAATTCAGATATAAAAGTGGAACTCTGTGGACTCTGATGTAAAGGGGGACTCTTGTTATTAACTTCATATGATTAGAAATGTTATTTTATTGCAAAATATATGAATAGTTTATACTTTAACCACTTGTCCCCCGCCCACTGTCAATTGACGGCGGGCGGAGGACACTCTCGTTCTGACAGGACGTCATATGACGTCCTCCCTTTAAAACGAGCTAGGGGGGCTCGCGCTGCGAGCCCGCCGCGTTCCCAAGGCCCCGATGCGCGTGCCCGGCGGCCGTGATTGCCGACCGGGCACCCGCGATTGCCCGGGAACCAAGCAGGAAAGTGGATCTGTGTGTGTAAACACAGAGATCCACGTCCTGTGAGGGAGAGGGGACCGATGGTGTGTCCCTTGTACATAGGGACAACCATCGGTCACCTCCCCAGTCAGTCCCCTCCCCCCACAGTAAGAACACATTGAGGGAACATATTTAACCCCTTCCCGCCCCCTAGTGGTTAACCCCTTCCCTGCCAGTCACATTTATACAGTAATCAGTGCATTTTTATAGCAGGGATCACTGTATAAATGTGAATGGTCCCAAAAATGTGTCAAAAGTGTCCGATGTGTCCGCCGCAATATCGCAGTCACAATAAAAATCGCAGATCGCCGCCATTACTAATAAAAAAAATAAATAAAATAAAAATGCTATAAATCTATCCCTATTTTGTAGACGTTATAACTTTTGCACAAACCAATCAATATACGCTTATTGCGATTTTTTTTTTACCAAAAATATGTAGAAGAATACGTATCGGCCTAAACTGAGGAAAATTTTATTTGAAAAAAAAAATGGGTATTTATTATAGCAAAAAGTAAAAAATAGTGCTTTTTTTCCAAACTGGACGCTCTTCTTTTGTTTATAGCGCAAAAAAATAAAAACCGCAGAGGTGATCAAATACCACCAAAAGAAAGCTCTATTTGTGGGGAAAAAAGGACGCAAATTTCGTTTGGGAGCCACATCGCACGACCGCGCAATTGTCATTCAAAGTGTGACAGCGCTGAAAGCTGAAAAATGGCTTGGGCAGGAAGGGGGTTTTCGTGCCCGGTAGGGAAGTGGTTAAACAAAAAAGTGCTGTGTGCCGCTAAAGTGTTCCGGTTTGACTTGAAGAAAGGGTGGCAATTCTAGTGGTAACCCATAGGCCTTGTTGAGACTAGCAGTTGAGCCTTGTTTTACAGCACTCCCTCACCCCCCACTAAGCTGCAAAGGGCAGTGAACTGGGATTTTCCACACGCCACGGTTGCAATCCTTCGCTTCAAGTCCAGGGCATAATTAACATGTTGCGACTAGTGGGTGACAAGTCTGCCAAAAGCAACCCATTGGAGTGAATAGGTAGGTGCCGCAAATTCCCCGCAACTGTGTTTGTTGGTCAAAATTGGGGTTAAAACAGCAAGTGAGGAAGTGTCCCATCGCCTACCCACTGGCTGGCAATTTTCTCCAGGGCCGGGACAAGGGGTGGGCAGGAGGGGTGGCTGTCCTGGGCATTGTGGTTTCATGTGATGTGGGGGGGGGGGGCTGCAAGGAGATTTGTGTTGGGAGAGGCAATTTGGGGGGGGGCGGCACAGGGTAGAAGTTGCTAGTAGTTGGGATTCAGGGGGATTTGTGTTGGGAGGGGGATAAGGGAAGAGGATTTGTGCTATGTGGGGGGGGGAATTTGTGCTACAAGAGGTGATATGGTGAAGGAGGGAGGAGAACTGTGCTAGGAGGGGACATTTTATTTGGGGGGGGTATTTGTGCTATGTGGGGGGGGGGTATTTGTGCTATGTGGGGGGGGATTTGTGCCACAAGAGGTGATATGGTGAAGGAGGGAGGAGAACTGTGCTAGGAGGGGACATTTTATTTGGGGGGGGGTATTTGTGCTATGTGGGGGGGGTATTTGTGCTATGTGGGGGGGGGGGGGGTATTTGTGCTATGTGGGGGGGGTATTTGTGCTATGTGGGGGGGGGGATTTGTGCCACAAGAGGTGATATGGTGAAGGAGGGAGGAGAACTGTGCTAGGAGGGGACATTTTATTTTGGGGGGGGGTATTTGTGCTATGTGGGGGGGGGTATTTGTGCTATGTGGGGGGGGGATTTGTGCCACAAGAGGTGATATGGTGAAGGAGGGAGGAGAACTGTGCTAGGAGGGGACATTTTATTTTGGGGGGGGGTATTTGTGCTATGTGGGGGGGGTATTTGTGCTATGTGGGGGGGGGATTTGTGCCACAAGAGGTGATATGGTGAAGGAGGGAGGAGAACTGTGCTAGGAGGGGACATTTTATTTGGGGGGGGGGGGTATTTGTGCTATGTGGGGGGGGGGGTATTTGTGCTATGTGGGGGGGGGATTTGTGCCACAAGAGGTGATATGGTGAAGGAGGGAGGAGAACTGTGCTAGGAGGGGACATTTTATTTGGGGGGGGTATTTGTGCTATGTGGGGGGGGGTATTTGTGCTATGTGGGGGGGGGGTATTTGTGCCACAAGAGGTGATATGGTGAAGGAGGGAGGAGAACTGTGCTAGGAGGGGACATTTTATTTGGGGGGGGGGGGTATTTGTGCTATGTGGGGGGGGGGGGTATTTGTGCTATGTGGGGGGGGGATTTGTGCCACAAGAGGTGATATGGTGAAGGAGGGAGGAGAACTGTGCTAGGAGGGGACATTTTATTTGGGGGGGGTATTTGTGCTATGTGGGGGGGGGTATTTGTGCTATGTGGGGGGGGGGGATTTGTGCCACAAGAGGTGATATGGTGAAGGAGGGAGGAGAACTGTGCTAGGAGGGGACATTTTATTTGGGGGGGGTATTTGTGCTAGTAGGGGACATTTAGGGGGTTAATTTGTGCTAGGAGGGGGACTTTGGAGTGGGAGGGAGGGAAAGGATGCGTACTTGGAGGGGAAATTTGAGGCGTAGAGGATTTTTGTTAGGAGGGTTGACTTTTTTGGGGGAAGGGCAGTTTGGGGGAATTCATGGTTATAGGGTAAGCATGCAGATTAGTGCTCACTTTTTTGGGGGCGGATTTTTGCTGGCACATAATGCTCATCTTGAACGGGGGTGCTAAATTCTAGGTGACCTTGTCCCGGTGTACTGCCGAGCATTGCCCCCCAACGGATTCTGCCCGCTCTGTACTGCGCAGGCGCGGCGCTTTTTCCGAAAATAGCTGAACATGTAGAGCTGAGAGTCAGCTCTACATGGCGCCTGCACACACCAAATTGTGCTACACTGCTGACATCCAGGCTCTTTCTTTACCATCCCCGTGGACATGGAGGATGTTAAAAAAAGAGCCAGGAGGCCGAGCGAGCGTAGCGAGCCGTCCGAGCGAAGCGAGGACGTGAGGCCGACTGGCCACTTACATCTAGGTCCACGCAGGCGCCGTGTAGAGCTGACTCTCAGCTCTACACGTTCGGCTATTTTCGGAAGCTCATTGACGTTCGTACTGCGCAAGCGCCGCGCCTGCGCAGTACAGTTGGGGGCAGAATCCGCCGGGGGGACGTTTGTCGGCAGATCACCGGCACCAGAGGCGGCTCTCTAAATTAGGCGGTCGCCTAAGGCCTCACACTCACAGGGGCCTTGCGGTCGCCTAATTTGCCTGTGATCAATACTAATGTCGGCGCCATTGGATCTCTCTTTCTCACCTCTCCCCTCTCTTGCATTGGCTGAATATGTCTGATGGGTGAGGAGGGTGCCCTGGTAGTGGTGCTGGTCACCTGTGTGCTAGATACGTGCATTTTCTGCAGCCATTTTTCTCGCTTGAATTATTTTCCCCATTATGGGCGTGAGTGGGGCCTCATGTCTAAGTTTTGCCTAAGGCCTCACAAAGCCTAGAGCCGCCTCTGCCCGGCACTGATTGTCTGTGAAAAGCGGTCTGAACACAGATCACTTTTCAGAGGAGTGGAGGTTTTAGATGCACCTAGCCATAAGGTATTGAAGAGTCTGGCTTAGTATGACAGCCAGATGTCTAGCATTTTCAAGACACAAGTTCAGCCACAGTAGCCCCTGGATTTTCCTCAGTAGAACCTTATTGACACAAAGCTCCTGGTGCTTATGTCGTACATGATACTGTCAGGGAAGTGACTGACACAAGTATTTTCTGTCACAGGAGAGACACTGGTCGGACTTCGTACAGCAAACTTTTCACTCCCCCGTGACGTCACCGGCCGGGCCCTCCCTGTAACCTGACCGGGGCTGCCTCTCCCGGGACGGACTGCGCACGCGCACGGATGCTCAGCTTTGAGTCCTGAAGAAGTTTTCCTGACTCTTTGATGGTTTCGGTCCGGGAGTACGGAGGCAGCCCGGGATCGGTGTGGAGGAGGTGAGTACTGGACACGATCCCTCCGGTCTGTGATTGTCCTGTCCGGTATACTGCAATCTAACACCTGGGATGATCACTGACTTCATGTTATCGGTCGGTGTTTGCTGCGATCGGTAGTTTATCTGGGCTCATCATAGACAGGCAGACGTGAGATCACCATTGACAGAGCTTGGAGCAGCTGTGCATGGCAACCAATCAGCTTCCAGCTTTCATTTTAAAGTTTAAACAAAGCAGCAGAAGCTGGAAGCTGATTGGTTGCCACAGACAGCTGCTCCGGATTCTGTCTGCTCCAGTTTTAGGGCTCATTTACACGTCAGTTTCTTGTGAACGTGCGGAAAAATCGCAGAATTATTTGCAAGTTAACAAAATGCGCAAAAAACACTTGTGCTTGTGTTGCCATTCATTGTTAGAGGCACCCGAGCGCAGCAAAAAAGACGCATGATAGGACACGCAGCAAAACGCACAGCTAAAAAGCGCACAAAGCTTGACGAGGTGTGTGAGGTTTGTATGTCACATGTATGGCAGCCTATTGAAATCAATGGACTGCTCTGTGCGTGTGGCATACAAACGCACTGCGATCGCTAAATGGGAATGCAGACTGAGGGCTCGTTCACACTTGCGGCAGACCTTACCATCCCTTAAAAAGTGATCTGGGCGGATTGCCTTTAAGAGAGTGGTTGACAGGTGATATGTCGCCGCCTGTTTTATCCCTGAAAAGGGCGCACAACCACGCCACAATTTCCTGCATTGCATTCATTTGAATGGGTTGCACTTGGTGGTGGTGCTGCCCACTGAACGAGATGGGTTTTTAATTTTTGCTTTGGTGCGTGTACACCCTGAGCGGCTGCTTGTTGTTCTTTAGGCGGGCAGTCAGGGGGTGGTAAAACACACTGCCATAGACCCCTTGCACACAGGGCTGTCTAGAAGCAGTACATCCCCCCCCTCTTTCACACTAGCGCAACTTGTCATGCGACTTTGGACATGTCAAGTGGCACCCCATTCTTTTCAATGGCACACGTTCAGATCGGTAAGACTTAAAGTCCCAGCGATTTTGAAAAGATGCCTTCACTACTTTCGTGCGAATTTTGACACGACTTCGGTCCAGAGAGTGTAAAGTCAGATCAAAGTTACACTGGAAATTGTGGGACTTTGGAGTTGGGCTAGTGTGAATGGAGCCTTAGGTCCTATTTAGACTTGCGGATGGGGGGGAGAATCAAAAATGCGCGGTTGAGCAGCGTTTATGCCAACCACCACCCTTATGTCTCTTCCACACGGGGCGGATCCGTTGCAGCGGAGTCTGCCAGCTCAACGCGAGATCTCTCCGTTGATCTCCACTGAGCCGGCGGATGACAGGTCCGTCTCTCCTCACTGAGCGGGGAGGGGCCTGTTGAGCGCCGCTGATTCTTATGGAGAGATCGGATAAAACCGAACAGCATGTCCATTTTCATTAGATCTCATCCGATCAGCTAGGACGGATGGCGAATGTATCGCCATACGTCTGATTTTAGCGGAGCGGATGTCAGCGGACATGGTCACCGCTGACATCCGTCGCTCCATAGACCTGCATGGAGCGTCCGTTCAGGTCCGCCGAAAAAACTGACAGGCCGACCTAAATGGTCCGCCCGTGTGAAAGGGGCCTTAGACAGCAGATGGGGCTCTTTACATGCTGCAGCCGCAATGCTTCGTGCGTGTGGCAAAGTTCTCTTGACTTGTAGTGATCAAACGCTAAGTAAGTAGACAAGGGCGTGGCTTTGATAAAGAAGCTAGGCGCTTCGAAACGCGTCAGCCGGTAGTGCGCCCCATCACGGTCTCCTTGATCGGTCAAAGTGTGGTTTGGGTTTCACATGCTGCAGCCTCCATGGCACTGTTTGTTCAATGCAAACTTTTGTACTAGTTTTGTTAGTACCTTTCCATTGCTTGTATTTTAAATAAATTATCCTAAACGATATCACACCAGGCTGGTGCGCCCTTGTTCTTCCCTTTTTTTCAAGCGCTGCAAACACCCTGGAACCGCGTGCAAAGCACACCATTGCGGCACATTTTTCAACACAGGTTCACATTGAGGGCGAGTTGGAAATCGGCAATGCAGTCCAACTTTGGGGGCGAGTTGGAAATCGGCAATGCAGTCCAACTTCGGGGGCGAGTTGGAAATCGGCAATGCAGTCCGACTTCGGGGGGCGATTTGACAGATATCTGTGCGGGTTCATGCACAGATGTCTATTCAAATCACCCCCGAAGTCGCCCAATACAGGAACTACTTTTGGGAATCAGTGCGGCGCCGCAAAGTCGGCATCGCACCGATTCGGACGATGCCATTGCCGGCAATGTCAAATCACATGTGAAAACGGCCCGATGTGAACTTGGGCTAAAATAAGGTGGTGAGGAGGTGTCGCGTCTCTTCCTCACCACCTATGAGTAGCCTCTGGAGAGCAATCAGAACGCACATCAGGCTTTGGAGGCAAGGGATATTTAGATGCATGTCTAAATCTATCCTAACTGTTAAATGTTTTTACAAATCCCTTCTAAATGTAGATTAACATCTATGCGTTGCTGCAGGATGCGTTCTGCGCGGACATGGCAGCACGTTCATTTGAATGGGCTGCTGCGCCTCCTGAAAACGCAGGGAAAGGGTCCCTGACCTTTTTTTTATAATTGTGGCTCACACGGAAGCTAAGTGCAGTGCGGTTCCCAGTGCAGGTGCGATTTCCAGTGTGTGGGGTGCCATTAAGATTAATGGCAACCCCAAGAATCTCCTAAAATGCAGCGCCTTTTTCCTGCGGGTGGTTACAGGTGAGAGAGCAGGTGCCGTCCCGCAGCAGCAGCCACCTACAGCTAAGTCTAGGTTCACATCTGTGCGTTGCTGCGGGGGCACATTTGCATGAGCACAGCAGCCCATTTATTTGAATCGGTTGCTATACCTACAAGAAACTAGATAAGAGGTTCCTGGCCCTTTTCCAAAACCACAGATGCATGGAAGCCTCGTGGTGCTTTGGCACCTCAGCATCGAATTAGGACTGCGGGTGCAGGAACACGTATGCTTTACATGCATTCCGCAGTAGTGTGACCCCGGCCTTGGCTCGCATTCACACTAGTGTAGCGAGTAACCATTCGTTGTTATTGGCCCACCAAATGTAAATGCAAGAAGGGTGGTTTTGTGTGCACATGACAACGCACAAAGCATGAGCTGCCTCGTATTGAAATAAATGGGCTGCTCAACGCGGGAAAAATGCACGTGTGCCCGATGTCGCACTACAAAAGTGTGAATGCGGGGTTGGGTTGATGATATATGGGCAATTTTTGCTGCTACTGACAAACTGCCCATGGCAGGTAAGTTAAAAGGCTGTTTGTCTGTCCCTATAGAATCACTCCTTCTGTAGACAGATGCAGCGAGATGGGAGAGACACCTTGTTGCCTTAGCAACAGAGGGAGCGATAAAGATAAACAGGCAGCCTCTTTTGGTGGCCATACACGCTCTGATAAATGTCTGATTTTCGTTTCAATCGCTCTTCCGATGGGTATAATCAGACAGTAGTTTAAACCCATTCGATCGATATGCCACACACAGGGAAGTTGATTCTGATTGGAAATTAAGATACAATTGTAACATATGATACTAAATCATTGATTGCATCTCTGTTTTCGCCCTGGTTCACACTGGTGCGATTTGACACGTCAAATCGGCGGCAATTGCCGACAGTGGCACTTCCTAATCGGTGCGACGCCGCATCTGCGGCACTGCACCGATTTCAAAAAGTCGTTTCGGTACTACTTTTTGCGATTACTGCACAGATGTCTCTGTAATCGCGGCCGAAATTGGGACTGACAAGCGGGAGTGAAATCGTGCGAGTTCAGCTGAACTCGCACGGTTATATTCCCGCAGCCCAGTGTGAACCTGGGCTTCACCACATAATCTCATAATCTGATCAATTGAAATTCAAATGTTTTCATTAACATAGAATCTCAGTGCTGCCAATCGATGAAAAACGATCAATAATTTTCCTCCTGGGCAAAACGACTCAGTTTCATCAAACCTAATCTAAATTGAGTCTAAGTCGATTGGGAAATTATTAGGGATGCACCAATACCAGTTTTTTAAGACCAAGTACAAATACTTGCCGATACCAAATACCGATGACTATTTTGCCCTCTAATGCATTGTTATTTTACACACCCAGTGCGGCTTTGAAATCGCGCTACTTCAGCACAATTTCAAAGCCGCAGATCAGTGCGATTTTGACCTCCCTGATTTCATTGCAGCTTGCGACTTCATTAACCAGAAGTCAATGTAAGTCGCAATGAAATACCCCAAAAAATTGGTGCAGGAACCTTTTTCAAAGTCGGTGCAACTTCAGTCGCAATGATTTGAACAGTTTCAATACAGGCAATGGGGTGCGAATTGGGTACAAGTACTTGTGCAGATGTTTAGTATCAGTGCAACGCTAGTAATTATGGTATGCGTTTACGGATTTGATCGTTTTGATCAAATCGCACATGTTTAAAAAAAATCTAAATCAAAGCGTGTATGGCCGCCATTACGATTTGTCAGTAGCAGAATCACAAACGACTGTGTCATCAGCCTTATGCTATTAGCACACCAGGGGGGGTTATTTACAAAAAGGCAAATCCACTTTGCACTGCAAGTGCACTTGGAAGTGCAGTCACTGTAAACCCGAGGGGTAGATCTGAAATGAGGGGAAGCTCTGCTGATTTTATTATCCAATCATGTGCAAGCTAAAATGCTGTTTTTTATTTTCCTTGCATGTCCCCCTCGGATCTACAGCGACTGCACTTCCAAGTGCACTTGCAGTGCAAAGTGGATTTGCCTTTAGTAAATAACCCCCCAGGTGTTTAGCCGATGTGCGTCCAATCCTGGTGGTTTAGTGTACCTGGACAACACAGGTGCAGCGTCCAGCTCTGCAGCCTGTCAAAGTCTGATAGGCCGAAATACACAGCGGCTGGGCTAGGCAGGGCTGGACGCTGTATATTTGAACGCTGTGGTACTTGCGTTTAGCACCATATGCATTTTGGGAATGTATGTCTGGAACGCAGGGCTAAGCACCCGGTCTGCAGGTAGCCTTCCATGGCCAACGATGGGATTGTTGTCCGTCTGTGTGGGACGGTAGCAGTTTGTATTCAGCGGACACTTATTATTACTGTCTGTCTTCTTAGTTGAGCTGCCATTAGACTTTGTAGACTTTGTATCTTGTGGAATCCGGTTGGTCACATTCCTGTCATAGCCGAGGACTCTGGTTATTGTAGAACGCTGGCCGCATGCCGGCAAGAATTTCATTCAAACATTTAAATTTTTAAGACATTTGTTTGATTTTCCAATAGATAGTGAGGTCAAGTCAACAATCAACTAGGCTCTTCTGACAGGGGAAAAGCGGTGTTAAAAAAGCGCCTAAAGCTGTATTTAGATTCGTTCAGCTGCATCAAGTGTTTGAGAATTAATTTGTTTCATTGACAGAATTTTAACTTATTCTAGCCATTCAAATGAATGAATGCTTAAACGCGATTAGCATTTAGATGCGTTAAGACGCATTGGACGTTTTTTCTGCCCAAAAGCTCTTTTGAACGTGTTTTTTGCCCCTGCAAATGCCTGTAAACACCTTTTTGTATACATGAACACACAGGCTAACATAGAGGAGCGTTTAAGGGCAGAAAAACAAAACATCAAATGCCTGTAAAACAGTCATTTTATAGCGCAGTATGCATGAGGCCTGAAAAGAGAATTTGAATAAAAAGGATTGACAGAATGGAAAGTTTTAAAAAATAAATAAATAGATATAATAAAAATATATTTTCTTCTATCTTTTCATGTGACAACACTGAAGAAATGACACTTTGCTACAATGTAAAGTAGTGAGTGTACAGCTTGTATAACAGTGTAAATTTGCTGTCCTCTCAAAATAACTCAACACACAACCATTATTGTCTAAACCGCTGGTAACAAAAGTGAGTACACCCCCAAGTGAAAATGTCCAAATTGGGCCCAAAGTGTCAGTATTTTGTGTGGCGACCATTATTTTCCAGCACTGCCTCAACCCTCCTGGGCATGGAGTTCACCAGAGCTTCACAGGTTGCCACTGGAGTCCTCTTCCACTCCTCCATGACGACATTGCGGCGGCAGCGCTGGTGGATGTTAGAGACCTTGCGCTCCTCCACCTTCCATTTGAGGATGCCCCACAGATGCTCAATAGGGTTTAGGTCTGGAGACATGCTTGGCCAATCCATCACCTTTACCCTCAGCTTCTTTAGCAAGGCAGTGGTCGTCTTGGAGGTGTGTTTGGGGTCGTTATCATGTTGGAATACTGCCCTGCGGCCCAGTCTCCAAAGGGAGGGGATCATGCTCTGCTTCAGTATGTCACAGTACATGTCGGCATTCATGGTTCCCTCAATGAACTGTAGCTCCACAGAGCCGGCAGCACTCATGCAGCCCCAGACCATGACACTCCTACCACCATGCTTGACTGTAGGCAAGACACACTTGTCTTTGTACTCCTCACCTGGTTGCCGCCACACACGCTTGACACCATCTGAACCAAATAAGTTTATCTTGGTCTCATCAGACCACAGGATATGGTTCCAGTAATCCATGTTCTTAGTCTGCTTGTCTTCAGCAAACTGTTTGCAGGATTTCTTGTGCATCATCTTTAGAAGAGACTTCCTTCTGGGACGACAGCCATGCAGATCAGACCATACTGACAGGCTGACCCCCCCAACCCTTCAACCTCTTCAGCAATGCTGGCAGCACTCATACGTCTATTTCCCAAAAACAACCTCTGAATATGACGCTGAGCACGTGCACTCAACTTCTTTGGTCAACCATTGCGAGGCCTGTTCTGATTGGAACCTGTCCTGTTAAACCGCTGTATGGTCTTGGCCACCGTGCTGCAGCTCAGTTTCAGGGTCTTTGCAATCTTCTTATAGCCCAGGCCATCTTTATGTAGAGCAACAATTCTTTTTTTCAGATTCTCAGATAATTCTTTGCCATGAGGTGCCATGTCTTCCAGTGACCAGTATGAGAGAGTGAGAGCGATGACACCAAATTTAACACACCTGAGACCATGTAACACGAACGACTCGCATGACACGGGGAGGGAAAATGGCTAATTGGGCCCAATTTGGACATTTTCACTTAGGGGTGTACTCACTTTAGTTGTCAGTGGTTTAGACATTAATGGCTGTGTGTTGAGTTATTTTGAGGGGACAGAAAATGTACACTGTTATACAAGCTGTACACTCACTACTTTACATTGTAGCAAAGTGTCATTTCTTCAGTGTTGTCACATGAAAAGATATAATAAAATATTTACAAAAAATGTGAGGGGTGTACTCACTTTTGTGAGACTGTGTGTGTGTCTGTGTGTGTGTGTCTGTGTGTGTGTGTGTGTGTGTGTGTATATATAGATAGATAGATAGATAGATAGATAGATATTTTGACTTTTTAAATAATATGAATTTAAATAAATATGAATTTATTGTCAGCCTTTAGTGCAAGAAAAGCTCAGGAAAAATGCATCCCTTTAAATTCGAAGTATATTTTCACACTGGTCCAAGGCTTCCATCGTGGTGTTAAAAATCTTGCTTGCTGCATTTTTGGTCAGTAAAAAAAGCACCGACCCCTTTAAAAGCATTGAAAACGCAGCAAGCACGCATCAATAACACACGTGTTACGTTTTTAATGCAGTGTTTGAGTCGCATGACCTATGAAAAACACACCATGAGCACAGTAAAATTGCTGCCCATTATCTGCACCTTTTTTTCCTTATCTGCAAAATGTCGCAAAACACAATTTTCACCCGCTGAAATTTCAGTGCATCTGTAAGACCCCTTTCACACTGGGGCGCTTTGCAGGCGCTATAATGCTATAGATAGCGCCTGCAAAGTGCCCTGAAACAGCCACTGGTTTCACACTGGAGCGGTGCGCTAGCAGGACCGTAAAAAAAAGTCCTGCTAGCAGCATCTTTGGAGCCGTGTGTATACCGCTCCTGCCCATTGAAATGAATGGGGCACCGTGGCTATACCGCCGGCAAATTGACGGTAAAGCGGCGCTTTGCCGTCGATGCACCCACCGACCCAGTGTGAAAGGGGCCTAAAAAGGATCTGAACATTTTCTTGTTTCTTATCTGCACAAATTAAAATTCTAACCGGTAATATGATTTCCGTTCGTACATATTGTACACACAAAGTGCATCCAGCTGCGATCACCGTAGGTAATGACTGGCTGTGTGGCCAGACACGAATAGCTACCTGCAACCCGTCATTGTTGGTGTACAGGGCTTGGCGGCTGCAGCTAGCCACTCACAGGTGGGGGGAAAAAAAAGCAGCGGTCAGTTTTTCAGGTGGACCTGATCGGACACTCCATGTATCTCTGTGGAGCGGCGGATGTCAGAGGTGACATGTCCGCTGATATCTGCCGGTATCCGATCCTGTCCGTGAAATCCAGACGGATGGAAACCCTATTTTCCTGGTGTATGTCCAGCTTTACAGATCTGAGATGGATCTGTGCTTTGTGCCAGATAAAATTCTCCTTTTTATTCATGTGGCCTGATTTACTAAATCATGTACGCCGTCACACCCATTGTTTCTATGCAACAGGCCAAACAACCTGATTGTATTTTCTGCACACCCCAGATGTTCATAGACCTATGTAGGTTATGGGGTACATACAGCAAGTTCACTGACTAATATGGTGTACTAGCTTATGCTCCAGAGGCTTGCTTTAAGTTTGTTGCCTTTAGGGTGTGCTGTACTTGAATTTTCATATAACTCTACCATCTACCATTGATGTAAGAGACTTAAACATGCAACATGCAGCAAGCAGGATCTTCCTCTTAGGCCCCTTTCAGGCACTGGTGCGATGCGGGAGCCCTGCAAATCCAGTGTGGGTTCCCGCATCGCACCTGAATCGCACATTGGTTACACTGAGATCTGCGAACCGCTGGGGGTGTCAATGTAAAGTTAACGACACCCCCAGATCGGTTCGCAGACCGCAGTGCGTACTGTGAAATGGTGCCGGAATCGGATCGCGTAGGTGTGAACACCCATTCAATCCGATTTCAGTGCGAACCAAAAAAGGGTCCTGCACCATTTTGGAGCAAATGTGATGTGATCTGCACAGCAATGCGGTGCGAATCCCATGCGATGTCTGTGTTCGCACCAGTCTGAACCAGGCCTTACACAGGGCAGACTGTCACTGAGAAGAACGGGTGGATGACAGGTCTGTGTCTGCCAAGTTTAAGCCTGCTCTGCCCTATGGGCAGCCAGGAGTAAACAGATTCCGCTGTCCATTTACACCTGACTGCCCTCCGATCTGCCTAGGTCACAGGTGTCAAACACAAGGCCCACGGGCCAAACCCGGCCCTCCAGGCCACTTCATGTGGCCCTCGCACCTCTCCTGCATCTGCAGGAGAGCTCCAGCCCTTCTCTGGTCCTCCTCCAGACCCCTACTTTCAACAATGCATCCAGCTTCTTTCCAGCAGCAGCATAAGGAAAGGGGGGTGCACTGTGATGTAAGGGAGAGTGGGGGACTCAACTTCTGATGGTGGGTTGGCTCTTGACATCTAATGTAAGGGGAGGGGATGCGCTGAACATCTAATCTTACAGATACAACCGGCCCTTTTGAGAACATTCCTAATGCTGATGCGGCCCACAATGAAATTGAGTTTGACACCCCTGGCCTAGGTGGAAGAGGACGACAGATGCCCTTCATATTTATTTTTCTAGCAGATCGGAGCAGAGGTAGGGGGGTGTAAATGGATACAAGTCCATTTACACCTGCTGGTCCATAGAGGTGAATGAACCGCTCCATCAGGTGCACCTGAAATACTGTCAGGCCGACCTGATCAGAGACCCTTCATGTGAAAGGGGCCTAAAGCACACGTAAGGCCCCTTTCATATAGACGTTCTGATCAGGTCAGCCTGTCGGTTTTTCAGGCAGACCTAATCGGAAGATCCATGCATTCCTATGGACAGGCTGTGCAAACGTTCTTGTGTTCCCGTTTACACCTGCCTACCTCTGGGTCCAATCATGTCCGCTAAGAAAACAGAAGAGGACGGAGCAGATCTGAGGTAGTGGGGTGTGAATGGAAAGCGGAGCCCGTTCACTCCCAGCCACCAATGGAACAGAGCGAGCACTGTCCGTATCCGATGTGTCATTGGCCTCCGTGCTCTGATCAGCAAGAGATCGGCTCAAAGATCCCCTGCTTTTTGGAACAGAATGCCCCCCCCCCTCCCCATGTGAAGGGGCCCAAAATACACAGGTGTGATCAGGGCCATAATACCATAGGGCTAAAACACAGAGTTGTCATTGGAGAATAGGAGACGTGTGAATCCAGCCTATTGGCTCATGCACATATTTATAAAGAAGACAGCGTTTGTATCTCCTTTTTTTTTATTTTTTATTATCTGAATCTAAAGACAGTTGTATTCTCAATGGGTCCTGTGCACATAAATGTGTAAAGATCAGAAAACTTGGGCTGCATTTAGGAAAAAAAGATAAACTCCCTCCTTCTGTGGTACATATTTTACACTGTGTACGCATATAAATGTTTCTGATAACTTTTTTACATGTGTACACTGTAGTGTGCAATCGTACTTTATTAGAGTATAACAAACGCCTGCATCCTGGCAACGGCAATTTCTTTGAGAAACCACCTGCGTCCTAGCAACAACATATTTTTTGTAAGTTTACTGCCCATTACACATCTGTAGGCACGCGTGTGTGTATATATGTAATGTGTGTGTGTGTGTGTGTGTATATGTATGTATGTATGTGTGATTATATATATATATATATATATATATATATATATATATAATCTATAACAGTATATATAATTTTTGTTTATTTAAAAAAAAAAAAATTCCCTTGTTGGCACCTAACCAGCATTGTAATATGATTTTAGAAGCTGACCTTTTGTAGTGTTAGGTGTTGGCTCTGAAGTTGTCTCTACACCCGGTGTAGTATTTCTGTGTGGAAAGTTTGCTTTGCAACTTTTTGTCTTTTTCTCAGAATCCAGTTCTTATGGTGGTAGAAACAGGTTTACTGACATTCTTCTACGGTGCAAATGGGTGAAAAACAAATATTTTCGAGTAACCTGGCTTTACTTTTAGCAGAATTCATGTTTTTTACACTCCTATATTATTTTATGTTTACATAAAAAGATGACGTATGCATCTTAACTGACTGTGTGACGTGATCCCTATGACATTTCTGGAAATGATTGATCTTTCTGTATAAAAATGGTTTACGGGGTGTCCGTAGATCTAATGGTCACACACGTGAGAGAATTAAAAGAAAATAAGGCCTGTGTAAAGCGACTCGCTCATTCACATTGGAGCGATTTTTCATGCGATTTTTGACCTGTCAAATTGCATGAGAAGTCGCAGTCTATTGCCAGCAATGGCACTGTTCCAATCGGTACAACAGCGACTTTGCGGCACTGCACTGATTTTCAAAAGTAGTTTTTGCACTACTTTTGCAGATTTCAGGTGCGACTTCAATAGACACCTGTGCATGAAGCTGCACAGATATCCATCGAGTAGCACCGAAAGTCGTGCTGACCTGCTACTTCAAGTGAAGTAGCGCAATTTCAAAGTAGCATCAATGTAAACCAGGGCTAAGGGCCCTTTCACATGGGTCTGCCTGTCAGTTTTTCAGATGAACCTGATCGGGCCTGCAGTTTCTTCTATGGAGTGGCGAATGTCAGCGGACACATGTTCACTGACACCCACTGCCATCTGATCCGATCCTGTCCGCCAAAAACAGATGGATGGTGATCCTATTTTACATCCGCCTGGCATATCGGAAGGAAATGGACAGGTGGTCCATTTCCATTCAATTGCCCCATCGTGGAGAGTGGGACTGTGCCTGTGTTCGCTCTGCACAGCGCCTGTGTCCGCTCTGCACAGCGGAGTGGACAGGACCTGTCAAACGCCTGCTCAGTGGGGATCAGCGGAGCGATTACCCCGCTGAGCAAGCAGAATCCGCTATACAGAAACGTCCGTGTGAAAGGGGCCTTAGGCCTCATGTGGTTGAGGTGCGGGTTTTGCAGGGTTAAAACAGGAAGTGAGGTAGTGACATATCGCCTCCTCACCACCTGTCACACGCCTTTTTAAAAAAAAAAAAAAAAAAAATACACCAAGGATCACTTTTCAGAGAGGCGGCATAGGCTGCTGCAAGTGTAAACTTAGCCTATCTGACTGCCAAAAATGTTGTTCCTAGCAACAAAAGCGCTAAGGCGATCATTATGGTAATTGCTGAAAAATAGCTTCTGTGACAATATGGTCAGGTGAGCGAAAGCGGTGTCACAGGAAAACTTTTATTGGCTTTGCAATCTACTGTAAGTTCATATCTCGGTTTTATCTTTATAGCAGTTTCGCCTGCACTGGTACTATAGACCAATATGGGCTTGCTGTTGTAAAATAGTGGAGGTGTGATTGGGAGTTTGTAACTGGCTCCAAATTAAAATGTTGTAATATGATGACATCATCACTTTGTGATGCTGCTTTTTCTTAAGTGAAGCAGAGCCGTATGCACTGTATTCCTGTCCATGGGTACAATTCTGATGACCTCTGCATATACACATACAGTAACTGTCCAGTGCAGAGGAGCCCACTTCTCAATGGTTTTTAGGGTGCTGTTCCTTATCCAGCATTATGGGTCATTGAGCAGCTTTAGGCCTCATGAAGTCATGGACGGTGTTCAGGTGAAGTTGGAAGGTACAGGCACACCGTCCAGCCACTGTTGCCGTCAGCCTGTAAAAATCTATGAGAGGCTGACTGCAGCTGTGGCTGGACAGTGCACCCGGTAGTTAGTTACATTTAGTGACAGTATGCCCCCTGGAAAAAATGCCCAGAATGCAGACTACTTGCTTTCCTTGCTTATGTCCCATAGTGCATACCGTCTTAAGAGAATTTTTTTTTTATCGTACTTACCTAGGTGGATGCAGCTTCGGTCCCCCACCAGCTCTAAGCCTGAGAACCGAGTGATCAAACACTACTGATCTCTCAGTTCTCAGAGCTCCGTGACTAGAGAGCCAGTGACTGTCAGTCTGGCTCTCTGCCCCCCCCCCCCACGCTCACTGAAGCGCTGGGTGGTGGAGGTGGCGGGAGCAAATGCAGCCGCTGTTCAGGTATTCTAATGTGGCCATCAGAATAGCCGCTGCTGGAGATTCCTGCATCCGTGTTCTATAGCATAGATAAGGGAATCTGTTAGGCCGCCTTCACACTGGCGATCTGATCAGGTCCGCCTGTCAATTTTTCAGGTGAACCTGATAAGATGGTCCATGTATCCCTGTGGACCGACCGGTGTTTACACCCGGTTTGCAGGAAATAAATTTTGCTTAATTTCCCCCATCAATACAAACAATGTTGATGTAAGAATCGCTCCTGCCGGGCCATTCTCTTCTCCTGGCAGGAGAAGACGGTGATTAATGCTAGTGACTATAGCAACCGCTAGCGATAATCGCAGATAAAACCTGTCATGCTGGTTGATCGATGAACTTGGAACCATCAGCCTGCCCGTAGCATGGTTAGAATCTCGGCCGGTTGGAACCGTGTATGGCCTGCGTTGGTTTATGTTCGCTCAGCCCGATAATTCATGTGCCACCCAGCTTAGCTTTAGCTAGCTTTGTAAATGCTTCCATATTGTATGGCCGTGAAAGTCACTCTGTGCATCTGTTACTAAAAACTGCAAAGGTGTTACATTAATATTATGCAAACTTTTATGTCCAACGGTTTCGCCACAACAAGGAAGTATTTTCGAGGGCAAATATGCAAAATGTATTTGCTGTCATCATGAAGTTGCACCCAGTGCCGTAAATATAATCATTCCAAGTGCCAAGATTTATTTGCATGAGTCATACTATAGCAGGGATATTCTGTGATGATATCCTAGATGATTATTGATCTGTGTGTCTCCTCCACCTGTGTAATAAGGGAATTCCGTAGGCTCAGCCAGTCTCTGGTGTCACTAGGCATTGTGCCATAATGGAAACATGGATTGTGCAAATAGATACTTCCTAAAAGAATGAGAATTAATCACGGTTTATAAATGGGCACTAATAAACCAGTTTTGCCTGTTAAGGTTGATCTCCAGGAAATACCCTTGCAGTGGGGCTTCCCCGCACTGCATTGGGTTAAATGCTATTTTAGTCTAGGGGTAGAAAAATAAGCTGTAATGCTGGGTTGTGGACATGCCTTTGCTGTCCTTACTGTCCTCATATACGATACAGGACTATTTTATCCTCCATTGTATGTGATGATGTCACAGTGCGACCGCCAGCCACAGTGCCGTAGAAAATAAGTTTCAGCGGGCCAGTCACACAGCATGGAAAAAGCCTGCAAGAGCGAGGAATAAGGGAAGTTTAAATTACAACTCATTCATCTACCTTACATAATTACATAGTTAGTCAGGTTGAAAAAAAGACACAAGTCCATCCAGTTCAACCATAAAAAAAAAATAATATCATCAAATCCCATATACACAATTCTATACCCACAGTTGATCCAGAGGAAGGCGTAAAACCCCAGCAGAGCATGATCCAATTTGTTACAGCAGGGGAAAAAATTCCTTCCTAAACCCCCGAGAGGCAATCGGATATTCCCCGGATCAACTTTACCTATAAATGTTAGTACCCAGTTATATTATGTACATTTAGGAAAGAACCCAGGCCTTTCTTAAAGCAATCTACTGAGCTGGCCAGAACCACCTCTGCAGGGAGTCTATTCCACATTTTCACAGCTCTTACTGTGAAGAAACCTTTCCGTATTTGGAGGTGAAATCTCTTTTCCTCTAGACGTAAAGAGTGCCCCCTTGTCCTTTGTGTTGACCGTAAAGTGAATAACTTAACACCAAGTTCACTATATGGACCCCTTATATATTTGTACATGTTGATCAAATCCCCCCTTAATCTCCTCTTCTCAAGAGTGAATAAATTCAGTTCCTCTAATCTTTCCTCATAGCTGAGCTCCTCCATGCCACTTATCAGTTTGGTTGCCCTTCTCTGCACTTTCTCCAGTTCCCTGATATCCTTTTTGAGAACTGGGGCCCAAAACTGAACTGCATATTCCAGATGAGGTCTTACTAATGATTTGTACAGGGGGGGCAAAATTATATCTCTCTCTCTGGAGTCCATACCTCTCTTAATACAAGAAAGGACTTTGCTCGCTTTGGAAACCGCAGCTTGGCATTGCATGCCATTATTGAGCTTATGATCTACCAAAACCCCCAGATCCTTCTCCACTATGGATCCCCCCAGTTGTACTCCCCCTAGGTATGTATGATGTATTCATATTCTTAGCCCCCAAGTGCATAACTTTACATTTATCAACATTAAACCTCATCTGCCACATAGTCGCCCAATTAGACAGAGCATTGAGGTTGGCTTGTAAATTGGAGACATTCTGTAAGGACGTTATTCCACTGCATAGCTTGGTGTCATCTGCAAAGACAGAAATGTTACTTTTGATCTCAGACCCAATATCATTTATAAAGATATTAAAAAGTAAGGGTCCCAGCACTGAACCTTGGGGTACACCACTGATAACCTTGGACCATTCAGAGTAAGAATCATTAACCACTACTCTCTGAATTCTGTCTTTTAGCCAGTTTTCTATCCATTTACAAACTGATATTTCCAATCCTATAGACAGGTATATGCAATTAGCGGACCTGCAGCTGTTGCAAAACTACAAGTCCCATCATGCCTCTGACTCTGGGTGTCATGCTTGTGGCTGTCAGAGTCTCGCTGTGCCTCATGGGACTTGTAGTTCTGCAACAGCTGGAGGTCCGCTAATTGCATATCCCTGCTATAGACTTTACCTTGCACATTAACCGTGTGTGGGGAACTGTATCGAACGCCTTTGCAAAATCCAAGTATACCACGTCCACAGCCACCCTTCTGTCCAAGGTCTTACCTCTTCATAAAAAGAAATCAGGTTTGTTTGACAACTTCTGTCTTTCATGAATCCATGCTGTCTGTTGCTTAAATAGTTTTTTTCCAGCAAGAACTCATCTATGTGGTCTTTTATTAATCTCTCCAGTATTTTCCCAACTATAGAAGTTAAACTAACAGGTCTATAGTTACTTGGTAAACACGTAATTCCCTTTTTATATATAGGCACCACATTGGCCCTGCGCCAATCCAGTGGTACTATTCCTGTCATTAATGAGTCCCTAAAAATTAAATACAATGGCTTTGAAATTACAGAGCTCAATTCTTTTAGGATCCGTGGGTGTATGCCATCTGGTCCAGGTGCTTTATCCACCTTTATTCCATCTAAATATTTCTGGACCATATCACTTTTGAGCCTCTAGACTTAACAAGCCGTGCGGGGGAACCCGATTCAGAAAAACAGGCAGTGCCGCTCCAGGCCCCTTCATAGATCTCACCCGGTGTCTCTGGCTGGAAAAAGCCCGTCCTTGCTTGGTACACTAAATCCAGTAAGAAGAATATCCCAAATGCTGCACACAAGCATGCCTGACAGTCACTAAATAAAAGCAGCCTCCACCCAGCTCTGTCCAGGACACACCCACAGCATGTTTCGCTCCGCCCATGGTTAAGCCTCCTGCATTGGGAGGCATGGCCTAAATGGAGCGGGGCTGAGGCTGCTTTTACTTAGTGACTGTTAGGCATGCTCGTGTGCGGCGTTTGGGACATTTCTCTTCTTTTTTTTATTTTACAGAAAAGTTTATTTATCTCAAAAGGAAATGCGTACAAAAATTTTTTTCTTTTTTAACTGGAGTTCCACCCTGGAAAAATAAATGTAACCAAAAATCAAAAAAAAAAAAAAAAAATATATATATATATATATATATATATATATATATATATATGTGTGTATGTATGTATATTTTTACTTACCAGAAAAAGCGGTTGCTATGCGGAAGTTCCTAATCTGCCTCTTCATCCTCGGCTGGTCTTCTTCCTTGTCCTACTCGCTGTGTCTTCTGGTAAATGGGGCGCACTGCCTTCTGGGAACTGTGTGTATCCCAGAGAGCAGCTGGCCCATTCAAAAAGCGCCGCGCAACTCGCGCATGCCTAGTAGGAAACGGGCAGTGAAGCGCGGGAACCTGCTGGGATCAAGCGATCGGCCTCGGGGGCCCGACTTCACGGGCGCCTAGGACAGGTAAGTGTCCTTATTAAAAGTCAGCAGCTACAGTGTTTGTAGCTGCTGACTTTAAAAAATAAAAAATCGCGGGTGGAACCCCGCTTTAAATCCAATATTTTTATTTTATTTTATTTTTTTATCAAATTAATTTTAATAAAATGCTTTTGGAGTAAAAATCGATCTAAAGATAGTTTTCTATTTAAGATACATTAAGAATTTATTTTTTTCCACATAAAATGGAGCTTAGTTATGTAGCATGAGGCTGTTAATTCTTCAATATTAACATTTTTGGTAAACTCATTCAATGAATCCAAGCTCTGCGATAACACACACTGCATTGATGCATTCACACAATTTTCACAGTAACCATGAGATAGACCAAAGTTCAGGAATATTCCTTTATCCCATTGTTTTGCAAATCTATGTACACTACAAACCGTATTATTGAATCAGTTCTGATATCGCTGTTTTTCTAACATGACAGCTTATTATTATAAATAGGAAACCTTCATTTTGTTTGCAAATAATAATAAATATTCTAACTACCAGCAAGAATAAGTCCTTGTATTTAAAGCGGAGCTCCACCCTAAAGTGGTACTTCCGCTCATCGGATTCCTCTCCCCCATCCGGAACCACATTTGGCACCTTTCAGGGGGAGGGGGGTGCAGATACCTGTCTAAGACAGGTATTTGCACCCACTTCCGGGCCTAGACTCTGCGGGAAACTGCGGGCATTACGCCACCTCCCTTATGGCTCCCAGAACACAGCAGAGACCTGTGCGACTCGCGCATGCGCAGTAGGGAACCGGGCAGTGAAGCTTCAACGCTTCACTTCCCAATTCCCTCACTGATGATGGCGGTGAGGAGAGACGAGCGATTGCTGCCGACGTCGCTGGACTCCAGGACAGGTAAGTGTCCATATATTAAAAGTCAGCAGCTGCAGTATTTGTAGCTGCTGGCTTTTAATTTTTATTTTATTTTTTAAGGCGGAGCTCCACTTTAAAGAGCATCTGTCATTTCAGATCCATCATGGCAGCGCCTGTTAGCGGGCATCCTCTCACCTGCTGCGGCCGCGTCCCTCACCTTGTTGTGTCACTGCCGCATAACCAGCCGTTACATTAAAGTGAATGGGACTGTCGGTGAGTCAACAGCGGGACAGGAGGAGCCGCTGCGGGACAGAGATGACAGTTGCTCTTTAAAAATTATGATTTCTCTTACCATCCATGGACTGACACGGTGTCTCTTTACACCTTACACGTGGGTTATGTCCCTGCTTGCAGGAGAAGACCTAGGCAGAATGTGAGATGTTATACATACATTCTAAAAGCCAGAGCTGAACAGCCCCACCCAGGGGGCGGTCCCTCCGGACATTACCCTCCCACTACAGTCAGCAGACTTCAGTTTTTTTCTGCCTAGCAGAAGGAGAAGACGTGGCTCTCTCAGGAGCCAGTCTCCTGACCTATTTTTATTCCTTTTCTGGAATTCTTTTTTATTTTATTTTTGAGAATTTTCTATCAACTGTCGGCTGGGCAACAGGTTGGGTACAAGATATCCTCGTAGTCTTCCCTGTCCGACCATCGAGTGTGCTGATCCTTGCCTTGTGTGCGTGAGACTCAGTTCACGACAGGCCCCATGACTCCAGGGGTGGCCGGGTTTGCTTTCATGCTCCCACGGTCCTCTCAAGACTGAACAGCTCCTGACTGACTGTATCTTTCGCGGTGGACCGGGCCGACAGCTACTCAGTACTGCACTGTGATAGTCCTGTCAAACACACCAGTGGGTCCCTCAGGGGACGGGTAAGTAGTCTCTCCTGTCTGCAGGTGAGTACAAAAGGCTGTGTGTTTCTCTGTGGGGGATTTTCCCTGTGTCCCCCTGTATTTCATTGTCACTCTCTGTCACCATTGCTGGCGCTGTGCTGTGTGGGGTGCCTGGGGGTCACACTGTTATTGGGGGGCTAATGCTGGTCTGCAGATATGCTTGGGGCCTTTTTTGTGTATTTTGGGGCCTGAGTGCCGAGTGGCGCTGTGTGTGTGCTGTTTCTTTTTCGTACATCACGGGACACAGAGCGACTTAGTCATTACTAATGGGTTATATAGTTTACCTTCAGGTGCTGGCACTGGCAACTTCCAAACCGGAAGTACCCTCCCCTATATAAGCCCCTCCCATCCGGGAGCACCTCAGTTTTTTGCCAGTGTCTAAGGTGTTGGCCAAAGAGTAACATGTGTTTTCCTGGGCTTGCGTACAGGTTCTTTTACGGGCCTTAGTAAGCTGTTCCGGATCCCACCAAAAATGCTTCATAGCTAAACGGTCGGTACCCGGGCCTTGCAACAGAAGAGCAAGGTTTTGCCTGTAATGCCTCTCTTAGGAGGGCTGGACCCTGGGATCCAGAGCTCTGGTCATACCCACGACCAAGATGTTTTCTGTGCAGGGTGCTATACAGGTCCAGGGGAGTGGAATCCTTGGGAACCCGGTCCCTGAAGGTTTAATTACAATGCCTGCCGTGATAGGTGAAGTTTGGGCTTCTGTGGACCAAACAGTCCTGCGGCGGGGAACAGGTAAGTGGGGGCCCCCAGGAACTTGGTTCTATTGGGGGACCCCCAAGCCTAATTTGTCTTTCTGTCTGTTACCTAACGGTATTCCCGCTAATATCTGCGTATGCCTGTAACTACTGGAAAATGTAAAATTTTAATAGTAGTCAAGAAAAAAAAAAAGAGGACCGCGGTACCTGTGTTAAACCACTAGAGGCCGCTGTGGTCCATTTTTTCTTGTCATGTGGATCTTTGGTTTTCTCAAGTCAAAAGATCCAGGCAGTTGGTAAGTTCTCTGTGGGAATCCACTTCCTCTGCCCTGTTGCTGCGCTCATCCACCGCACAGGCCCTCCGGCAAAAAGGGCCCTGGCTCCTAGTCCCTGCTTGGTTTTCGAAAAGGGCGCCAATGGCGCGGGCGCGTTCACGCGCCTCCTATGAAAAAAAAGGGGCGGGGCGGGTGGATGACGCTCGATGCGCGGCGCTTCTGCGCATGTGCAGGCGTCCCAGCATGTATAAAAGACACAGTACAAGTGTCAGCTGGATGCAAACAGAGCTAGCAACAAACAGTGGCACACAGAGGCGGTTGATGCAGGCATCCCCATAGAAAGGCACTTTAGTGGACACCAGCTGGTATATAGCAGCAACTGTGTTAGACTATTACCAGCAAAATTGGTGTATGACGACGGGAATACC
This sequence comes from Rana muscosa, assembly GCA_029206835.1. Classification (NCBI taxonomy): domain Eukaryota; kingdom Metazoa; phylum Chordata; class Amphibia; order Anura; family Ranidae; genus Rana; species Rana muscosa. Next base: position 22,821,016 of record CM055124.1, on the reverse strand, counting down.
TCAGCTTTGTGCTTAAAGGATATGTCGTCCAGACGCTCCGGAAATAAGTCTTCCAGGAAGCCAAAGGGGTCTCCATCGGGCTCTGAGGATATTGGGCATGCTTGTACTGCACCAATCTCCCCTGAGAATTCAGAGGTCAGTAGCCGTAGGAACCCCGCAGGAGTGCCTGGTGCTGCGGCTGTCCCCAGTCCACCTGCTCCTGTATATATAACAGAGGAGGTTTTATCCTCAACTCTGGGAGGATTGGAAGAGAGATTAACAGCATTGATCGCTGCTTCCCTGTCACAAGGAAAGCGCGTCCGATCTCCGTCTCCTCCTTCAGAGTGCCTGTTAGTGGAGGAACAGCCCCACACAGAGATCGACCTACCTGAAGGGGATCAGGATGAGGTTGATTCAGTTATGGAGGAATCAACAGTGGAAGAACCTTTGTCAGCATCTCAGGCTGAAAGATTATGGGTTCAGTCTCTGACTAACATGGTCCGATCAGCATTTAAAATGCCTCTGGCGGAACCATCAACCACTACGGTTTCCTCGCTGGGGTCGCTGAAAGCTCCCCAGGCTGTCTGTTCCTTCCCAATCCACCCTTTATTGGAAGGGCTTATTTACCAGGATTGGGAGCATCCTGATAAAATATTTACTCCCCCCAAGAGATTTCCGGTGATCTATCCCATGGAGGATAAGTTCATAAAAAAATGGAGGGTCCCTACAGTGGACGCAGCCATCTCTTCTGTGAACAAATCACTGACATGTCCAGTAGATAATGTTCCAATGTTCAAAGACCCAATAGATAAAAAATTGGAGTCTTTACTAAAATCTGCTTTCTCTACAGCAAGCATGGTGACACAACCTGCAGTAGCAGCGATTGGAGTCTGCCAAGCGGTGAAAGATCAGTTGAAACAAGTCTTAAGGGACTTACCAGATCAGCAGGCTCTTGACCTAGCTGACCTACCTAGAGCCTTGTGTTTTGCGGTGGACGCCATAAAGGATACAATCCAACAGGCCTCCCCCTTTACGCTGTCTGTAGTACATATGCGTAGGCTTCTATGGCTCAAAAACTGGTCTGCTGAAGCTCCCTGTAAGAAATTGCTGGTTAGCTTCCCATTTCATGGAGAACGCTTATTTGGAGAAGATCTGGACAAATATATCCAGAAAATTTCTCCCGGTAAAAGTTCACTCTTACCGGTTAAGAACAAGAGTAGAAGTCCTTCTTTTAAGAGGCCTACTTCTCCAGTCCCTGGCACATCGGCTGTGAAACAGTTCCGACGGCCTCCGCGGTCAAATTCAGGGGGCAGAAATCAGGGACAATCACAGGGTAACAAGAAACCCTGGGTCAAGAGAGGTACAAAACCTCCCCCTAAGTCATGAAGGGTTGCCCCCACTCAATCGGGTGGGGGGGAAGACTTCAGTTTTTCACAGAGACCTGGCAGGACACCATCAGAGACAGATGGGTGCTCTCCGCAGTAAGTCTGGGATACAAGCTGGAGTTAAAAGACACTCCTCCTGCCCAATTTATGAGGTCAAACGTGCCAAGCGATCCCCAGAAGAGAGGATCCCTCCTTCTGGCACTAGAACAACTATTGCTCCAAGGTGTAATCATGAAGGTTCCCCTGGAAGAAAGCGGATTCGGGTTTTACTCGAACCTTTTCACAGTCCCCAAACCAAATGGGGACGTGAGGCCCATATTAAATCTAAAAGGGCTAAACAAGTTCCTAAAATATCAGGACTTTTCGGATGGAGTCGATCCGATCGGTGGCCACCGCCCTACAAGGGCAGGAATGGTTAGCCTCGATCGACATAAGGGATGCTTATCTGCATATTCCCATCTTTCCGGCCCACTAGAAATTTCTACGCTTTGCAGTAGAAGGGCGCCATTTTCAGTTCAGAGCCTTACCTTTCGGTCTGGCCACAGCACCACGAGTGTTCACAAAAATTCTGGCCCCACTATTGGCCAATCTAAGAACACAAGGTGTAACGATAATGGCATATCTAGACGACCTGCTACTAATAGACCACTCAGTGGAAAAGCTGGAAGTAGCTATTCACAAGACAATCAAGTATCTGGAATATCACGGTTGGATTATCAACCGGGACAAGTCAGCTCTAAGACCAGTCAGAAGGCTGGAATACTTAGGGCTAAGGCTGGATTCAAATCAGAGAAAGATTTTCTTACCTCCAGAAAAGGTGTCATCTTTAAAAGATTTGACCCACTTAGTGGGTACAAAAAGAAAACCATCCATACGCCTGTGCATGAGGCTGCTGGGAAAAATGGTGGCTTCATTCGAAGCAGTACCCTACGGTCAATTCCATTCAAGGAACTTGCAGAGGGCCATACTGTCAGCCTGGAACAAAAAAGTTCAGGCTTTAGACTTACCAATGTCCCTGTCCCCTTCCGTTCGCAAGAGCCTCCATTGGTGGTTGGTGCCCCAGAATCTGGAAAAAGGGAAACCCTTCAGTCCGGTTTATTGGAAGGTGGTCACTACAGATGCCAGCCTCATAGGCTGGGGGGCAGTACTGGAGCAATGGTCTCTCCAGGGCAAGTGGTCAGAAGCAGAGACGGCCCTGCCCATCAATCTCTTAGAGATACGAGCAGCCCGGTATGCCCTAGTAGCATGGACATCCAAACTCCAAGGGTCCCCTGTCAGAATTCAATCAGACAATGCCACAGCAGTGGCATATATCAATCACCAGGGTGGCACCAGGAGTCGTGCAGCCCAGAGGGAAGCGAATTGCATCCTGGAATGGGCAGAAAGATATGTCCCAGCCATATCCGCGGTTTTCATCCCAGGAGTGGAAAATTGGAAAGCGGACTTTTTAAGTCGCCAGCAATTATGCCCGGGGGAATGGTCTCTTCACCCCGAGGTTTTCCAGGCAATATGCCAGCGGTGGGGAACACCGGATGTAGATCTGCTAGCATCCAGATTCAACGCAAAGGTGGACAGATTTGTGTCTCGCACAAGGGATCCCCTAGCTTGCGGCTCGTATGCCCTAGTGTTCCCTTGGGATCAGTTCAAGCTGATATATGCATTCCCACCGCCACAATTGTTACCGCGATTAATCCGCAGAATCAGGGTAGAAAAGAAACCAGTGATTCTGGTGGCTCCAGCGTGGCCCCGAAGGGCATGGTACGCGGAGATTGTAAAAATGTCAGTGAGGAGTCCTTGGACCCTCCCACATCGTCCGGACCTGCTGTCGCAAGGACCGATATACCACCCTTCCTTACCAGCCCTAGGTTTGACGGCCTGGCTATTGAAGCCCACATTCTGAAAAAGAGAGGGCTCTCTAATCCTGTGGTATCTACCATGATCAATGCCAGGAAGCCGGTATCCAGGCAGATCTATTATAGGATCTGGAAGGCGTACATTACATGGTGTGAGGCCAAGAAATGGCATCCACGTAAGTACGTAATAGGTAGGATTTTGGACTTCCTACAGTGGGCTGTAGATAGGAAGCTGGCCTTGAGTACTATCAAGGGTCAGATTTCGGCCTTGTCAATATTTTTTCAAAGGCCCTTGGCTTCACATTCACTAGTCAAAGCTTTCATACAAGGAGTGATGCGTATTAGCCCTCCGGTTAGTATTCCCATATGTCCATGGGACTTAAACCTGGTTCTGTCGGTTCTACAGAAACAACCGTTTGAACCATTGCAACACATTTCCTTGGTTCTTCTCACCAGGAAATTGATTTTCTTAGTAGCCATTTGTTCGGCTAAAAGAGTATCGGAATTAGCCGCTATGTCCTGTAAAGAGCCATATCTGGTTGTCCATAAGGACAGAGTAGTATTACGTCCTCATCCAGCCTTTCTTCCTAAGGTGGTATCGAGGTTTCATTTGAACCAAGATGTGGTTCTTCCTTCTTTTTTCCCCAAACCTAGCTCGGTAGAGGAAAAGTTATTGCATTCTTTGGATGTAGTAAGAGCAGTTAAAGCTTATCTAAAAGCCACTGCTCAGATTCGCAGAACGGATACTTTGTTTGTTCTGCCGGAAGGCCCCAGAAAGGGTCAGGCAGCATCAAAATCTACTTTAGCCAAGTGGATTAGACAGGTCATAATACAAGCCTATGGCTTGAAAAGGAGACCGCCTCCGTTCAAAGTTAGGGCGCAATCCACAAGAGCAGTTGGAACTTCATGGGCAGTGAATCACCAGGCCTCCCTGGCTCAAGTCTGTAAGGCCGCAACATGGTCTTCAGTACACACGTTTACTAGATTCTACCAGGTAGACGTTAGAAGTCAGGAGGATGTCGCCTTTGGGCGCAGTGTGTTGCAGGCCGCAAAAGATCCTCATGCCTGATGGCGCCCAGCTTATGTATAGTGTATCCCTCCCCTCATTTGGCATTGCTTTGGGACGTCCCATTAGTAATGACTAAGTCGCTCTGTGTCCCGTGATGTACGAAAAAGAAAAAGGGATTTTTATAACAGCTTACCTGTAAAATCCTTTTCTTGGAGTACATCACGGGACACAGAGCTCCCACCCCTCTTTTTGGGACACTTATTGCTTTGCTACAAAACTGAGGTGCTCCCGGATGGGAGGGGCTTATATAGGGGAGGGTACTTCCGGTTTGGAAGTTGCCAGTGCCAGCACCTGAAGGTAAACTATATAACCCATTAGTAATGACTAAGTCGCTCTGTGTCCCGTGATGTACTCCAAGAAAAGGATTTTACAGGTAAGCTGTTATAAAAATCCCTTTTTTTTCACTTTTGCTGAGTCATGGTGGCCATCTTGCCGCGGATCGCCTCAGTGAAGTGCGGCAGCCATTTTCTTGTAGCCCGCGCGCTCTTCAGCACTAGTTTTGGCCTCTAGCGCTGCTGTAACAGCGCGAATCTCCTCACAGCTCACCAGCGCTGACACAGCGCGGTACAGACAGCGGAACTGAGCGGTCCCTGGTCCGGTTTGGTGAGTCCCCTGGGCGCCCCCTCCTCAGTCAGCACAGCCTGTGGGTGGACTTTTTATCTGAGGAGTCTCAGAGGGGGGCAATATGGAGTCTCTGTCACCAGCTTCCCCTAAATGTCAGTGGACAACAGGCAGTGCTTCAGCACCTGCGGTCCCTAGGGACCAGTTGTGGGCAGTCCTGGAATCATTTCTGACCAGGATGGGAGCTGTGTGCAAGCGCAATGGAGCAAAAAAGCACCCTCTCCCCACTTTTACTTCATGAGGGCAGTGCGCTGATTCAGATATGGGCCTAGCCACTACCGCTCAGGACCCTAGTTCTGAATGTATTGGATGGTTTTGAACAGGACATTCCTTATGAGGAAAACTCCAGTTCTGAGTCAGTAAATGACAGGGCGCTTGTTAGTGTACTCATGACTGTGGTGAGGGACACTCTCAAGCTAAAATGCTGCGGATGCAGAACCTCAGGCGGATACAGTCTCCTTTGGTTCTTTTAAGGCCAGGCCTTCTAAAGAGGTTTTTCCATATGTAACTTTCTTTGACCAGCTCATTGATAAGGTCTGGGAAAAGCCGCAGAAGGATTTTTTTATGGTCCCACGGCGTTTGTCTATCAGATACCCCTTGAAGATGCCCTACTTAAAAAGTGGGCTTCTCCCCCAGGGTCGACCTTCCAGTCGCCCGGTTGAACAAGGCCATCACTCTCCCGATGGAGGGGATTCCTGCATTTGAGGACCCAACTGACAGGAGGTCAGAAGTGGTGAGCAGAGCCATGTTTGCCTTGTTGGGATCCGCCCTACGGCCTGTGGTAGCGGCGACCCTTGTGTCTTAAACACTTACAGGTTGGGCAAAAATGTTGCACCTAGCTGTACAGGAGCATAATCTTCCTCCAGACACAGTTGCTTTGGCCCACCAACTGGTTCAGGGCCTGGTTTATGTGTGCGATGCCACGTTGGACGCGGCCCCTTTAATATCCAGGGCCTCTGTCTCGGCGGTGGTATTGCGTCGTCTTATCTGGTTGAAGTGCTGGTCTGCTGACCTAGCCTTAGGAAGCTCCTGACGGATCTACCATTTAATGGTGGTAGACCTTTCGGTGCTGCTCTGGATGACATCGTCATGGATGTCATGGGAGGTAAAAGCACTCTTCTTCCTTAGACTAGCAAGGGTGAGGAGGCCCGCCGCAAACAGGGGCCTTCCTTTCCAGCAAAACTGTTTTTTTTTTTTCGTCAGTCAGTCCACGGGTAGGCCCTCTCAGACTGACGGCAGTGCGGCTGGTGGGCACAAGTGCCCCTGGGTGCGTAAGCCGAACAAGTGGCTCCCAAGCCCGCCTCCACGTGAAGTCTTGCCTCCGCCCGACTCTGGGGTGGAGGGACGACTTCGCAGGTCACGAATCGGTGGTCCTCCCGAATCTCCGACTGGTGGGTGTGCGAGGTGGTCACCTCAGGATACAGGATAGTATTCCGATCCTGGCCCCCAGACAGATTCTTTCCCTCAAATCTTCCTCTCCTTCCTACCTGTCGGGCAGCCCTCTTGGGGGCTGTACAGGATTTGATCAGGTCCGGAGTGATTGTGCCGGTTCCGTCACAGGAGAGTTTTCAGGGATTCTACTTGAATCTGTTTGTCGTCCCAAAAATAGGACTTGGTTCGACCTATCCTGGACCTCAAGGCCCTGAATGCCTTCGAGAAGGTGCAGAAATTCCGCATGGAATCCATTCGCACGGTGATCGCTACACTCCACCAAAGGGATTTTGTTCTGGCGTCCTTGGACTTCAAGGACGCCTACTTGCATGTTCCGATCTGCGCAAGTCACCAGAAGTTTCTGCGCTTTGCGATCAGCGAAGTCCACTATCGATTGTGGCTCTTCCTTTCGGCCTAGCCTCGGCACCAAGGGTATTCACCAAGGTGTTTGCTCCGGTTCTAGCCTTCTGTTACAGTGAGGTATTGCTGTCATGGGCTATCTGGACGATCTTCTGCTAAGAGCAGAAAGTGGATCAGACTTAGAGGAAAGGTCACTATCGTCAATTAGACCCTCAGGGACTCTGGTGGTTCCTGAACATTCAGGAGTCAGTCCTGGTCCCGACTCAGTGTCTGGAGTATCTAGTTCTGATTCTGGACTCCTTGGAGGCAAAGGTATCCTACCTCTGGAGAAATTGCTGACACTTCAGTCTGCGGTGCGGGTGCTGACATCCCAAAAATGGTTGTCAATCCGTTTTTTGCATGAGAGTCCCGAGACTCGTGGTGGCCTCCTTCGCGGCCGTTCCGTATGCCCAATCACACACCAGGGCATTGCAGAGGGCAGGAAGCTCCTGTCCCTGCGGTTAGTGAACCAGACTGGCATGCAGAACCTCACAGGTTCGATCCCACATGGAGCAACCGCTAAATAACATTGCAGAAGGAGATCTTGTCCACCTGGGACAAATCCCCGTTGTCCTTGGATCTTCAGATCCAGGTGATTCACCTGGTCAGGGCGCCCCTGACATGGTGGTTGAGATCCTCGGCTCTTCGGTCCGGAAAGTCGTTCCCCTCCCATCCAATGGACGGTACTCAAGACGGACACCAGCCTGACGGGCTGGGGTGGAGTCTGGGGAGTCCTGTCGGCTCAGGCCTTGGACTCCGGACGAGCCCGTTTACCAATCACTGTTCTGGAAATACGGGGCATCGGACTGTGTCTCTCCTCAGGTCGGAGAGAGTACGGGGTCGCTCGATCAGGAGCCAGTCAGACACCGCCACGGCGGTGGCGTATGTAAACCATCAAGGGGGAACTCGGAGCTCAGCTGCGGCTTCCGAGGTAGTCCGTATCCTGAAGAGGGCCGGAAGAAACGTGCCGGCTCTGTAGGCCATTTTACATTCTGGGCATAGACAATGGGCAGGCGGACTATCTGAGTCGCCAATCTCCAGACACCGGACCAAGAAGAGTGGTCCTTGCATATTTCAACTCCTTTACCGACGGTGGGGCAAGCCGGATGTGGACCTAATGGCCTCTCGACTCAATCGCAAGGGTCAAGGTTGTGGCCAGATCCAGGGATCCTTGGGCGATGCCTCGGATGCGTTGGTGGCCCCATAGGGTCCTTATCGCCTGATATAAACTCCGGCGATCCTAATTGTTCCGGATTGGCCTCAGCATCACTGGTACGCTGATCTGGCACGTCTCGTCGCGGACGTTCCCTGGTGGTTGCCGATGAAGGAGGACCTTCAGTCTCAAGGTCCTAGGTTTCATCCGGCTTACAGTCTCTGGCTTTGGCTTTAACGGCAGGGCTGTTAAAAGCCAGGTGTTGAGGGACCGAGGTCTCTCGGACTCGGTCATTTTGACCATGTTAAGGACACGGAAGTCTTCCTCCAGGCAGATCTATCACCGTGCCTGGAAAGCTTATATCGCCATGTGCGAAGCGCTGGACTGGCGTCCTCGGACGTATTCCGTCCCCAGAATCCTGGGTCCTCTGCAGTGTGGAGTGACCCAAAAGCTTGCTTTGAGTACCATAAAGGATCAGATTTCGGCCTTGGCCGTCTTCTTTCAGCGACCTCTAGCGGGTCATTTTTCTTGGTTAGCACCTTGTGTTGGGGGTTCACCATGTGCTCCCTCCTGTCAAGCCTCCTCTCCCACCGTGGGATCTGAATTTGGTGCTCTTGGTCCTCCAGGAACCTCCTTTTGGGAATATCCGGGATATTCCCCTCTTGTCTTGTCTCAGAAGGTGGCCTTTTTAGTGGCAATCACTTCTGTTTGACGAGTGTCTGAGTTGGCGGCTTTGTCCTGCAAGTCGCCATATTTGGTCATCCATAAGGATAAGGCGGTGTTGCATCCGCGACCTTCCTTTTTTGCCAAAGGTGGTGTCGACCTTTCACCTACATGAGGACATTGCCCTCCCGTCCTTGTGTCCTCACCCATCGCATCCCAGAGAGTTTGCGCTGCACATATTGGATGTGGTACGAGCCTTACGGGTGTACCTGTCTGCTGCTGCTTCTATTCGGAAGTCCGACTCACTGTTTGTGACTGCCCCTGGTCCATAACAGGGCCAAGCGGTTTCGTCTGCCATCATTTTTAGGGGAATCAGACAAACCGTCATTCAAGCCTATGCTCTCAAAGGGCGGGCGCCTCCCTTTCCGGTTACGGCGCATTCCACCAGGGCAATTGGTGCTTCCTGGGTTTCCCGACATCAAGCGTCGGTTGCACAAGTGTGCAAGGCGGCGACCTGGTCGTCTGTTCATGCCTTTTAAGTTTTTTATAAGGTTAATGTGGCTGCATCTTCGGATGCTTCCTTCGGCCGCAGGCTGCTGCAGGCCGCTGTTTAAAGTTGCGACTCCTCTGTTGAGGAGCTCTGCCTTATTGGAGTGAAGTTTTGGTTTTTCCATTTATACTGCTCCCATCCCTCTTGACACTGCTTTGGGACATCCCACGTGTAAAGTGTAAAGAGACACCGTGTCAGTCCATGGATGGTAAGAGAAAATAGGATTTTTTGTACTCACCGTAAAATCCTTTTCTCTGACATCCATGGACTGACACGGCACCCACCCTTCCTTTTAAGTTTGTACTGCTTTGTTACGAACTGAAGTCTGCTGACTGTAGTGGGAGGGTTATGTCCGGAGGGACCGCCCCCTGGGTGGGGCTGTTCAGCTCTGGCTTTTAGAATGTATGTATAACATTTCACATTCTGCCTAGGTCTTCTCCTGCAAGCAGGGACATAACCCACGTGTAAAGTGTAAAGAGACACCGTGTCAGTCCATGGATGTCAGAAAAGGATTTTACGGTGAGTACAAAAAATCCTATTTTTGCAAGGAACTGACAGTTTAAATTGTCCTGGGGGGGGGGGGGGCATGCTAGTGTCGCCCAACATTCATTTAGCTTAGGTTAGGAAGAGAACCTCAGGATCGTCAGGAATTTGGATATTAACCCACGGCTCCCCATATCTTTTCAAACTTCTTAGGGCATTTGTGCAGGAGGGGGCTTAATATTTTCATAATTGTATTTTTGCAGAATCTCTCCTAGATACATATAAATGGCTGTGCACTGCTGTCCTTGGGTATATGGCGGTGCTATTGTAAGCACAAGTACAGCCTAAAGACGTATGTAAAAATTACAAAGGTTACGATAACACTGCCGTTTACCCACATACAGCAACGCACATCTATTCAATTCTTAGCGATGATGCACGCTGCACCCGGGTGGGGGAAAGGCGCCAACATTTATATTGAATAGGCTCAGCCGCCCATGTACCAGAACACTAACGTAGGAACAATTTGACAGTCTATTTGTAAGTGAAACCTTACTATTATTGTGTCATGTAAATCTGTTTGTTTCTATATTTTAGTGCATTAATGTATGATGGATACAAGTGGCAAACCTGCAGATGATGGAGGCAGCCTGATTAAGGTGAAGGAGGAAACAAAGTGTGTTTTGGAAGCCTTTTTAAAACGATCTCTTAGTCAAGATGAGGCGAATCACCTAGGACATGTGGGGCGCGTATACCACGATCCGAAGAAGTACGCGCACAGGTAAGCCTATTACTGGTTCACACAGCAACTACACAGGCTATGATCCCAAATGTGAAAACATTTTACACCCTCTAGCAGGGCAATGAGGCTAGAGGATTTTCAGTTGTGTAAGTATCGTGCTTATAGTTTTAGCATGCGTTTTAGAAGAATTCATACATTTGTTTTTCAATTATAAAGTTAAAAAAAAACTGTTATTGTGGGGCACATTGATTGCAGAGCACCTTGGCAGCCCCAAGCCTGGAAGGGGGGGTATTCTAATGTGTAAACACTAAACTCAGCAACGGAAGTTAAAGCAAAGGTCCACACAAAAATGGAACATCCGCTTTTCGGAACCATCCCAACCCCCCCCCCCCCCCAGGTGTCACATTTGGCACCTTTCAGGGGGGAGGGGGTGCAAATACCTGTATAATACAGGTATTTGCACCCACTTCCGGGCATAGACCCCCGCGGGAGTTACGCCACTCCCCCCCCCGCTGTCTTCTGGGAGACACACGGGTCCCAGAAGACAGGAGGGACCATTTCGATTGCGCAGCGCGACTCGCGCATGCGCAGTAGGGAACCGGGAAGTGAAGCAGAAAGGCTTAATTTCCTGATTCCCTTACCGAAGATGGCGGCAGCAGCATCCAAGGGACGGGTTGGCCTCGGGTGCCGACATCGCGGGCGCGCTGGACAGGTAAGTGTCCATATTTTAAAAGTCAGCAGCTGCAGTATTTGTAGCTGCTGACTTTAAAAAAATTTGCCAGACCTCCGCTTTTAAGCTTGGGCTTTTCCCCCACCTGCTTCCTATGCATCACTGTGTCATTTGAAGGGCAGTCTCAATGACCAGTAGGTGGTGCATTAGGTAGGCGGGGGTGGGTCTGAGCACCATTTCAGTTCCTTTAAAGTGGTTGTAAACCTTAGACATGAAATATGAACAAAGCAGATCCTTCTATAGTGTGTACTTGTCTCAATTAAAAGCATGAAGTGTAATTTCTGTCTGCTGCTTCGTTCCTCTATCGGCATGAGTCTCTTCTGACAAGTTTTCCTAACACCAAGTGAAAAATGGTGACAGGGGAGGGATCTCCAGCTGGTTGACAGCCTCATCTCTCCTCCTGTGTGCTGTATGGAATGGTGTGTGATCTCACATCTCTCCTCACTAAGCTCTGCAGAGTGTAATGCTGGCCATCCACTATATGAAAAACTACCGAAATTCAGTCATTTAGACAGTTCGTTCATTTTTCGGCCAGTTAATAGGCAAAAACCGGTAATCGGTTGTGACGTTTTTGAGCTGAAAAAAAGGACACGTTTTGAAAAATTTCTGCCGAATGAATGATAAATTGAAAGATTAATTTGTTTCCCGTCTAAACTGTTTGCACTAGGTATATGTGGAAAAAACAAACAAAAAATTGATTCATTTATGTCCATTCAACGATTTATTGGTCATTACATGATGGTACTATAGTTTTCTCTCACGTCCGAATGTTCGTATTTCCAAAATGGGTTTGAATGATTTTTCGTATAGTGTATGGCCAGCATAACTTCAGCTTTCTGCCCCCTTTTTTCTGAACTTCCAGAGAAGCTTTATCAATTCTGGACAGATGTACAGAAAATAAGACTGCAGATAAACAGGTTCAACTGTATGTAGGAGGATTTTTTTCATCTGTGTATCGCATGAGGCCAGTCACTTCACTAGAAAGAAAATTGATCCATTCCTCCATCAACACAGTCCGTGTTGATGAGGAAATTCCTCCTGCGAAGCTGTCCCTGCTAGGAGAACACGTTGATTATTGCTGGCAGCTATGATAGCCACTAGCAATAATCGTATGAAAAAATCTCCACAGGCTGGTTGTACCCAAGTTGATCGATTGATCAACTTGGGTACATTCAGCCTGAATGAATGAATGAATGAGTGACTTGTATAGCGCTACACATGCAAACTGAATCGCCTCTAGGTGCTTTTTGCAGCCATTGTCTGCTTGGCTGGTGCGGTCATTTTACCCCGTAGGGTCTCGACACGCTTGGGACACACAGTCGTACACACATATATGTACACACACCTTGTGTACGGAAAGTATTCAGACCCCCTTAAATTTTTCACTCTTTGTTATATTGCAGCCATTTTCTAACATCATTTTAATTTCATTTTTTTTCCTCATTAATGTACACACAGCACCCCATATTGACAGAAAAACACAGAATTGTTGAAATTTTTGCAGATTTATTAAAAAAGAAAAACTGAAATATCACATGGTCCTAAGTATTCAGACCCTTTGCTCAGTATTTAGTAGAAGCACCCTTTTAATCTAATACAGCCATGAGTCTTTTTGGGAAAGAAGCAACAAGTTTTTCTCAAGACGTCTTCCAGGACGGCACAATGAGAGATGACTAGTCCACCTGACAGGAAACACAATCAATCAAAGAGGTTAAAAACCCCACCCCTCCCTGTGCTCTTCAGTTTTTTGATTGTGTTTCCCCACAGCGAAACCGTTTGTTATTTTCTAAAGACCTAAAGGCCTGGTGCTGGAGGTCTCCCCCTGGGACCTAGGTCGAACGCTTAGGAAGCCTCTGGACCTAGCAGGACGGGCTCATCCTTCCTGGGGGGTCCCCCTTTTGTTGTAACATACTCAGGGGGGAAGGAATAGCCTTGAAGAACCCCCCTGAGTTTTCTGAAGCCCTAAGGTACAGGGTACCTGGAAGCTTCAGGGGCCAAATATTTCCTCTTTTTTCCTCCCTACCTGGTGGGTGTCCACTTCGGAGGGGGGGCTGGCAGGTCTCCCGCAGATGCGGTGGTGAACCCAGCGGTGAAGCGCTGTTCTGGCTATTGGCGCCGCTCAGGCATGTGCGGCGCCATTTTCCCATGGCCTGGAGGACTCATTGATTTCCTCCTCTAGCGCCCGGAATGACGTCACCGCGCGCCGCGCCACTTCCGGTTTCCGGTCTACGGCAAGATGGCGACGGCCGGCGTCTTTTCAGCCAGCTTCAACTATAAAGATGCCAGGAAAAGAGGCGCCCATTCCTTCTGTTTGCTCTTAGCGACACGGTTCGAGCCCGGATGGCGCATGGAGCATGAGGAAAGGCCCGGTACGGCCAAGGCTACAGAGGAGGCCACAGGAGGTGAGTCCTACCCAGCCAGCAGGGGTTATGATGGGGGAGGTACCCCGACTCTTCCCCCTTTTTGCTCTGCACAGGGGTGTTTGGTACTAAAAAATTCCCTGTGTATATTTGTTTTTTCTGCAGGAGGGGACGTCACTGCCCAGGGGTCTACCAGCCGTCCCTCTAAAGCCCCTGCTCGCATCAAAAGATGTGGCTACTGCAACGATAGGTTGCCTCCAGACTATTCCAGACCTTTCTGTTTTAAATGCATTCAGAAATTGGCTGGAAAAGAAACATCGCAGGTCATGAAAGACTTCTTGTCTGTCCAGACCCAGATGCTGACTACGCTTAAGGAATTTCAATCCTCACTCAGGTCTAGGGAACCAGAACCTCAGACAAGTGGGGGGGGCTCTTCCTCTCAGGAGAGTTCTTTGACTCCCAGGGTAGTTAAAAGATGCCCGCAGCCTCTAAAATCCCTACCTTCACAGGGTTCGGAGCCGGAGGAGGATTCAGATATCTCCGATCGAGAAGTATCTGATGAGGGTCTGGTGGATAGTCAGGCAGAGGACGAGGAAGAGGGCTCCAGGCCAGGAAGGCACATCTTCTCGGCCGATGATATGGAGGGCCTCCTTGGGGCAATTTATGCTTCTGAGGAGATCCAGGAGCCTGCGGAACAGGTTTCCGCACAGGATAGAATGTATCAGGGTTTGTTGAAGTCTCAACCCAGAAACTTCCCCGTCCACCAGGCACTGAAGGACATTATCCTTCAAGAATGGAAGGATCCTGAAAGGAAGCTTTTAAGACCAAAAACGTGGAAACGTAGGTGCCCTTTAAAGGAGGAAGATGAAGACAGGTTCTTCAAAACTCCCAGATTGGATGCTTCCTTAGCCCAGTTATCCAAACAGTCTGACCTCTCCTTTGAGGATACTGGTAACCTCAAAGATCAGATGGATCGGCGTGCTGAAACCACCTTGCGGAGGGCCTGGGAAGCCAATGCGGCAGCCATGAGCCCGGCGCTGGCTTCAGCATGCGTAGCCAGGAATGCAGATGCATGGATCTCAAAATTAACGGACCATGTTTCAGGCACTTCCAAATCCAAGGAAGTCTTGGAGTCGTTGCAGCTAATAGGTAACGCGGTGGCGTACCTAGCGGACGCAGCGGTAGAGACCGTAAGAACCACCGCAAAGACTGGAGCCCTCTTAAACTCTGCTAGAAGAGCTGTATGGGTTAAAACCTGGGATGGTGATAGTGCATCCAAGACCCGTTTATGTGGTCTCCCATTTGAGGGCTCCCTTCTTTTCGGTACAGGACTTGACCAAGCCTTGTCCAGGTCCACCGAAAAGGGTAAGACATTTCCTACCAAACCTAAAAAGGAAAAAAGGAGAATTTTTCGAGGCCCCCAGGGTAAGAACCGGTCTTCAGACAAAAGACCTGTCAATACTAGGAGGTGGAGTGCTGGCAAGGACAAACAGAAGGGAGGTATCCTTTTCTCCAGCCAAAAGCCTAATGACAAGAACTCTAAGTGACGTAAGGGTAGGGGGAAGGCTTTCCCAGTTCCTCCCCAGATGGGAAAGCATATCTCAGAGCCCCCATGTCCTCCAAATTTTAAAGGAGGGCTACAAGCTAGAGTTCCTTCACTCCCCTCCCCCGAAGTTTCTGGTAACGCATCTACCCAGGGACCCCTTAAAAGCTGCAGGTCTGGTACAGAATGTCTCAGATCTGGAAAGGCAGGGAGTAGTTATCCCGGTACCTACGGAGCAACAAGGTTTGGGTGTCTATTCCCACGTTTTCGTTGTTCCAAAGCCGTCAGGGAAGCATCGACTTATAATAAACTTGAGACCCTTGAACGCTTATCTGCATCGCAAGAGGTTTCGGATGGAGAGCGTGTACACTCTCAGGAAGCTTCTTCTGAGGGGGGTATTCATGGTGACCATAGACCTAAAGGACGCCTATCTACACGTCCTGATATTCCCAGCACATCAGGCCTTCCTCAGGTTTACAATCACTTCCGCCCAGGGAGTGCAGCATTGGCAGTTTGCTGCGCTTCCCTTCGGACTGTCATCCAGTCCAAGAGTCTTTACAAAGATCATGGCGGAGGTGATTGCTTACCTGCACCTGCAGGGTATAGCAGTAGTCCCCTACCTCGACGATCTGCTTCTCTACAATCAGAGTCGAGATCTCCTTCTTGCAGACCTGGCCAGGGTCGTGAGCACCTTGGAAAGCCTGGGGTGGATCATCAACAAAGAAAAATCCTCGATGGTCCCAGAACAGAAGAAAGTTTACTTGGGATTCCTAGTGGATTCCTTGGAAAGAAAACTTGTTTTACCCCAGGACAAGGTCCAAGGTCTTATGACAACGGTCAGGTCTATGTTGGAGGCAGAGGAATCTTCTTTCAGAAGCATCATGCGGGTGCTGGGTCTAATGACCTCTTGCATCCCAGCGGTGCCGTGGGCTCAGCTCCACTCCAGACCTCTCCTCCAAGAATTCCTTCTATCCTCTTGGGACGGATCAAGGGAATCTCTAGACTACAGGGTCCCCATCCCAGTGGTGGCAAAGGAATCTCTGAGGTGGTGGCTCCTTCCTCAGAATTTACTGGTGGGTCGTCTGTGGAGTCAGTCCAACCCTCTCAGGATAACCACAGACGCAAGCGCCTGGGGTTGGGGGGCTCACTTAGACAAGCTCAGAGCTCAGGGTTCCTGGAACCGAGGTCAGAGGGGCGCCTCCTCAAACCTCCGGGAATTGTTGGCGGTCCGGGAGGCTCTAAAGGCCTTCGAGGAGCGAGTCAGGGGCCGAGAGGTCCAGATTCTATCCGACAATGCCACCACAGTGGCATTCCTGAACCATCAGGGAGGCACCAGGTCGCGTACCCTTCTGGCTTTGTCTCTGGAGATCCTGAGCTGGGCAGAGCTCCGGATTCCCTCTATCACAGCGGTTCACATAAAAGGGGTTCACAACGTAGAGGCAGACTTTTTAAGTCGCCACCCGATTCTCCAGGGAGAATGGGAGTTGAACACAGAGGTGTTCGATCTGGTGTGCCAACGGTTCGGCAATCCGGAGATAGACCTCTTCGCCCGCAGGGAAAACAAAAAGCTAAAGAGGTTCTTTTCCCTGACCCGGGAATGGGGCTCAGAGGGAGTGGATGCGCTGGCCCAGGTGTGGAGTTTTCATCTGGCCTATGCCTTTCCTCATCTGAGTCTGATTCCGAGGATCCTGCAGAAGCTGGACCTCTCAGAATGCTGTCTCATTTTGGTCACCCCCTGGTGGCCCAAGAGAGCCTGGTTTCCCACTCTGGAGAACTGGTCGGTAGCTCCCCCTCTCCATCTACCAGTTCGGTCAGACCTTCTTCTTCAGGGTCCGGTCTTCCACCCAGAGCCCAGCTTCTTCAAACTGACGGCCTGGTGCTTGAAAGGCAGAACCTGCGGGAGAAGGGCTGTTCAGAGAGAGTGATCACCACTCTCCTCTCTAGTAGAAAGGAGGTCACCAGGCGGCTTTATGCTAAGGTGTGGGGGGTCTTCTCTCGCTGGTGTTCAGAGAGAGAGGTTTCCCAACAGGAAACTTCGGTCATTCTGGAATTTCTCCAGGATGGAGTTGATCTGGGGCTGGCTACCAAGACACTAAGAGTTCAGGTAGCAGCCTTATCTTACTTCCTGGACAGAAGATTGTCCCAGGACCCGTTGATTAAAAGATTCCTGTCAGCTAGGGACAGAATGTCTCCAGTACAGATCTCTAGGGTTCCACCCTGGGATCTCTCCTTGGTTCTAGAACAGTTAACTAAGGCTCCGTTCGAGCCTTTAGACAGTATTTCTATTAAACTTCTCACAGTTAAGTTTACCTTTCTGCTGGCGATAACGACAGCCAAAAGAGTAGGTGATATGCAGGCTCTGTCAATTAAAGAGCCGTTTTTTCGTTTATTTGAGGACAGGGTTGTTCTCAGGCAGGACCCCCTGTACCTTCCCAAGGTAGTATCAAAATTTCATAGAACACAGGAAATAATACTCCCTTCTTTTTGTTCCAATCCCCAGAATGAAAGGGAGGCTTCCTTTCATTGTTTGGATGTCAGACGGTGTCTGCTTTCTTATTTGGATAGAGTTAGCATTTTCAGAAAATCCAGCCACTTGTTTATTAATTTTTCTGGTCAGAAAAAGGGCCAACAGGCTTCTAGAGTAACCATAGCTAGGTGGATAAAACAAGCAATCTCCCTAGCTTATGACCAGGCTGCTAAGACAGCCCCGAAGGTTAAGGCACATTCCACTCGGTCTCTGGCGACCTCCTGGGCAGAAAGGGCCGGAGCTTCGGTCGAACAAATCTGCCAAGCTGCGACATGGTCAAGCCAGAACACTTTTTTGAAGCATTATAGAGTGGAGTTGCTGTCGCCTCAGGACCTCTCATTTGGTAGGAAGGTCCTGTAAGCGGTCGTCCCACCCTAAGGTAGGCCTGCAAATTACTTGCTTCTCTCTCATTGTGCCGTCCTGGAAGACGTCTTGAGAAAAGTACCAGTTACTTACCGGTAATGGTCTTTCTGGTAAGTCTTCCAGGACGGCAGGCCTACTTCCCACCGCTCTGGTTAAGTATATTAATATATATATATATATATATATATATATATATATAGTTGTTGTGGTATGTTGTTTTCACTCTCGTGCACTAGTGTGGAGTACTTTTTCACAAACTGAAGAGCACAGGGAGGGGTGGGGTTTTTAACCTCTTTGATTAATTGTGTTTCCTGTCAGGTGGACTAGTCATCTCTCATTGTGCCGTCCTGGAAGACTTACCAGAAAGACCATTACCGGTAAGTAACTGGTACTTTTCACACCTGGATTTGGGGATCCTCTGCCATTCCTCTATGCAGATCCTCTCCAGTTCTGTCAGGTTGGATGGTAAATGTTGGTGGACGGCCATTTTTACGCCTCTCCAGAGATGCTCAATTGGGTTTAAGTCAGGGCTCTGGCTGGGCCATTCAAGAACAGTCACGGAGTTGTTGTGAAGCCGCTCCTTCGTTATTTTATCTGTGTGCTTAGGGTCATTGTCTTGTTGGAAGGTAAACCTTCGGCCCAGTCTGAGGTCCTGAGCACTCTGGAGAAGGTTTTCGTCCAGGATATCCCTGTACTTGGCCGCATTCATCTTTCCCTCGATTGCAACCAGTCGCCCTGTCCCTGCAGCTGAAAAACACCCCCACAGCATGATGCTGCCACCACCATGCTTCACTGTTGGGACTGTATTGGACAGGTTTTCTCCACACATACCGCTTAGAATTAAGGCCAAAAAGTTCTATCTTGGTCTCATCAGACCAGAGAATCTTATTTCTCACCATTTTGGAGTCCTTCAGGTGTTTTTTTAGCAAACTCCATGCAGGCTTTCATGTGTCTTGCACTGAGGAGAGGCTTCCGTCGGGCCACTCTGCCATAAAGCCCCGACTGGTGGAGGGCTGCAGTGATGGTTGACTTTCTACAACTGTCTCCCATCTCCCGACTGCATCTCTGGAGCTCAGCCACAGTAATCTTTGGGTTCTTCTTTACCTCTCTCACCAAGGCTCTTCTCCCCCGATAGCTCAGTTTGGCCAGACGGCCAGCTCTAGGAAGGGTTCTGGTCGTCCCAAACGTCTTCCATTTAAGGATTATGGAGGCCACTGTGCTTTTAGGAACCTTAAGTGCAGCATAATTTTTGTGCCTTGCCACAATTCTGTCTCTGAGCTCTTCGGGCAGTTCCTTTTGACCTCATGATTCTCATTTGCTCTGACATGCACTGTGAGCTGTAAGGTCTTATATAGACAGGTGTGTGGCTTTCCTAATCAAGTCCAATCAGTATAATCAAACACAGCTGGACTCAAATGAAGGTGTAGAACCATCTCAAGGATGATCAGAAGAAATGGACAGCACCTGAGTTAAATATATGAGTGTCACCGCAAAGGGTCTGAATACTTGGGACCATGTGATATTTCAGTTTTTTATTTTTTAATAAATCTGCAAAAATGTCAACAATTCTGTGGTTTCTGTCAATATGGGGTGCTGTGTGTACATTAATGAGGAAAAAAATTAACTTAAATGATTTTAGCAAATGGCTGCAATATAATAAAGAGTGAAAAATCTAAGAGGGTCTGAATACTTTCCGTACCCACTGTATGTCACTGGGCCAATTAACCTAACAGCATGTTTTTGAAGCCAGCCCATACATGGTTCGAATGTCTCCCGGTGTCCTGCAGAACCGACTGATATTGGAACCATCTGTGGCCGGCTTAAGTTGAAGCTTTAGGAAAAATAAACACGTGACACTTGGTCATTTATGTTCCTTATTATTTTACTGAACCACTGAAAATAAGTGTTTTTGCTTTCCTGATTAGAACAAGTCAGGAGGAAATAAAAGATGGCGTTACGAAAAGAGGCAAAAAAGTTGAACCCAGAAGAACGAAGGTGTCTGGAAAGGATAAAGATGTGAGGAGTCACAGCCTGCCATTTAATGAGGAGAACCCTCACAACAGTAGTGGGAAGTGGAATGACCTTCTTGAGGAGATCCATCGGGTGGAAGAGACCAAGCATGGCTTCACAACCAACTTTAGGAAGCTCTTGGGAAAGCACAGTCAAAATAAGGAGAAAGCAACTACTCCAAAGGAGAAGAATGGAAGCTTACATAGCAAATCCAGAGGTTCTATTGAATCTGTACTAGAAGACCATGGGAAGAATGTAGCTAAGGGGGATTCATTGAAACGCCCCAAATCACCTAATCCTCTGCTTGCCTGTACAGTGGCGGCATCCACAATCTCCCTTCCTGATGAAGACCAAAAACCAAATGACATCGAATCTCATGAGAAGCAAGGGACTCATAGAAAACTTAGTCGACCTTTCTCTTTTAAGAAATTGAAGTTTAAGAAGAAGATAAAAGATGAAAGCTCAGTGGCAGATACAGCACCAGTGCGTCCTAACTTCTTACCGGTGACGCCTTACTTCGAGTCAGAAAGCTCTCCTCATCACATAACTGGTATGATTTATATATATTTTTTTTTATACTGTGTATATACTCGAGTATAATCTGACCCGAATATAAGCAGAGGCACCTAATTTTACCACAAAAAACTGGGAAAACTTATTGACTCGAGTATAAGCCTAGGGTGTCCATCTGCGTGCCTCACTGTGCCCATGCCCATGCCTCACTGTGCCCATGCCTCGACTGACGTTTAACATGGGAGTCTATGGAAGGGGTGCCCAGCTTTGAAAAATCGGTGCTCCCCGGCCGTAGGTCCCTCAGATAAAAAAACTTTGCACACTTATAGAGAAGAAATGGGGCTACATGTGTGCCAAGTTTCGGGTCCAGGGGACCTACGACCAGCCGGTACCGGGTCCCCAAAGTCACTGGAGAAATGACCGTTTAACATGGAAGCCTATTGAAGGGGTCCCCAAAGTCCGGGAGATCAGGCGCAAAAAGGTGACTCGAGTATAAGCCGAGGGGGGCATTTTAAGCACACAAAAAATGTGCCGAAAAACTCGGCTTATACTCGAGTATATACGGTATATATTTTTTTTATTTGGCACATGATTGTTATTTCCATCATTACATGGCTTCCCTATTCTACTATATTACAGCAGTCAAAAAAGAGGAAAATGCTAAAAGAAATGTAATACCAGAAATAATGCAGCGACCTCTTCTTGTAACTGGTCAGTTGCAATTCATAAAATCTTTGTTCTGGAGTTTCACTCCAGGACACTCTTTAAGGCTGCAATCACACCTGAGCGTTTCAAAGTTGCGCGTTTTTATCGTGATTTTGCGGCGTTTTTTGCCACTATTTTGTTCAGGTCACCAATGTAAAAGGCAGAAAAACGCCTGTAATCTGCCCCAAAGAAGCTCAGGCGTTTTTGCTTCAGGTGACAAAATGCTCAGATGTGAACAGGTGCCATTTGAAATGAATGGGATTTTGCTTGTTGGGCGTTTTTTGTGTGTTTTACGAGCTGAAAACGCTCAGTTGTGAACGCAGCCTCAGACAATGCCTGTGCAATGCAGAGGATGTCACATTTAAAGGATAAGTTCACCTTTTCAGAGCATGTTGCATCAATACATTAAAGCGGAGTTCCAGGCCCCCCACCAAAAATGTAAAAGTCAGCAGCTACATATACTGTAGCTGCCTAGTGACTTTTAATATTGGGACACTTGCCTGTCCAGGGATCCCGCAATGTCGGCACCCCAGCTGATTTTTCGGCTCTCGGGTGCTGCCGCGGCTATTCCTTATAAGAGAAACCGGCTGTAAAGCCTTGCAGGTTCACAGCCGGTTCCCTACTGCGCATGCGCAAAGTGCGCTGCCCTTTTGTGAATGGCCTAGGGGCGGGGGAAGGAGGAGGGGGGCAGAACTTCCGGGGGACCTCGCCGCAGCAAGGTCTTCCCAAAAGTGGGGATGGGTACCTGACCTGTCATAAACAGTCTCTGGGTGACGTCGCTTCCCTGGCATTTCACAACCGTTGTCGGCTGTGTCCTGCACAGAGCTTCTGTTGCTGGAGACCGGACTGGATCGGCTTCAAAAATTGTATGTATAGCAATTTCTTCTTTATAGGGCTAGATATGTTAGTCTTAGATTGTGGATGCCTGTAGATTTACAGATTTTAGTTTTAGGGTGAACTTCTACTTCAAGGTAAAAAATCCCCCCCCCCCCTCGAAAGCGATGGAAGCCATAGGCTCCTCCTGTTGTCAGTCAATTTCCTGTAAGGAGGTCACGGGGGGGTGTGGCTAATTGGCACTGTATGGGTCTATGGACACACACAGCCCTGGGTCAGCAGCACGCACACTCATGGGTGCCCCTATAGCACCCGGCTTTCTAAGGAGGCACTCGGAGGAAGGGGTAGCGGACAGTGCCAGTTGGGGACTGTCAGAAGAGGTAAGGGAGCGCCCTGGGCAACGTGATTGCACAGAGCATATACGTAGAACCGCTTTATTCATTTTAGGAAAATAATTAACTTTAATATCACTTTAATCTATAGGTCTGCCTTGTAAAATGATTTACCCATAGGTCCTTACTTTTAGAAAATAAAATGTGATAATTTTACACTTTGGGTAATTAACGCTCCAAAATTCACTTAAAGCGGAGGTTTGCCGAATTTTTTTTTTTTTTTAAGTCAGCCGCTACAAATACTGCAGCTGCTAACTTTTAAAATATAGACACTTACCTGTCCAGTGCGCTCGCGATGTCGGCACCCGAGGACGACCCGTCCCTCGGTCCTCAGATGATGCCGCCGCCATCTTCGGTAAGGGATTCAGGAAGTGAAGCGTTGCGGCTTCACTTCCCAGTTCCCTACTGCGCATGCGCGAGTCACTCTGCGCAATCAAAATGGTCCCTGCTGTCTTCTGGGATCTGTGTGTCGCCCAGAAGACAGCGGGGGGAGACTGGAAGTGGGGTAACCCCTGCGGGGGTCTATGCCCGGAAGTGGGTGCAAATACCTGTATTATACAGGTATCTGCACCTCCCCCCTGAAAGGTGCCAAATGTGACACCGGAGGGGGGGAGGGTTCCGAAAAGCAGAGGTTCCATTTTTATAAAAAACAAAACAAAAAAAACCTGCAAGGTAATGGGATAATCTGCTAGTATGCACAGCTTTATTATAATCTTACCTGTAGGTAAAATCACAAAGTGGAGTTTACTACCGCTGTAAATCTTCATTGCGTGGGGGAAAAAAAAAACGACTTCCTATTTCTTCCTCTTTCACAGCATTCTATCTACTAGTATAATGATGTAAAATATGTCTTTTGCTGAGCTAGTACACTGAGCTGCTGCTAAGCTCCTTTGGTACTACTTCTCCTGGGGATCACAGGAGTGCTCTTTGTGGCTAAAGTCACTTAGCTGGTCCAGGCTCTGGATTGATCCCAACTTTAAATCTTGGGATCCACCCAGATGCTTGGAACGACAGCTGGATCAGCCTACCAGCGAGCCGCTGGGAGACTGAGACAGCTGCTCCCTGCCCCCTCCACAGTCTGGTGCTCCAGGGGCAGAGAAGAGAGACGGTGACTGACAGCCACCAGCTCTCTGCTCACTGAGGACTAAGAACTGATCGATCAGCCATCTTTGATCACTTAGCTCTGTGTACAGGTGGCAGGGGACAGAATGCAGCATTGATCTGATCCACCTAGGTGAGTATAAATGTTTTTTTGTTTTCATACCCCGCACTCTTTTTCATAAAACTGACTTCCATTGCCCCAGTAGAGTGCTCAGACAGTAAAGGAGGCAGATGAATTTCCTGTTTATGTCAAAAGTTTATTAGAAGGTTTAGTGAATCTTTGCGCATCTTTCACAGGTAAACTTGAAGACTCTGAGATATATTCTTTGGCTGCAAAGAAGCTGGAGACATTGTTAAAACATAAGAAAGTGAAGAGCCCTTTGGAACCTCAACAACCTGTCGGGTATTCAGAAAAGGTTCCAAGGGCCCCACCTGCAGCTGGCGCTGGTAAGATGATTTATTTACCCTGACCTGTTCTAATGTGCAGTTAGCTTCACCATACTGTATCTGCATATCCATTTCTTTCTTCCTACTGGTATGTTACCATACAGGTCCATACAGGTGGCACAAAAGGCCGTTGACCGTATTTTATTGCCCACCCGACTCCATATCTATCTTCTAAAATTGCAGCTGAACGGTGTAGTACACGTGCCTTGCTTCAAGGTATCACAGCCGCTGCAAATTTAACTCGACTTTCAGAGTTTGACAGGTGACACTGCCCGTCAAACTTGCCCATTGAGGTCACTTCTGGACGGTGAGTGATCCTAATGCCGCGTACACATGACCGTTTTTAGTGACGAGAAAAATTCAATTTTTTTAACCACTTAAGCCCCGGACCATTTTGTAGCTAAAGGACCAGAGGTGTTTTCAGAATTTGGCACTGCGCTGCTTTAACTGTAAATTGTGCGGACATGCAATGTTGTACCCAAACGAAATTTGCGTCCTTTTCTTCCCACAAATAGAGCTTTCTTTTAATGGTATTTGATTGCCTCTGCGATTTATTTTTTTTTTTTTTGCCATATAAACGGAAAAAGACTGAAAATTTTGAAAAAAAATTATATTTTCTACTTTTTGTTATAAGAAAAATCGAATAAACTCAATTTTAGTCATACATGTCTTTAGTAAAAAAAAAAATGTCAATAAGCATATATTTATTGGTTTGCGCAAAAGTTATAGTGTCTACAAACTAGGGTACATTTTCTGGAATTTACACAGCTTTTAATTTATGACTGCCTATCTCATTTCTTGAGGTGCTAAAATGGCAGAGCAGTACAACCCCCCCCCCCCAAATTTTGGAAAGTAGACACCCCAAGGAAATTGCTGAGAGGCATGTTGAGCCCATTGAATATATATATTTTTTTTTGTCCCAACTTTTTTTAACTGTGGTGGTGAAATCACCTCCTACAGCACTGGAGTCACGGCTTTATGTATCGTGGGAGCAAACGCGGTTGCTGTCAAGATAAATAATTCCGCGCTGCAGTTGAATGGCGCACCTGAAAACAAAAAATTACATACCTGAAAAGCAAGCATGATAAAACATTGCAGAATGGAATACAGTAAAAAAGAGCAGAACAATAGAGAGAAAATAGAGAGAGAGCGAACAATAAAACGACAACTATTTATTTTTATTTAATTTTTTTATATTTTTTTGTGTTTTTTTTTTGTTTTGTTTTTTTTTTTTTTTTTACGTTTTTTTTTGTTTTTTCTTTTTTACACTTTTTTTTTTTTTGTAACTTTACAAACTGTAATGGTTCGGGTCTCTCCAAAATGTAATGGCATCTTGGGAGACCCTGTGTAAGTGTGTCCTAGTCTGTGAAATGCTGTACCCTACGCTGAAACTTCACTTTTGAGTGGTAGCGTTCAAAACATTCACCTTGGCAAAGACCAGGCTTGTCAGGACAGAGTGGACAAAAATAACGGGTGTCACGCCTAAATCCACGCTTGCTACAGACACGACATCTTTTTTGGGGGGTTCGTTGGGTAGGGGTACTCTGGAGGGCATACGAATAATGCCTCTCATGCAGCCGGCTTACTGCATATGGAAGGGGATGGTGAGGTGCAGAACCGCCTGGATACAGGAGTTCTGTGACTATCTCATTCTGGAATTTTAGAAGAGATAACGTCCCGCCTGAAGCTCTGTATAGCACATGAGCGTTCAGCAAAGCCAATTGGAATAAGGATAGAGACACTTTTTTGTACCAGCGTCTCGCCTTACAGTCAATTATATATGGCGCCAACAACTGGTCATTGAGGTCCACCCCTCCCATATTTTTGTTATATTCGTGGACACAGAGGGGTTTCTCCACAACACCAGTCGCCGTACGAATTTGGACTGTCGTGTCTGCATGAAGGGAGGTAAGAAGGAAAACATTCTTATTGTCCCTCCACTTCATAGCGAGCAAATTATTACACTTTACGCAGGCTCTCTCCCCCAGCCTAAGACGGGCATCTACAAGCCGCTGGGGAAAGCCCCGGCGATTAGGTCGCACGGTGCCACATGCTCCAATCTGATGATCAAACAAGTGAATAAACAGTGGCACGCTCGTGTAATAATTGTCCACATACAAGTGGTACCCCTTTCCGAATAAGGGTGACACCAATTTCCACACTATCTTGCCAGCGCTCCCTATGTAATCCGGGCAGTTGACCAGCTCAACCTGACCGTCTTTTCCCTCATAAACCGTAAAGCTCCATACATAGCCTGTTGCCCTGTCACAGAACTTATAGAGCTTGACCCCGTATCTGGCACGCTTGCTGGGAAGGTACTGCTTGAAAGACAAGCGGCCAGAAAATTTAATCAGGGACTCCTCAACGCAGACAACTTGATCGGGAATAAACAAGGCTGCAAAACGTTCGTTGAAGTGGTTTATGAGGGGCCGAATTTTATAGAGCCGGTCGTATTCAGGGTCTCCACGTGGACGACAAAGTTCATTGTCGTTGAAGTGCATGAACCGCAAAATCTGCTCGTATCGTGTCCTGGGCATGGAGGCAGAGAACACGGGCATGTGGTCAATTGGGTGCATGGACCAATAAGCGCGCAATGACGGGAATTTATGTGTGCCCATGTTGAGGGAAAGGCCCAGAAAGGTCTTAAAGTCGGAAACCGTAATTGGTTTCCAATCCTTGGCAATCGAAGGCAACTGGGGGTTAGCGGCGATGAATTGACCAGCATATAAATTACTCTGGTCCACAATAGATCTATAGAGATCTTCCGTGAAAAACAGCGAATAAAAATCAATTGGCATAAAATCAGCTGTTTCCACCTGAATACCGGGTTGGGCAGTGAATGGGGGAAGTACGGGTTCTGCAGAAGTGGTGGGGACCCAATCAGGATAGGCGAATTCTGCAGAAAGGGCACTATGGGCACAACGGGCCTGCCTTTGTCTTCTTGGTGGCAGCGGGACACTACTTGTGCTTGCCACCTCGCCAGCTTGAACTGCACTTATGGGACTCGCCACGTCACCACGTGATACTGCAGTGCTGGATGTACGCCCAGGCTGTACTAGGCCGCTGGTGCTTGCCAATTCACCAGAAGGAATAGCGGCGCTTGTACTACTCTGCTCCATGATACGAGAGCCCTGCGGTTCTTGCTCCTCAACAACCTCAGAAGATCGGGATCGGGTACACCTGACCTTAGCAGGGACCTCACCTTCGTCGTCGGTGCTATCTGACATGGAGCCGCTGTCTTCACTGTCTTCTACGGGAAGATATTCTGAGCCTGAATCTGACAGATGCATGACCTCCTCTTCACTATCTGTCATGCTCAGAATCTCGTAGGCCTCTTTACTAGTGTACCTTCGTCTTGCCATTTAGGGCTCTAAATTTAGGGGTACACTAGTAAGATTCACAGGTAAAAAAGCACCTGACTGTCAGCAAATGTATCAAACGCTTTAAAAAAAACTGTTAGCGATCGCAGGGATCAGGACTGTCTCTGCGAACGCTGCAGTTATGTGTGTTGTGTTTGGTAAGTGACAGTGATCGATCGATACTGCACTTGGGTGGGCTGGGCTGGGCGGAGGGGCTAAACGCAGGTGCTAGCAGGTATCTGGGCTGATCCCGCTAACGCTGCGTTTTTGGGAACCCTAAACTGCTGGGGACGCTAGTATAGATCTGATCAGATCAGATATTGATCTGTTCAGATACTATACCACTAAGGGAGGTGTATGCTTTGCGCGTGGGTGTTGGCGTTACTGGCCCTAACCTAAAGCTGCCTGGGGCGACGCAGACCCTCTCTGGCGCTAAAACCTAATTGATTTCACCCGCCGGGTGATCAGGGGGTTGTACCTTTATTGGGTTATATACGGCGGGTGCCCTGATGCTATAAAAAGCAAACTAACCAACCAGCGTCACCCGTAAAACTTATATGGTGATTACTGGTGAAAGGGTTAACTAGGGGCAATCAAGGGGTTAAAACCTTTATTAGGTTATATATGGGGGTACCTGACGCTATATAAAAACCTGATGGGTAACCTAAATAACTAACCGGCTAACCAGTGTCACCAGTAAAACTTATACGGTGATCACTGGTGAAAGGGTTAACTCTAGGGGAAATCAGGGGGTTAAAATAATATATGGGGGTACCTGACGCTATAAAAACCTGCGGCAAAAATAACTGGCTATCTAGGGCACCACCGGCACTAAATACAGCGGTCGGAAATACGATCGCTTAGTGATGCTGGCGTTAGGGGGTGAAAGGGTTACCTGGGGGGCGATCAAGGGGTTAAACCTTTATTAGAGGGGGGGTTAGGGGCAGAGGCGTTGCTATGGGGGTGCGGGCCGCACCAGGTGACACCCGCCAGAGGGGTGACACCAGGGGCCGGGACTAGGCGAGGGCGGGAGGGGCTCCAGTCTCGGGCGCAGTGTGATAGCATCGAGGGGGAGCGCCAGTGGGGCTGCTACAGTGTCGGCATTTGCCGACATCTCCTGCAGGGTGTCCCCGGGTCTCCAGCGCAGTGATTGCTGACCATTGACGCTGTGTGCGCCCCCTGCTCCTCACCGCAGGTCTCAGAGTTGACCAGCTCGCACAGCCGCGAGTAGGGGCGTGACGTCACCTACGTGCCCCGCCCTCTGCTGCTCGCGGTTTCCGGCTCTCCTTGCGAGTAGGGGGGGTGACGTCACGTGCGCGCCCGCCCTCTTCTGCTCGCGGTTCCCGGTGTTCTGACGAGATGACACCTGGTCCTGGCTCTCCTTGCAAATAGGGGCGTGAAGTCACGTGCGCGCCCCGCCCCCCTGCTACTCGCGGTTCCCGGGTCCTGGCTCACCTTCTCGCAGCTTCCGCCCCTTCAGTTGTGCCCTCATTCAAGGTATGTGTCATATACTTTTGTGCACACTGCTGGGCATATTTTTTTTTATTTTAAGGGGCACGCTGATGGGTATATTTTTAATGTGCACACTGATGGGCATATTTTGTTAAGGGGCACACTGATGGACACATTTTGTTGTGCCCATCAGAGTGCCCCTTAACATGTGCCCATCAGAGTGCCCCTTAACATAAAATGTGCCTATCATCGTACACATTAAAAATATACCCATCAGCGTGCCCCTTAAAACAAAAGGTGCCCATCAGCGTGACCCTTATTTTATGTTAAGGGGCACGCTAATGGGCACATTTTATGTTAAGGGGCATTCTGATGGGCATATTTTATTTTAACAGCAACACTGATGGGCACATTTTGTATTAAGGGGCACTCTGATGGGCAGATTTTACATTAAGGGGCACGTTTTGTTGTACCCATCAGATTGTCCCTTAATATAAAATGTGCCCATTAGCGTGACCCTTATTTTATGTTAAGGGGGACTTTGATGGGGACATCTGATGTAAGGAGGCACTCTGACGGGAATGCCTGATGTAAAGGGGCGCTGTGATGGGTACCCCTGATTTAAAGGGGCGCTGTGATGGGGACACCTGATTTAAAGGGGCGCTGTAATGGGGACACCTGATTTAAAGGGGCGCTGTAATGGGGACACCTGTGACTACAATCTTGCTGAGTCATAGCACAGACTTGAGATTCAAACCTCGGCCCAAAGAAAATTTTGCCGACCGGACCTCCTTGAATTTTAATTTGTGCTGAGAGGGGGGGATGAGGGAAGGAGAAAGAGAGGAATTGTGCTAGGAGGGGGTATATGGGGGTGAGGGGCACTCTGCACATGGTTCTTTAGACGATGGGGGGGGGGGGGGGGAACGGGTTGACACCATGTTTTACCGCACCAGGTGACACCAACCCTAGTGACGCCACTGGTTAGGGGGCTACCCTGGAGCCTAAACCTAACTGCCCTGCAACTTTTTACTGTCACAAATGACACTGATTGCAGTGATCAGTAAAAAAATGACCACTGCAAACGGTGCACTGTGACTGGGAGTGATCTGGGGGGTGAAAAGTGTGCCTACGTGTACTGGTGTCAGTGGGCTGTTGGTGCACTTACTGTGAGATGTCTTCTCTCCTCGCGCCGGATCGAAAAGACCACCACGAGGAGAGATGACATCACTTCCTCTGCCTGTGTTTACATTACACAGGCAGAGGAAGGTTTTCATTCGCCGGGAGCAATCGCGAGGGGGTGGCCGGAATCGAACGGCCGCCCCCTCATCACGGATCGCTCCCGAACAAATAACCACCACTCACTGTATAGAAGGGGGGTCCAGCAGGACCCCCCAACTATACGAAGGCAGTCACGTACCGGCACGTGATTGTGCCTGTCCGTGCTATTCTGCCGACGTATAATTACAGTGGGCGGTCGTTAAGTGGTTAAAATGGTCATTAAAAATGATTGTGTGTGGGCTTCAGAGCATTTTTCACGACGTGAAAAAATTGGAACATGCTCTAATTTTTCTCATCGTTTTTCTCGTCATGAAAAACGGCCGTGTGTAGGCTTTAACGACGTGAAAAAAAATGCGCATGCTCAGAATCAAGTATGAGACGGGAGCGCTCGTTCTGGTAAAACTAGCGTTCGTAATGGAGATAGCACATTCGTCGCGCTGTAAGGGATTGAAGAGCACGAGGCTGAAAAGCGCGAATCGTCTCTCAACAAACTTTACTAATACGAGGATCAGCAAAAGCAGCCCAAAGGTTGGCGCCATCCAAATGGAACTTCCCCTTTATAGTGCTGTTGTACGTCACCGCGCTTTACTCGAGCATTTTTTTCCACGATTGTGTGTAGGCAAGGCAGGCTTGAGAAAAACACAGTTTTTTTCAATGACATTAAAAACGGTCGTGTGTACGCGGCGTTAGAATTTTTTTAGGCTCCTCACAGCCACCAACCCCCCTACCCAGCCCCTACTTCATCACTTTTTTTCTACTAATAGGGGAAAATATCACAAGATCGCCAATGAAAGCCGCTGGATAGTAGCCCCGCTGTCAATGCGCACTCATAGCGGCTTCTGTGACAATCTTGTGAGATTTGTAGACCTATAAGTGTATCTTGTACAGACTGCAAGCAGGTGTTCAGATCTCTTTAAAGGAACACTACAGGTTCCCGTTTTTTTTTTTTTTTTTAAATAACAAACATATTATACTTACCTCCACTGTGCAGCTCGTTTTGCACACAGTGGCCCTGATCCTCCGCTTCTGGGGACCCTCGGCGGCTGTCTCTGCTCCTCCCCGCAAGGACTCCACACCATAATGCGAGCGAGCTCGCATGGTGTGGAGTAACTGCGGGCGCGCTCCCGTGATACAGCGGCGGCCATAGCCGCCGACTGTATCACTCGCCCCCGCCCCCCGACATGCTGCGTCATTGGATGTGATTGACAGCAGCGCCAGCCAATGGCTGCGCTGCTTTCAATCCATCCACAGTAGCCAATCAACGGCCAGGCACAGGAACTCGGAGGATGATGGGAGCGAGCGCGGGACTTTCGAGGGGCCAGGTAAGTAAAACGGGGGCTCGGGGGGGGGGGGGGGCCGGTATTGTCAAATGTTTTTTCACCTTAATGCATAGGATGCATTAAGGTGAAAAAACATTTACCTTTACTACCCCTTTAAGGGCTTCTGGAAACAAGACAAATAAGACCATTTTATTGTTTTCTGAAGTGAACTTGAGGAAGTCTGTCACTTGGTGTAATAAGCAAGTAGTAACAATAAACTAGTGGTGAACTCCAGGAAAGAAGCCAAATGCATATGGGAATTTTTACATGTCAAGGGATATAAAGTCAGTCTTGTGGTTCAGGCACTACGGTAAGACTGTGCAAACAGGTCTTTGACCTCCACTGTGACAGCAACCTGCCTGCTGATTCGACAGTGACGGAGAAGCAGTACACTGGTGAGTCACCCTCTCCTTTTGTCAGAACATGTGCACTGAAGCAAAGCATGATTGGTTCTGATATCCCAATACGTGTGCTGCTTTACAGGGGACTGATGTCAAACCAAACTTGGGTACTTACCTTAGCTGCATGTAAAAATGGCCAAGAAATCATAAATTCTGCCAGGTTATGTAAACTTATGAGCACAACTGTATGTATGTATGTATATGTGTGTGTATATCTATATCTCACATTCACACCGGTCCCCGCCCTCAAGGAGCTTACAATATAAGGTCCCTAAAACACATACTGGGGCCAATTTAGACAGGATCCAATTAACCTACCAGCATGTCTTTGGAGGGTGGGAGGAAACTGGAGTACCCGGAGGAAACCCACACAGGCTCAGGGAGAAAATTCAAACTCCAGGCAGGTAATGCCCAGGTTGGGATTCAAACTGACAGCCCTAGTGCTAACCACTTAGCCACTGTTAAAATTTAATTCCAAAGAGACGGAGATGGCAATTAATAAAATTGTGCAGCCATGAAAAATGTCTTTTTCTGAGAATATGAATGATAAAACAAAAAACTTTTCTTTCACTCATGGTTAGTGTTTGGCTGAAGCTATTTATTATCAGTCAACTGTCAAGGGGGGGGGGTGAATACTTTTGCAAGGCACTGTAGCTCACACATGCCCAAAACATCAGCGATCCACCTCCGTACCTTTCATCATAGGCCTTGTTGACTCCTCTCCAAATGTAGCATTTGTAGTTGTGGCCAAAAAGCTCAATTTTGGTCTCCTCACTCCAAATCACTTTGTGCCAGAAGGTTTGAGGCTTGTCTCTCTGTGCTGTTTGGCGTATTGTAAGTGGGATACTTTG
This sequence comes from Rana muscosa, assembly GCA_029206835.1. Lineage (NCBI taxonomy): Eukaryota > Metazoa > Chordata > Amphibia > Anura > Ranidae > Rana > Rana muscosa. The sequence continues at coordinate 22,788,503 of CM055124.1, read as the reverse complement.
TGACATTTGCGTAGTAATGGCTTTCTTCTGGCGACTCAACCATACAGTCCATCTTTCTTCAAGTGCCTCCTTATTGTGCACCTTGAAACAGCCGAACCACATGTTTTCAGAGAGTCCTGTATTTCACCTGAAGTTATTTGTGGGTTTTTCTTTGCATCCCAAACTATTTTCCTGGCAGTTGTGGTTTAGGGTTTAGGTCTGGAGACATGCTTTGCCAGTCCATCACCTGTACCCTCAGCTTCTTTAGCAAGGCAGTGGTCGTCTTGGAGGTGTAATTGGGATTGTTATCATGTTGGAATACTACCCTGCGGCCCAGTCTCTGAAGGGAGGGGATCATGCTCCTATTCAGTATGTCACAGTACATGTTGGTATTCATGGTTCCCTCAATGAACTCCCCAGTGCCAGCAGCACTCATGCAGCTCCTGACCATGACACTCCCACCACCATGCTTGACTGTAGGCAAGACACACTTGTCTTTGTACTCCTCACCTGGTTGCCGCCACACACGCCTGGCACCATCTGAACCAAATAAGTTTATCTTGGTCTCATCAGACCACAGGACATGGTTCCAGTAATCCATGTCCTTAGTCTGCTTGTCTTCAGAAAACTGTTTGGGGGTTTTCTTGTGCATTACTTTAGAAGAGGCTTCCTTCTGGGACGACAGCCATGCAGACCAATTTCATGCAGTGTGCAGCGTATGGTCTGAGTGCTGACAGGCTGACCCCCCCACCCATTCAACCTCTGCAGAAATGCTGGCAGCACTCATACATCTATTTCCCAAAGACAACTTCTGGATATGACGCTGAGCACGTGACCTCAACTTCTTTGGTCTACCATGGGGAGGCCTGTTCTGAGTGGAACCTGTCCTGTTATACCGCTGTATGCTCTTGGCCACCGTGCTGCAGCTCAGTTTCAGGGTCTTGGCGATCTTCTTATAGCCTCGGCCATCTTTATGTAGAGCAACAATTCTTTTTTTCAGATCCTCAGAGAGTTCTTTGCCATGAGGTGCCATGTTGAACTTCCAGTGACCAGTATGAGAGAGTGAGAGCGATAACACCAAATTTTAACGCACCTGCTCCCCATTCACACCTGTGACCTTGTAACACTAACGAGTCACATGACACCGGGGAGGGAAAATGGCTAATTGGGCCCAATTTGGACATTTTCACTTAGGGGTGTACTCACGTTTGTTGCCAGCGGTTTAGACATTAATGGCGGTGTGTTGAGTTATTTTGAGGGGGCAGCAAATTTACACTGTTATACAAGCTGTACACTCACTACTTTACATTGTTAGCAAAGTGTCATTTCTTTAGTGTTATCACATGAAAAGATATATAGGTACCTGTAATACATTTTTTGCCTTCCCACCCAAGCTCATCTAGCAGTAAAAGGTGTGTATGTATGTATGTGTATATGTGTATGTATGTGTGTGTGTGTATATATATATATATATATATATATATATATATATATAGAATGAATGCACACACACACATACATATTTGTTTTTCATTAACCCTTCACATGATATTGGCTTCCTACAAAGCCAAAATAAGGCCAAAGCATAATGGTCAAATAAATAGTATCTTGTAAATGAGATCATAAATATTGGTATAAGTATTTCTTTAATGAATGCCTGCCTCAAAAAATCAACTTTAAAAAGATGTCCTTATTTTGTGTTTTGAAATACTGTTAATTGATTTGTTTTCCTATAACTGTTTGCTTTACCTATATGTCATTTGTTCATCTATACAATTCAGAGAACAATAACGTGACCGTCAACGACAAAGCAGATGCAGAAGACAAAGAGGAGATAATCCGTAAATTGGTGGCCTTGCTGCAGGAACAGGCTGTTGTAATCAATGAAAAGGTAAGAGCAAATACAGGGATCACACCTTTTAATACAGATTTGTTTAAAGCTGGCCATACATGAGTCACTTTTTTTTTTGTTCAGCCAGCAGGTTGAATGAAAGAAAATGACTCGACTCCCCCATCCACTAACTCAATGTGACAATTAAAATGGGTAATAGGCGCAAATGCAAACACACAAATATTAATTCAAACTGTTCGTAGTATAAGTCTCATAAAAGAAGTATATACACTTCAGCTTAAGATCCAGAGCGCAGCTCACTCTAGTAAACAGACAAGAAGAAAAGAAAAAAGCTCCACTAAGTGTAGTATTTAGGTGCAAATTAATATGGCCTCCATAATGGGTTACTCAAAAAAGTATACAGGCTCTTCAATATAGGTACATTTTAAGGGGTCTGTCCGTCCATTCCTTGTGCACTGAGCAGCTGTGTGTCTCACACACCATGGAGGAGACAGGAGCTGTAACCAGATGGTAGATACAGAAGCCCTTGATCGGTTCTGGGGTGGAGCGAATGGTGAAGAGGGTGCTGACGTCACAGGTCCCAGGATGCGTGCGGGAGCCGCCAGTCACGGCATGACCCCTTTAGAAACAGCGCGATCTGCCCTTTCTAACGTGCGCATGCGCCATAGACATCGGCGCACGGCTTTATTATAAATATCTCCTAAACCGTGGAGGTTTAGGAGATATTTCCAGCTCCTAGAGGTAAGCCCTAATATAGGCTTACCTTTAGGTAAAAGTGGATGTACAACCACTTTATATTCAGACTTCGCTTTATTGGAGAATTATTGTACAAAAAGACAAATATACATACATTAATGGCATATTCATACCATCTTACAAATACATTATACAAACTAACATAACCAAAACAACAAAAAGACCCCAAAAAATATAAAAAAAAGAAGGGGGGAAAGATGGCAACACATAGACATCATATATTGAAACCTTATTATGTTGCGTTTTAGGTTCTTCTAGTTTCCATTAAACCTTCTAGTTTCCTGTTGATTCCCTAAGGCTCGGTTTCCACTTGTGCGACTTGTCATGTGACTTGGTACTGCATAGTCGCATGACAAGTCATACCCCATGATTTCCAATGAGTACCGTTCATATCTGTGCGACTTCAAAGTAGTCCCTGCACTACTTTGGTCCCACTTTGAGGTCCATAGACCTCAAGAATATACAGGCATTGTTTCAAGGTGCAGGAAAATCGTGCGACTTTAGGGTTGCAATAATGGAAACGGAGCCTAAAAGTCCTCCAGGGAGCCCATGCCTGGTGGCATTTTTCATATATATCCAATTCATGTGCCAGGAGGGTAATTTTCTGTAACTGCTCAAAGACCCTGGAAGTATAATGGTAAGCCACAACCCCGGTCACTTTTGCTGGACTGCTTGATCTGCATGTAAATGTGGCCTAAAATATAAATAATGGCATGCGAAATATATAAAAAAAATCAGCAGGTTGAATGAAAAAACTGACCCCTCCGGTTAAGGCCACTGTACTAACAATCCAATATTAGTACAGCGATCTCCCCCCACTAAACTATTGTGTTCTGACAGGGGCATGGCCCCCCCCCCCGCCAGAGCATTCCGGTCAGCACTCTCAGCCATTGGCTGAGAACGCTGGTTGGCTGCTGTTTTTTTTCAGCATGCACGTCTGACAGAGGAAGGCAGAATACCCAGCTTCTGCCTGACCGGCTGCCATACACGCGTGCCAAATGTCGGCCTGTTTTTATTGAACCGGCCAATGTTGCCTGACATTTTGCCTGTGTGTACTAGGCTTTAGGGGTTGATTTACTACTTTGTGTGGGAATTTGCTCCAGAGCTTAGTAAGTGCAGGAAAGCTCTGCTGACTTCCATCATCCAATCATGTGCAAGCAAAAATGCTGCTTTTTTAAATTTCCCTTGCCTCTGATTGGGTATTCTTTGCAAAGTGAAGCTTTGCCTCATTTACTAAGCTCTGGAGCAAATGACCTTGCACAGTCTATTTGCCTTTAGTGAATCAACCCCTAAGAGCTGCCATGCCCTGAACATTCTGCTCACTGTGGAATACATCTAATGCTGTGTACACACGATTGAGTTTCATGGCGGTGAAAACACCACCGTGAAACCCGACGGGAAAAACAAGGACCGGCTTGGTCCCCTACACACGGCCATTTTTCACGACATGTTTTCTCTTGGTCGAGAAAACTGGCCGTGTGTAGGCTCCCTAGCAGTGTTTCCCTATGGCAAAACTGCAGAGGAAAAAAATGCCGTGATTCGTGACGAAAAAAATAGAGCATGTTCTATTTTTTCTCGTCGGGATTCTCGCCGTTTTTCTCGTCGGGAAAAATGCTGGAAAGCCTACACACGGCTGTTTTTCTCGTCCAAGAGAAAAAAAAATAATTTTTCCCGACGAGAAAAGTGATCGTGTGTACGTGGCATAAAAGATTTTTGTATTTATGAACACACTCAGCTGTTACCACTACCTGGGAATGGAAGTCCAACATTTTCACTGGTGTAACAGTAAAGAACCCCTTATGCAATTTAAGATCAAACCTCCTTTTGTTCAATCTCAAGTTGTGGTCCTTTGGGATCTTCATCGGGGACCTTACTTACTATAAACCATTTATTACAGTTACTATGGTCACATTTGATATAATTATATATAAGAGAGCATTCCCTAAGATATAAAGCTAAATAGGACTTTAACTGTCCCACACCAAGAAAAAATCTTCAAGAAAAAACAAACAACTTTTATTGCAAATGTTTAGTAAATAAGTCCTGTATAAGGGAAGTTAGACACATAATACTAGCTATAGCCGCTAGCGATAATCGCGGTCTTCTCGCAGCAGGGGGCACCCACCAGGAGCAGACAATTGCTCTGCAGGAAGGATTCCCCTGTCAGCATTGTCTGTGTTGATGGGGGAATCGTGTGAATTTCTTGCAGGAAATAAATTTGCATTGTGTATGGCCTGCCTTAGTCCCTTTTTTATACAGGTTTTTTTTACTGAAAATATGCAAAAGTTGTTTGTTTTTACTTGGAGATTTTTTTCTTGGTGTGATACAAAGTCCTATTTAGCTAGGGAATGCTCTCTCTATGCATATGTAAATGTAAAGAATGTGGTACCAGTAGATCCAACCATAAACACAGGAGGGGGATTTGTTGTCCCTCTCCCCCCCATTCTTCATGATATGATTATACGTTGTGATTTTATCACCTCTTCTCCAGAGTAAATCATTTGTAATCTATGTAATCAGTCCTCATAGCTGAGGTTCCTTTTATCCCCCTTTTTTTCATTATGTTGCCCTTTGCTGCACTCTTTCCAGTGCAAGGACATCCTCCCTGTGGATTGGTGACCAAAAGTGGACTGCATAATTAGGATAAGGCTGAACCAGTGTTTGTCTAAGGCAGGGGTGCCCAACCTTTTGAAGAGCAAGGGCCACTGAAGCGACTTGGTAACTGGTCGCGGGCCAAAATGAGTGGAATGGGCGGATGACAGGTCTGTGTTCACGCTGCATATGCTGAACTGACACGGACACAGCCCACGCTACTCTTTGGGCCCTCCAATTCAATCCATCCAGACGGAAGGGGACGGATCCCCTTCTGTTTTTTATCGGATTGGAGGTAAGTGGGGGTAAATAGACATAGAGGTGAATGGAGGGTCCGATTTGGGTCCTAAGGCTGGATTCACACCTATGCATTTTTAGTGCTTTTTGCAGATTTGCACTACAGAACATGTTCCATAGGAAACCATGTTAAATGGACTGTAGTGCAAAAAGCACCAAAAATGCATAAGTGTGAATCCAGCCTAAGGCTGCTTTCACACTGATGCACCACATGCACCTGGGGCTTCCCTGCAGGTGAGCTGCACTTTGCCATAGACTTCGATTATATCCTGCAGGTGTAGTACAATTTATGAAAGCTCACCAAACCCACAGGTAATAACGGAGGTCTATGGCTCAGTGCAGGTAACCTGCAGGTGCACTGCACTGCACCTGCGGATTCGTTTGAAAGCAACCCAGTAACCACTGCAGAACAGATATGCCCATATATACACTGTGGTTTCAGTTATAAACGTACCTTTTAATAACAGTCTTTTATTCAGTTTTCCCCGGCTGTTGCTGTCCCAGGCAGAGTGCATTTGGTATCGATTGTGACAGGAGCTGGCGCTGTACAGGAAACATCAGCTTATGTGGCTGTTCTCTGCAGCTGCTTGCTTTCTCTACCGCTGGCTTCATTCACAACACTGATGCTCTGGGATGACGGGTCAGCAACCTGCGATCTGGGTTTGCCAAACCACCATCCCAGAGCAGGAGGTCGCGGGCCACTGGTTGGGCACCCCTGGTTTAGGGGTAGAATTATTGCTTTATCTCTTGAATTATAGGTCCTTTTTTTTTTAATGCATTAAAGCGGAGTTCCGCCCCCAATTTTTTTTTTTTTTTTTTAACAGTCAGCAGCTACAAATACTGCAGCTGCTGACTTTTAAAATATGGACACTTACCTGTCCAGGGCGCCCGCGACGTTGGCACCCGAAGCCAATCTGTCCCTCGGCTCGCGGGTGCTGCCGCCGCCATCTTCGGTGAGGGAATCAGGAAGTGAAGCCTTGCAGCTTCACTTCCTGATTCCCTACAACGCATGCGCAATCTGAATGGTCCCTGCTGTTTTCTGGACCTGTGTGTCTCCCAGAAAACAGCGCGGGGGGGGGGGGGGCATAGGAGGGGCTAGATGTGGTGTAGATATCCACGGATATCTATGCCCGGAAGTGGGAGAAAATACCTATATTAGACAGGTATCTGCTCCCCCCTGAAAGGTGCCAAATGTGACACCGGAGGGGGGGAGGATTCCAAAAAGTGGAAGTACCGCTAAAGACTTGTGATTGCTTTGTTGGATGTGATTTGGCATTGCATGCTACTGCCAAGTCTGTGAGCTACAAGCACCCCCAGATCCTTTTCCATCAAAAACTTCAGTTGCATTTTTCCAAAGCAGCTTTGAATGAGGTCTGTGTAGCAAAATTACCAGTTATTAGTGTTCAGGCCTTGATAGACAAGACACTGTTAATTAAAAAATAAGGAAAGAAAAACAATTACACAAAACAAGTGGAGGTGTTGCCAGAAGCAACCAGTCTTCTCCCAGCTGCCATGTTTCTAAATCGGGCAAAAAAAATGTCATTGACCATCTGCAACGATTGCTGCATGAGTAATGTTCCAAGCTCGTGCTGCTTCTGTTCCTCAGCCCTGATGGCATTGTGCAGGTACTCCTCCCCATTGTAATGACTTGGCCTATTCTTTTTATAGAGATACGGGGCCCAGGGGCTGCAGCTGCATTCTGATTGTCACCAGGGTGAAAGGATGAGCATCATTTACATCTAAACAAATGCAAATTCCTGCCATTATGAGTCATATACTTGCCTTATCTGGGGGACTGAGGATTAACTTTTTGATGAAAACAGAAAAAAAGTTATGCAGAGAGGCAGCATGTCCAAGAGTGTGGCTCAGCAAGGGGTGCAAGACGAATTGCGATCTACAGGAAATTGACTTCACAAGTGTGGTGTTGGGCAAACAAAAAACGACAAACTTGCCAAACTTCAAAGTGGGACTCCAGGGAAACTGTATAGAGTGGCTGTTTTTAGAAAATAATGGAGAAGACCTTATAGAGTGGAATTTTTGTTTTTCTCTTAGAATAGAGTGTACAAGGCCTATCTCTGATTATGTGTCCTGTGTCCTGTTGAGGAGATTGCTCCTCATTTACTGTTATAGTGAATAACTGTCACAAATGTAGGAAAGGAACACATACCTCCCATATTAGGTATACTTGCCAAAATAAAATCTTCGAGTTCCACCCTTTTTTTTTTTCACTCACTCTCCCCGAAATTACAAAAAAAGTTGGCTGGATTCCTTCTTTAACCACTTAGAGACCGGAAGATTTCCCCCCTTTAATGACCAGGCCATTTTTTGCGATACGGCACTGCATCATTTTAACTGACAATTGCGTGGTCGTGCAACGCTGTACCCAAACAAAATTTACGTCTCCCAACCCCCCACAAATAGAACTTTCTTTTGGTGTTATTTAATCCCCTCTGTGGTTTTTATTTTTTGTGCTATAAACAAGAAAAGAGCGACAGTTTTGAAAAAAATATATATATTTTTTTGCTATAATAAATATCCCACAAAAAAAAAAATCAGTTTAGGTCAATATGTATTCTTCTACATATTTTTGGTAAAAACAATCGCAATAAGCGTATGTTGATTGGTTTGTGCAAAAGTTATAGCATCTACAAAATAGGGGAAATATTTATGGGGTTTTTTTTTTTTTTTTTTTACTAGTAATGGCGGTGATCTGCGATTTTTAGCGGGATTGCGGCGGACAGATCGGACACTTTTGACACTTTTTTTTAGGACCATTGACATTTATACAGCGATCAGAGCTAAAAATAGCAACTGATTACTGTATAAGACCCCTTTCACACTGGGGCGTTTTTCAGGTGCTTTTGGGCTTAAAATAGCGCCTGAAAAATTGCTCCCCTGCAGTGTGAAAGCAGCCTTAATGTCACTGGCAGGGAAGTGGTTAAGTGTGTTCTCTGGGAGTGTTTCTAACTGTCTGGGGGATGGGCTGACTGGAGGAGGAGAAAGATCGCCATTTCTAATTACTAGGAACAGCAGATCTCTCTTTAACTCCCCTGTCAGAATGGGGATCTGCCTGCTATGGCTCCTTAAGTGAGCCGACGTACACCTACGGCGATTTGTGGGAACGTGTCGACCTGCCACCATATAAGAACGGCGGCTGGTTGGCAAGTGGTTAAAGGAGAAGTAGGGCCAAAGCTCTTTTGGCCCTACTTGTCCTGGGGATCACAGGAGTGTGCTTCGTTCTGCACTCCTGTGACCCATATTCAACCGGTTCAGACTCTAGAGAGATCCTAACTTTAATGTAAGGATACACCTGATGCCTGGACCAGAAGCTGGCTCAGCCTCTCAAAGTAGGTATGTACAAGATTCTCACTGGCTGCTGTCTTCCTTTCACTTTTTCCTGTTCACTGTGACGGTTTTTGAAACATAGGCCTCGTACACACGGCCGAGATTCTCGTCGAAAAAAACATGTCGTTTTTTTCGACAAGATTCTTGGACAAGAAAATTGTCCCGGCCGAGTGTACACACGCTCGATTCAAAGAACCCGCAGTTCTTTGAATGGAGCGTACGCGGTGACGTCATCGACTACGACGAGCATGCACTCGTCGCATTCGATGCCGTCGCCGCCATCTTGGTATGCCTAGGAAGCTACCGCGCATGCGTCGAATTCATTTCAAACATGCGCGGGCTTCCGGGTGGACAGGTAAGTGTACACACACTCACTTTTCTCGTCGAGAAACATGCCGAGGAGAATCTCGACGAGAAAATAGAGAGCCGGTTCTCTATTTTCTCGTCGAGGTTACTTGTCGGTTTTCTCGACGAGAAACCATACACACGAACGAGTTTCTCGGCAAGACATCTCTGCCAGCAAGTTTCTTGCTGGTTCTTGCCGAGAAACTCGGTCGTGTGTACGAGGCCTTAGTCTTACAGAATGTGGTGGTGAGCAAAACTCAGAAACCGGAGCAGTTGGACAGGGTTTCCAACCTGATTACCGTGTTTCCCCGAAAATAAGCCCTACCCCAAAAGTAAGACCTAGCGTGATTATCAGGGTGGGCTGCAATATAAGCCCTACCCCGAAAATAAGCCCTAGTAAATTTCATTAAAAATCCTGTAATCCGTTTTGTAAGACTGGGGCAGTGTTTCTGTTTGTTGCTGTATTAAAAATGGCATGTTTACACCCACCGCTGACCCGCCGGAGGTCCTCTTCTCTCCTCCCGGCTGATGTCTGCTGCCCCTTCCTCTTCTGTGCACAGAGCAGGCTGACGTCGGAGGGGATCTCGGCTCTTCTCTTTCCTCCCCGCTGATGTCACCCGCCCCTCCCTCTTCAGTTCCCAGAGCGGGCTGACATCCAGTGACACTCGGCTTGTCTCTTTCCTCCTCTCCTCAGAGATCTCAGAGAAGACGAGGGAGCTGTTACTGGTATAAAGGTGTTATAAAAGGTACTTTTATATAAAACTGTGGGCACAATGCACGATATACCAGTAAAACAGATTGCATAATGTCATAATGATGAGAAAAACTTTCTCCTGACCTGACAATGGGGGGGGGCGGGGGAGGAGAAGACAGAGGACATAGGATATTTTTATAAAATATTTAATTGATTTATTTCATGCTTTAAAGGAGCAGCCAGACAGACTTGAGACTTATTGCACACTTTATGTTTATACGGTAAATAAATAAGCCCTACCCCAAAAATAAGCCCTAGTGTGTTATTTGTAGCCAAAATTTAATATAAGACCCCTGTCTTATTTTCGGGGAAACACGGTAGTAGCCAAGACTCTCTAAAGGTGCCCACAGATATGAGATTACACTCTTCCCAATCCTGTTTTTGGCCTCACTCTACTCCAACATCCTTCATTTTAAGGGAAGCTCTGCCACAAAACAAAATATGTTCTCCGACCCACTCATGCCCTGACTGCAAGCAACCTTCCTTCTAAAAGCCATCAATCCTGTTTTTGGATGATCTTAGGTCTTTGGAGTACCAGCAGACACCACTGAACAAGTCTTGTCAAGAGAAAAGAAGTGTTCAGACCAGCAAACACAATAGAAAAACCTTGTTAGTTTTTGTTTTGGTCACAATCGGCCCATGCTGAAGTTGTCTGCAGCCCTCTACTCCTTTCCATAGTCTGAACACAGACAATGCGTGACTATTTTATGTTTAGAGAGCTAGCAGTTGGACTGTGCCCTCTGACTGCCTGCATGCTTAGACTTGAGGCTGACATATTGGCGTTAAATTAAATTCTAGACTCTTTAACGGGATAGTGTTATTTGTATGTTACTAACACGAGATTAGCAGAAGGAGCCCAAAGAGTGGCGCACTTGGTATTGAACTTCCCTTTTATAGGGCATTTGTACGTGTTGTACGTCACCGCGTTCTTGGTGATCGGCATTTCCGACAACATTTGTGCGACCGTGTTTATGCAAGACGACAAGTTTGAGCCAACAGCCATCGGAAAAAAAAATCCACGGTTTTGTTGTCGGAATGTCCGATCGTGTGTACGCGCCATTACTCGCAAGGCCTCAAAGAGTTGACAATTAGCAGAGGCAAGGTCTGGACAGCCGCACTCCAATAAAAACGCCCAAAATAACAAAAGTACTCACCACAGCAGGGTACAGGATAAAAAAGCTGATGCGTTTCACACTCTCAACAGTGCTTAGTCATAGCCATCAAAGAGTTGACACTTTTCAGTCAGAAGTGATGTAACTGGTTTACAATAGGCTAATTATGTGTGAGAATTAAAAACTATACATAGAAACAAGGTTTTTAGCACATACTAATTTAAAAAAATGCAATAAAAATTACTCAATGTCCTTTTTAAAGAATAAAGTTTCCCATAGACATCAGATGGTGGTTGGATGCACATGTAGCATCCAGCCTACCTTAAAGTGTCACTAAACCTAGATCATAAAACACTATTGCTAAATGGTGTAGTCACTATGAGATTCATTTTCTGTATTCTGTAAAAAAAACTGGTTGGTTGATCCTGCTGCTCTCTATCTCCACCTTCTCTTCATGTCCCCAAGTCAGCTAGGGATTTTTGTAGCTGTGGTGGCAACTCTGCACATGCTCAGTTTTCAGTGAGTTTCTATGCTGAGCATTTCCTCCCTATCACATCTGAGCAGCCCATGTGACTATAGAGTCACACATGTGAATGTATACACAGTGGTAAATGACAGCCCACACCCTTCCTTCTCCTTCTGCTCAGCTAAACACAATGGGGTTGGGATATTACATGTAGTTTGATAGAGGCTTCTCCTCCCTCTTATTCTAAGACACAGGCTGGAGGGGCGTGACACAGCCTGTGACTGGCAGAAATCAACCCAGGCCATGCTGTTTCCACAAAATAATAAAGATTTAATTCCAAATATATGTTTGACAATTTAAAATAGTTGTTTGATATTTGTTTTTACTCTGTATTCAAAAGGTTTTTTTTTTGTTTTTTTTTCATGGGACCAGCAGCAGAGGACTAAGAAGATCCTCCTGCTTATGTCTCCCTGCAGTCAGACTGGGAAAGAGCTGGGTCATGTGACCGCTGTATATCAATTCAGTACTTAATTTTTTAATAATAAAAAAAAAAATCTTACAGTGCCATCATCCACATAGAGAAATAGAAGGGACAATGTAAATTAAACAGTGTGTGTTTAGTATCACTTTAAGCTGGCCATAGATTTTTAACCACTTAACGACCGCCCACTGTAAATATACGTCGGCAGAATGGCACCGACAGGCAGAATCACGTACATATACGTGATTGCCTTTGTATAGTTGGGGGGTCCGATTGGACCCCCCTTCTTTACAGTGGGTGGTCGTTTTGCCTTCGGGAGCGATCCGGCATGAGGGGACGGCCGTTCGATTCCGGCCCCCCCCCCTCTCGATCGCTCCCGGCGAATGAGAGAGCTTCCCCTGCCTGCCAGGCAGGAGGAAGTGATGTCATCTCTCCTGCGGCGCTCACATATACCGAGCGCCGTACAGGAGAAGATGCAGGTTAGTGCACACAACACTACACTGACACCAGGACACATAGGCACATAAATCGCCCCCCCAGACCACCCCCCAGATCACCCCCCAGCCCCCAGTCACAGTGTCACTGATTGCAGTGACCATTTATTTAGTGATCACTGCAATCAGTGACATTTGTGACTGTAAAAGTGTCACTACATTTAGTTTTAGGTCCAGTGTAGCCCCCTAACCCCCCCTAATAAAGGTTTAACCCCCTGATCACCCCCCAGATAACCCTTTCACCCCCTAGCACCGCCGTCGCTAAGCGATCATTTTTCTGATCGATGTCTTAGCGTCGGCGATGCTGATCGGTAGCCAGTAATTTTTTTTAGGTTCGCCGCAGGTTTTTATAGCGTCAGGTACCCCCATATATTGCCTAATAAAGGTTTAACCCCCTGATCGCCCCCCAGGTAACCCTTTCACCCCCTATCACCACTGTCGCTAAGCGATCGTTTTTATGATCGTTGTCTTAGTGTCGGTGATGCCGATAGGTAGCCAGTAATTTTTTTTTAGGTTCACCGTCAGGTTTTTATATAGCGTCAGGTACCCCCATTGATTACCTAATAAAGGTTTTAACCCCCTAATTGCCCCTAGTTAACCCTTTCACCAGTGATCATCATATAAGTGTTACGGGTGACGCTGGTTAGTTAGTTTGCTTTTTATAGTGTCAGGGCACCCGCCGTATATAACCCAATAAAGGTTTAACTCCCTGATCGCCCGGTGGGTGATATCAATTAGGTTTTAGCGTCAGAGAGGGTCTGCGTCACACCCCAGGCAGCGTCAGGTTAGTGCCAGTAGCGCTAACACCCACGCGTGAAGCATACACCCCCCTTAGTGGTATAGTATCTGATCAGCTCAATATCTGATCAGATCTATACTAGCGTCCCCAGCAGTTTAGGGTTCCCAAAAACGCAGTGTTAGCGGGATCAGCCCAGATACCTGCTAGCACCTGCGTTTTGCCCCTCCGTCCAGCCCAGGCCACCCAAGTGCAGTATCGATCGATCACTGTCACTTGCAAAACACAACACACATAACTGCAGCGTTCGCAGAGACAGGCCTGATCCCTGCGACTCCAGTGCTGTAGGAGGTGATTTCACCACCACAGTTAAAAAAAAAAAAAAAGCAAATATGCCAAAGCATTGGGGCAGCAGGGGCGGAGGAGTGATTTTGGTCCTAATGCCACGTACATACGGTCGAAATTCCGACGGAGGCTTGCCCGTGGAAAAGTCTGACCATGTGTGTGCGGCATAACTTTTGCGGGAAGATGCCCCCATGCTTCGGCATATATAAATGGTGCATGTATGCCCATCATTAGAAGTGGGTGGATGAAGGGCGGTATTCTAATGGTGGGCATACCCACCGATCAATCTCTTTTTTCATTCAGCCAACAGGCTGCATGAAAAAAAAGATTACAATACATGTCCAACAAGGACCAGCAACGTACTGGTATGTTGCTGGACTTTGAATGTTTATACCAGAATGATGCCTGCGGGTTTAGGTATCATCTTGGTATCATTCTTTTCAGCCAGCGGCCGGCTTTCATGTTAAAGCAATCCTAGTGGCTAATTAGCCTCTGGACTGCTTTTACAAGCAGTGGGAGGGAATGTCCCCCCCCCCCCCCCCCGGATATAAAAAGTGCCATTGGGAAAGCATTTTATCACACCGATCTTGGTGTGGTCAGATGCTTTAAGGGCAGAGGAAAGATCTAGGGTCCAATAGACCCCAGTTTTTTCAAAAAAGAGTACCTGTCATTACCTAATGCTATCATAGGGGATATTTACATTCCCTGAGATAACAATAAAAATGATAAAAAAAAGAAAAATATGGAAGCAACAGTTTAAAAATAAAATAAAAAAGCAAAATTAATAATAAAAAAAAAAAAGCACCCCTGTCCTGCCCTGCTCTTGCCCAATGGCGAACGCAAGCGTCGGTCTGGCATCATATGTAATGAGCAATTGCACCATGCATGTGAGGTATCACCGCGAAGGTCAGATCGAGGGCAGTCATTTTAGCAGTAGACCTCCTCTGTAAATCTAACGGGGTAACCTGTAAAGGCTTTTAAAGGCTTTTAAAAATGTATGTAGTTTGTCGCCAATGCGCGTTTGTGCGAAATTTTAAAGCATGTCGTGTTTGGTATCTATGTACTCGGCCTAAGATCATCTTTTTTATTTCATCAAACATTTGGGCAATATAGTGTGTTTTAGTGCATTAAAATTAAAAAAAGTGTGTTTTTTCCCCAAAAAATGCGTTTGAAAAATCGCTGCGCAAATACTGTGTAGAAAAAAAAAATGCAACACCCACCATTTTATTCTGTAGGGCCTTTGCTTTAAAAATATATATAATGTTTGGGTGTTCAACATAATTTTCTTGCAAAAAAAAATATGTTTTCATGTAAACAAAAAGTGTCAAAAAGGGCTTTGTCTTCAAGTGGTTAGAAGAGTGGATGTAAGCTTCCTAATGTTGTGTATAAAATGCCAGAACAGTTCAAAACCCCCCCAAAATGACCCCATTTTGGAAAGTAGACACCCCAAGCTATATACTGAGAGGCATGTCGAGTCCATGGAATATTTTATATGTTGACACAAGTTGCGGAAAAAAGACAATTTTTATTTATTTTTTTGCACAAAGTTGTCACTAAATGATATATTGCTCAAACATGCCATGGGCATATGTGAAATTACACCCCAAAATACATTCTGTTGCTTCTCCTGAGTACGGGGATACCACATGTGTGAGACTTTTTGGGAGCCTAGCCGCGTACGGGACCCCAAAAACCAATCACCGCCTTCAGGCTTTCTAAGGGTGTCAATTTTTGATTTCACTCCTCACTGCCTATCACAGTTTTGGAGGCCATGGAATGCCCAGATGGCACAAAACCCCCCCAAATGACCCCATTTTGGAAAGTAGACACCCCAAGCTATTTGCTGAGAGGTATTGTGAGTATTTTGCAGATCTCGCTTTTTGTCACAAAGTTTTGAAAATTGAAAAAAAAAAAGAAAAAAAAAATGTTCTTTCTTCATTTTCAAAAACAAATGAGAGCTGTAAAATACTCACCATGCCTCTCAGCAAATAGCTTGGGGTGTCTACTTTCCAAAATGGGGTCATTTGTGGGGGTTTTGTGCTATTTTGGCATTTTATGGCCTTCGAAACTGTGATAGGTAGTGAGGAGTCAAATCAAAAATTTGTGCCTAGAAATCCTGAAGGCGGTGATTGGTTTTCGGGGTCCCGTACGCGGCTAGGCTCCTAAAAAGTCCCACACATGTGGTATCCCCGTACTCAGGAGAAGCAGCAAAATGTATTTTGGGGTGTAATTCCACATATAACCATGGCATGTGTGAGCAATATATCATTTAGTGACAACTTTTTTAATTTTATTTTTTTTTTTTTTTTTTGTCATTATTCAATCACTTGGGACAAAAAAAAAATATTCAATGGGCTCAACAGGCCTCTCAGCAATTTCCTTGGGGTGTCTACTTTCTAAAATGGGGTCATTTGGGGGGTTTTTGTGCTATTTTGGCATTTTATGGCCTTCAAAACTGTGATAGGTAGTGAGGAGTGAAATCAAAAATTTGCGCCCTTAGAAATCCTGAAGGCGGTGCTTGGTTTCCGGGGTCCCGTACGCGGCTAGGCTCCTAAAAAGTCCCACACATGTGGTATCCCCGTACTCAGGAGAAGCAGCAGAATGTATTTTGGGGTGCAATTCCACATATAACCATGGCATGTGTGAGCAATATATCATTTAGTGACAACTTTTTGTAATTTTATTTTTTATTTATTTTTTTGTCATTATTCAATCACTTGGGACAAAAAAAAAATATTCAATGGGCTCAACATGCCTCTCAGCAATTTCCTTGGGGTGTCTACTTTCTAAAATGGGGTCATTTGGGGGGGTTTTGTACTGCCCTGCCATTTTAGCACCTCAAGAAATGAGATAGGCAGTCATAAATTTAAAGCTGTGTAAATTCCAGAAAATGTACCCTAGTTTGTAGACGCTATAACTTTTGCGCAAACCAATAAATATACGCTTATTGACATTTTTTTACTAAAGACATGTGGCTGAATACATTTTGGCCTAAATGTATGACTAAAATTGAGTTTATTTGAATTTTCTTATAACAAAAAGTAGAAAATATCATTTTTTTTCAAAATTTTCAGTCTTTTTCCGTTTATATCGCAAAAAATAAAAATCGCAGAGGCAATCAAATACCATTAAAAGAAAGCTCTATTTGTGGGAAGAAAAGGACGCAAATTTCGTTTGGGTACAACATTGCATGTCCGCACAATTTACAGTTAAAGCAGCGCAGTGCAAAATTCTGAATTCACCTCTGGTCCTTTAGCTACCAAATGGTCCGGGGCTTAAGTGGTTAAACAACTGTTTGTGAAAGATCAATCAACAGAACATTTAATGCTCCCATCATTGGCTCAAAGAATTTTCATTTGATTACCATAACAATGTTTAAAATTGTAATATTCGGTTTCCATTCCTTTAGAATAGCATACAAATATGATGCAAACATTTATTTCCTGACTTAGGACCGCATAAGCAGAATTTCATTCAGATTAAAGGATTTTTGCAACACAAGCAATTTTCTTATCCATACAATTGAAAAAGTCGGAAAAAAAAAAATGTAATGCAATTTCTACGGTGTATGGTCAGCTTTAGAGTACAGAATCGACTACAGACCTTAGGGCTCTTTCACACGGGGCGGATCAGTCATGATCCGCCCCGTGAAGCTCCGCTTGCTCAGTGGGGATCGCTCAGTTGATCCCAGCCGAGCCGGCGGATGACTGGGCAGTTCCCGCACACTGTGCAGGGACCGCCCTGTCAGAGCGCCGCTCTCCCCTATGGGGAGATCGGATGAACACGGACCGTCTGAAAAAAATAGGGTTTTTCCTCCGTCACACTTTGGCGGAGCGGATGTCAGCGGACATGTCACCGCTGACATCCGTGGCTCCATAGGGCTAAATGGAGCGTCCATCCAGATCCGCCTAAAAAACTGACAGGCGGACCTGAACGGACCCTCCGTGTGAAAGGGGCCTTACTGGGGCTGCTTATGTGGGGAACAATCGTGATCAATCAAATTTTCTTGTTCAATGTTTTTTATTATTAAATATTTACAGTTTACTTGAGAGAGAGAGAGGGGCGAAGCCCCAACATGGTACATCTCGAGATCATTACACATTTCAAATTCCCAACGTTCAATCTCTTATTCTCAGAGTAGGCTTCTACACCATCCTGTAAGAGAATTATTGTGTTGCATAAGTAGATGGCCATTACATTTTATGGGGTGTAGCAAGGTGCCGTAATTGTTCGTCTTCGCTGCACCTCAAGGTAAATCCTGATCTCTGTTTAGCAATGGTCACAAATCTAATATTGTGAAAAAAAGTAGGCCAGTGTGTGTTCCATGGTTGCCCTCATTCTGAACCCACTGCACTGGAGCATGAGAGGGATGTTGCACAGGACAGAGTCATGTGACTTGAGACTGCAGTTTTGCAATACACAGTTTGAGAGCCTTGCATAAGTCTGTGTCTGTGTAAGGCTACTTTCACACTGAAGCACTGGATGCGCTGGCGGTATAGCGGCGCTATTTTTAGTGGCGCTATACCGTCTTTGCCGAGATTTGCGGGCGCTAGCAGGGTGATTTTAACCCCCGCTAGCGGCCGAAAAAGGGTTAAAAACGCCTGCAATAATGCCGTTTTGCGGGTGCTACCCCATTGATTTCAATGGGCAGGGGCGCTATAGGAGCGGTATTTTTACCGTACTTCAAAGATGCAGCTTGCAGGAGTTTTTTTACCCTCCTGCAAGCGCAACGCTCCAGTGTGAAAGCCCTCGGGCTTTCACACTGGATACAAAGTAGCAGCTTTTTTAGGGCGCTATTTTTAGCACAATAGCGCCTGCAAAGCGCCTCAGTGTGAAAGGGGCCTAAAAAACTCAGCGGAAGATAAGTTGAGCAGACTTTCCAGTTTGGCAGCATGCCCTTTTCTATTCTTGAAGTTATTGGCCTTTTCTTCAATTTTTTTAAAAGGTATGATGTGTAATAAGATTTATTCTCTTGTATTTTATTTTCTAGATCAATAAAGATCCCTTTCTCAGGAGCACACTCACTAGAATGTCATATGGCAGCTTCTTTCGACTTGCAGAGGTTTTCACAAGCCAGGCCGAGGTTGAGACCAGTCAAGTTGGTGCGAGCGTGAGCCCTGAACTGACTAAAATCGCCCTGACGATGGAACTGACAAGGAAAGTAGCGGGAATCAACAGTCATGCCGTTCACCAACTTATGGGCTACAGCCTTCAGTACATGGACATGTTTGTACCATGGCTGCAGAAACAAGGAGGTTGGGTACGTATTTCTATATTACATTGTCTGTAGAGAAATGGATGCAGCTCTGTGCTTGTAAAATCACTCCTGTTCTTGCTTAAAGTGATTCTAAAGGCTGAAGGTTTTTTTTTTTTACCTCCCCATCAGCCCCCCCCCCCCCCACCCCTTATACTCACAAGAGCCCGATCCAGCGACGTGCACGAAAGCAGAATCTTTGCCAGGTCTCTCCCTCCTCATTGGCTGAGACACAGCAGCAGGAACCAATGGCTCACGCTGCTGTCAATCGTAGCCAGTAAAGCGGAGAAGGGGCGTGGCCGAGCTGTGCTGTGTGTGTCTTAGACACACAGGTGGCTCGGGAGCAAGCATGCATGAGTGCCTCCAGAGCAAGCCACTTGCTCTGGAGGCACTGAGCAGGGGGATGGGCAAGGAGCGCCGGTGGGGTACCCGAGAAGAGGAGGATCAAGGCTGATCTGTGCAAAACCATAACAATAATTATAACAATCACTATTTGTCATTTGAGATACATTGGATAACATTTTATATTGTATTAAAGTAGAACTATAAGCAAAACTTCTTTTTTTTTCATTTTGCATAGGGTAACGGAGGGTTATAACCCTTTTTTTTTTCCCCCCGACGTCTGTGCCCTATTGGGGAGATTTTCCTTCACTTCCTGTCCCATATCCAAACACGAAGTGAGAGAAATTTCTGCAAATGAAGGGAATTTCTTGGGGCCCCCTAGGTTACCAGGACTAGTGGACAACCCAAAATTAGGGATTTTCTTTTACTTGTAATGATAATGGTAAACAGGACAAATAGAGAGGGTGAATCTCCCCAACGGTGGCATAGTCAGCAATAAAATCTGACAGGTGTTCTAATCCCTGTCAGTCTCCACTCTGTTCAAAATTGAAAAAAACTTTTGACTTTAGTTATACTTTAACACCCATTATAAATACTATTATTTAAAAAAAAAAAAAAAAAAAGATTTTGTTTGGAAAAAAATAGAACCATAATGATTGTAAGTTTACTGACATAATTGTTATTTTTATCCCATTGACATGATTACCAAGAGAGCTTTCAGAACATCACAGCACGTGATTTGAGTTGGGCTTTTCATGATAGGTAGACCAATTGATAACGTAAAAAATATACAGAATATTTTTTTAAATCATTATAAAGCACTTCTTATGAGACCTTTTTAGGGTCATACAATATTATTTCCTTTTACTGTATTTTTGGAAAATCGAATAAACAGATTGAAATATAAGAAAAATATGAAAATAACTTGTATTAGTATGGGGATTGGTTAGAATTCATTATCAATTTTCTAGGCATAAATGCTTAAATATTTTTTTGCCAAGATTGAAAATATATGCTGTAGCATGAATTAGTGACTGATTAAATACATGCTTTTTCTTTTTTCTTTTTGAAAGAGGCAGGGGGACAAAACAGTGCATATTTGTATTTTCTCCACTTACAACCCTTAGAATGGATTTGAAAAAATATAGAAATAATTTCCAAATAAACAAAATGTATTCGTTTTATCTACCTACCTGTTGCTATGAAATTAGTCTTCCTGCATATATTTTCACATTCAATCCTAGCATACCTAACAAAATGTAATAATGAGTTTATACTTGGAAAAATTAATTATAAGTTTTAACCATATAGTCAGTGTAGTAATAGGATTATTGTCAGGTATTTTTTTTAAAATATGCTATATATTACATTATTAATCAATTAGTCTACTCATTATGCAGAAGTCATATTAAACCATGTGGTATGATTTTCTAATAGTTGGCTTAATAATCATGTAGATAAGAGAGAAAATAATAATCATGCAAGTTAAGATGCAATCATTATGGGTCTATTTTTTTATTTATCTCCCACTGTCACAGGGATCGGGGGTGCAGGGGGCAGGTCTGGAGCATGTTACACATGACACCCAAATTATGGGTGTAACATGTCACCTGCTCTGAAAGGTGAACCTATCCTTTAAAGTAGACCTTGCACTCTTTTGCAAGGCTTGCTTATTTAGTAGGGGTCCCACCCTATCTTTAACTGCTTAAATAGTAATATACTAACCTTACCCAGACCATCCCTCTGACAAGATCCTGGAGAATGCAGAGTACCCAAGATCTTATGAGGCGACACTGAAGCACCGCGCAGTAGCGTCCTCTGGCAAGATTTGTGCTACTTGGCATCACCTGGGATCTTCTGGAAAAATGATGGTCATCATTGCCTAGGCATTACTGAAGAAAGGTAAATATTTCAACTAAGGCCCCTTTCACACTAGCGGACCAATTGGGTCTGTCTGCCAGTTTTTTAGGTGCATCTGATCATACCCCCAGTCTCCTCTATGAAGTGGCAGGTGTAAACAGACGTGTTGGTTTACACCCACCAAAATCTGTTCCGATCCTGTCTGCTAAAAACCGACAGATGGGGATCCATTCCCTATCCGTCTGGTGTATCAGATGGCAGTCGGGTGTAAAGCAGATACCTAGTTTTGGTAGGCACCCGCTCCCACTTCAGGTGCTATCACTCCCCCCACCTGCAGCCATCTGGAACACATCGCAGGTCCCAGCAGCCTGCAGGATCATTCGCGCAACACGGCTTGCGCAGTGGGAGGCCAGTTGTGATGCAGAAATTACAGCCGGCTTGCCACAGTAAACATGCTGGCGCCAGAGCCCCGAAGACCAGCGAAGAACTGGCCCAAGTGAGGACAGTGCTGGATCCCTAGACAGGTAAGTGTCCTTTTTTTAGAAGTCAGCAGGTCCAGTATTTGTAGCTGCTGTCTTTTTTTTTTTTTTTTTTTTTTTTTTTTTAAAGGCTTAGGTGAGGTTGAAAAAAGACACAAGTCCATCAGGTCCAACCTATGTGTGTGATTATAAGTCAGTATTACATTGTGTATCCCTGTATGTTGTGGTCGTTCAGGTGCTTATCTAATAGTTTCTTGAAATCATCGATGCTCCCCGCTGAGACCACCGCCTGTGGAAGGGAATTCCACATCCTTGCCGCTCTTGCAGTAAAGAACCTTCTACGTAGTTGAAGGTTAAACCTCTTTTCTTCCAATTTTAATGAGTGGCCACGTGTCTTGTTAAACTCCCCTCTGCAAAAAAAGTTTTATCCCAATTGTGGGGTCACCAGTATGGTATTTGTAAATTTGAAATCATATCCCCCCTCAAGCGTCTCTTCTCCAGAGAGAATAAGTTCAGTGCGCGCAACCTTTCCTCATAACTAATATCCTCCAGACCCTTTTATTAGCTTTGTTGCCCTTCTTTGTACTCTCTCCATTTCCAGTACATCCTTCCTGAGGACTGGTGCCCAGAAATTGACAGCATACTCCAGGTGCGGCCGGACCAGAGTCTTGTAGAGCGGGAGAATTATCGTTTTATCTCTGTTAATCGCTTTTTTATTGCATGCCAATATTCTGTTTGCTTGGTTAGCAGCAGCTTGGTATTGCATGCCATTGCTGAGCCGATCATCTACTAGGACCCCCAGGTCCTTTTCCATCCTAGATTCCCCCAGAGGTTCTCCCCCTAGTGAGTAGATTGCATTTTTGACACCCAAATGCATTATTTTACATTTTTCTACATTAAACCTCATTTGCCATGTAGTTGCCCACCCCATTAATATGTTCAGATCTTCTTGCAAGGTTTCCACATCCTGCGGAGAAGTTATTGCCCTGCTTAGCATAGTATCGTCCACAAATACAGAGATCGAACTGTTTATCCCATCCTCCAGGTCTTTTATGAACAAATTAAATAAGATTGGTCCCAGCACAGAACCCTGAGGGACCCCACTACCCACCCCTGACCATTCTGAGTACTCCCAATTTATCACCACCCTCTGAACTCGCCCTTATAGCCAGTTTTCAATCCATGTACTCCCCCTATGGTCCATGCCAACGGACCCTATTTTGTACAGTAAACGTTTAAGTTGATTAGTTTGCCCTGCATAGTCATGAATTACACAGCTGCCCTGTGAATTCTTGTTTGCACAAACCTATAAACATGTCATTAATTTTATGCCTGTGGTTGATCCAACCAGATATTAAATGCTTGCTTTGTTCTCTCTTCCAGGAAAATATTGTGTCTCATGGAGATATTGCTGACTTGCAGATTGATTAGTGAATATCTACCTCAGTTGCAGACCCTGTCTAATGGGAAATGAAAGAAATCCCATTCGTCTTGTTTGGACTTCTTTGGACTGTCCCGAAGAAAAGACTTGCACTGTTTTTTCTACATTTGGCAAGCTGCTGACAATACAAGCACTTCCCTTAAGGTGGTTTAAGGGAATCTATTCTGCTAAGCATTTTATGACCTGTGAATGAGACCTCTATCTGAAATCTCAGGAAGAAAATCTGCCAAACTATGAAACTTTTAAAGATTTGATAACAAAGACTTTCATTAAATGTTGGCATCTGCTGGCATATGCCACTTCTTATTTTTTTAACAGTAATCCATATCCTCCAAGTGAGGCGGGTGGAATGTTTATTTTTTTATACCACTGTTGACTTGGTTTTGTGGGTTTTAAGATTGTACATTCATACCTCTTTAAAGGTTTGGGTTATCCAACACTGATGAATTTTTGGATTCTGCCTGAGCTGGTGAGTTCAGTCACCTACAACTTTTATATCTTGAGGGGACTTTAGTGGTGAGATGTCTGCTCCAGATTTCCTGGCTCTATCCACTTTAAGTAGTTCTTACTCTTCCAGTTGGACGTTTTCATTTATTTTAGGTCTTTTTCACACTCGAGGTGGAGTGTGGTGCCCTCTGAAGCGCGATTCATGCTGAGATAGCTTTTTAGAAGCTATTTGAGGCGTGTCATCACCACCTGATTTAACCCACACTAATGCACCGCAATGGCATACATTGCACGTGGTTGTAATTTGGCCTTTTAAATTCAACCTGAAAGTATGACAAGCAGAGCCGCTTAACTGTAAAGCTTACCAAGACATACTTGGGGGGGCACACCCTAAAAATGCTATACATCTAGGATGGTGCTGCTATAAGACCAAAGACGGTACAAAACAGAATATAGCGCACACATGCAAAAATGACATTTATCCTGCAAGGCTAGTTAAAAACACCTGAACATATTCAAAAATACGGGGGTTTGGTCACACTATATGGTCATATAGTGCTAAGCACACTTACTGCGACAAAGTACCCTGAATTAGTGGGTCCTGACCTGTTAATAGAATGAAAGAACCTAGTGTCTCAACCTTGGGAGATAAACTCCTCTATATGGGAGAACTGAAGGGATTACTCCTATG
The DNA here is from genome assembly GCA_029206835.1 of Rana muscosa. Classification (NCBI taxonomy): domain Eukaryota; kingdom Metazoa; phylum Chordata; class Amphibia; order Anura; family Ranidae; genus Rana; species Rana muscosa. Next base: position 22,764,435 of record CM055124.1, on the reverse strand, counting down.
TACTGGTGGCCACCAATAAGAGGTAATGAAGAAGGGGGAGGGGTGCTCCAGCCCAAGAGACCTGGTCAGGGTCTTTACAACATACAAAGACCTACTTGGGGGGCACACCCTAAAAATGCTATACATCTAAGATGGTGCTGCTATGAGACCAAAGACAGTACAAAACAGATTATAGCGCACACATGCAAAAATGACAAAATTTTTGTATATGTTCAGGTGTTTTTAACTAGCCTTGCAGGATGAATGTCATTTTTGCATGTGTGCGCTATAATCTGTTTTGTAACTGTAAAGCTTGGCACGCCACTCTAAGCTGAGGAGGAGATTCTTCACTTTGATCCTAGGAGACAGGTGCCAGCGACTTAAGGCGGCCATACACGGTTTGAATTTCGAAAGAATTTTCTTTCGAAAATCGTATCGAATAATTTTCGTACGAATTTCGCACAGTTAGTGGGCTGCAGCAACAGCCGATTTTCGTGCGGCAATCAAATTTGAGGAATCCGACATGTTGGAAATTTTTTGAAAAACAAAGGATTTTCTGATCAATGATGGGAGAATCGTGCGAGAAATGTAATAGAAAAAAAAATGCGCATGAGCAAGAAAAGAATATTCCCGGAGAGAAAATAATATTCCCGGCAACATGAAGGTTTGGTCGGCCAAATTTCGAAAATCAATGGTGGCATCATCGGATCACAAAAAAAAAATAACTTTCTGATTTTGAAAATAAGCTTTACTGTCGTCTTCCAAAAAGTAACAAACACTTAGGCCTCATGCCCGCGGACGTTTTTACAGCCGCGTTTTTTACAGCTTAAAAACGCCTGTCCATGTTAGTCTATAGCTTCATGCCCACCTAGTTTTTGAGCTGCAAATAGCATAGACGTTTTTAAGCTGTAAAAAAAAACAGGACCAGTGCGTTCCTCAGCGTTGGGCATAAAAAAATGTGCAAAAACGCCGCAATTTTGAGCTCCGGCGTTTTTTTTTTTTCGAAAAAAATACGGTCGAAAAATGTATAGAATAACATGGACAGGAGTTTTTTAAGCTGTCAAACGCGTCTGTAAAAACGTCCGTGGGCAATGAGGCCTAAAGAGGAAAAAACGCTGCTTCTCCCTACTAACGCGTGTGACCTCTATGACTAAGCTCCGGTGGGCGTGGTGAAACGCATCAGTGGGCATGGTTTAGGGAGAAGCCTAGGCTGAGGCCGATCTTTATCTCCATCTCACACGAGCTGGTTGGGAAAGCGGCATCTTTTCCACTTTAAAGAGGTGCCGCTTGTCAAATTGTGCACCCCGTGTTTAAAATGCCATGGCAGCGAAGCAAACCACCATGGCTGCAGCACGTGTACAGCCCTACCCAGCTGTATTATGACAGTTTGGGTGGGCACCTGGAAGGGCGGTTAAACTGCAGTTCGGTCGCATGTTTTTACCATCCCCCCGGCTGGCTGTCTGAAAGAATCCCATCAGTATAACAGTAGGAGTACTGGGCCTCTTTCAGCTGTAATAGGAAGAGTAAGCGTCCTAACTTAATGGGGCAGAACCAGAACTGCATGCAGGGAGATGTCACCAGTACAGAAACTCCACTCACCAGCATCCACCTGTGAATCCAATATCGGTTTTGAATGACTAGAACCTCTATCCAAATGATGCACATACAAACCCAAGTAAGAGGTGCAGTGCCGGGACAAGGGAATCCAGCGCCCAGGACAAGAATGACAAATTGCGCCCCCCCCCCCCCCTCCCTTCCCTTAGGGTTAGGGTCAGGGCACCCCCTATCCCTGAAATAAACCATTGCGCTCAGGGCAGCCGCCCCTCCTGCCCACCCCTTGTCCCGGCCCTGAAGAGGTGTAGGAAACACTGTACAGATGATATTTTGCACTCCAGTCATTGATTTTTTTTTTTTTTTTCTGTTTTACTCTTATTTGTGTTTTTAAATGTATTCCTACCAAACTCGCAGAATATAATGGTGGCTCAGGTTCACTCAAATACATTACAGTAACTATATTGTGGAAGAAATATATTGCCTTAAAACTATATTGCCTTAAAAGTAACCTAAATTGCAGGAAACATGCAAGTGCCATTGCTTACCTCTGAAAGTGCTGGATGCCTGGCTTTCTCAGATTTCAGTACTTTCTATCACAGACCTGGAGCAAGCAGGCAGTTGGTAAAGTCAGAGTCCTGATCTGTATGTTTTTGCCAATTAATCAAAACTTATTAAACCGATTTGGCCCAGCGTGACACTCGGGCTACTTTCATTTTCAGGAGGAGACTATAGCAGTGGCAGCCTGGGTATTTGGTACAGTTTCCATTTTTTATAACTGTATACATTTAAATGTAAGGCCAGTAAAGTGTGCCTACAGTTTCTGGGATTGTGCGGGTTTCACGAAGGGGCAGGACTCCCGTGGGAGTCTGCACCCGGAAGTGGTGCAAATACCTGTTTTATACAGGTATCTGCACCTCCCTCCCCCCCTGAAAGGTGCCAAATGTGACACCGGAGGGAGGGAGGGTTCCGAAAAGCGGAGGTTCACTTTTGGGTGAACCTCCACTTTAATATTGCTTGTTTTATAATCTCAAAATGTTTTGTTAAATATATTGTGCTTGTGTGCACTAAAATACATTTTAAATATAGATTTTGATAAACGGCTGCACAAATATTGTGCAACATAAAATTGCAACTGCCATCCTTTTTTATTCTACAGAAGGTCATAAAATATATATTATAATTGTGGGGGCTTTAAAAATGTTTTCAAGTCAAAAAAGCACTTTTAGACATTTTTGTAAAAAGGGGGACACAGATCGACACTTTTGACACTTTTTTGGGACCATTGACATTTATACAGGGATCAGTGCTATAAAAATGCACTGATTACTATGTAAATGTCACTGGCAGGGAAGGGGTAAACCACTAGGGGGCGATAAAGGGGTCAATTGTAATTGTGTGTTCCAACTGGATGGGGATAGGATTGACTAGGATAGGAGACGATATGTCTCCTCTTCCCTGACAGCACAGGGATTTGTGTGTTTAAATCCCCGTGCTGGCTCTCATGCACGCGATTGTGCGTGGCCCGGCGGCAATCGCGCTGTACATGGATTCAAATTTGGCCGTTTGAGCAGGGACTTGCCAAATGGGCAGGGAGATTGTACTGAAGTTGATCTACCAATCGACTCCTGTAGAACACCCTGTTTGGATTTTTCCCCCTCGATCAGCACTGCAGGCTAAAGCCTGAAACACTGATCAGTGTATTCTGGCGACGGAGAGGTCTCTCTCTGCTGTCACAATACAAAAGCTCAGCGGATTTCCTCATCCACCTAGAATGTCTACAGAGTAATTTTTTTATTTTTGTTCATTAAAAACAACCGGCTGGTTGAACAAAAAATGAAAAAAAATGACTCATCTATGGTCTACCCCTTCCCCAGACTGACAAAGTTGCTGTCCTAAAGGTGTTTCTGTTGCTCCTAAGACAAAGTGTTGCTGGCCAGGAAACCAGGTGAAAATAAAAGGGGGGGGGGGGAGGCTACAAAGGAAAACAAATGCGGCCACCACATTTAGGCATTGGTATGCTGCAATAGATAAAAAAAATTGGGGGGGATTTTGTGGTTTATTACCACTTTAAAGTGCATTTACTACTTACAAAAGCATAGATAGCTCACATATTCGAGTAGAACCATAGGAGACTTTATTTAAACTAGAGGAGCAGTCCCCCCATTCCTTCTTCTTTTTTTTTTTTTTTTTTTTTTAATACTGTCTTTGGGTCCACTTCAAATGCAACATTTAGATAATGACATTAATGTGGTACCTTTTTTTTTTTTTTTTTTTTATGTTTACAGCAGCAAATATGTCTTTGTGTATTGCTCTATGGCGCCAAGTCATAAGACCATAAAAGCCATAGCGCAAAACACGCCAATGATTTATTACTGCTGGAAGATGCTTATGTAGAGAAACGTTCCCTGTGTTCTACTCATCCATGTTGTGGACTCTATGGAGGGGATTTACTAAAACTGGTGCACACAGAATTTGGTGCATCTGTGCATAGTAACCAATCGGCTTCCATGTTTTTATTGTCAGAGCTTAATTGAATCAACTGAAGTTGGAAGCTGATTGGTTACTATGCACAGCTGCACCAGATTTAGTAAATCTCCCCCCCCCCCCCCCCCCGTGTTTTTGTGTTTGGTGTACAGTTGGGAAAAGCTGGTGAGTTTGAAGTAAGGATGGAGTGTGGGTGGAAGTCAGTCTGCTGGTGGCAAAGGTGTTTATGGTCGTTTTACTGCGTGTTAAAGCGGGATTCCACCCGCGCTTTTTAATTTTTTTTAAAAGTCAGCAGCTACAAACACTGTCCTAGGCGCCTGCGATGATGGCCCCCCCCTGATGCCGATCCGGATCATTGCAGGTCCCCGTGCCGCCATCCTCAGTAAGGGAAACAGGCAGTGAAGCTTGCGGCTTCACTGCCCGTTTCCCACTGCGCATACGCGAGGCTCGCGCCGCTTTGTGAATGGTCCGGCTGCTCTCTGGGATGCACACAGTTCCCAGAAGGCAGCGCGCCACATTCCCCAGAAGGAGGACACGGAAGAACACCCACCGCGGATAAGGAATAGGCAGATTAGGGACTTCCGCATAGCAACCGCTATTTCGGGTGAGTAAAAAAAAAAAAATTCTATTTTTTTGCAGCATTTTTGTGTAATTTTTTTTTTCAGGGAGGAACTCCACTTTTAGAATATGTAAATATTTGAATGTCTATTTCCTGATCACAGTAACATTTTAAAATGCGACTCCACGTCTCTGGCAGAAATCGGGGTTGGTTTACTAAAGGCAAATGGACCGTGCACTCTGCAGTTGCACTCATTTTCCCCAAAGCTTAGTGAATGTGAAGCTTCACTTTGTAAAGAATACCCAATCAGGTGCAAGGAAAATAAAAAATGAGCATTTTTTTTTTTTTTTGCACATGATTGGATGATGGCAATCAGCAGAGCTTCACCATATTCACTAAGCTCTGTGGAAAATGAGAGCAACTGTACTTGCAAAGTGCACAGTCTATTTGCTTTTAGTAAGCCAACCCCACGTTGTCTAGAGCTCAGTATTGACTCCCTTCAAGCAGTCTCTTAGAACTATACTAGCAACTCTTAAGCCCCGTCCGTACACACGGTCTGACTTTTTGCCAACAAACTTCATTTTGAGCAAGTTTGACAAAAAAATCAGACCGTGTGTACGCTCCATCAGACAAACTTTTTTGGTTTTCATCGGACAAAAGCTCGGTCTGCAAACGGACAAACTTTTGGCCAACAAAAGTCCGATGGAGCAAAGTCCGACCGTGTGTACAGAAATCCATCGAACTTTTGTCCGATGGACAAAACAAATAATGTTAAAATCAACCAACAATAGCAGAAGTTGACCAAAGGGTGGCGGTAAAGAGCAGAAAAACCACGTGATGTTGGATAAAGTTTTGGGAAAGTTTGCAGAAAAGTCCTGTGGTGTGTATGCTTTGGGTGTTCCCGGCCAACTCCGTTTGGACAAAAATCCACAGAAAAGTCTGATGGAAGTCCGACCGTGTGTACGGGGCTTTATAGTAGCCATTTACAGGGGGATATTTGCTTGTCATTGAACAGGCTGCCTGACCACTGTGGCACATATGTAATGCTTTGATTCTTTATCAGTCTTACCCTAGTGACTCTGACGTCCATGTTTTCTTATCGCCTTCCAATAAGAGCCAATGCATATTAATGCATGGGTATATGTGCGTTGTGGTGTGCTTGTATTCATTTTGAATTGTACCCCAACACACATATACAGTAAACAAGAACACATTTGCACGAAAGCTCACCATAACACACAGGTGAGGAATACATTAGGCGTAGTAGTATGCTGTGTTGTTAAAAATAGTTCAGGTGTGGTTTTTTTTTCATGTGCTGAACACGTGTCATTGCACCTCCATACTGTAAATGGGCCTATAGTATACGGCAGTGTTTCTCAACTCCAGTCCTCAAGGCACACCAACAGGTCATGTTTTTGGGATTTCCTGCAGATGAAACGGTTGTGGTAATTACTAAGGCAGTGAAACTGCTCAAATCACCTGTGGAAATCAATGGAAATCCCAAAAACATGACCTGTTGGTGCGCCTTGAGGACTGGAGTTGAGAAACACTGGTATACGGGACTGCAACGCACAAGTTACATACACAATACTAAAATGTAACCAAAGTTTGAAAAATACTCCTGTATGAATAAATTAAATAAACTTACACAAAAGGGTGTATTTATAAAAAAAATAAAATAAATTGGAACAGCAGTGTAAATGTTTGTTTTTTCTATGCAAATGGGGGTCAAATAATGAATTTCCATTAGGCTATTTCCTATGCTGGTCGAATGTTTTCCATTGATTTAAAATGGAAAATGCTGAATTTGACCACTAGATGGTGCTAAGTATAATAAAAAAAATTGTCTAATGATATGCTTATTCTGCCTTCTGAATTTTGACTTTGCACCTGCTGTGGCTACCGGTCATATTCATAACCTGAGCCCCTGTCCCAGAATGAGCCGTGCGTCAAAAATCGCACAGTAATCCCCCTGGGGTTACTAGAGAATTGACAGTTTTTCAGAGCTGATCAATATCAAGAAATTACTTGGTCTCTATCTACAGCAGGGCACTACAAAGTCTGGTCAAAATGCAGCCTGCAGGAGTATGGAACCTTCAGGTGGTTGATCACTTGTATAAGGCTATATTCAGGCATCCCCAGGAATTCCCAAATGTCCGTTTTATGGGATAAAAAAAGTCATAGAATATGAATTGTGTCTCTGGTCAAAGCATGAAGTGTCTAGATGAGGGTGACACTAGCCATGGTTTTTTTTTTAGGCTTCCTGCATGCGGGGGCCGCCCAGCTGTAGTGCGTGCCTCTCTGCATTTTAGTGCACCAGGGAGGGGACAGGTGCAGTGTTCAGCCCCTCTGCAGGGAATCTGTGGCAGGTTGCAGCTGGATAGTGCTGAATGCTATACTGAATGGTACTGCCCTTTAGGGCCCTGTCCAGTAAGGGGCAAACGTCCAGAATGCACGTTGGTTTCTTTTTATGTAAGCTTTCAGCAACAGTGGGATCCAAAATATGGGGGTCTAAGACCATAAACTGAAATATAAAGGGAAAGGCATAGTGCCAGTATACACTATATATTACCAAAAGTATTGGGGCGCACATGAACTTTAATGGCATCCCAGTCTTAGTCCGTAGGGTTCAATATTGAGTTGGCCCACCCTTTGCAGCTATGTTCCCTTTAAATTTCTTCCTGCTCTATGGTAAAGTGAACAATCTCTAGGCAGCAACATTTGAAATTGCAGATTGCCTGTTCACATACATTATATTACCAAAAGTATTGGGACACCTGCCTTTACACACACATGAACTTTTATGGCATCCCAGTTTTAAGCCCTGTACACACGGTCGGACTTTTGCCCAACAAACTTCATTTTAAGCAAGTTGGACCAACAATCCGACCGTGTGTACGCTCCATCGGACAAACTTTTTTCCGTTTGCTTTGGATTTCATCGGACAAAAGTTGGGTCTGCAAACGGACAAACTTTTGCCCAACAAAAGTCCGATGGAGCAAAGTCCGACCGTGTGTACAGATAACCATCGGACTTTAGTCCGATGGACAAAACAACTAATGTTAAAATCAACCAACAATAGCAGAAGTTGACCAAAGGGTGGCGGTAAAGAGCAGAAAAACCACGTGATGTTGCAAAAAGTTTTGGGAAAGTTTGCAGAAAAGTCCTGTGGTGTGTATGCTATGGGTGTTCCCGACCAACTCCGTTTGGACAAAAATCCACGGAAAAGTCCGATGGAAGTCTGACCGTGTGTACGAGGCTTAAGTCTGTAGGGTTCAGTATTGAGTTGCCCCACCCTTTGCAGATATAACAGATTCAACTCTTCTGGTAAGGCTGTCCACAAGGTTTAGGAGTGTCTGGGAATGTCTGATCATTCTTCCAGAAGCGCATTTGTGAGGTCAGACACTGATGTTGGACGAGAAGGCATGGCTCACAGTCTCCACTCGAATTCATCGCAAAGCTGTTTTGTCGGATTGAAGTCAGGACTCTGCGCAGGCCAGTCAAGTTCCTCCACCCCAAACTTGCTCAGCCATGTCTTTATGGACATTATTTGTGCATTGGTGCGCAGTCATGTTGGAGCAGGAAGGGACCATCCCCAAACTGTTCCCACAAAGTTGGGAGAATGAAATTGTCCAAAACGTCTTGGAATGCTGATGCCTTAAGAGTTCCGTTTACTGGAACTAAGGGGCCAAGCCCAACCCCTGAAAAACAACCCCACACCATATTATACCCTCCACCAAATGATTTGAACCAGTGCACAAAGCAAGGTCCATAAAGACATAGATGAGCAAGTTTGGGTGGAGAAACTTCACTGGTCTGCACGGAGTCCTGACCTCAACCCCATAGAACACCTTTAAGATGAATTAGATCGGAGACTGCGAGCCAGGCTTTCTTGTCCAACATCCCTGTGTGACCTCACAAATGTGCTTCTGGAAGAACGGTCAAACATTCCCATAGACCCTCCTAAACCTTGTGGACATCCTTCCCAGAAGAGTTGAAGCTGTTATAGCTGCAAACATGGGACAACATTATATTAAACCCTACGGACCAAGACTGGGATGCCATAAAAGTTTGTGCGTGTAATGGCAGGTGTCCCAATACTTTTGGGAATAGAATGTATGTGAACAGGCAATCTGCAATTTCAAATGTTGCTGCCTAGAGATTGTTCACTTTACCATAGAGCAGGAAGAAATTTAAAGGGAACATAAGTCATAAAATTAAGTCCTGCTAGATTACTTCAGGCTGGCCCCAGGTATTGCTAATGTAAAACATTAAAAATAAATACCTTTACTGTTCAAAATCCAGCAATACACTGTCTCACCCTGCTCTGCAGATACTCCGTTTTATCTCCATTTTTAGGCACCGACTAATTTTTAGAGGCCAATCTGCTGACATCCTTAAAGCGGAATGAAACCCACCTTATCCTTTACAGCCAAGGAAGCTGCTTCTGTTTGATCTGCAACTGCCACACGTGATCGGTATGACACCAGCCATTTGATGGTTTGACAATTTGCTTGACGAAACAAGCAAATGTGACGGTAATCCTGGCATTCCAGGAATGTAACTTTATTTTTAACCACTTCAATACCAGGCACTTACGCACCTTCCTGCCCAGGGCAATTTTCAGCTTTCAGCGCTGTCGTAATTTGAATGACAATTGCGCAGTTGTGCTACACTGTACCCAAACAACATTTTTATCATTTTGTTCCCACAAATAGAGCTTTCTTTTGGTGGCATTTGATCACCTCTGCGTTTTTTTTTTATTTGCGCAACAAATAAAAAAAGACCGAAAATCTAGAAAAAAAAAAATGTTTTTTGTTTCTGTAAAAAAAAATTTGTAAATAAGTACGTTTTCTTCTTCAATGACGGGCACTGATAAGGTGGCACCGATGGGTACTGATGATGGTCACTGATGGGCGGCACTGAGAGGTGGGCATAGATGAGCACTGAGAGGTGGCACTGATGGACACTGATGAGTGGCATTGCTGGGCATCATTTTTTTTTCATCCATAATGTTGCCAGTCAGTGCCCATTTGTGGGCACTGATTGGCATCTATTGCGCTTATTTTTTTTTTATATGTGGATGGCCATGGGGTACATACCTGGCCATCCACATGTTGCTCGCTTCCCTGGTGGTCCAGTGTGGGCATCCGCAGGGGGGTTGCGCTGATAAACAATCAGCGCGAACCTCCCCTGTCAGGAGAGCTGCCGGCTCTTTACCGAGATCGGTGTAGCCGTGTGTCAGACTGACACATCGCACCACCGATCGCCGCGAAGCGCGCCCGTTATCTTGCAGGACGTCATATGACGCCCAGTCAGGATAACGCAACCACTGCCCGGCCGTCATTTTGCTATAGGCCGGGCGGGAAGTGCTTAAACTGTTAAATCGTTGGGTTTAGTTTTGCTTTATGATTTACTTCTGCTCAGGGGCTCTGGGCTTCAGCAAAATGGTAGCCTCCAGAAAGAGTAAACAGGAGCGATGCAATTTACAGCACACACTAATTGCGTAGCATAATTATTGTGGAATGTATGTTTCTTGCTAAGGCCTCTTGCACACGGTACTGATGTTTAAGCATCTCCTTATTTAGATGTAATTTCAGGCATCTGTTTTACGTATTTATGCACATTTGCATGCACAATACAGTGCAGATTTTTTATTTATTTTTTTAAACTCAAAAAAATGCAGCGCTTGTTTATGCAGCTGTGTGTACAGACACATTGTAAACAATGGGCTGCATTTTAAATCAGAAATATTGAGCACCAGCTGCCACTGGTCAAACCATCAAATGGCTGGTGTCATAACTGATCACATGTGCAGCATCATGGCAGTTGCAAAACAGAAGCTGAGATGGCAGCTTCCAATGCTGAAAAGGATTGGAGGGTATATTCTAGGGCTAACATCCTTATTCTTGCTTTACTCGTTGGTTAGTCTCTGCATTAGAACAAGCACTAAAACCAGCACTTGTGTACCAGCAGTCCGAGCACCCGATGTACACATGCTTGTTCTGGGTGACTCAAAATTTAACACAGCAGTTGCTGTTACTATAAAAAAGGACTACCTGACAAGGTTTATAAACACTGTTCAGGTTGGAGAGGGAGAGACACAAAGTATCATTGTTACTTTTGCATCAATTGTTAGTCTGTAGATCAATGAGCTTCTATCTGCATATGGTAGCAGTTAAAGTAACCTAACAAAAAAAATCTTTTTTATTGTTTAATAAAACCTTACCATAATCCAGCCCTAAATTACTCCTCTTTCCCCTTCTCTCCTGTTATTTTTCTTACTTTTTTTTTTTTTTTTGTAATTTTGTCAACCATTAACTATTTAAATTTGCTTTGTTCATTAATTTTTAGGTTTCTCATTTGTAAAGAACTTTGCAATGCCTTGCACCAGAATTATACAGTGCCTTGAAAAATTATTCATACCCCTTGAAATTTTTCCTATTTTGTCACGGTACAACCAAAAACGTAAATGTATTTTATTGGGATTTTATGTGATGGACCAACACAAAGTGGCGCATAATTGTGAAGGAAAATGATAAATGGTTTTCAAAATGTTTTACAAATAAATATCTGAAAAGTGTGGAGTGCATTTGTATTCAGCCCCCTTTATTCTGATACCCCTAACTAAAATCTAGTGGAACCAATTACCTTCAGAAGTCACCTAATTAGTAAATAGAGTCCACCTGTGTGTAGTTTAATCTCAGTATAAATACAGCTGTTCTGTAAAGCCCTCAGAGATTTGTTAGAGAACCTTAGTGCGCAAACGGCATCCTGAAGGCTAAGGAACACACCAGGCAGGTCAGGGATAAAGTTGTGAGGAGTTTAAAGCAGGGTTAGGTTATAAAAAAAATATCCCAAGCTATGAACATCTCACGGAGCATTGTTCAATCCATCATCCAAAAATGGAAAGAGTATGGCACAACTGCCAATCTACCAAGACATGGCCGTCCACCTAAACTGACAAGCCGGGCAAGGAGAGCATTAATCGGAGAAACAGCCAAGAGGCCCATGGTAACTCTGGAGGAGCTGCAGAGATCCACAGCTCAGGTGGGAGAATCTGTCCACAGGACAACACTTAGTTGTGCACTCCACAAATCTGGCCTTTGTGGAAGAGTTGGAAGAAAGCCATTGTTGGAAGAAAGCCAAAAGAAGTCCCATTTTCAGTTTGCGAGAAGCCATGTGGGGGACACAGCAAACATGTGGAAGAAAGTGCTCTGGTCAGATGAGACCAAAATGTAACTTTTTGGCCTAAAAGTAAAACGCTACGTGTGTCCGAAAACTAACACTGCACATCACCCTGAACACACCATCCCCACCGTGAAACATGGTGGTGGCAGCATCATGTTGTGGTGATGCTTTTCTTCAGTAGGGACAGGGAAGCTGGTCAGAGTTGATGGATGGAGCCAATTACAGGGCAATCTTAAAAGAAAACCTGTTAGTCTGCAAATGACTTGAGATTTGGCCAGAGGTTCAACTTCCAGCAAGACAACGACCCTAAACATACAGCCAGAGGCGTTGCTAGGGGGGTGCGGGGGGTGCGGTCCGCCCCCGGGTGACACCCGCTAGAGGGGTGACACCCTCCCTTTTTTTTTTTTTTTTTACAGCTGACCCATTCATTGATTAATTTCACCCCGCTGGGCTGGAAGCCTGGAACAACACCTCCAGCGCCGCGGCCGCGCCTGGTGTGTGTCCTCCGGCTCCTTATTCTTCCTATTCCTAAATTCCAATCCTCCTCCCTACCCTACAGAGCCAGCGAGCGACTCAGCCTGTCACATCATCACACTGCACTGTGATGATGTGACGACACGTCACTGCAGCACACACACAACTTTCTCCGCCCGGGCGGCGCGGCTGCTGTGTGTGACGGTCGCTGCCCACAGTGCCCAGCCCTCCTCCTCTCCACTCTCCAGGAGTACACTAAGACTTTTTCTGTTTGAAGAGCGCAGTCACCTAGTGGAACATGCAATTAAGCAGGCACATTTAAAATCTAAAGAATATGGAATTGCCGTAGAGAGAAGAGCCAGGTTTAAGAAGAGGATGGCAGGGGAACAGGCACGTGATGCTGGAGGCATAAGTCTACAAGACGAGAACAAGAGGGCAATGCTTGAGTGCATTGATTGCTTCCATTCTGAACTCCAGATCAGATTAAGAGCCATCATGGAAGTTGCAGCCATGTTTGAGGCTGTTCAAGCAAAGAGTCTCATATATGAAACTGAAGAAACATTAAAGGTGTCCATTCCAAAACTGACCACTTTTTATGACGAAATATCTGAGAGTGAGCTGTTAATGGAAATACCCAGACTGAGGAGACATCTCAAAGCAGCCAAGATCAACCTAGAAGAAGTCAAAGATTGGTCGGCTTTACAAGTTTTGACCTTCATAGCAGAATGGGACTTCATTGAATCTCTTCCAACCCTTTCACTATGTCTAAAAATATTTCTGACAATCTGTGTGTCTGTGGCTTCATGTGAGAGGAGCTTTTCAAAGTTGAAGCTGATAAAAAACTATTTGCGTTCAACGATGGGACAGGCAAGGCTTTCTGATCTTGCAATATTATCAGTTGAAAGTGAACTAGCGAAATGTATTGATTTTGATGATGTTGTTCACAATTTTGCAGCTGTCAAGGCTAGAAAAGCAAAGTTTTGATTTAGATGTTAACTAAATGCTTTCATATTTGTTCCTGTTTTTGTGTTATTTATTTATTAATTCAGTAAAGTTTAAAGTTAAAATAAATACAGTTCTTTAACAGTTTAAGCTTTGATTTCTATTATTTTCATATGATTTTGTTATTCAAATTTGCTAGTTGATTGATAGTTATTAACGGCACTACTGTTGCCAATATATGCAGTGTTATTAGGGTGAAAAAAATTATTGGGGGGGGGGGTGACACCATGTTATACCGCACCAGGTGACACCAACCCTAGTGACGCCACTGCATACAGCCAGAGCTACAATGTAATAGTTTAGATCAAAGCATATTCATGTGTTAGAATGGCCCATTCAAAGTCCAGATCTAAATCCAATTGAGAATCTGTGGCTTGAAAATTGCTGTTCACAGACGCTCTCCATCCAATCTGACAGAGCTTGAGCTATTTTGCAAAGAAGAATGGGCAAAAATTTCACTCTAGATGTGCAAAGCTGGTAGAGACATCCCCAAAAAGACTTGCAGCTGTAATTGCAGCAAAAGGTGGTTCTACAAAGGAGGGCTGAATAAAAATGTACACCACACTTTTCACATATTTATTTGTAAAAAAAAAAAATTGAAAACCATTTATCATTTTCCTTCCACTTCACAATTATATACCACTTTGTGTTGGTCTATCATATAAAATACATTTACGTTTTTGGTTGTAACATGACCAAATGTGAAAAAAATTTAAGGGGTATGAATAATTTTCAAGGCGCTGTAGGTGTCGTCATAGATGATACAAATGATAGAACATTTTTTTTTTCTTTTAAGTTAAGGTAAGGCCTCATGTACATGGACATTTAGCAGCTCCTGTGTGGTGAACTGTAAAATCTCTGGTGCTTCCCTGCACCCAGGGAGCCATACCTGTTGCATACAGCTTTCAGTACAAGTGAAGGGCTATATAGGTGCATCTCATAAAATTAGAATATCACACAGAGTGATATATTTCAAGAATTTCTTTCTTTTAATTTAAATGATTATGGCTTACCGCTAGGGATGGTCCCCCCCCCCCCCCCCCCGGATCAGTTCGCACTAAAATACTGCGAACAGGCAAAAAGTTTTAGCGAACATGCGAACCCTATTAAAGCCTATGGGACACGAACATGAAAAATCAAAAGTGCTTGTTTTAAAGGCTTGTATGCAAGTTATTACCATAAAAAGTGTATGGGGACCCGGGTTCTGCCCTAGAGGACATGTATCAATGCAAAAAAAAGTTTTTAAAACAACCGTTTTTTTAAGCAAAAGTGATTTTAAAAATGCTTAAGGTGAAACAATAAAAATTGAATATTTCTTTAACCACTTCAGCCCTGGAAGAATTTACCCCCTTCCTGACCAGAGCACTTTTTGCGATGCAGCACTGCGTCGCTTTAACTGACAATTGCGCGGTCGTGCGACGTTGAACCTAACCAAAATTGACGTCCTTTTTCCCCCACAAATAGAGCTTTCTTTTGGTGGTATTTGATCACCTCTGCGGTTTTTATTTTTTGTGCTATAAACAAAAGAAGAGCGACATGTTTGAAAAAAATGCAATATTTTTTACTTTTTGATTTAATAAATATCACAATTTTTTTTTTTAAAACAATTTTTTTTCTAAGTTTAGACCGATACGTATTCTACATATTTTTGGTAATTTTTTTTTGCAATAAGCGTATATTGATTGGTTTGCGCAAAAGTTATAGCGTCTACATAATAGGGGATAGATTTATGGCATTTTTATTTTTTTTATTTTTTTTACTAGTAATAGCGGCGATCTGCGATTTTTATTGTGACCGTGACATTGCGGCAGACACATCGGACACTATTGGCGCGTTTTTGGGACCATTCACATTTATACAGCGATTAGTGCTATAAAACTGCACTAATTACTGTGTAAATGTGACTGGCAGGGAAAGGGTTAACACTAGGGGGCGATCAAGGGGTTAATATGTTCCCTATTGAGTGATTGTAACTGTAGGGGGAGGGGACTCACAAGGGGAGGAGACCGATCTGTGTTCCTCTGTACTGGGAACACACATCGGTCTCCTCACCTCTGACAGGAGGTGGATCTGTGTGTTTACACACACAGATCCACACTTCTGCCGTGATCGTGGGCAATCGCGGGTGCCCAGCGGACATCGCGACCGCCGGGCACACTCACCGGGTCACGAGCGTTGCCGCGGGTGCGCGCGCGCGCCCCATAGACGGCCGGGAAAAAAGGACGTCATATGACGTCCGCCCGGAGGGAGGGAGGGTTCCTGCCGGCGTCATATGTCTATGACCCGGTAGGAAGTGGTTAAATATCGTGCCTGGGGGGGGGGGGGGGGGGTCCCCTTAGTCTGCCTGTAAAGTGGCGCATCTGATCTGTGTGATGTGTAGAACAGTGCCGCAGCAACATGACATTTCTAAAGGAAAAAAAATGTGTTTTAAGCTTGCTCGCGGCTGTAATGTATTGCTGGCTCCTGGCAATATAGATGAAAAATCAAGGAATAAAACAGCGTAGGGTCGTGTGTCCCCCCCCCCCCCCAGTCCATACCAGGTCCTTTGGGTCTGGTATGGATTTTAAGGGGAACTTCATGCCCAAAGTAAAAAAAATTGGCGTGGGCCCCCCAAAATCCATCGCAGACCCTTATCCGAGCATGTAGCCTGAACCATACCAGGCCACATGCCCTCAACATGGGGGGGGGAACCTTGTTCCGATGTTGATGGGGACAAGAGCCTCTTTCCGACAACCCTGGCCATTGGTTGTTGGGGTCTGCGGGCGGGAGGCTTATTGGAATCTGGAAGCCTCCTTTAGCAAGAGTGTTGTTACGTACCTGCCGGATGAGCCTGACGTGCAGTGGGAAGGCTTTCTCGTACAACCCCGGCTCAAGGGCCATCGATGTTGCAACAGTGGCCGCAAGAGCCTGGCTGTGTATGGGTGCCTGGTTCGTCTTTGGTCATGTCAGTTCAGCTGGTGCAGCAGGAAGCAGGCTGGTAGGTGCACTGGCTGGGGAGACACTGAATACGTAGTCGGACAAGCCGGGTTTGGTAACAGACGATCAGCTGTAGGTATAGATGACAGGCAGAGAATGGTCAGGATACAGGCAAAGTTCGGCAACAGGATATCAAGCCGTGTAGAGCTGAGCGTGGTTACAAGGCAGGCCGGGATCAGGATAACAGAGATGAATCGTAATCAAACAAGCTGGGTCAAACACAGGAAACAGATCAGATCACAGGAACAGGAAGTCACCGGATCAGGTATGAACTGCAGATCAGACAGTGAAGACACAGTGCTGCTGAGGTGTTTAAATAGGGCAGCCTGTTGCCAATCACTGAAATCAGTCTGCACTATTAACCCTTAGGTGGCAGATCCATGACAAGTGCCCCCAGATCCTGGCCCCCCACCCTATGTGAATGGGTATTGGGCATTTTACCCCTACCCATTCACCAAAAAAAGTGTCAAAAAGTAAAAACCACAACAGACAGTTTTTGACAAATTCTTTATTAAAAAAAAAAGAAAAAGTGTCCCATGATGTACATTCATCATCAATCATGCCGCCCGATGGACCCGAAAAAAAAAAAAAAACAGTTCCGCCTTAATGGGAGGCCTCCGGGGGACTACTGTCTTTTTGCTTTGGCAGCAATTATATAGGCAAGGGCGGGGCCAACCGCTGACGTAACTAGATGACCCCGCCCCCCCCTGACGTCACATGAAGTCAGAAGGGGCGAGGTCACTGGGTTACGTCACCCGGTTACGTCGACTTGGGCCAATCATGGCTCTGGCGGTACATTGCGCTGATTGGCCAAAGCATGCAGATACGGGTGCATTCTTTGGCCAATTAACAGCCGTGAATGCACTGCGAGCGCCCCATATGTTTGTTTATTCTACAAACAAACAAACATCGGGACCATCTCTACTACCGCTAGTGAAAACCCAAAATTCAGTATCTCAGAAAATTTGAATATTTGAATATCGGTACATAAGACCAATAAAAGATAAAAAAAAAAAAAATTATTAAAGAAATGTAGGCTTACTGAAGAGTATATCCATGTACAGTATAGTATGTGCAGTAGGGGGTCGGGGCTCCTTTTGCATGAATTACTGCATCAATGCAGCGAGGCATGGAGGCGATCAGCCTGTGGCACTGCTGAGGTGTTATGGAAGCCCAGGTTGCTTTGATAGCAGCCTTTAGCACGTCTCTATTGTTGGGTCTGGTGTCTTCCTCTTGACAATACCCCACAGATTCTCTATGGGGTTGAGGTCAGGCAAGTTTGCTGGCCAATCACGCACAGTGATACCATGATCATTAAACCAGGTATTGGTACTTTTGGCAATGTGGGCAGGTGCTAAGTCCTGCTGGAAAATTGAAATCAGCATCTCTATGAAGCTGGTCAGCAGAGGGAAGCATTAAAGTGATACTAAAGGTTTGTTTAAAAAAACAAACAAACATGCTATACTTACCTTCTCTGTGCAAGGGTTTTGCACAGAGTGGCCACAATCCTACTCTTCAGGGGTCCCCCAACGATGATCCAGCACTGAGGCTGACATAATTAGTTTCACATCTTGGCTTGATTGACAAGCATTTAAAAGACCGCCTTTCCAGTGACCCAGTACGCTTCCTGATGACGTGTTAAACGAAACGTACATCAAGGCGGTACTTGGTCACGTTTCCATCACACTTCCGGTCCTGCTGGTTAGCCGCTGCAATAGGTGGAACGCACGCCAGACTTTCTAGACGAACGGACGGATCCATTCGACTCTACATGCCTTCCAGCCTCAGTGCCGGGTTAAGGCACTACTCAATGTAAGCAGCCATTTGGCTTTCCTTTTATATGTTGATTTTAAATTATAATAAACAGGATTACACTATTCTTGGCATATTCGTTTATTTGCATATCCCAATCCGAGTTCATCTTGGGGAGTCAGACTGATCCGGGATCACATCTTCTGTTTTGGCAAGTGGTATCTTGCATTAAGCGCATTTGACCTCCTTTTAGTTAAGGGGGTCAACATCTTGGGGTAAGCGGCCATCCATCCATAGCACTTCGGGTGTTTTATCTATTTGGTGAAGGTGTCACTTCAAGACCATATTGGATAATTTTCTATGGACTTATTACTGGACTATCAAGCTTCACTCAATTTAATGTTCACCTTTATGTGGTCAACTAATTGTTTTATGTCACATTTAACACTTTATTGGTATTCTATTTGCACAGGATTGTGTTACCAGCCGTTCAAAATTATTACACATGTGTTTCCATTGCTGTATAGTCTATGCACATATTCATTATCTTATTGTGGTTGATTAGCATATATACTGTATATGTTGTAAATTTTTTACAGCAACTAGCGCCCCCTTTCTTTTTATTTTTCGATCATCCATTCACGTCAGTTTACAACTGCATCCGTCAACATCCTTTTTTTCTTTTTAAACGGATCAAAGCCCTATTTTTGTTCCATTAAAAAAATGGAACGTATGTAAATGGACAAACGGTCTGTTTTTGCATTGGTAGTGGATGTAAAAAAACTGATGTATTAACTGATGAGTAACTGATGTAAACTTCATCAGTTTTTTCTTTTAAAAGGGGCCTTATGCACACTTTTTTATGGACAGGGAATTTAGTATTTAGTTGGTTACACATCCTACCCAGATAGGTGATTTGATGCGGCAGTCCTTTATCTGAATTATATTTTAATTAATTTAATTGTCTCAATCATTTGTCATTTAGCCATTAGTGAGATCTAATGAATAGATGGGAGGATTGATTGTCAATGTTAAAGCCTCACACTTTTTAGATAATATTTTTTCACTTATTTAGCAAGCATATATTTTGGTTTACAAAAGTAAGTAATTAAACTGCTCAGATCTGGAATAATTGATGAGGGAGAGAAGTGGCACATTATTTAGAAAGAGACTGCACAAAGGTAGATAAAGATGGTATCAAAAGAAGGTGAAAATCTCTACCTCCCAGCCAATATGACCCATGGAGCATCGGCTCAACAACTAGAACATAGTTGTGGAGCCGATGCTCCATGGGTCATATTGGCACCTTCTTTTGATACCATCTTTATCTACCTTTGTGCAATCTCTTTCTAAATAATGTGCCACTTCCCTCCCTCATCAATTATTCCAGATCTGAGCAGTTTAATTACTTACGTTTGTAATACCCTGGTAAAAACTGCTGACCCTGGTAAAACTTCCAAATACTGCAAACTAGAAAGGGGTTGCCTCTGTTAAAGTAAGAATAGGGGTGGGTACCATAATCCTAAATTATGTAATTGGAAAAGGGGGAAGGAGATGCATCAAGGGTCACTCCCACAAAAGACCCTGATCGCCAGTAGTGATAGGACTGTTACTGTACCCAGTATACTGGTGTAGCACCCTGCTCCTATTGGGTAGGCGCTAGTGTAAATTTAGTTGTCTGAGCTGTAGTTAGCTCAGAATAATTGTACCAAATTATGGGTCTCTGTTCCGGTTCAGCTGGGTTGCACATTTTCCACCTGACTGTGGGTGTCGCTCTCGCCACAGGTTAGGTTTGGAAATGCAGCATGCTGAATGTATTGGGTACCTCTTGCCCAGAAGCAGCTCAGTGGGATTGGTCACCCTGCTGTGCATTCTGGGAGAGGATACTTAAGGGACAGACACCGTTTTGGCGGGGTCTTCCGATCCCGACCTGGCGGCCCTCCTGGCCTCAGGCAAGTGTTAGCAGTTTTCTCCATTACTGAGAGTAGGCCCAGGATTTTCTGGGGCCTACTGATCCAGGGATGGTCCTGTGTCGTCTTGCCTGTGCGAAGGGACCGAGCAATTAAGGACTTAATTGAAGGACGCATCCGGATGGAAATCTACCTCACAGTGCTGCCGGCCTGGCTGAAAGATCCTGGTACTGTGTGCTATGTGTTCAGAACTTTACCAAGTGTGTGGTTATCCAAGTCTGTGGCAGAGACTTTTGAACAAGCTCGCACCGGCTGCTAGGTCAGTGAGAGAGGCCTATCCGGTGGTGGCTAGATCCAGGGTGGAAGCTGTTGGTCCTCTGGATTAGGAAAATACCCGTGATCCGCAAGCAAGGTACCTGAATCTCCCCTAACCCTCCATCCCTCTTTCTGGAAGTTCTTTAATAAAACACTTGAGAAAAAGAGACTTAAGCCCCGTACACACGATCGGATAACCTATGGATTTTCGTCCGATGGATTTGTCCATCGGAAATCCGATGAAACTGTTTTTCATCAGTCTTGGCCACACACCATCAGTCAAAAACCGACCGTTCCAAACGCGGTGACGTAAAACACTCAGATGAGCCGAGAAAAATGAAGTTTAATGCTTCTGAGCATGCGTCGACTTGATTCTAAGCATGCGTGGGTTTTTTAACCGATGGACTTGCCCATAGACGATTGGAAATTCCCATCGGTTTTTTATCCATCGGAAAATTTTAAAACAAGTTCTATTTTTTACAACCGATGGAAAAAAGACCGATGGGTACCATACACGATCGGTTGGTCTGATGAAAACCATCCATCGGACGGTTTTCATCAGTCAAACCGATCGTGTGTACGGGGCTTAAGTGTTTGGTGCAGACATTTGTGAGAAACTCTTCAAGGAAGACCCCTAGGAGGGACATGGTGAACAGTAAGGTAACGGCAGACCCAAATCTTAAACCAGCGGCCCCTGCAGGGGTATTGCTACACTGGGTAAACTGGGTACCGTAACAGTCCTATCACTACTGGCCTTCAGGGCCTTTTGTGGGAGTGACCCTTGATGTATCTCCTTCCCCTTTTTCCAATCAAATACTGCAAACGTCGGAGCTTGACTGTACGTTTCTAAATTCTTTGTTGGTAAAAGACCATGGTTAAGATGGTGGTACAAATGCTTTTGTGATTTGGCTAGGTTGTCTTAGTCATAGCTTTCTGATACATGTCTGAATTATTCTTAAGACCTGCCAAGACACAAAACGTGGGAAGGAAAATGCACCCTCATCAGCTTTAATTACGGTTAATTCCGGCACCTCCTTTGCCACTCGACACACCCAAGGATCTTACAGTTTAAAACAGCAGTGCATCCGTACGAAACCATACAAGAGACACATGTAGGAAACACTCCTACTTGGTTGGCTTCCTCTACACAGAAAGATTTTAGGCCATCTAAATGCAATTCCGTTTCCCACCACAGGAGGGAACTATGCAGTATCCATAAAGGTCTTGGACATCTGTCACTTCTATTGCAAGCCTTTTCTCATCATTAATGACTTGCACTTTACAGGTTAAGATCATTAAAAAGATATTATATCCTCCAATTCTTGGGTTATAGGGTTACCCAGACGGGGGAGCACACACACACACAAAAAAAAAAAAAAGTGTATGTACCGATACCCCCGTAGGAGCTGCTAGTTTAAATTTGGGCCTGCCGTTTCCTTACTGTTCCGTATGCTCGTCTCAGGGGTTCTCCTTGAAGAGTTGTTCAGAAGAAGGTTGCACCAACACAAAGTCTCTTTCAAGGGTTTTATTGAATAAAGTTTCAAACAGAGGGGGTTGAAGGGATGGGGAGGACTCAGGTACCTTAATTGCGGATCACAGGAATTTTCCTAGGTCCAAGGGAACAACTGTCTCCACGCTGGACTCGGCAAACACCGGATAGGCCCAATCTCACTGGTCTAGCAACCGGTGCGTAACTCGATCACATATAATCTCTGCCACAGACTTGGTTGAAAATAGAACAGTCTCTGCCACAGACTTGGATGAGAATAGAACAGTCTCTGCCACAGACTTGGATGAGAATAGAACAGTCTCTGCCACAGACTTGGATGAGAATAGAACAGTCTCTGCCACAGATTTGGTGTAACCCTTCCTTGGGTTACCTTCTGAATAATGAACACAGCTCTCAGTGCCAGGATCTTCCAGCCATTCCGGCAGCACTGTGAGGTAGATTATGATCCGGATGCATCCTCCAATTGAGTCTTCAATTGCTTGGTCCCTTCCAGCAGGCAAGGCGACACAGGATCATCCCTGGATCAGTAGGCCCCCAGCAACTCCTGGGCCTACATTTCAGTAACGGAGCCTCAGGCCAACGTGGCCCCGTGGTGGAAACTGACAGCACTTCCCTGAGGCCATGAGGGCCCTCAGGTCGGGATCGGGCGTGTGGTGCCCACCAACGAACAACCCCCAATTCTCCCCTACCCTAATGGCGTCTGTCACTTAAATACCCTCTCCCAGCATGCACAGCGGGTTCACCACGCCCCCTGGGCTGCTGCTGAGAAAGAGGTACCCAATACGTCCAGCCTGTTGCCTTTCCAACCCTGACCAGTGGTGACCGCAACACCCACCGGTGGGGGCAAAAATCATGCAACCAACTGAACTGAAACAGAGTATAATTTGTAACACAATCTCTCTGGGCTAAACTAATGCCCAGACAACTACATTTCAAACACACAGCGCCCACTCATTGGGAGCAGGGCGCTACATTTACTTTTATTTTTTTTCCCTTTCTCTTTTCATCCTTTTCATTTCAGATATAAACAGAAGCTGAGATTGTGGATCCATTAGACCTTCCTTTTCAAAAGCTTTTTATGGTTATCCTTCCCTCTTTTATCCAATGTGACCCTCTCAATCCCATGTTTCATGCCGTGCACCGTGTTGCTCCATAAAATGTTTCAAAACATTGGAATGTTTCTTAGCTTTGAGATTACAGTACTCCCACCACAAAAGGGCTCCCCTATCCTTACGTAGAGTGGTCTGATTGCAAATAATTGTATAAACTTCATTCAGGGTATTGCAATAAACAGTGGCATAGCGGGGGGGGGGGGGGTAGCCGGTGCGGTCACCCCAGGCGCTTTGAACGTTAACCGCTGCCTGCAATAACGTCAACCTGCTCTCCTTGCCTACTCCTCTCTACCAGATGCAGGGCAGAGCAAGATGGCCTTCCCTTTCTGAACACCCCCTCTCCCTTTAGCCCCCGCTATGATAAATAAATCCCTCCTATGGAGTCCCACCTGGGCGGTAGCAGAGAAACACGTCTAGTTCTGACAATTGCTACTAAACTGGAGGCATGTGAGATGAGGGGGAGCCTGGGGAGGAGCCTAATGAGACCAGGGGGAGGGACCAGCAGCAGGCACAGGAGCGTGGGTGGCACGGCACGGATGACGATCCTCAGTGGAAGGTAGGGCAAGCAAGGTGCAGCTTTAGTATGTCTGATTGTGCTTATTATCATACAGCCTGCTCCATGTACCATGTACCATGATGACCCTGATGATGAGCATGATGGGGACATAGGGAGACATGAGGGCAGTTAGAGAAGCTACATGGGGACAGAACAAAGAAGCAAAGAAGATGGGCTTGTGTGCTGAGCTGGTCACCAAATTTCGTACCTTTCTCGGAAGGACAAATAAGGGCAGCACCTTGTGTGGGGGTTGGGGTGATGATCCTTTTTGCTGCCTTCTTTTACCCCCTCCTTCCCCCCTGGTGGTAGTGGGGGATCTCCTCGCTTATAGCAGAGCGGCCAGCCAATAACCCTGACATAGCGCCTTTAGTACGAATTAGTAAGGACTCCTTTTTATTCACAGCCGAAGTCTCTGGCTGCATGCACCCTTTTATTATTGGTTGAATCTAAGATAGCTCTTAGACTACAGGAATCAAAGAGCTATCTTGGACTCAACCAATAAAAAAAAAGTCTGCGGGCTCCCAGCAGCCAATCAGAGGCTAAGGCTGTGAATAACAAGAAAAAATAATTCCGGACGGCTGCACTTCCAAAAATCCTTTTATTGAAGCTTCATATGACAAGTGGTTCACAGATGGAGCAGGGGACAAAAAGGTAGCCGCGTTTCGTGCAAATATCAGGGTTTAGTCATTACCTGTGAATGAATAACGAGAAGCCCTTACTAATCCGTCTCAGCAGAGCAGCCAGCCCATAAAGCCTACGTAAATTACATAGGGAATCTACCCAAACCCACCGTTTTTGCGAACCTTATCTCCATATAGAATTTGTAGATTTTTAGTATATTAGTAATTTACTCTCATTCCAAATGATATGTAATTATATACAGTCATGACCAAAAATATTGGCACCCCTGCATTTCTGTAAGACAATGCACCGCTTCGCCCAGAAAATTGTAGGAATTGCAAATGTTTAGGCATTCTCATGTTTATTTATTTTGTTTGTATTGGTATGACACAAAAAACTGAAGAAACAAAAAGCTAAATTCCACACAAAACTGGACTAGCCAAAATTATTGGCACCCTCAATTTAATATTTGGTAGCACACACCTTGGAAAAAATAACTGAAATCAATGGCTTCCTGTAACCATTATAAGTTTCTTACACCTCTCTACTGGATTCTTGGACCACTCTTCTTTCGCCAACTGCTCCAGGTCTCAGATTGGAAAGGTTTATTTTCCCAACTGCTGTTTTGACAGGTGCTCTATGTGATTTATTGTAGATCTGGACTCATTGCTGGCCTGTTCAGTACTCTCCAGTGCTTTGTCTTAATCCATTTCTGGGTGCTTTTTGATGTGTGCCTTGGGTCATTGTCCTGTTGAAAGACCCATGACCTCTGACGGAGACCCAACTTTCTGACACTGGACCCAACTTTGCACCCCAGAATTCTTTCGTAGTCTTCAGATTTCAGAATGCCATGCTCACATTCAAAACATCCAGTGCCTGAAGCAGCAAAGCAACCCCAAAACATCAGTGAACCTCCAACATATTTGACTGTAGGGACGGTTTTCTTTCCTTTAAAGGCCTTTTTTATTTTTCTGGAAACAGTAGTGTAGCAAGGTATTACCAATGCAAGCATTGTTAAGGACTGCAATCCGTGCTCTGAATATGAGCTTGGTTCTTTTAGTGGTTATTTCATACTAATTGGTTACAACTTGTTTGGTTCAGTTATCGAGAGACAAAGACTCCATTGCAATAGGTAGCACAGAGACTACATTGCCCACTAGGCCACTGTGCTACCAGAGGGGAGTGCGCCGCACAGAGCCTGATGGGAGGACCCTTTTAAGGCCAACGCGCCGTATGGCACGCTCTCTCTGGACATCATCTTCAGGCCGGCAGGAGGCCTGTGCTAAGGCCTGCTGTGAGTATACCTAGGCCCGAGAAGCCTGGGCCTACGGAGACTGAGAGCGGATCGCCTAGCCAAAGAGGGATCCCTGCGGAACAGTCTCGCTGATCAACCTGAGGAAGATCGGTCTGCAGCTTGCAGCATCCGGAGCCTTTTGTCCACCGCTATTCAGAGGACGGCCGGGTGAAGGACCAGGGGCCTCGTGACACAGAGGGACGGACCATTGACTGAGGGTTCCAGACTGAGAAGAAAAGCAGCAAGACAAGGCCTCATCTGGTGAGCGGGCACTTGCCCATCAACTTAGTCACACTCCTGGCAGTCAGTTAACTATCACAAGCTTCACTTATATTGCGGGTGCTTACATCTCTGCACGTAGGAACTCAACACCTTGGGGAAATTAGTAAGTCTGTGTGTTTCAATTAACAGTTCTTTCTGCACCCTATCTTTTGGATTACAAATCTTTATGTGCACCAATGTGGCTAGCCGAAGATACCTGACTCTTAAAGTGATAGTCATCTGGTTTCCTACCCTTGCAAGAGGTTGCTATAGGACACGCACCAATTGAACTATTCACTAGGGGGAGCCATAGAATTGTGATTTTGCATATTAATAATAGCTGTTTGTATCACTTTGTGTTTCTGCTGCTTGTGTGAGACTTGGTGGAGAGGTGCCCCAGTGTTGATGCTACTGCACTGGGAGATTCCTCCACCATACACTCATTTAGATCTGGCCCTCAGGCTATGTTAGTAGGGTCGGATCTCAGAGGTATTTTGAACCAATGGTATTTCCTTCATTGGGTTATACAGGAAGCTGTATGTATTGAATGCCTATTGTGTAATCATTATCTAATTTCTTTACCAAGTAAACATATCACCTTTGGTTAAGCTACAATTTGTGTGGAACTCTGTCTTTGCAGCTGTGTGGCAGGTGAACAACACCAACACCAAGGTAATATTTACTTTTATTGCCTATATTGTTGTGTATACATCATTGCGGTCCCTGACAGCCAATTCGGGCCCTCAATCATATTATTGCCCATTTGTGCCAGAGGGGATTGAGCCAAATTCTGGGGGTTGACAGGCAGAGTGCAGGCCCAAAACTAAACCAGCAGCTCCTACGGGGGTAGTGCTACAGTAGAATGATGGGCTTTACCAAAAAGCTGTAAATTTGTTTTGTCTGTCCACAGCACATTCTCCCCAAAGGATTTCGGAATGCTCAGGTAAGTTTTGGCAAACTCCAATCTGGCTTTTTTATGTTTCTGTGTCAGCAATGAGGTCCTCCTAGGTCTCCAACCATAGCTTGTGCCTTTTCATTAGGATGGCGACGTATAATGCAAGCTGACACAGTTGTACCTTGTGCCTGAAGGTCAGCTTAAATTTCTCATAAATTTGATCAAGGTTCTTTATGCACCATTCGAACAATCCTTCTGTGCAATCTTTGACCATTTTTTCTCTTCTGTCCAGGTCCAGAGAGATTAGCTACAGTGCTGTGGGCTGTAAACTTCTTGAAAATGTTGTGCACATTGGACACAGGAACATTAAGATCTCTGGAGATGGACTTGTAACCTTGAGATTGTCCATGCTGATTCCTGCGACTCTGCAAACAACCCCCCCCCCCCAGACAGAACCTCTACCGGCACCAAAATGGACCCTGCCACAGCATGGTGCGAGGAAGAGCATGCCTGCGCAGATTCCAGCATAGTGCTTGAAATTCCAGGAGAATCTTGGGGTGAAGAACAGTTAATCCAAGCCATAAAGATCCTGTCCCCAGACCAGAAAGCATGGGTGATTGCCGTAGAGACAGGCACAGGGACCCCGCCTACTTATGCATTGATTGAGTGGAAGAAGGAAATCCCTGAACACTTCAAAGGCGCCAGTATGAAACTAGCCAGTAAGGGGGAATTAAATGTGATACACCCAGAAACAGCCCAGGGAGGCCCCACCTCACCGAGCCACAAGCTGACTCTAGTAAACCAGAAGTCTCCGCCAAGTCACCTCTGGCCACCATCGGACCTGAACTCTGTGCTGTCCTTGGGGAATTTGTTGCCAAATGACAAAAAGATCCCCAGTCATACTCAGCTGCTGGTTACAGGAAGCTTAGGATTTTCTCTGGGAGGCAACCAGTACCTGCAGCGGAAGACAGCTTTGAAGAATGGCTGGATCAGGCTACTCAAGCTTTGGAAGAATGGGATATACCAGAGCCACATAAGAAGCAGAGGATCACTGAGAGTTCAAGGGGACCTGCTTTGGAAGCCATTCGCAACTTGAAACTTAGTAAAAAGAACTGTACTGCCCAAGACTACTTGAACATCTTACAGGATGTGTTTGGCCGCACTGAGAAAGTCTCTGACCTCATCTACCAAATGAAACACTCTTATCAGAAGGAAGGAGAGAAATTGTCAGAGGACATGAGGCGCCTGGACAAGATCATACATCGGATTCTGCTAAAGGGGTTAGACCCCCGGAAAGTGGATGAGATCAGAGCAAAGCAAGTTTTGAGAGGGGCCCAACCTTTAGACCCCATTACCCTTCTGTTGAGAAGTCGGAAGGATGGTGGTATCCTGAAATACCCAGACTTGATAAGGATTGTCAGGGAGGAGGAAGTCATGCTGGACAGTAAGAAGAGGAGTCCGAAACCTGAATCGACTGCAGGAGTGAGAGTGATAAATGCTGATGAGGGTGACCCTCAGGTTGAGCTTTTAAAGACTCAAGTGTCTCAGCTGATAGAGATGATGTCCATACTGACCAACCAGCCTACCGGTTTGCCAAGTGGAAACACTCCAGAGAAGCCCAAGAAGTCTCTCAGCTCTAACAACACCCAAGTGAAGAAATCAAGGAAACTGATGATCTGCTTCAACTGTGGAGGAGTAGGACACTATCGGGAGGTATGTCCAAGCCCGGCGAAAGCTGCAGCCCAGTACCGCAAGCTGGTGGAAAACTCCAGAGGACCCCGGTGAAGGAGTCAACCGTGTGCCCACCAGTTTCAGCTAACTCCACAAGATCCAACAACAAGAGGGGACTGCATCGGGGGTCCCAACCCTCATCTGGGGCTCCCGTTGTTGTCCCTGAGCAATTTAATGTCTCCCACTCTTTGACTCGGCCTGCCCGGCGGGGAGTCAGTGCACACCAGACACAGCAGGGGTCAAGATCCAGACAGAATTCCAGAAAAAAAGGAGTAAGGGTACAAATTACTGAACCGGGCAAGCCAGCCCCTCTCCGAAAGTTTCCTATCAAGTTAGTGGGGCCCTCCCCAGTAGTCTCAATCCAGGTAGAGGGGATTTACACAAAGGCCCTTCTGGATACAGGGGCTCAAGTGACTCTCTTGTACAGGGACTTCTATGACAAGCACCTTAAACACTTGCGGTTACAGAAGCTGGAAGAGCTGGAGATATGGGGCATTGGGACACAAAGCTTTCCCTATGATGGTTACTTACCAACAGTGTTGGTCATCTTACGTTAAAAAAGTAATTAGTTACAGTTACAAATTACTTCTTCCAAAAAGTAATTGCGTTAGTAACTCAGTTACTACATTAAAAAAGTAATTCGTTACTCAGCAAAGTAACTATATTGGTTATATTATATATACACGGGGGCGGGGCGGGGGCGGTAGAAGGATGATATATATGTAATTTTTTTCAGTGTATAAAAATAATAGGAGGGATAACAATAAATAATAATAAATAATAGGAGGGGATAATAATAAAGACGTGTGTGTGTGTATATATATATATATATATATATATATATATATATATATATATGTGGAAGGCGAAGGAGTAATAATATACACACATATTTATTTATTTATATATATATATATATATATATATATATGTGATTCTTTTTTTTTTTTTTTTACAGTGTAAAAATAAAAAATGGAGGGACAACAATAAATAATATTGGTTATGTGCCCATGCCTCACTGTGCCCATGCCTCACTGTGCCTCAAGTACGGTACCTTGATCGGCATTATCTCCTGGCGCTGTGCCCATCTCCAGTCTTATTATGTACCGGCGGCCATTTCAGTATTTAAAAGCCGCGCCTCCTCCTCGTCTGTGATAGGTGGAACACTCAATTTCCCAGCATTCAGTGTTCCGCCTATAACGGACATCCGCTCATCCTCATAACACGGACAAGGATGAGAGGATGTCCGTGATAGACTGAACACTGACTGCTGTGAAATTGAGTGTTCAGCCAATCACAGACGAGGAGGCGCGGCTTTTGAACACTGGAATGGCCGCCGTCTGTCTGCATGACACGCTGATCAGGTAGGCAGACGGCGGCGGCTGTAATTGCGGTAACATCTACTCGCGGCGGCGGTGAGTAGATGTAATTGTGGTAACGCCGCCCAAGTAATGGGAACGGCATTACCATGAGGGGAAGAGTAGTCAGTTAGATTACTCGTTACCCTCTAAAGTAACTGCGTTAAGTAACGCTGTTTACTTTAACGCAGTTACTTCCATCACTGCTTACCAATCAAGCTAACTTTTGACCCCTCAGTGGCAGGAGAAACAGAGACTTTTGACACTCTGGCAGTGGTCTGCCCTCGCCCAACAGGAACTAGCAAATTTCTGGCAAGCTTGTCTTGCCAAGCCCTGTGTACACACACAACCATTCCAAAGAACCGCCGTTCTTTTAAATGGCAAGAACGCGGTGACGTCATCGACTACTACGAGCCAGTGCTCGTCGCATTCGATGCCATTGCCGCCATCTTGCTACACCCTACACTACCCTTGTATGCTACCGCGCATGCGTCGAAGTCTCATCGAGCATGCGTGGGCTTACCGGGGACAGGTAAGCATACTCACAAATGGTTTTCTCGGCAGGAAAACTCTGCCGAGAATCCCGACGAGAAAAATAAAGAGCAGATTCTCTATTTTTCCCGACGAGATTCCCGGCAGTTTTCCTGTCGAGAAACCATACACACGAACGTTTTTCTCTGCGAAAAGCTCTCCCAGCAGTTTTCTTGCCGAGAAAAACAGTTGTGTGTACGAGGCTTTAGGCTGGATTCACACCTATGCAGTTTTAGTGCTTTTTGCATTTTGCAGATTCGCACTACAGTCCATTTAACATGGTTTCCTATGGAACACGTTCTGTAGTGCAAATCCGCAAAATCCAAAAAGCACAAAAAATGCATAGGTGTGAATCCAGCCTTAGTCTATTTTCCATCACCTTAGCTTCTACTAACAAATGCTCCTAGTGCTTTAAACTGCCATGGGTGTGGCTCTTGATCGGGCACAAAGAATTGGAGAGGAAAAGTTTTACTTTACAAAAATGTTGGAAATTTAAATATATTTCCAATGGACATTTTCCCTCCAAATCCCTTACTTTCCCATAATCTAAAGCGGTGTTTGAACATATCTCAGTGACTATGGCAGCTGATTCAACAACGTATACCTTTTATTTTTTTAACTGTATGTAGCGACCTCACCCAAAAGGTTGGGACGCTATTTAAAATATAGAGGGATGTCTGAGCCAGTAGTTGGGCTCAGATGGTTGAATTACATTGAAATTTACCTCTGTTCTAGCTGTGGCTTGCCCGATAGCATTTTCCCTTATTGCCTGTAGGTGGCATTACCACCTCAGGCACCTGTTGGAACACGGGCAAACCATGGTGCATTGAGTGACCCTTCTCGGCAGTGTTGCAGTGGGAGTGGTCAATCCGCTGTGCCTGCTGGGAAGGGATACTTAAGGGGCAGACACCATTGATTGGGGTCTGTTTTCGCCTTGCGGCCCTTAGGGAACGAGGTATGTGTGTGTGGTTCTGGTCTCGGCCACGTTGGCCCGAGGCTGCATTGCTATCTAGTAGACCCAGCTAGTCTGGCTGGGGCCTACATCCAGAGAGGGGATCCCAAGCTGTTTATCCAAATGGAGAGGAAGCTGTCTTAATGAAGGAGACCAGGGGAGGACCTGCCCTGGAGGAGACCGGCAAAGTGCGGCTGTCTCGGGTGAGGCCTGGCAACTTTATTGAGGAGGGATCCACTATACTACAAGCCCTGCAGTTCGCCAGATTGGCTTAAAGGCTCTTAAACTGTACGGCTGGAAGTTTGGGTGATTGAAATCCTGTGGCAGAGGATTCCTGAATAGGGATGAGCTTCGTGTTCGAGTCGAACATACGTTCGACTCGAACATCGGCTGTTCGATCGTTCGACGAAGATCGAACGATTTGGGCCGTTCGCGCCAAATTCGAGTGACGCGAACGGCCCACAATGCACTACGCCATCGCAGTGTCATCCAGGCGCTGTGATTGGCCAAGCATGCACTGTGACCCCGCATGCTTGGCCAATCACAGCGCCGGCAGCGAGGAGAGCAATGATTGGCCACAGGCAGGATGCCTGTGGCCAATTATTGCTGAGGGTGTTTAGTACACGCCCCACACTATAAAAGGCCGCCAGCACGGCGGCCTAGTGTAGTGTGTTCCGGAGCAGGGAAAGACAAGCATAGGCAGGGACAGTGACATTTCTTTCTTTCTTGCTTAACCTGGATTCCTTTAGTTTAGGGAAAGAGAAGGATAGGTAGGGAGAGTGTCAGTTTCTTTCACTGTGCCAGTCCTTGTTTCTAGGGACAAAGAAGGAAAGTGAGGGGAATTCTCCTTGTGCTATAGTGTGCTTTAAAAAAACATTTTTTCTAGGGACAGAAAACTCTAGGTAGGGAGAGTGTCAGTTTCTTTCACTGTGCGAGTCCTTGTTTCTAGGGACAAAGAAGGAAAGTGAGGGGAATTCTCCTTGTGCTATAGTGTGCTTTAAAAAAACATTTTTTCTAGGGACAGAAAACTCTAGGTAGGGAGAGTGTCAGTGTCTTTTACTGTGCGAGTCTTTGTTTCTCGGGACAAAGAAGGAAAGTGAGGGGAATTCTCCTTGTGCTATAGTGTGCTTTAAAAAAACATTTTTTTCTAGGGACAGAAAACTCTAGGTAGGGAGAGTGTCAGTTTCTTTCACTGTGCGAGTCCTTGTTTCTAGGGACAAAGAAGGAAAGTGAGGGGAATTCTCCTTGTGCTATAGTGTGCTTTAAAAAAACATTTTTTCTAGGGACAGAAAACTCTAGGTAGGGAGAGTGTCAGTTTCTTTCACTGTGCGAGTCCTTGTTTCTAGGGACAAAGAAGGAAAGTGAGGGGAATTCTCCTTGTGCTATAGTGTGCTTTAAAAAAACATTTTTTCTAGGGACAGAAAACTCTAGGTAGGGAGAGTGTCAGTTTCTTTCACTGTGCGAGTCCTTGTTTCTAGGGACAAAGAAGGAAAGTGAGGGGAATTCTCCTTGTGCTATAGTGTGCTTTAAAAAAACATTTTTTCTAGGGACAGAAAACTCTAGGTAGGGAGAGTGTCAGTTTCTTTCACTGTGCGAGTCCTTGTTTCTAGGGACAAAGAAGGAAAGTGAGGGGAATTCTCCTTGTGCTATAGTGTGCTTTAAAAAAACATTTTTTCTAGGGACAGAAAACTCTAGGTAGGGAGAGTGTCAGTGTCTTTTACTGTGCGAGTCCTTGTTTCTAGGGACAAAGAAGGAAAGTGAGGGGAATTCTCCTTGTGCTATAGTGTGCTTTAAAAAAACATTTTTTCTAGGGACAGAAAACTCTAGGTAGGGAGAGTGTCAGTGTCTTTTACTGTGCGAGTCCTTGTTTCTAGGGACAAAGAAGGAAAGTGAGGGGAATTCTCCTTGTGCTATAGTGTGCTTTAAAAAAACATTTTTTCTAGGGACAGAAAACTCTAGGTAGGGAGAGTGTCAGTTTCTTTCACTGTGCGAGTCCTTGTTTCTAGGGACAAAGAAGGAAAGTGAGGGGAATTCTCCTTGTGCTATAGTGTGCTTTAAAAAAACATTTTTTCTAGGGACAGAAAACTCTAGGTAGGGAGAGTGTCAGTTTCTTTCACTGTGCGAGTCCTTGTTTCTAGGGACAAAGAAGGAAAGTGAGGGGAATTCTCCTTGTGCTATAGTGTGCTTTAAAAAAAAAATTTTCTAGGGACAGAAAACTCTAGGTAGGGAGAGTGTCAGTTTCTTTCACTGTGCGAGTCCTTGTTTCTAGGGACAAAGAAGGAAAGTGAGGGGAATTCTCCTTGTGCTATAGTGTGCTTTAAAAAAACATTTTTTCTAGGGACAGAAAACTCTAGGTAGGGAGAGTGTCAGTTTCTTTCACTGTGCGAGTCCTTGTTTCTAGGGACAAAGAAGGAAAGTGAGGGGAATTCTCCTTGTGCTATAGTGTGCTTTAAAAAAACATTTTTTCTAGGGACAGAAAACTCTAGGTAGGGAGAGTGTCAGTTTCTTTCACTGTGCGAGTCCTTGTTTCTAGGGACAAAGAAGGAAAGTGAGGGGAATTCTCCTTGTGCTATAGTGTGCTTTAAAAAAACATTTTTTCTAGGGACAGAAAACTCTAGGTAGGGAGAGTGTCAGTTTCTTTCACTGTGCGAGTCCTTGTTTCTAGGGACAAAGAAGGAAAGTGAGGGGAATTCTCCTTGTGCTATAGTGTGCTTTAAAAAAACATTTTTTCTAGGGACAGAAAACTCTAGGTAGGGAGAGTGTCAGTTTCTTTCACTGTGCGAGTCCTTGTTTCTAGGGACAAAGAAGGAAAGTGAGGGGAATTCTCCTTGTGCTATAGTGTGCTAAAGCATTCCTCATCAACCATCTTTGAAATCCTTGTTTTTTGGACAGTCAGGGAAATTGTCGTTGTGCTATTCTGTGCAAAAGCAATAATCCTCAACCATATTTAGAAATCCTTAAGTAAAGGGACAGAGAAGGACACCTGAAGGTAGCCCTTATTGCTTTTTTCCCATCTCCCTGCAGGCCATCTATTAGAATGTCTGGAAGGCAAACAAGGAGAGGCAGACAGTCAGGAGGCAATAAAAGAGGGCAAGCAGGCTCTGTGTCTGGGGGCAACAGTGCTGGTCGTGGACGCGGTGCATTGTCATCAGCACATGGCCATGGGACACGCTTGTCCTTCTTTTCGGCAGCTGGACATGTTGAGCCACATCATGCCGAAGACTTGGTAGAGTGGATGACCAAGCCCTCCTCCTCCTCCTCATCCTCTCTCACCCAGGCTCAGGGTACTGGCAAAGCAGCTGCCAAAGCGTCCTCTTCCCTGGTATCAATGTCAGACTCATCATCAGTCACTCCTTCCCTAGACCCACCATGTCCTCCTCCTGAGGAGTCCCCCGAACTGTTTGAGCACAGTGTTGGGTACATGCTCCAGGAGGATGCCCAGCGTTTCGAAGGGTCTGATGATGAAACCCAGCTACAGGAAGGCAGTAGCGTGAGAGCAGACAGAGGGGATGCTCAAGAAGGACACCAATCTGGCAGTCATGTTCCAGCAGCTGCAGCATACTGCCAGATTGGCTCCAGTGATGAGGAGGGAGGGGATGATGAGGTCACTGACTCCACGTGGGTGCCTAATAGGAGAGAGGAGGAGGAGGAGGATGAGGAGGAGGCACATCTCCAACGAGGCAGGATGCCCTTTGGTGGCCAGCGTAAGGGCAGTACACCGACGGAATCACACCGCAGAGCTCCGCCTGTGCAGGGCGCTGCCTCTGCCCGTCATTCAAAAAGTTCCTTGGTGTGGGCCTTTTTTGAGGCTAGTGCATCAGATCGCACAGCTGCTGTTTGCAACATATGTCTCAAGCGTATATCGCGTGGCCAAAACATCAGCCGCTTGGGTACCACATGCCTGACCAGACATATGTTGACCTGCCATGCAGCTCGTTGGCAAGCCTACCTCAAAGACCCACACCAAAGAACAAAGCGGACCTCTCCTTGCACCGCATCAGCTGGGATCTCCAACCCCACTATAACTTCAGTCCTCTCTGAAACATGCACTGAGAGGAATGAAGGTGTAGAATTAGGTGTGTCACAGCCAAGTACTTGCGGCCACTCTGCTAGCAGTACACCGACGTCCGATTCTAGCAGGCAAATTTCCCTGCCCCAGCTGCTGGACCGTCGAAAGAAGTTCACTCCCAGCCATCCACATGCCCAGCGGTTGAATGCTAGCTTGGCTAAATTGCTAGCGCTTCAACTGCTGCCTTTTCAGTTGGTAGACTCGGCCCCCTTCCGTGAGTTTGTGCAATGTGCGGTTCCTCAGTGGCAGGTTCCCAAACGCCACTTTTTCTCACGGAAGGCTATTCCGGCTCTCTACCGGCATGTGGAAGGCAATGTCTTGGCCTCGCTGGACAGGGCGGTCAGCGGTAAGGTGCATATTACCGCTGACTCATGGTCCAGCAGGCATGGACAGGGACGTTACCTTTCTTTCACGGCCCATTGGGTCACTCTTTTGGCAGCTGGGAAGGATGCAGGACAAGGTGCAGTAGTGTTGGAGGTTGTTCCACCGCCACGCCTCCAAAATGCTACTACTGGTTGTGACACACCTCTCTCCTCCACCCCCTCCTCTTCTTCTTCCTCCATGGCCTCTTCCTGTGGTTTGTCCTATGAACCAGCGGTGCTCCGTAGCCGTTCACGGGGCTACGCAAGTACGCAGGCAAAAAGATGCCATGCCGTGCTTGCGCTGGTGTGTTTGGGGGACAGAAGCCACACTGGGGCAGAGGTCCTGTCTGCTCTGTAGGGCCAGGCCGAGAGGTGGTTGACGCCACGCCAGCTTAAGCCAGGAATGGTGGTTTGCGACAATGGCACCAACCTCCTCTCCGCCCTCCGACAGGGACAACTGACCCATGTGCCCTGTGTGGCTCACGTCCTTAACCTGGTGGTGCAGCGGTTCTTGGGCAGGTACCCGGGCTTACAGGATGTCCTGAGGCAGGCCAGGAAAGTCTGTGTGCATTTCCGCAGATCTTATAATGCCAGTGCTCGCCTGGCTGAGCTGCAAAAGGAGTTGAACCTGCCCAAGAACCGCCTTATATGTGACATGCCCACCAGGTGGAACTCAACGTTGGCCATGCTGCAGCGGCTGCACACGCAGCAGAGGGCCATCAATGAGTACCTGTGCGACTACGGCACCAGGACAGGGTCAGGGGAGCTTGGTTTTTTTTCTCCACGCCAGTGGGGCATGATCAGGGATGCATGCACTGTCCTGGCACCATTTGAGGAGGCCACGAGGATGGTGAGCAGTGACAGTGCATGCATCAGTGACACTGTACCTCTTGTCCACCTGTTGGAGCACACGCTGCGTGGAATAATGGACAGGGCACTTGAGGCAGAACAGAGGCAGGAAGAGGAGGACTTCCTTGCCTCTCAAGGCCCCCTTTACCCAGACAGTGTTCCTTCTGTCCCACCCATCGCACAGGAAGAGGAGGAGGAGGAGGAGGAGGAGGATTGTGTCAGCATGGAGGTGGAGGCTGGCACTCAGCATCATCAGCAGCAGTCTTTTAGGGATGATTTACAGTCCCAAGAAACCAGTGGACTTGTACGTGGCTGGGAGGAGGTGGCTGCGGATCATGTCGTCCTTAGTGACCCAGAGGACTCCGGAGCGAACGCCTCAGCAAACCTACGCTGCATGGCCTCCCTGATCCTGCAAAGTCTGCGGAAGGATCCTCGTATTCTTCGGATCAAGGAGAGGGACCATTACTGGCTGGCCACTCTCCTTGATCCACGGTACAAGGGTAAGGTTGCGGACCTTATGTTACCTTCGCAGAGGGAGTAGAGGATGAGACAACTCCGGGAGGCCTTGCAGAAAGGTCTGTGCAACGCGTTCCCAGAGACTGGGAGGTTACAAACTCCTGGTCCTGGACAACGAGTTGCTGAGGCTTCGGCCAGTCAAAGAAGGAGTGGTGGGGAAGGTGGCCGTCTGACCGATGCGTTCAGACAATTCTTTAGTCCGCAGCCCCAAAGTATGATCGGTTCCAGCAACCATCGCCAGCGTCTGATAAACATGGTGCAGGAATATCTAGGAGCAAGGTCAGACTTGGACACCTTCCCCACCGAAAATCCTCTGGCTTACTGGGTCTTGAGGATGGATCACTGGCCAGAGCTTGCACAGTATGCAATTGAGCTACTGGCCTGTCCTGCATCCAGCGTTCTTTCGGAACGCACATTCAGTGCTGCTGGAGGATTTGTCACGGATCACAGGGTGCGCCTGTCCACCGACTCGGTTGATCGACTGACTTTCATCAAGATGAACCAGTCTTGGATCACCACCAGCTACCACACACCTGATGCTGATATAACAGACTAATTGATTTTAACATGTCACATCCCTTCAAGACTGATGCTGATGCTGAGTGCCTGTGCTGTTATGTTGACTGGCTATCCTCCTCCTCCGAGTCCTCAATGATACGATTGATGATGATAGCTTGGAAGATCATTTTTGTTTATGGGTGCCGCCACCAGTGGCTAAGGCCCAATTTTTCAGCCCCTGTTTTACAGGGGCGTGTAATTACAATTTTTTTAGCAATAATTTGCCATAGGGCTCATTGCTGTGCTCCAAGTACAGTATCTGTGAGGGGTTGGAGTGTTGTGGCACCAGTGCCTAAGGCCCAATTTTTCAGCCCCTGTTTAACAGGGGCGTGTCATTACAATTTTTGAAGCAATACTTTGCAACAGGGCTCATTGCTGTGCTCCAAGTACAGTATCTGTGAGGGGTTGTAGTGTTGTGCCACCAGTGCCTAAGGCCCAATTTTTCAGCCCCTGTTCAACAGGGGCATGCAATTACAATTCTTGATCTAATAATTCACAGCAGGGCCCATTGCTGCACCCACCAAGAGTAACTCTGAGGGCTTACAGTGTTGTGGCAACGCCACCACCACCACGAAAGGCCCAATTTTTCAGCCCCTGTTCAAAAGGGGCATGTAATTACAATTCTTGATCTAATAATTCACAGCAGGGCCCATTGCTGCACCCACCAAGAGTAACTCTGAGGGCTTACAGTGTTGTGGCAACACCACCACCACCACCACCACCACCACCACGAAAGGCCCAATTTTTCAGCCCCTGTTCAAAAGGGGCATGTAATTACAATTCTTGATCTAATAATTCACAGCAGGGCCCATTCCTGCACCCACCAAGAGTAACTCTGAGGGCTTACAGTGTTGTGGCAACACCACCACCACCACCACCACCACGAAAGGCCCAATTTTTCAGCCCCTGTTCAACAGGGGCATGCAATTACAATTCTTGATCTAATAATTCACAGCAGGGCCCATTGCTGCACCCACCAAGAGTAACTCTGAGGGCTTACAGTGTTGTGGCAACGCCACCACCACCACCACCACAAAAGGCCCAATTTTTCAGCCCCTGTTCAAAAGGGGCATGTAATTACAATTCTTGATCTAATAATTCACAGCAGGGCCCATTCCTGCACCCACCAAGAGTAACTCTGAGGGCTTACAGTGTTGTGGCAACACCACCACCACCACCACCACCACGAAAGGCCCAATTTTTCAGCCCCTGTTCAACAGGGGCATGCAATTACAATTCTTGATCTAATAATTCACAGCAGGGCCCATTGCTGCACCCACCAAGAGTAACTGTCAGGGCTTACAGTGTTGTGGCACCAGCACCACCATCAAAGGCCCAATTTTTACTACCACTGTTCAACAATTATATGTAATTAAAATTCCTGATATAATAGTTGACAGCAGGGCGTTCCAGCACCAACCAAGAGTAACTGTGAGTGCTTACAGTGTTGTGCCAACACCAACAACTAAGGGGCCTATTTCTGCAGAGTATATACGGCAGGTCCCTACTTTCAAACATCCAACTTACAAACGACTCCTACTTGCAAACGCAAGAAGACAACAGGAAGTGAGAGGAAATCTACCCCTAGGAAGGAAAATTCTCTCCTGTAAGAATAAATATGGGAGAAAGGTGTCTCCTCTGTACTGATGCTTTATCAGCAATCCTTGTTTCAAGAAAAACACCACATTTCAAAAACAGTTGTCATTGGGATGGAAAGTGAGGTGAAATGTTCTGAACAGGGGCACAGACAGCAAAAGAAATGTTACAGGGGTGATAACCCTTACCTATGTTTTCCAAAAAGTTTAAAAATAGATTTTTGGGCTGGAGCTACACTTCAACAATGTACCTGTTCAAAATTACAAACAGATTCTACATAAGAACAAACCTACAGTCCCTGTCTTGTATGCACCGCCTGTATACGGCTGTTCAGAGTATATAGGGCCTTTTTTATTTTATGTGCGGGGTTCCCCTTAATATCCATACAAGACCCAAAGGGGCTGGTAATGGGCTGGGGTAGGGGGGGGGGGGGGTCATGGGGTAGCTATGCCATTTTTCTTAAAGATTTTCATCCATATTACCGGGACCAGACATTACATTAAAGCCGCAAGCAGTTTTAAATGGCTTTTTTTTCCTTTAGAAGTGTCATTTTGTGCAGGGACAGTTCTAAACACGGGAAACACGTGGCACTTCACAGGCATACTTTAGACACCCCCCAGGTACGATATTTAAAGGAATATTTGACTTTTTTTTTTTCACTTTATGCATCATTAAAATGACTGCTCCCGAAAAACGACCGTTTTTAAAACTTCTTTTTGCATTGATACATGTCCCCTGGTGCAGAACCCGGGTTCCCAAACCCTTTTTAGGACAATAACATGCATAATAGTTGTTATAATTAGCACTTTAGAATTCGAACGTTCGCATCCATTGTATTTAATAGGGTTCTAATGTTCGTACGAACTTTCGGTCCGTTCGCGGGTTCTGGTGCGAACCGAACCCGGGGGTGTTCGGCTCATCACTATTCCTGAACTATCCATTTGTTCACTTCAAAAGGTCTGTGGCAGAGACTTTGTTCACTTCAAAAGGTCTGTGGCAGAGATCCATTACATCTCGGGCAGTCTGTGGCAGAGACTGCCCTGTTTCTGTTTCGTGTGTCATCCCAGCTGCTAGGCCATGTGAGAGGGGACTATCCAGGTGACCAATACCCACTCTAACATTGAGAGTGGTGAGTGACTTTGAACTTCTACCTTTGCAACTTAGTGGCGAGTGCCTGAACCTTCCCCTGCTCTTCTATACCTTCTGTTTTCTCAACGTTTACTGCATAAGAAAATAAAGCCTGACTGTTGAAGGTTTTACATCTGTGTGGACAGTGCATTTAATACAGACTTTCCTACCTGGACAACGAAGCTGAAGAAGTAACGTGCAAAACCCAAAACCAACCAGCGGCTCCTACGGGGGTAGTGCTACATCTACATTAAAAAAGATTCTGAGCTTGGCATCATGAGCTCCACAGTAGTTTACCAAGACATCTTTAGAAAAAAAAATGTTTTCACATGCATAAGACGGTTTGCTTGGGAAATTGAATGAATAGCTTGATCAGATTGATCAATAACAAGATAATTATTCTCCACCATCTTAACCACTTAAGCCCCGGACCATTTTGTAGCTAAAGGACCAGAGGTGTTTTCAGAATTTTGCACTGCGCTGCTTTAACTGTAAATTGTGCGGACGTGCAATGTTGTACCCAAACGAAATTTGTGTCCTTTTCTTCCCACAAATAGAGCTTTCTTTTAATGGTATTTGATTGCCTCTGCGATTTTTATTTTTTGCGATATAAACGGAAAAAGACCGAAAATTTTGAAAAAAAATGATATTTTCTAATTTTTGTTATAAGAAAAATCGAATAAACTCAATTTTAGTCATACATTTAGGCCAAAATGTATTCAGCCACATGTCTTTAGTAAAAAAAATGTCAATAAGCGTATATTTATTGGTTTGCGCAAAAGTTATAGCGTTTACAAACTAGGGTACATTTTCTGGAATTTACACAGCTTTAAATTTATGACTGCCTATCTCATTTCTTGAGGTGCTAAAATGGCAGGGCAGTACAAAACCCCCCCAAATGACCCCATTTTGGAAAGTAGACACCCCAAGGTAATTGCTGAGAGGCATGTTGAGCCCATTGAATATTTTTTTTTTGTCCCAAGTGATTGAATATTGACAAAAAAAAAATAAAAATTACAAAAAGTTGTCACTAAATGATATATTGCTCACACATGCCATGGTTATATGTGGAATTGCACCCCAAAATACATTCTGCTGCTTCTCCTGAGTACTGGGATACCACATGTGTGGGACTTTTTAGGAGCCTAGCCGCGTACGGGCCCCCGGAAACCAAGCACCGCCTTCAGGATTTCTAAGGGCGCAAATTTTTGATTTCACTCCTCACTACCTATCACAGTTTCGAAGGACATTAAATGCCAAAATAGCACAAACCCCCCCCCCCAAATGACCCCATTTTGGAAAGTAGACACCCCAAGCTATTTACTGAGAGGCATGTTGGGTTCATGGAATATTTTTTATATTTTACCACAAGTTGCGGGAATATGACAAACTTTTTTTTTTTTGCACAAAGTTGTCACTAAATGATATATTGCTCACACATGCCATGGGCATATGTGAAATTACACCCCAAAATACATTCTGCTGCTTCTCCTGAGTACGGGGATACCACATGTGTGGGACTTTTTGGGAGCCTAGCCGCGTACGGGACCCCAAAAACCAAGCACCGCCTTCAAGGTTTCTAAGGGCATACATTTTTGATTTCACTCCTCACTACCTATCACAGTTTTGAAGGCCATAAAATGCCAAGATAGCACAAAACCCCCCAAAATGACCCCATTTTGGAAAGTAGACACCCCAAGGAAATTGCTGAGAGGCATGTTGAGCCCATTGAATATTTTTTTTTTGTCCCAAGTGATTGAATAATGACAAAAAGAACAAAAAAATGTACAAAAAGTTGTCACTAAATGATATATTGCTCACACATGCCATGGTTATATGTGGAATTACACCCCAAAATACATTTTGCTGCTTCTCCTGAGTACGGGGATACCACATGTGTGGGACTTTTTGAGAGCCTAGCCACGTACGGGACCCCGAAAACCAAGCACCGCCTTCAGGATTTCTAAGGGCACAAATTTCACTCCTCACTACCTATCACAGTTTCGAAGGCCATAAAATGCCAAAATAGCACAAAACCCCCCCAAATGACCCCATTTTGGAAAGTAGACACCCCAAGCTATTTGCTGAGAGGCATGGTGAGTATTTTACAGCTCTCATTTGTTTTTGAAAATGAAGAAAGACATTTTTTTTTTTTTTCAATTTTCAAAACTTTGTGACAAAAAGCGAGATCTGCAAAATACTCACCATACCTCTCAGCAAATAGCTTGGGGTGTCTACTTTCCAAAATGGGGTCATTTGGGGGGGTTTTGTGCCATCTGGGCATTCCATGGCCTCCGAAACTGTGATAGGCAGTGAGAAGTGAAATCAAAAATTTACACCCATAGAAATCCTGAAGGCGGTGATTGGTTTTTGGGGTCCCGTACGCGACTAGGCTCCCAAATAGTCTCACACATGTGGTATCCCCATACTCAGGAGAAGCAACAGAATGTATTTTGGGGTGCAATTCCACATATAACCATGGCATGTTTGAGCAATATATCATTTTGTGACGACTTTTTGTAAATTTTTTCTTTTTTTTCTTTTTGTCATTATTCAATCACTTGGGACAAAAAAAAATATTCAATGGGTTTAACATGCCTCTCAGCAAATAGCTTGAGGTGTCTACTTTCCAAAATGGGGTCATTTGGGGGGGGGGGGGTTTGAACTGTCCTGCCATTTTATGCACAACATTAGGAAGCTTATGTCACACATCATCCACTCTTCTAACCACTTGAAGACAAAGCCCTTTCTGACACTTTTTGTTTACATGAAAACATTTTATTTTTTTTGCAAGAAAATTATGTTGAACCCCCAAACATTATATATTTTTTTTAAAGCAAAGGCCCTACAGATTAAAATAGTGGGTGTTGCATTTTTTTTTTCCACACAGTATTTGCGCAGCGATTTTTCAAACGCATTTTTGGGGGAAAAAACACACTTTTTATCATTTAAATGCACTAAAACACACTATATTGCCCAAATGTTTGATGAAATAAAAAAGATGATCTTAGGCCGAGTACATGGATACCAAACACGACATGCTTTAAAATTGCACACAAACGCGCAGCGGCGACAAACTACATTCATTTTTAAAAGCCTTTACAGGTTACCACGTTAGATTTACAGAGGAGGTCTACTGCTAAAATTACTGCCCTCGATCTGACCTTCGCGGTGATACCTCACATGCATGATGCAATTGCTGTTTACATATGACGCTAGACCGACGCTTGCGTTCGCCTTTGCGCAAGAGCAGGGGGGGACAGCAGTGCTTTTTTTTTTTTGATTATTATTTATTTTGCTTTTTTATTTTATTTTTAAACTGTTCCTTCCATATTATTATTTTTTTACTATTTTTATTGTTATCTCAGGGAATGTAAATGATAGCAATAGGTAGTGACAGGTACTATGATAGCAATAGGTAGTGACAAGTACTCTTTTTTTTTTAAAAAAATTGGGGGGTTAGACCCTAGATCTTTCCTCTGCCCTCAAAGCATCTGACCACACCAAGATCGGTGTGATAAAATGCTTTCCCAATTTCCCAATGGCGCTGTTTTATCCGGGGGGGGGGCATTCCCTCCCACTGCTTGTAAAAGCAGTCTAGAGGCTAATTATCTGCTAGAATTGCTTTTACATGAAAGCCGGCCACTGGCTGAAAAGAATGATACCAAGATGATACCTAAACCTGCAGGCATCATTCTGGTATAAACATTCAAATTCCAGCAACATACCAGTATGTTGCTGGTCCTTGTTGGACATGTATTGTAATCTTTTTTTTCATGCAGCCTGTTGGCTGAACGAAAAAAAGAGATTGATCGGTGGGTATGCCCACCATTAGAATACCTCCCTTCATCCACCCACTTCTAATGATGGGCATACATGCACCATTTATATATGCCGAAGCATGGGGGCATCCTCCCGCAAAAAAGTTATGCCGCGTACACACGGTCGGACTTTTCCACGGGCAAGCCTCCGTCGGAATTTCGACCGTATGTACGCGGCATTAGGAGCAAAATCGCACCTCCGCCCCTGCTGCCCCCATGCTTCGGCATATATGCTCTTTTTTTTTAACTGTGGTGGTGAAATCACCTCCTACAGCGTTGGAGTCACGGCTTTATGTATCGTAGGAGCAAACGCTGTTGCTGTCAAGATAAATAAATCTGCGCT
Organism: Rana muscosa; assembly: GCA_029206835.1. Classification (NCBI taxonomy): domain Eukaryota; kingdom Metazoa; phylum Chordata; class Amphibia; order Anura; family Ranidae; genus Rana; species Rana muscosa. The sequence goes on along the minus strand of CM055124.1, from coordinate 22,720,176 downwards.
GCAACTGAATGGCGTACCTGCTAAGCAAATGATGGTTAACATTAAAACAAAGTAACATTACAGTATAACAGTAAGACCTTACCCTACCATACCTGCAAAGCAAATACCAAAAAAAAAAAAACTATTATAAAATAAAACATTTTTTTAACGCAACCTGTGCCTAAAATATATATATGCCGAAGCATGGGGGCATCCTCCCGCAAAAAAAAAAGCTTTGCCACGTACACACAGTCAGACATTTCCACGAACAAGCCTCCGTCAGGAATTTCGACCGTATGTACGCGGCATAAAAGGTTATGCTGCGTACACACGGTCAGACTTTTCCAGGGGCAAGCCTCCGTCGAAATTTCGACCGTATGTACGCGGCATTAGGAGCAAAATCACTCCTCCGCCCCTGCTGCCCCCATGCTTCGGCATATATGCTCTTTTTTTTAACTGTGGTGGTGAAATCACCTCCTACAGCACTGGAGTCACAGCTTTATGTATCGTGGGAGCAAACGCTGTTGCTGTCAAGATAAATAATTCCGCGCTGCAGTTGAATGGCGTACCTGAAAACAAAAAATTACATACCTGAAAAGCAAGCATGATAAAACATTGCAGAATAGAATACAGTAAAAAAGAGCAGAACAATAGAGAGAAAATAGAGAGAACAATAAAACGACAACTATTTTTGTTTTTTTTATTTTATTTTATATATTTTTTGTGTTTTGTTTTTTACGTGTTTTTTTTTTTCTTTTTTACACTTTTTTTGTAACTTTAACAACTGTAACGGTTCGGGTCTCTCAAAATGCGATGGTGTAAGTGTGTCCTAGTCTGTGAAATGCTGTACCCTACGCTAAAACTTCACTTCTGAGTGGAAGCGTTCAAAACATTTACCAATGCAAAGACCAGGATTGTCAGGACAGAGTGGACAAAAATAACGGGTGTCACGCCTAAATCCGCGCTTGCTACAGACACGACCTCTTTTTTTGGGGGGGTTCGTTGGGTAGGGGTACTCTCGAGGACATAATGCCTCTCATGCAGCCGGCTTACTGCATTTGGTTGGGGATGGTGAGGTGCAGAACCGCCTGGATACAGGAGTTCTATGACTATCTCATTCTGGAATTTTAGAAGAGATAAAGTCCCGCCTGAAGCTCTGTATAGCACATGAGCGTTCAGCAAAGCCAATTGGAATAAGGATAGAGACACTTTTTTGTACCAGCGTCTCGCCTTACGGTCAATTAGATACGGCGCCAACAACTGGTCGTTGAGGTCCACCCCTCTCATATTTTTGTTATATTCGTGGACACAGAGGGGTTTCTCCACAACACCAGTCATCGTAGGAATTTGGACTGTCGTGTCTGCATGAAGGGAGGTAAGAAGGAAAACATTCTTATTCTCCCTCCACTTCATAGCGAGCAAGTTATTACACTTCACGCAGGCTCTCTCCCCCAGCCTAAGACGGGCATCTACAAGCCGCTGGGGAAAGCCCCGGTGATTAGGTCGCACGGTGCCACATGCTCCAATCTGATGATCAAACAAGTGACTAAACAGTGGCACGCTTGTGTAATAATTGTCCACATACAAATGGTACCCCTTTCCGAATAAGGATGACACCAATTTCCACACTATCTTGCCAGCGCTTCCTATGTAATCTGGGCAGTTGACCGGCTCAACCTGTCTATCTTTTCCCTCATAAACCGTAAAGCTCCATACATAGCCTGTTGCCCTGTCACAGAACTTATAGAGCTTGACCCCGTATCTGGCACGCTTGCTGGGAAGGTACTGCTTGAAAGCCAAGCGGCCAGAAAATGTAATCAGGGACTCATCAACGCAGACAACTTGATCGAGAATAAACATGTCATGGATCTGCCACCTAAGGGTTAATAGTGCAGACTGATTTCAGTGATTGGCAACAGGCTGCCTTATTTAAACACCTCAGCAGCACTGTGTCTTCACTGTCTGATCTGCAGTTCATACCTGTTCCAGTGTCTTCCTGTGATCTGATCTGTTTCCTGTGTTTGACCCGGCTTGTTTGACTACGATTGATCTCTGCTATCCTGATCCCGGCCTGCCTTGTAACCACGCTCAGCTCTACACTGCTTGATTTCCTGTTGCCGAACTTTGCCTGTATCCTGACCATTCTCTGCCTGTCGTCTATACCTACATCTGATCGTCTGTTACCAAACCCGGCTTGTCTGACCACGTATTCAGTGTCTCCCCAGCCAGTGCACCTACCAGCCTGCTTCCTGTTCCCTGCTGCACCAGCTGAACTGACAAGACCAAAGACGAACCAGGCACCCATACACCGCCAGGCTCTGTTGCAACATCGGTGGCCCTTGTGCCGGGGTTGTACGAGAGGCCTTCCCACTGCAAGTCAGGCTCATCCGGCAGGTACGTAACAGTATCAGGCAGCCATGTCTGAGCCTACAAGTGGGAAGTCGGCCATGGATGACATCTACCAGCACCTTGCAGCCCTTACCCAAGCAGTCAAATCTCTACAGGAGGGTTATACGCAACTGGAACAACGTGTACAGACTCTAGCTACACCAGCAAGCACTGCTGAGCCTTCTGCCTCAAGGACTGCCACTGCAGCAACCTCAGTGGTGATGCTGCCCCCTGAACCCAGAGTTCCAGCACCAGAGAGATTTTCTATACCTACATCTGATCGTCTGTTACCAAACCCGGCTTGTCTGACTACGTATTCAGTGTCTCCCCAGCCAGTGCACCTACCAGCCTGCTTCCTGTTCCCTGCTGCACCAGCTGAACTGACAAGACCAAAGACGAACCAGGCACCCATACACTGCCAGGCTCTTGCGGCCACTGTTGCAACATCGGTGGCCCTTGAGCCGGGGTTGTACGAGAGGCCTTCCCACTGCAAGTCAGGCTCATCTGGCAGGTACGTAACAAAACAAGGCTGCAAAACGTTCGTTGAAGTGGTTTATGAGGGGCCGAATTTTATAGAGCCGGTTGTATTCAGGGTCTCCACGTGGACGACAAAGTTCATTGTCGTTGAAGTGCATGAACCGCAAAATCTGCTCGTATCGTGTCCTGGGCATGGAGGCAGAGAACACGGGCATGTGGTCAATTGGGTGTGTGGACCAATAAACACGCAATGACGGGAATTTATGTGTGCCCATGTTGAGGAAAAGGCCCAGAAAGGTTTTAAATTCGGAAACCGTAACTGGTTTCCAATTTTTGGCAATGGAAGGCAACTGGGGGTTAGCGGCGATGAATTGACCAGCATATAAATTACTCTGGTCCACAATATATCTATAGAGATCTTCCGTGAAAAACAGCGAATAAAAATCAATTGGCTTAAAATCAGCTGTTTCCACCTGAATACCGGGTTGGGCAGTGAATGGGGGAAGTACGGGTTCTGCAGAAGTGGTGGGGACCCAATCAGGATAGGCGAATTCTGCAGGAAGGGCACTATGGGCACGACGGGCCTGCCTTTGTCTTCTACTTGGTGGCAGTGGGACACTACTTGTGCTTGCCACCTCGCCAGCTTGAACTGCACTTATGGGACTCGCCACGTCACCAAGTGATACTGCAGTGCTGGATGTACGCCCAGGCTGTACTAGGCCGCTGGTGCTTGCCAATTCACCAGAAGGAATAGCGGCGCTAGTACTACTCTGCTCCATGATACGAGAGCCCTGCGGTTCTTGCTCCTCAACAACAGCAGAAGATCGGAATCGGGTACGCCTGACCTTAGCAGGGACCTCACCTTCGTCGTCAGAGCTATCTGACGTGGAGCCGCTGACTTCACTGTCTTCTACGGGAAGATATTCTGAGCCTGAATCTGACAGATCCGTGACCTCCTCTTCTTCACTATCTGTCATGCTCAGAATCTCGTAGGCCTCTTTACTAGTGTACCTTCGATTTGCCATTTTGGGCTCTAAATTTAGGGGTACACTAGTAAGATTCACAGGTAAAAAAAGCACCTGACTGTCAGCAAATGTATCAAACGCTTCCAAAAAAACTGTTAGCGATCGCAGGGATCAGGACTGTCTCTGCGAACGCTGCAGTTATGTGTGTTGTGTTTGGTAAGTGACAGTGATCGATCGATACTGCACTTGGGTGGGCTGGGCTGGGCGGAGGGGCTAAATGCAGGTGCTAGCAGGTATCTGGGCTGATCCCGCTAACACTGCGTTTTTGGGAACCCTAAACCGCTGGGGACACTAGTATAGATCTGATCAGATCAGATATTGATGTGTTCAGATACTATACCACTAAGGGAGGTGTATGCTTTGTGCGTGGGTGTTAGCGTTACTGGCACTAACCTAACGCTGCCTGGGGCGACGCAGACCCTCTCTGGCGCTAAAACCTAATTTATATCACCCGCCGGGCGATCAGGGGGGTTAAACCTTTATTGGGTTATATACGGCGGGTGCCCTGATGCTATAAAAAGCAAACTAACCAACCAGCGTCACCCGTAACCTTTATATGGTGATCACTGGTGAAAGGGTTAGCTAGGGGCAATCAGGGGGTTAAAACCTTTATTAGGTTAAATATGGGGGTACCTGGCACTATATAAAAACCTGACGGGTAACCTAAATAACTAACTGGCTAACCAGTGTCACCAGTGACGCTTATACGGTGATCACTGGTGAAAGGGTTAACTCTAGGGGCAATCAGGGGGTTAAAATAATATATGGGGGTACCTGACGCTATAAAAACCTGCGGCGAACCTAAAAAAATAACTGGCTATCTAGGGCACCAGCGACACGAATACAGTGATCGGAAAAACGATCGCTTAGTGACGCTGGAGTTAGGGGGTGAAAGGGTTACCTGGGGGGCGATCAAGGGGTTAAACCTTTATTAGGGGGGGTTAGGGGGCTACTCTGGACCTAAAGGGGCCTAAACCTAACTGCCCTGCAACTTTTTACTGTCACAGATGACACTAAATGCAGTGATCAGTAAAATAAATGATCACTGCAATCAGTGACACTGTGCCTGGGGGGTGACCTGGGTGGTGACTGGGGATGAAATGTGTGCCTACGTGTCTGTGGGCTGTTGGTGCACTAACCTGCGTCTGCTCTCCTCGGTGCTGTGGATGAAAAGACCGCCGCGAGGGGAGATGACATCACTTCCTCTGCCTGTGTTTACATTTACACAGCAGAGGAAGCTTTTCATTCGCCGGGAGCGATCGCGAGGGGGTGGCCGGAATCGAACGGCCGTCCCCTCATCGCGGATCGCTCCCGAACAACTAACGACCGCTCACTGTATAGAAGGGGGGTCCCGCTAGACCCCCCAACTATACAAAGGCAGTCACGTACAGGTACGTGACTTTGCCTGTCGGTGCCATTCTGCCGACGTATATATACAGTGAGCGGTCATTAAGTGGTTAAGATATCCACACAATGGGGGGGATTTACTAAAACTGGAAAGTGCAAAATCTGGTGCAGCTCGCCACAGAAACCAATCAGCTTCCAAGTTTTATTGTCAAGAGCCTAATTAAACAAGCTAAAGTTAGAATATGATTGACTACCATGCACAGTTGCACCAGATTTGGAGTGTTCCAGTTTTAGTAAATCTGCCCATAGGTCTCAAACTCAGAATATATTGCTCCAGAAAGAGGAAGGAACTTACATGTGACCCGGATATATCACAAATGCATATCTTAGAGTGAATGGGATGTTGTTGTTATGTTTTTCATTTTAATTCTTTGGTTATTATTCTTTTTCCCCAGTGGCAAATTGTCCCTTGAATTCCTCTCTCCCCTTTTTTGTGGTCTGCATTTCCTGGGTTCGTTCCTGGGGTGCTTCACTTGTGGATTGGCCTTAAATATTAACATTGTATGTGTGTTATTTGATTGTATATCTGTAGCGCCCCTCCCAATATTTGGGGTTGCTATGTACAAATTTAGGGGTAGTCTGAGCCAGTAGTTAGGCTCAGACCAATTACATTTTCTATTATTTGCTTCTGCTCTGGGTGTGATGCTGCCTGGCAGTACAGTTGCCTGTGGGTGGCACTGTCACCGCTGGCTCAGGTTGAACCACAGGACCATTGGGTGTCCTTTCTCGGCAGCCGTACAGTTGGAGTGGTCGACCTGCTGTGCATGCTGGGAGAGGGTACATAAGGGGCAGACGCCATTAGGCGTGAGGTATTCCAGGGGACCCCTTGGTCCTGAGGACGTTCGGCGCGTACCCCACCTCTTGTGGCCCTCATGGCCAAGGGTGTGTGCGCGTGCGTTTCAGTCCCGGGCACCTTTAGCCCGAGGCTGCATCGCTGCTTGGTGGGCCCGGCTCAGCTGGCTAGGGCCTACACCTCACAGAAGGATCCCAGGCTGCCCATTGGAAGGAGGCCCAACTTTAGGAAAGGAGTTCCAGGGGAAGATCAGTCCTGTCTGAGATAGCGACGGTGCTGCTGCCTCGGGGAGAGGCCTGAAGGCCTACCTAAAGAGGGATCCATCATTGTTGATACAAGCCCTGCAATACCCTAAAGGTTTCTCTCATTGTTGCTTGGCTGGGAGGTTTGGGACTGGATAATCCTGTGGCAGAGGATTCCCAATCGCATCCCTATTTCATAAAGGACAGATTAATTTGTGCTCTACTCCGGCTGCTAGGACCTATCTAAAAAGGGACTATCTGAGAGAGCAAGGCCCACTCAGGCTTAAGTGGCGACGGTACTGAGTCTTGAGTGTTGCGTGCCTGAACCTTTTCCCTACTTTGTCTATTCTCTCTCTCTCTCTCTCTCTCTCTCTCTCTCTCTCTCTCTCTCTCTCTCTCTCTCTCTCTCTCTCTCTCTCTTTCTCTCTCTCTTTCTTTCTCTCTCTCTCTCTCTCTCTCTCTCTCTCTCAAAGTTTTACCTCAAGAAAAAAAAAAAAAACCTTGCTGCTTGGGTTTTACACCTGTGTGGACATTGGCTTTATTACAAAGGGACTCGTGAGAGGTATTTTGCTGCAGACCCAAAGGTAATTAAACAGTGGATTTCCACACTTAAAGTGGAGCTCCACCCTAAATAGCAACTTTTGCTATTTGGAACCCTCCCCCCCTCCGATGTCACAATTGACACCTTTCAGGGGGGAGGGGGGTGAAGATACCTGTCTAAGACAGGTATTTTCACCCACATCCGGGAGTCCTGTCTCCGGGAATCTGCGGGAGTTACGTCACTTCCCACAGACTTCCCTTGGTGTTCTGGGAGACACTCGGCTCCCAGAACACAGGAGCACCAATCAGAACGGCGCAGCGCGACTCGCGCATGCGCCGTAGGGAACCGGGCATGAAGCCGCAGGGCTTCACTTCCTGGTTCCCTCAGCGAGGATGGCGGAGGGAGCAGCAGAGCGACGAGCGGTCGCTCGTCCTCTGCTGCGGACGTCGCTGGACTCCAGGACAGGTAAGTGTCCAAATATTAAAAGCCAGCAGCTGCTGTAGCTGTAGCTGCTGGCTTTTATTTATTTTTTTCCGGCGGAGCAACCCCTTTAACTAAGTGTGGATCCGGCGTAGCCACAAGGGAAGAGGAGGAGAGACAGGGTAGTACCCCCGGAAAGGATCACCACCCCACCCCGTAGGGAGCTACGTGTTATTTAATTTTTTTTAGTAATATGATCTATAAAGTTAGAATCATGTACTGTATATTAGTTTGGTAACATGTTAAGCCTCGTACACACGGTCGGACTTCCATCGGGACTTTTCCGTGGATTTTTGTCTGAACGGAGTTGGCCGGGAACACCCATAGCATACACACCACAGGACTTTTCTGCAAACTTTCCCTAAACTTTTTCCAACATCATGTGGTTTTTCTGCTCTTTACCGCCACCCTTTGGTCAACTTCTGCTATTGTTGGTTGATTTTAACATTATTTGTTTTGTCCATCGGACAAAAGTCCGATGGTTTTCTGTACACACGGTCGGACTTTGCTCTTTGCTCCATCGGACTTTTGTTGGCCAAAAGTTTGTCCGTTTGCAGACCGTACTTTTGTCCGATGAAAACCAAAAATGTTTGTCCGATGGAGCGTACACACGGTTGGATTTTTTGGCAAACTTGCTCAAAATTAAGTTTGTTGGCAAAAAGTCAGACCGTGTGTACTGGGCTTTATTTTTTGTAGGGCTTTCACACTGGTGACAATAGAGCAGCAGTTTAAGGGCGGATTGCAGGCGCTATTTTTAATGCTATAGCGCCTGCAATACGCCCTCAGTGTGAAAGGGGTCTTAGAACACGTAAAACAGCTCAACCACTATGGCTCAAGCTATATAATCAAATAAAGGGGAATCTCCCCACTTTCAACATATAACTTCATCACCTTTAAATAATTTAACTTTGTTTGGGACAAACTTTTCCGCTTAAAAGGTGACACTAGACACATAATAACGTTTTTAGCCGCGACTTAGGGAGGGAACACCACAGCTGTTGCTACTGAGGCAACTGAACCTCTGGAGCTCAGAACCCCCTTTTTATTTGAAATTCCACACAGAAAACCGCCTAAACTGCGCAGATACAGTGGTCACATGACCTTCCCAGAGGCCAAGGGCCAATGGAAAGTCTTCCCGCAATTTTTAAACGTGAGGGGATCTTTTGCAATTCCACACACAAATCCCCTTAAACTGCCCGGATACAGTGGTCACCTGAACTTTCCAGAGGCCAACGGCCAATGGGAAGTCTTCCCGCAAATTTAAAACCTGAGGGGATACTAGAAACCCTGCTGCCGCAATCCCACGAGGAAAAGGCGGCTTAAAACTGTTTTCCCCCCCTTTTCCTTTCAAGCTATCAGCATACTAAGACAATTTGGACAATTTCATGCTCCCAACTTTGTGGGAACAGTTTGGGGGTGGCCTCTTCCTGTTCCAACATGATTGCAAACCAGTGCACGAAGCAACATCCATAAAGACATGAATGAGCAAGTTTGGGGTGGAGGAACTTGACTGGCCTGTACAGATTCCTGACCTCAACCCAAAAGAACACCTTTTGGAATGAATTAGAGCGGAGACTGCGAGCCAGGCCTTCTCGTCCACATCAGTGTCTGACCTCGCAAATGTGCTTCTGGAAGAATGGTCAAACATTCCCATAGACACACTCCTAAACCTTGTGGACAGCTTTCCCAAAAGTTGTTATAGCTGCAACAGGTGGGCCAACTCAATATTGAACCCTCCGGACTAACGCTGGCCATACACCTATAGATTATCTGCAGATTTTCTATGGTTAGATGGAAAAAGTGCAACAGATTTCTCCATGTAAACTGTGTGGATGGAGGAATCTCCCACTGGGCCAAGCTTCAGTATCTTGCTAGTCGGCCCCGCTAGCTCTCAACCTAAACAATGTCTGCACCCAATCAGAATGTTCAGGTATTGTGAGAGCCAGCGGGGCCGACTAGCAAGATATGGAAGCTTGGGCCAGTGGGAGATTCTGTTCAGCGTAGATGGAGGAATCTGTTCCATTTTTTCCATCTGACCATAGAAAATCTGCAGATAATCTATGGGTGTATGGCCAGTCTAAAGCCTCGTACACACGGTCGGACTTCCATCTGACTTTTCTGTGGATTTTTGTCCGAACGGAGTTGGTTGGGAACACCCATAGCATACACACGCTCTGACTTTTCTGCAAACTTTCTTAAAACTACTTACAACATCGCGTGTTTTTTCTGCTCTTTACTGCCACCCTTTGGTCAACTTCTGCTATTGTTGGTTGATTGTAACATTAGTTGTTTTGTCCATCGGACTAAAGTCCGATGGTTATCTGTACACACGGTCAGACTTTGCTCCATCTGACTTTTGTTGGGTAAAAGTTTGTCCGTTTGCAGACCCAACTTTTGTCCGATGAAATCCAAAACCAAACTAAAAAAGTTTGTCCGATGGAGCGTACACACGGTCGGATTGTTGGTCCAACTTGCTTAAAACGAAGTTTGTTGGGCAAAAGTCAGACCGTGTGTACAGGGCTTAAGACTGGGATACCATTAAAGTTCATGTGCGTGTAAAGGCAGGTGTCCCAATACTTTTGGCAATACGGTGTACAGTATGTAAAGGGTGCATAAGCGAGCAATTTCCTGACCCACAGGCAAAGCAAACTGCTCTTTAGCAGACGCGTGAAGGTGCCATTCCTAATGGCACCCCCACACATCAGAAAATGCGGCGCATTTTCACTTGCGCATAACCACACAGTGCTGCAGCGCCATGCAGTTCCGTGTGGCATTTTAAAGAAAGGGTTTGGTACTTCTTTGCCTGGGTTTCTTGCAGGTACAGCAGCCAAATGAATAAACTGCTGTACCTGCACGACCTGCACATATGTGAGTGAATCTAGTCTAAGAATGAATGGCGCCCCCGTTTATCAGCAGCATGATTTTGCGCAAGCTAAACCGCATGGTGACACAGCACCGTGCAATTCAGGGCAGTGAGATTTTTCAAATCGGTCACGGACTTCTTTCCCGGGGGGGATTTTGCACATAGGGCACTCCGTTGAATTGAATGGGCTCCATACCTATAACATGCATGAACAAACGCATTTGCGCATATGTGAATGGAGCCTTAACGGCACCCTAGCTAAAGCACAGCACAGACTAAGGCTGCATTCACACCTGAGTGTTTTCTAGCCTGAAGCCTGAAGCTACAAAACACTAGAGGGGGAAAAAATCCATTATTCTCTATGGAGATGGTTCACATCTCCACTCCGAAACGCCTGAAGCCGAACGCCTGAAGCTCAAACAAGTTCCGGACCCTTTTTTGTCGCGCGAATCGGGCAGATTTGGGCGTTTTAGGAGTCATAGAATCTAATGGAAACGCTTAATTTAAGCGTCTAGCACGACAACAAGCGTTTCTACGGGCGCAAATTCCCACGAGAAAACGCCGGTAAAAACGCTCGAAGCGCTACGCTCAGGTGTGAATGCAGTATTTAGCGTGCATCCCCCACACACAGAAACGTGCTCGTCTTAGGCCTAACATATTACAAAATGGACTGAAAACGAGTAATTATATTTTTTTTTTATCTTTTATACATTCGCAAATATAATTGTGTTTTGAACGCTCCCCGCATTAGTTTCCCGCATATTCTCTGACTGGAGCCCACGCCGCAGCCTCCATTATATCACTTCAGGAAGCTGCGTCTTGACAGACCAGCCTATCGCTGTGAAGTGGCGTTTCCCCTGCCCGTAGTGAATGACTAAGATTTAGCGGCTACATCCAATCAAAGCATAGTTTGTGCCGGAACCCCGCCCCCGTATTCAGCACACCCCCTATTGGCTGTGATAGGAGCGTGAAGCGCGCCAGACGATTGCAGCGGTGGGCGGAGCTCTCCGAGGATTTATATAGAGCCGGGCCCCGCCGCATGTCGCAGTTCTCTCTCCGGAAGCCTCTCTTCCATTCATAGGCTTCGAACTGCGCGGCGTGTAGGAGGCGAGGGAGACTCGGCGCTGGCAACATGGCGGAAGCGAGCACCTGCAACATGGAGGTAAAATGGGTGAGAGGGAGGGTCGCTATTCTGTGTGATTTATTCGGCGGCGGTGAGGTACGGGTAGGCCCGTTGTCTGAAGGGCCCCGGATGTAGAGCTGTGCGTGTAGGAGATGCGGGCTTAGCGGTGTGACTAGGCCCTGGTGCTGACGTCACGCGCCCGCGTGTTTCTCGCGCCGTGCGCCCCTTATTCAGTGGGGCCCGCTTTGTCCGGCGTTCTTGGCTCCGCCCACATGCCGGCAGTACAAAGGGCTGCCTTGTGCCGGAGTCCCCCCCCCCCCCCCACGTGGGATGTGCATGGCGGAGCCGGGCCTTTGTGCCGCTACACAGCGGCCTACCCTCCATTCATTCTCCGTATATTACCGGGGGCCCAGTATCCCCTCCCTCGTGTGTGGGATATATCCAACCCCCCCTATTTTCTTTTAGAAAGATCCAAGTGATTTCTGGCCGCCTCTGGGGGTAGCTGGGCCTGCGCACACGTGCTTGCTTCTAAAAGAGAATGGATTACTTTATGGCACAATGATTAAACCCCAAACCAACAATGTCATATATTGCAGCTTACTAATCATTAGATGTGATGGTTGCATTAGTTTTCTTTTTGTCCCCCCTTTTTTTTTTTTTTTTTTCACCTGGTGATCTGGCCAGTAACACACCAGTGTGTATTGGTGTACCTCCACTCTGGATGGCTGGAGGTGCCCAGGGGGCACAATTTGAACAGCATCCATGTCGGGGGGGGGGGGAGTGTTGAGCTCCTTCACATGAGCGGACTGATCAAGTCTGTTTTTCAGGCAGGCCTGATTGGACCACCCATTGCTCTCAATGGGGAGGTGGATGTAAATGGATGTGTCTGTTTACACCTGCATCCGGTCTGCTAAGAGCAGATCGATGGTTCTGCATCCATCGGCCCGATCGGATGCATACGGACAGGCAGTCCATTTCTATCCAACTGCCCCATAGACAACAGCGGGCTGTGTCTGCTCTGTGCTAGCGGTCCTGTGATCTAACAAAAAGGAGGTATATAGCAAGCTCCTACCTTACGATGTGGGGATGAACATTGGTTAGGCATTATTCCCCATTTCATGTAACTGCAACAGACCCTGGGGAAGTTTTGAATGTAGCAAGTTTATCCCAGTGGTAGGGGAGGGCTGGTAGCCTTAGGCCTGGGGGGAAAGTCCAGTCAAGTGGCCCGCCGAATCAGCTCACCATCCATGGCCCACCTCGTTTTTCAATGCAACCTTATCAGTGCAGCCAACTCCAGTGCCCATCAATGAAGCCTGATCACTGGGAGAGATGGGGGGTCAGGGTATCTCGGCTCAGCAGGTCCTTGCACACCACGGTCTCCTGGGGAGGTAATGCTCCTGATTCTGGGGTCAAGTTGCAGCCAGCGCCCAGCCCTGCATTCCGACTCCCTGGCACGTCTCTGCTTCCAAGAATCCGGTCCCAGGGAGTTGTAGTTTCCTCTGCGCTGCTGTTTTCCACCCACCAGAAGCTTGAGCGTGGACTAAAACTCCCAAAATGCAACAGCTAGTGGTTGGCCGCCATGGCCGTGCCCCCGGCCCGACTTCCTAGACCAGAATTAAAAAAGAAAATGGTAGCGGCTGCCGGCCATTTTGAACATAAGTTAAGGCGGCCTGGGAGGCAATTGCCACCCTGGTGGTAGTCCCTCTGAATTGGGTAAAGCATATACAAAAAAGGGGAGGAGAAGGGAGGATCTGCCCCCCGAAAGAATTCTTCAGTGAGGGACAGCTGTTTGAATTATAAACTTTAGTTAACAACAATTAATAAATTTAATCCGCCTGCTTGGTGGGGAATCAGTGCACAGATTCCCCGCTGAGCAGGTGAACTTTGCCCCTGTGTGAAAGGGGCCTTAGATATACTAGCAGATTTACACCAACAAATTGAAGCCAAACCCCAGCTCTCCTTTTATTGCAGCATAGTCGTTTTTTCTTTATGTGATAGGTTTTACATAAGCTGATCATTGTAGGCACCCCGGGCAGTGATAAATGGTTAGTCTCAACTCTGACTGCCACATTTTGTAGGCCAGCTTCCTATTTTAAGGCAGTTCCACCCAAAAGTGGAACTTCTGTTTAAGCACTCCACATTTGGCATGTAACTTTGTTGGGGTTGAGTGGGGGCTTCGGTAGGAGTGGGACTTCCTGTCCCACTTCCACCCAGGGGCTGCCTAGGTGACCCCTCCTCTCGCCTTAGGCGGCCCCTTCCTGTAGGCCATCGCCTGTCCACTCCTAAAGTGCAGCGCGACATGCGCAGTGAGTGCCTGGCCGTGAAGCTGAAAGCTGTCACGGCCGGGTGCCCAGTGTGAATGGAGGTGACGGGGGGAGGAGCGACGCTCCGGGCGGCTGGACCATGGAGCAGGTAAGTGTGTTTATTAAAAGCCAGCAGCTACACTTTTTTTTTTTGTAGCTGCTGACTTTTAATAAACATAAAAAGGCTGGAACTCCCTTTTAAGACTAATGCCTAGTACACACGATGAGAAAATTGGGTGAAAAATACCGCTTTTGGACAATACACAAATTTTTCTAGGATGTTTTTTCATGTAGTTAGTATTGTTTTTGTATGAGAAATTGTGACCAAGACCACCCATGCTCGGACATTAATGCGAAGTTCCACCAAAAATAAATATTAAAAGTCAGCAGCTACAAATACTGCAGGTGCTGACTTTTAACATAGACACTTGCCTGTCCTGGGAGCCTGCTATGTTGGCACTCGAAGCGGATCTGTCCCTCGGGTGGAGGTGCTGCCATCTTCGGTAAGGGAATCAGGAAGTAAAGCTTTGCAGCCTCACTTCCAGGCTCCCTACTGCGTATGCACGATCCCACTGGTCCCTGCTGTCTTCTGGGACCTGTCTCCCAGAAGACAGCGGGTAGGAGGCGCCGGATGTGTGGCGTAGGTCACCACAGTGATCTCTGCCTGGTATCTGCTCCCGCCCTAAAGGTGCCAAATTTGACACTGGAGGGGGGGAGGATTCCAAAAAGCGGAAGTTCAATTTTTGGGTGGAACTCTGCTTTAATGCGTTATGTCACTTCTGAAGTTGATTTCTGACGCGTGAGAATTTTTGTAACTTTAGTTCCTTTTCAATATGGGACTAGCATGCAGAAAGAACGAGCATTCTTACGATATTCTCATCGTGTATACCAGGCTTTACTGGCCAGATCACCAGGTGAAAATGGGAAAGAGCCTAAAAAACACAGCCTTTACATCGAAGAATTGGTAAGCTGAAATAGAATTGCTTTTGGGTTTAATACCACTTTAAATTTGAAGATATATGGATAGTTTCAAGTTTTTCAGCTTGGACCAATATAAGTCTTGGTTCACACTTGTGCATCCATGTTGCAAGTACAGCAACCCATTTATTTGAATGGGCTGCTGTACCTGCAAGGAAGGAAATCACTGACACTACTTTTAAAAACGGGCCGCCTAATGCTAAAATTGCAGACCTGTGGGCCCAGAGCATCATTTCTCACATATGGGAACCTAGCCCAAAGATGGGTGTGCAATAAAATAACTTGGGCAGTGATATTTATCAGCTTCCTGCACTGAGCATCAGCCCTGATGCTTACTGAGCACAGGAGGCCCCTCACTTGGCACAGGTGCAGTTCTGGGAACCCTTTGAGGTTACTCAATACATGCACAGTGTTCTGTGAATGAGGTGGGGAATCATAACCTCACCAACCTGTTTTTCCAGCTCATCCAATCAGAGCACTTTGCTTTCATTGAGCAAATGCAAAGTGCCCTGAATCGGTCTGTGCACAGTGAGCAACCTCCTGTGTTCAGTATTGTCTTGTTTACAGTGCAATTGAGGGGCAGTAAAACCTCATGGTGAACCATGTTTACTGCCCCTTAACTGGTTCCCAATTCCCTGCAGACAAAAGTGGGGGATGTACACATGCCACAACGCTTTGCATCATGGCTGTGGATGGAACTATATCCTTCTTTCAAATGAATGGGGCTGCACTGCAACTGAACACATTGTCCAGCCATGTCCTCACTCAAACCGATTCTTCGATTGGCTTTGGGTGCGGTCGCTGCCATAGCGAGTAAGGGAACCGGGAAGTGAAGTCTTGCGGCTTCCCAGACTGTTTCCTACTGCACATTTGCAAGCTGGGTAAAGAGGGAAGCTGAATTTCTGACTCGGATCGCCGTGGTGATCTGAGGTGAGAAGTCCGTCTGTCCCCCCCAAACGGGAGGAGCACAAACAAGCAGAACTTTGCCTTTTGGACGGAGCACCACTTTACGCTTATAAGCTATACAATCTTTTAGATCAAGTCCACTGTGTTCATGTAATTCTCCCCAAGCAGTTTAAATTTACTCGGCAAACCCAAAGAATTTGAAAGGGAAGTGAAGAAACCAGATTTTCCCATTCATGTGATGAATAGTTTTACTAAAGGAGACACTAATGCTAACTGCTCAAAGTAAATCAATCCCATTGCCTCACTATTAAATAAGCTTTAAAACCTATCTCTGAGATTAAATTAACCAACTGATCACTAGAAGAAAACTTTAATCCAAATGCCAGGTGTACTTGGTTGTGGTTATTTGATGCTCTGTTCCCAGGTTTCCGCTATCTGCTTACGCTGCGGTCCTTGGTTGGGTGACCATGTCGCTGCCTCTGCGATGTGGACACTTCCCATTGTCTGTCCATCTGCTAGGTTCCAGAAGAGGAATAACATCTGAGACTGGGGAGGGGGGTTGGGCAGCACAGCTGTCCTAGATTAGTAGTCCCTTCACCCAGAAATGGCACTGGTGATGTAGCAGAATCTTGAGTAAAACTTTCAGCAGGTAAACAAATTCTGAGCAAGGTGGGTAGGAGGGGATGATATCTCACCTGGAATAGGAATTTTAATTGCATAACCTGAAGACACATTTGTTTTTTAACTTTTTCTCCATATCTTTAAAATCTTCAGGCTGGCACAGTCGCCACCTGGATTGAAGACCTTCCTGTCCATTGGCACTGGGAAGCTGGCAACGTGCAGATGGGTGCCCAGCTAGTTGACTGGTGGGGCCACTCTTCTTTTAAACAGGAAATGCTGTTACAGTAGTTTCAGACAGCATTTTTCTTATGTTAAAAGGGCCAGTGGCTGCATGATGTCTTAACCATAAATTTGGGACACTTATTGTCTTTGTGAGCAACTGTACAGAAGATTTGTGTTGTCCTATTCTCACCAAGGCCTTACAGTTAAGGGGCAAGTTCACCTATGGGAACAGGTTATATATTCCATCTGTTTTTAGGGTGGAACATGTAACATGTTCCCACTGCTGCAGCTGCTCCCTTGACCTGTTGCCTCTAGTGACAGTGAACCCAGGGATCTTCCTGAACTCAATGTCACAATAAAAAAAAGGCTGTGCTGGACGTAACTGACACAGTAACATTCATTCAGATTTCTGTGAATGGGAGAACTACAAGTACTGACAGCCTTTGCAGGTGTTGGCTTGCAGTTCATGAACTACCAGAGCAATGTTGCGCATTCTAGGTAGTTTATTGTTTTCATCATTGTGTAACTGCCTGCTTGTATGAGCAGACGGCTTACACTGGCAGTCTGCAGAAGTCCCACATTGCACACAAGATCTTCTGATCACCGGTGCAATGCTTTGCAGACTCCTAATAAAAAAAAGTACACTTTTTTTTTTTTTTACCTGCAAAAATGTGCATTTTTTTACGAAGGAACATATCCTTTAACATGCATTGGTGTGCTGTGGTGGTACTTCATTGTGAATTACACGCCAACACTCAAAAATGCACATTTGCTGCAACCTAGTTGCTTGGCAAATACATGTGGCCTGCTCTAGACTGGTGTTTCAGCTTTGTTTTTCTGGGCTGTGTAACATGTGCATTGCAGGGCATAGTGTTGTGTGAAAACTGGTGTAAATTAAATCCTGTAAAGAATTGGAATTAACTGGCCCACTGTCCTTGCTTCAGACCTTCACTCAAGAACCACATAAGCTTTAGGATCTTCAGATTGCCACTTTGGGAGTGATGGATCCCGCATTTTGTGGTTCCACCCATTCATTCTCTGGTCCTGTAATGTTTGGTGCCAGCAGGCGGAACACTGGAAGGGGCAAGGAAAGAATACAAAACTCCCGCAAGTGTTGGATGCCAGCAAAGCTGTGGAGAAAAATTTAAGGGACGGGCACAGGATTTTTTTGATGACAGGTACCTTTAAAGTGGTATTCTGGCATAAACATTTATAGATTCGTGTTTAATTGGGGGGTGACTAGTCTTTCAAACTGGTCTTATTTACGTTTTTAAGGCTATATCCTTTATTGTGCTAAAGGTTTTAGTGCTTTCTATTTTCAACACTATTTTGTAGAAATGCCACGGAAGTAAGAATATATGTTGCCTTCTGCAGTCCTTTTTACTGCCTGGTTCTTAAGCGTTTCTTTTTATGGTACTAGGACATGCGATTCTTTGGCACTTAAGCCCCCAAGCAACTCTCAGACTAGCAGATGTTTCATTTACATTTGTATAGGTGATATGTGCTGTGGGGTTTGCATTACCCACAGTCAGAAAAAATGGACTGCCCAAAATCACGTGAAATTTAAAGCGGAACTAAACTTGCACTTTAAAAAAAAACTCAGGTAGTTTTTATGAGCCCAGTGATCTCCTCAGTTATAAATTCTACTCCCAGCCTGTCAGTGGTAATGTACCCTGAGCTGTGAATGCGCAGCTTGATGTACATTTATGTCACCACTTTGTACCATGTGATCCGGTGTGGGCAAACACGCTGTATTTGACTTGTGTAAAAGTCTAAGTTGACATCCACTCCAGATTGCAACCGCAGTGCATTTTTGAATGGTGCAGCAAACTTGCACGGGACGCGGGTTTCCTGCACCGCCTTCTAGTGTGAGCGGGCCCTAGGTGTAGTTGCTGGTCAAATGTGGGAGCCCTGTGGGTAAGTGAATGTGGTAAGCAGCTGATTTTTAATCTATGGTACAAATTGGAATATTACAAATATAAAGTTATCCTAATTTGGCTCCAGATGACATGAAATTGTTTTAATCGGGATCAAGATTCTAGTTGAACAATTCAATCTCACAAATAGTCACATCTGCCGGTTTGGTTTAGTATGGTGTACAGAAGAATGAATTAGAAATTCAGTTTTTGAATATAGAAGTAAACTTTGCTCTTGGTTCTAAGTTTTCAGTTGGGAGTTGTAGTACTGGGACAGTTCTAGAGCAAGGCATCTTCCTGCCCTTTGTTTCTATGACAGAGCTGTTGCCATTAGCACAAATTTCCTGCGGGTCTTCTGAATGATCAGCCACGTGTTCTCAGCATGGTTCACTCTGTAGGTGTGTGATTCATCATGTACACATTCTGCTCCACCTACATGAATGACATTCAGTTATAAGACATAAAACTAATGCGTTGTCTCATTACTTTTTCCTAGAGCTTTGTAGCCAAGTTGGCCAATGGATTGAGCCTGTCGCCTGCAATGGAAGATGTAAATATCCTTTCTACACTGCTGATTAAAGGGAACCTGCCACTGTTCATATTAAAGCAGTACTACAGGCAGACAAATACACAGTTGAAAGAAATGTGTGAACTTTTACCTGCCAAAGGATCTACTTCATACCATCCTAGTCTTTGTATGGCTGTCACATAGCATATCCAGGAAGACAAGTCTTTACTGGTATATTTGATTCAGCTTTACAGCTCCCTGTCACCTTCCTCTGTGTTGGGCAGTGGTGGATCAGCAGTGTGCTGATAAAGAATCCAATAAGTAAGCTACAGCTGGAAAGTTTACGGTTTACTCCAAGTGTAAGTGTCTCATACCTGGCTGTGCAAATGTGGCAGAGAAGTGTGAATCGCAGAACAGGACATAATCTATTGACAAGTAAAATACTGTTTGTTTGGAGGTCTGCTTTAATATTGTCAGTGGACAAATAGGTGTCTGCATGTAACTTTTTTTTCCTGATGAAAATAATCCTGGAACCACATTGCAGAGCTTACACGTGCTGTCCTACATCCGTATCCTCTAATGCAATGTGCAAGCCTCTGTAGCTGGTGAAAGCTTTCAGTGCCTTGTGGGTGTAATGAAACTTTGAGTCCCACTCAAGATTTGCTAACTACCTCTGTTTGGGAGCTCCTGGGGTCCACAGACTACTTTCTTCAGGATTAGATTGTACACTTTAAATTGTGCCACAGAATGTCAACAGCGACAGGTTCCCTTTAAAGTATTGGCCAACCTGACTATGAAATACAGTGGGTATGGAAATTACTCAGACCCGTTACATTTTCCACTCTGTTATATTGCAGCCATTTGCTAAAATCATTTAAGTTCATTTTTTTTCCTTGATGTACACACAGCACCCCATATTGACAGAAAAAAACTGAAATATCACATGGTCCTAAGTATTCAGACCCTTTGCTCAGTATTTAGTATTTGCACCCTTTTGATCTAATACAGCCATGAGTCTTTTTGGGAAAGATGCAACAAGTTTTTCACACCTGGATTTGGGGATCCTCTGCCATTCCTCCTTGCAGATCCTCTCCAGTTCTGTCAGGTTGGATGGATCCTCAATTGGGTTTAAGTCAGGGCTCTGGCTGGGCCATTCAAGAACAGTCACGGAGTTGTTGTGAAGCAGCTCCTTCGTTATTTTAGCTGTGCTTGGGGTCATTGTCTTGTTGGAAGGTAAACCTCCGGCCCAGTCTGAGGTCCTGAGCACTCTGGAGAAGGTTTTCGTCCAGGATATCCCTGTACTTGACCGCATTCATCTTTCCCTCGATTGCAACCAGTCGTCTTGTCCCTGCAGCTGAAAAACACCCCGACAGCATGATGCTGCCACCACCATGCTTCACTGTTGGGACTATTGGACAGGCGATGAGCAGTGCCAGGTTTTCTCCACACATACCGCTTAGAATTAAGGCCAAAAAGTTCTATCTTGGTCTCATCAGACCAGAGAATTTTTTATTTCTCACCATCTTGGAGTCCTTCAGGTGTTTTTTAGCAAACTCCATGCGGGCTTTCATGTGTTTTGCACTGAGAGGCTTCTGTCGGGCCACTCTGCCATAAAGCCCCGACTGGTGGAGGGCTGCAGTGATGGTTGACTACAACTTTCTCCCAACTGCATCTCTGGAGCTCAGCCACAGTGATCTTTGGGTTCTTCTTTACCTCTCTCACCAAGGCTCTTCTCCCCCGATAGCTCAGTTTGGCCGGACGGCCAGCTCTAGGAAGGGTTCTGGTCGTCCCAAACGTCTTCCATTTAAGGCAGTGGTTCTCAACTCCTGTCCTCAGGACCCACTAACAGGCCAGATTTTAAGTATTACCTTGGGGAGATGCAGACTAGAATACTGCAATCACTGAGCAGCAAAAGATATCACCTGTGATCTAATTCAGTTATCTTGCAAACCTGGCCTGTTAGTGGGTCCTGAGGACAGGAGTTGAGAACCACTGATTTAAGGATTATGGAGGCCACTGTGCTCTTAGTAACCTTAAGTGCAGCATAAAATTTTTTTGTAACCATGGCCAGATCTGTGCCTTGCCACAATTCTGTCTCTGAGCTCTTCAGGCAGTTCCTTTGACCTCATGATTTTCATTTGCTCTGACATGCACTGTGAGCTGTAAGGTCTTATACAGACAGGTGTGTGGCTTTCCTAATCAAGTATAATCAAACACAGCTGGACTCAAATGAATGTGTAGAACCATCTCAAGGATGATCAGAAGAAATGGACAGCACCTGAGTTATATATATATGAGTGTCACAGCAAAGGGTTCTGAATACTTAGGACCATGTGATATTTCAGTTTTTCTTTTTTAATAAATCTGCAAAAATGTCAACAATTCTGTGTTTTTCTGTCAATATGGGGTGCTGTGTGTACATTAATGAGGAAAAAAATGAACTTAAATGATTTTAGCAAATGGCTGCAATATGGCAGAGAAATTTAGGGGGTTTGAATACTTTCCATACCCACTGTATATGTGCATTATATGCAACTACCTGAATGTGTGTAAAGTAATGAGACTACAGAAAAAATAGTGAGTCTTCCTCATTTGAATTGTAGACCGATTTCATAATCTGGGGCTGATTTTTCCTTATCACTTACCGACGGCAATATGTATATATAAGTTGCGGTTTGCTGGGATTATGGCTGAAGATTTCAGCCATAACCTGGTGTTTTTTTTTTTTTTCTTTTGCTGGACACTGGCTTTCTCTTGAAAGCGTTCCGAGTGGCTCATGAGCCGCTGGAACGTGTTCTCTGGTCACACCAGTGATTATATCTGCTTTGATCAGCTCTATGACCTTGGAGGACCGGAGCAACATCATGACGTCCCTATCTGTCCTGGGTAGAAGTAAACAAGGTTTTTTGGCAAGAGTTTTTTGATCTTTTGCTTTTAACGGTTAAGATATTTGGGGGTCCATTTGACCCCAGATCTCTTCATAAAGAAGACCTGTCATCCTTATTTTGATTACAAGAGATATTTACCTTCCTTGTAATTGGAATAAAAGTGGTGAAAAAATTAAAGGGACAGTGTAAAAAATCGCCCCATCCCTCTGTGCTCCTTGCACACAGAATTGAATGCACACACAAACTTTGTACCACATGTCGGCCATCGCCACAAACATTAGGGCAAGAATACTAGCGCTAGACTTCTAACTTTAAACATGTAAAGGTGTTCAAATCGCCACCTATGGAGATTAAGTTCTGTAGTTTGTCGCCATTCCTCGAGCGTGTGTAATTTTAAAGCGTAACATGTTGGCTATCTGTATTTCTGCACTGTACGTAACTTGCTTCCAGCTCTCTCCTGGCTGTGGGTTCCATTCCAGTGCTAGATTATAACTGGTTGGGGGGTGCATGTGGCAGGTACTGTCCTGTCATCTCCCCTAGAGACCAGGGACACGAAAAGATTTATGTATTTGGTGTAATGTAGTCTCACATTTTACCAAAAATTGGGGTATGTGTGTGTGTGTATATGTGTATATGTGTATATATATATATATATATATATATATATATATATATATATATATATATGTGTATGTATATATGTGTATGTATATATATATATGTATGTCTTTTTCCAAAAAATGTTTGCAAAACTGCTCCCCAAATACCTTGTGACATAAACAAATTGCAGTGATCATTTTATTCCCTAGTGTCTCTGCTAAAGTATACTGTTTGGGGGGTTATAAGTAATTTTCTAGCAAAGAATGCAAATTAAAATTTTGTAAATTGCCAGAAAAAGCCCGGTCTTCAAGAAGTCAAGGAAACTGCAGTCTCCTGTCATAAATAGCTTGCTTGTCAGCTGAATTTTTAGTGTGGTTAAAGTGTTAAGCCAAAAACTTTTGGTTAGTGGAGGATTAGAAGTTCTGGTGGGTTTGGTACTATAGAACTCAGGTTTACCCTCGCTTGTGTTATGGCAATGGTTTCGCCAGACAGGAATAAAGAATTATCTGCAAAGGGGACCCAGAAATATAGGGGTTCTAGCATTCCCCCTGCTAAAAATCATATATGCATGTTGCTGAATATCTAACGCCACTCCAAATGGCAGCATAAAACCTGCCTGGTGTTGAGATTTTTTCCCAAATATATGAAAAACTGTTTTTAGCTGGATGTACTTTTAAAGTTGGGATATAATTTGATGTAAATTTGGCTATAATACTGCAGGTGTTCATGGATAGCGTAAGATAAAGGGGTCACATTTATAACTTTGGCGTGCTCAGCACTTGGTGCAGCGGTTTCCATTTAGGGAAATGCAATATATGAAGCTAGAGGTATTTGCAGGTTCCTGGGATTGGCTTGTGGCGTGGTTGTCACGTTGGTCTGGTTGTATGAGATGTGTGCAGATCTGGAGTTCTGGGTCCGTGACTTGATCTTGAACAGCTAAGAGACTACCTTCCAGGAAGAGATGGCAGATTTCAGTAAAAGTTTTTGTGCTTTTTAACAATTGGAGAAATCTAATCTAGGCCACTACAAATCCCTTTCTGATTATCATTCACCTGATCTGCAGAGAATCTCTGTTCATTAATCCTGATTCATAAATTCTAATATACCAGAAATATACATGCAGTTTACATGTTTTAACTGCAATACAGAACTAAAATCTGTCAGCCGCTCAGGGTATGATAGGTAGTTGAGGCCTTCTCTTGCTGACCTGGGACATGTGGTGATCAGCCTTTCTCATCCTTTTACACTGCAGAAACACTCAACATTGAGGTCTCTGCTTATTCTACATTTTACAGTAAAATGGTATGCATCAGTAGGCTGAAATGATTATTGGTAAAGAATATAAGAATATGGCAACCCCAGAATATTGGACACCCAGACCTGATTTTTACAGCACACTTGCTGTATGCACTTATGAAAAATGGTGGCCAGAAATCACTGGCACTGTTAGTCAGTGAAAATGTGTCGCCTTGCATTGCAGTTTCTTGGAGAAATGTCTGTAAGTTGGTGGTCAGTGTAGAAGTGACCCCCCCCCTACATTGCATGCCGGTGGCAAAATTGTCCCCTTTAATTGAGTCCTTGTAGGTGAGAGATTAGTCTGTCTTTACTCATTGCTCAAAGACCCCCTAGCAACCACTGGGAGGAATTCTGGCTGAGGAGGCCTGGTGTAGACCATGAATTGTCTAAACACCTAGTGATGAGTCTGAAGCATTAAGCAAGAGGATGCCAGCCCTGTTGGGTATACCTTTAAATGCAAATCGGCAATAGCAGGTTCCATTATTTCAACGTCTTTAAATGATGGCATGTGTGGCCTCAGTCTGAGGAGTGTTGACCTACATTCAAGAGGCTTGTGCATTTATAAGCAAAATGTTTGACTTGCTACTTGTCTTTCTGAAATACATGGATGTCATTTTGTCTTGCTCTGTCTTCTAGGTTTCCGGTACCCAACCAGAGGGCACCGTCAAACCATCAGCTGAAGAGATGACTTCTAAAGACTACTACTTTGATTCATATGCGCACTTTGGTATCCATGAGGTAAGTGTCAGGTCTTTACATTTTTGTTAGGCCTTGTTGGTGGTTAGCAGATAATTGCAGAACAACTTCATTTTTATTTTTTTTGCAGGAAATGTTGAAGGATGAAGTTCGGACACTGACTTATCGAAACTCAATGTTTCACAACAGACACTTGTTCAAAGACAAAGTTGTCCTGGATGTAGGAAGTGGAACTGGAATCCTCTGCATGTTTGCAGCAAAGGCTGGGGCAAAAAAAGTAATTGGGGTAAGTAATGATTTTATAATTTTTTTTGTTTATGCTTGCAGACCATACAAGTTTGTTATAGGTGGGTTAGAGCAATTGGTAAACTAGCCTTGCTCATCTTGGGGAATGTTGGTGGTCAGGATGGTCTAAAAGTGCTGCCCTGTCTACATGCACTCACTCATCCCATGTGTGGATACTTTCCCATCCAATCGGGAAGGAGAATCTCGGATGGCTGAGACGTTTGTGGACAGGGACCTCTGGTAAGTATTAGGGGGTGTTGGGGCAGCTGCTGCACACAGAAGGCATTTTATCTTCATGCATAATATGCATGAAGATAAAAAAAACCTTATGCCTTTACAACCCCTTTAGGTGGAAATAGTTTTTAATTTAAACGACTTGTCTGCATCAGCTAATGTGGTGTATGCTATATTGCAGCTGGCGATGCTACTAATGCTTATTTATTAGTGATACTGTAAAGTGTTTTTTTTTTTGTTGGGTTTTTTTTTTTTACCAGTTTAGTCTTAAATTTATTTTGATAATGGGATACATCTTTGCAATTGGCTGAATTCATGAAATGTGCCTTCAGTGTTACAGGCTTTAAGGCTCCAAGTTAAGTCGCTTAAGTTCTGTATGGATTTTTTTAAGATTCTATTTTATTTTTTTCTTCAGATTGAGTGCTCAAGTATTTCAGACTACGCCATCAAGATTGTGAAGGCAAACAAGCTTGACCATGGTATGTTGTATGCTTGTAAGGCTTTGTTCAGAATGTCTTCCTATGTCTGTATGTAATCTTACATGTTGCTGCTTTTCACAGTTGTAACAATAATCAAGGGCAAGGTGGAGGAGGTGGAACTGCCAGTCGAAAAAGTTGACATCATAATCAGTGAATGGATGGGATATTGTCTGTTCTATGAATCAATGCTCAACACCGTTATTTATGCACGGGATAAATGGCTGGTAAGCATGTAAAATATACTTCGTGATTTTGTGTGTGTGTGTGTGTTTTTAACCAGTTGCTTAACCACTTCAATACCCAGCCATAGTAATATGACGCCCACAGATGGGACCTCCCATCCTGGGTGGGCGTCATATGACGTCCTGGGTTTGAAGGGGGATATCTGAATGATGCCTGCAGCTAGGGGCGTCATTCAGATATCATTTTGTTGTGCCGCTGATTCTGTGCACCATAAGAACAATCATAGCGGTGGTTCCCTTTGATAGGTTTATAGGCGGCGGGAGGGTGCCGCCATCCGGGCTCTCTGCCATCGGGGACCCAGAAAGAATCCGGCGCCGGTGGTGGGTCACATGATGAGCATAGAGATGACTGGTGACTGTCAAGGCCTGGGCGCGATGTGATGACGTCACGCCCGGGTCCTCAGATGTAAACAAACTAGCCATTGTGGCTAGTAAACATGAGATCAGTGAGAAAAAAAAATTTCACAATCATGTTTTCCAGCCTGGAGGAGAGATGTGGGGGGAGGGGGAGGTCTTATTGACCCTGCATCTCTCCATGAAGAGGACCTGTCACACACATTCCTATTACAAGGGATGTTTACATTCCTTGTAATAGGAATAAAAGTGATCAAAAAAAGAAAGTGTAAAAAAAAGAAATGAGTAAAAAAAAAAAAATGTAAACGCCCCTGTCCCCAGTAGCTCGTGATGAGAAGCGAATGCACACGCGAGTCCCGCCCACATATGTAAACGCCGATCAAACCACATGTGAGGCATCACCGCGTGCGCTAGAGCGCGTGTAACAATTCTAGCACTAGACCCCTAACTCTAACCTGGTAACCTGTAAAAAAAAAAAAAATTAAAGCGTAGCCTATGGAGACTTGTACCAAAGTTTGGCGCCATTCCATGAGCGTGCGCAATTTTAAAGAGACATGTTGGGTATCTATTTACTCGGCGTAACATCATCTTTCATATTTTCCCCAAAAATTGGGCAAACTTTACTGTTTTTTTTTTAATTCATGAAACCATTTTTTTTTTCCCAAAAAAAAAGGCGTTTGAAAAATTATTGCACAAATACCGTGCAAGAAAAAAAGTTGCAATGACCGTCATTTTATTTCCCAGGGTGTCTGCTAAAAAACATATATAATGTTTGGGGGTTCTGAGTTTTTTTTTCTAGCAAAATGATGATTTGTACATGTAGGAGAGAAGTGCTAGAATAGGCCCGGTATTGAGGTGGTATAAAAAGCCCTGTATTGAAGTGGTTAAATGTAACTGATAGGATTTGTGGAGTATCTTGCATGCTGGTATCTGACAGCCTTAGGTTTAAACCCATCAATTAAACATAGAAATGGCAACTGGCCTTAACAGCAAGGAGCACTCGATGGGCGACACAAACAAATTTCGAGCTTCAACTTGCCAGCAACAAACCAATTTGTCCTGTCTCATGTTAAAAATGGGTTTCATTTTCAAATACGTGTAAGCTGCAGAGGCCAGTACTATCTGCAGTCCGAACTATAAATTTTGAGAGCCTCCATAGTTGGAGAACATGTATTGTAATAGATTTAAAGCAGGTTTGCCTGGAGGGAGCCCACCCCTCCAAGGCACATGGGTGCGCTGTACTCCCAGAAAATGGCAGAAAAGGTGTTTAGTGCACCCAAATGACCAAAAGTACAACAGCAACTGAACTTAAAGCGGAGCTCCACCCTAAAGTGGAACTTCCGCTCATCGGAACCCTCTCCCCTCCGGTGTCACAATTGACACCTTTCAGGGGGGAGGGCAGATGCCTGTCTAAGACAGGTATTTGTACCCCCACTTCAGGGAGTTCTCTCTGCGGGAAGCACGTCACTTCCCGCAGAATACCCATAGTGTTCTGGGAGACACTCGGCTCCCAGAATACCCATAGTGTTCTGGGAGACACTCGGCTCCCAGAACACAGGAGGACCAGTCAGAACGGTGCAGCGCGACTCGCACATGCACCGTAGGGAACCGTGCAGTGAAGCCGCAAGGCTTCACCTGGTTCCCTCACCGAGGATAGCGATTGCTCGTCTTCTGCTGCGGACGTCGCTGGACTCCAGGACAGGTAAGTGTCCATATATTAAAAGTCAGCAGCTACAGTATTTGTAGCTGCTGGCCTTTAATTTTTTTTTTTTGGCGGAGCTCCGCTTTAACATGCAAGGAGCACATGGAAGGATGACGCCAGTCAAACAAATTCCCAGCTCAACTTGCCAGCCTGCAACAAACTGAATTGTCCTGTCTTAACAGTTCACGTTACAAACCTAGCTGAAAATTTACTTTTTTGAACGGACGCGTGAGCATTGCTTTGCAGTTTAGCATTCTTGCTTCCTATGTAATTCCACTGGACAAGGTGATTCACTGTCGAAGCTGAAGTGCTAAACTAAGCAGATTCATTTCATTGTATTCTCCATGTTGAAAATACTGATTACTTTTTAAATTGTGAACTGTTCCTTACTGATCTGGGTTTTTTTTTTTTTCAGACACCTGATGGGCTTATATTTCCTGATCGTGCAACACTTTATGTGACTGCTATAGAAGATAGACAGTACAAAGACTACAAGATTCACTGTACGTACAAAACACTGTTCATCTTGTAGCATTTTCATTCAAAGGAATTGTATAAAAAGCTGCATGTTTGTAAAATTGGGAGTGTTCTTGATCTACTCCTGGAAAATGTAGCCTGGCTGCTCTTGTACCATGACTTTCATTTGCGTTCCATCACATTGGAGAAAACTTTGTTACAATTTGCATGCTAAGATTTTGAGGTGTTTTTTTTTTTGTCATGATGCAGTGCGCTGGGCCCCATTTCCTTGCCACTTTTTTGTAAACAAACCACTTTCTAACTTGCTAAGGAAAAAAGGGGGTTTATCTGGCGCATGGCATGAGTTTTGACTCTCCTGATCAAGGAACATGGTAAAACCAATAGAATGACAGTTTCTGCAGTTGAGTAATATAAAAATACTTTGCCATCTTTTTTAACACATGAGCTCTTCAAATTGTTTCCTTTCAATGTGGCTCTTCTGCTTTTCAAAATGAATCTTGTGTAAATTTTGGTTGCTTATGTAAAAGGTCCTCTTTCAGGGTGGGAGAATGTCTATGGCTTTGACATGTCGTGTATCAAGGATGTAGCCATCAAGGAACCTCTTGTTGATGTGGTTGATCCTAAGCAACTAGTCTCAAACTCCTGTCTCATTAAGGTATGTTTTAAATGAGGTTCTTGACTCTTCCCCTGTTTTGTCTGCCTATGTTCTGTGCTCATCAGTGTTGTGGATGGATACAAGATTAAAAAACAATTTGGCTTAAGTCCTTTTTTGTGTGTGTATCATTGTGTGACAACCTATAGTTTTTCAGCGTTTCACTTGAACCCCCCTGAATCTTCATTGACTGCTATAGGGAATTTTTTTTTTTTTTTTTTTTTTTTTTTCTTTCTTTCTCTCTCCTTAGGCATGTGCTACAGTACACACTTCACAAGTTGACTTGATTCATGTTCTTTTCTTTAGGAAGTGGATATTTACACCGTTAAAGTTGATGACCTCAGCTTCACCTCTCCATTCTGCCTCCAAGTAAAGCGAAATGATTACATCCATGCCCTGGTGGCTTATTTCAACATAGAGTTCACACGCTGCCACAAGAGGACAGGCTTCTCTACAAGTAAGCAGTTGTGCTTTTTCCTGAAAGCGGAGGTCCGTTAAAGTGAGCAGCTACAAATACTGCAGCTGCTGACTTTTAATATATGGACACTTACTGTCCAGTGTGCCCGCTGAGGCCGACCTGTACCTCGATCCTCGGCTGCTGCCGCCACCATCTTCTGTGAGGGAATCGGGAAATGAAGCCTCGCGGCTTCACTTCCCGGTTCCCCTACTGCACGAGTTGCGCAGTAATCAAAATGGTCTGTCTTCTGGGACCCGTGTGTTTCCCAGAAGACAGCGGGGGGACTGGAAGTGGCGTAATTCCCGTGGGGGGGTCTATGCTCGGAAGTGGGTGAAAATGCCTGTATTATACAGTTATCTGCACCCCCCCCTGAAAGGTGCCAAATCTGACATCGGAGGGGGGAGGGTTCCGAAAAGCGGAGGTTCCATTTTTGTGTTGACCTCCGCTTTAAGTGCCTCTAGGGATACCAGGCTAAATGTCTGGGAGACGCAAAGTAAAACCATTAACAAAGGTACTCTACTGAAAATTGCATGTAAAAACTATCATTAATATTTACATACCGTATATACTCGAGTATAAGCCGAGGTACCTAATGTTGCCAAAAACTGGGAAACCTTACTGACTCGAGTATAAGCTGATGCCTCGCTGTCCACTGTTCCCTAGCTCGCTCTTCCCTATTTTACATTGTAAATATTACCTGTAAAGAAGTTGCGGCGTCCATCGTTCAAGTTCCGCGGCGTCCATCGTTCAAATTCCGCGGTCTGTTCCTTCCTTGATAGGCGATTCTCAGCAGACACTCTCCGCCTATCACTATCATTCTCTCATCCTCAGTTTTCCCAGCAGACACTGTGTTGGGTGTTCCGCCAATCAGACGTCTGCTGGAAAACTGAGGATGAGAGAACGTTCGTGATAGGCGGAGAGTGTCTGAGATTCGCCTATCACGGAAGGAACAGGAAGAGACCGCGGAATTTGAACGATGGATGCCGCGGAATTTGAACGATTGACGCTGCAGCCGCAACTTCTTTACAGGTAATATTTACAATGTATAAATTTTGATGACTCGAGTATAAGCCGAGGGTGGGGGACTTTCAGCCCCAAAAAAAGGGCTGAACATCTCGGCTTATACGTGAGTATATACGGTTTATCTCTAGGAAACCAAGTTTTATGTTGAACTAGGCCCAATCTGTAAAGTATCCATGTTGGTCTGTTCTTGTGAGCAACTACATTGGGGAATGGGTTCTCTATGAAGTTAGGACTGCAGGTGCTTGACTTGTGCTTTGGCAGAATTGTTTAAAAACTGCATTAGAGTGCTTATTCAAGTAAATTGGCTGCTCCCAATGGAGAGCATCCCCCACATTAACTTTTGACACTAGCAGAAAATAGTCTGGTCGTTTTTTACCCTTGGCATGTTTAAGTAGTTGGGTTCATCGCTAAGAACATGTGTACATTGCACACAGTTTACAGCATTTAGTTTAGCAATATTTGCTTTTAATAAGGGTCTATGCTCCCAGTTTAATTAAAAATGGTTACTTGCTGTGGTAGGAGACATGTAAAAACAAGCCACTTTTTTTGGCATGTTACTGTTGGAGGCTATATTTTAACATCTAAGCAGCTGTCATTTTCAATATTTTAATGGATTGAACCTTGTTCCAATTTTTAGGCCCAGAGTCTCCATACACTCACTGGAAACAGACAGTCTTTTACATGGAAGATTATTTGACTGTTAAAACTGGGGAAGAGATCTTTGGAACGATAAGCATGAAGCCGAATGCCAAGAACAATGTAAGTCACATTTTTAGATCAGCCCTTTCACAGCCAATATTGTACTATTGCTTATCTGTAGTTGAACACAATGTCAACTACAATGTCTGAGTTATTGGCACCATTGGGTGCCTCAATCACCCCCTTTCCCCTCATAGTAGTTGAAGCCAGGCTGTCGGCCTGCATTTCACTTCTCTGCCTATCGTGTGACATTATGATTTTTAAATCTTGGCTATGAGGAGGATATGGATTACAGGGTATGACTAGTGAAAAGTTGAAATGTGCATAATAGTATTAGTCTGTTTTTGGGAAAGCAGTGTGGAACACCTGATGTGAGTTAGGATCATATGCTGCAGCGGTTTTGAATTAAAATTCAGATGTCTGCTAAAATTCTTCCAGCAGAGGTCCATGCCATACAATTTGTGCAAGGACTTGGGTCCTTGGCACAACCACAGAAGTGTCTGCTCCACCTCAGCCCATAACCCACCCTGCAGGATCTGCCCTTTTCACTCTGCTACCTTTGCACAGGTGTACAGGAGATCTGGAGTCAGGACAGAGTGGGAGCTGCAGCCGGAATTAACGTTTCATATCCACTAGTGGTGCAATGCATTGGTGACGATCCGAACGGGTCACCCTGTTCGGATCGGGACACCACGCGATCCTCAGCCATAGGAAAGGCTTCGCCTAGCTCCGGAGCGGCGGCCATATTGGTACACCCGGCGGCAGATGACTCGTCAGGAAGTGACGTTTCGTTGCCGCCATCTTGCTCCACCCAACACTCCTGCACAGTAGTGAGAAGGGGGCAAGCGGACATCTTGTTGCACCCAATGGAATTGTAGAGTTCAGTTATTTTCAACAGTGTTTCTCAACTCCAGTCCTCGAGGTGCCCCAACAGGTCATGTTTTCAGGATTTCTCTCAGATGAAATGGCTGTGGTAATTACTAAGGCAGTGAAACAGATCAAATCACCTGTGCAAAATAATGGAAATCCTGAAAACATGACCTGTTGGGGTGCCTTGAGGACTGGAGTTGAGAAACACTGATTTTCAACACAACGGAGCCTATATGCTTAAAGTGGAGCTCCACCCCCCCCCCCCTCCGGTGTCACAATTGACACCTTTGAGGGGGGTGAAGATACCTGTCTAAGACAGGTATTTTCACCCACATCCGGGAGTCCTCTCTCCGGGAATCTGCAGGAGTTGCGTCACTTCCCGCAGACTTCCCTTGGTGTTCTAGGAGACACTCGGCTCCCAGAACACAGGAGCACCAATCAGAATGGCGCGACTCGCTCATGCGCCGTAGGGAACCAGGCATGAAGCCGCAGGGCTTCACTTCCTGGTTCCCTCAGCGAGGATGGCGGAGGGAGCAGCAGAGCGACGAGCGATCGCTTGTCCTCTGCTGCGGACGTCGCTGGACTCCAGGACAGGTAAGTGTCCAAATATTAAAAGCCTGTAGCTGCTGGCTTTTAATTTTTTTTCCGGCGGAGCTCTGCTTTAAATACAGTATTTGTAAATCCGACGGACTGTTTACATGTAAACTTTTAAAAGCAGCCGCAAACCTGCTGACCTTACATGCTTGCTTAGGTGACAGAACACCTGATTTTCACATTTAACTCAATGTTAAATGTGAAAAATCAGAGGTGTTCTGTCACATTAGCAACCATGTAACGCAGGTTTGCTGCTGCTTTTAAAATTTAACATGTAAACAGTCCTCCGGATTTACAAATACTGTATTTAAGCATATAGGCTCAGTTTTGTGTTGAAAATAACTGAACTCTACAACATGCGTGTGTGTTCCTTCTGAAAAATTATCCGATTTGAGGATCGATCCGTGAGTTGTTTTTTTTTTAATCCGTTGCACCCCTAATATCCACAAACTGAATGTTTGCTAGAACTGCCCTACCAACAATCATGGGCTGGTTAACGCCAGCAGCTCCCACCCTCTATTCACAACTGTTCTGCCTCAAGATCTCCACTCTGCTTTTGATGACTGGGGAAAATGCAGGTGCTAAATGGCAGGACTGTGGTGGCCTGTATAGTACAGTGATGCATCATATCGGGCATCAATAAAAAAAAGCCTAGCTCCAAGTTTGGGGAATGCAAAAATGTGCATTTTAAATTGGCTCCATTTCATGTGCAGCAGTCTTGGCTTTTAACCAACCTGTTTCTTTCCCCCCTACAGCGTGACTTGGACTTCACCGTCGACATTGACTTCAAAGGCCAGCTCTGTGAGCTTTCATGTTCTACAGACTACAGAATGCGCTGAAACAAAACTGCCCGGCCTGATGAAACCCATTATGTATACATTTAGCTGTGTGGTTTTATTTACATATAGCATACACGTTTTTAACCTGTTCTGCTAGCCTGTGTGCAGACAGGTCTTTTAGAATCCCTGACCAGTCCTGAATGTCCCAGCTGCACTAATGACATGGACTTACCCTTCAGAAAATGCCTGTGAGGTTTTCAGGGAACCTCGGTCAACCTTCTAATCCTGTAAATAAAGATCCAGTGTGGATTTTCTAAGACGGCTGTTATAAGGCATTACCACAGGTTCAGAGTTTTACTAGCCTTGGCAAGTATCCTGTGATCTGTGGGCCATCTGTGTACTAAAGTATTACTCCATTCCATTAATTTAGTGGTCCTAGAATCGCCTTTTTGCTCCACTCATAATCATGACTGTCTTTACAGTAATTGCTAGCATGTGGTGTTTTCCAGACTTTGAGAGCCATCATGTGGCAATAAAATTGCTTTGCTGCCAATATGGAACTTTAGTAACCCACTAACAAGGGTGATTGTTTCTTGGCAGTGTAGACTTTAAATTGGTAATTTTTTTGGTTATAAGGAAAGTCTGTCCCACTTGACCACAGCAGATGTGCTCTACACAATGTAGATGAAAGAACTGTTTCTTAGGCGCTGCCATTTTGTAATTATTTTTTTTTGTATGTTCTTTACATGAAAGGGTTTTTGTTTTACAAATTCTCAAAGGTTGCTCATTGTGACTGTTTTCATAACTTATGGTTTTTATATGGTTACATTCATAATGAAATTAAAGTTGAACTGTGACTTGGTGTTTATTTTTAAACATGTTCATGCTGTTTGCTTAAAATGGCAACTGTGGCAAGTTATAACTAGCGTACAAGCTCGCTTCACAAGCCATTTTTGTGGTGGTCAGATTTTTTTTTTGTCCATCTCCTATCATGGGTAAGGATGCTTGCACTTTATAAGTGCCTGCATTAAAATTCACAAGAATGCATTGGGTGTAGATCTACTGCAGCTGAGCAAAAACTCCTCAATGAAAACAGTATGGTAGGGAAAAATTATGGCAAAAAAACTACACTACTAGTGTGGATTTTATTTGTACATTGGCAAGATCTAATTGAAAACCTGCTTTAAATTTTGTCATCTGCTGCCTTAATTTCAAATTTAACATCATTGGGTTTAAAGTGGATTCCATAGTGGGTCAAATGTTCAAAACTGGCATCTCACTGATGCTCCTGTGCTGGCAGCAGATCTGCTACAACAGGCTCACTAAAGACTTTTTCCTATGGAATCACCCCCTCTATGGCCCAAACTCTGCAGTGTCTTGTCTCTGAGGGATCAGCTGAGTAAATGCTCCCTGATTTGGCTAGTAAGAGCAATGCTTTGGAGTAAGTGCATGTTTTTGTGTTGATCCTGTTGCAGGATTGCTAATTTCATAGTCCCAACATGCATTTAATTCAACTGCAATTCTGCAGAGATGTGCAAAAAATTGACCTGGAAGTGGACAATTTTGAAAATGCCATAGTAACAAGCAAAGACTGTTGGAAAAGTACTGTATCCTCTGCATGTGCAACTTTTATGGGTTATTGTCAAATGAATCTTGGCAACGTGAGTCATGAAGGTTCTTGCAATACTGTAATCACCTGATTTTGCAGTTGTGTGACTGCAGTAGTAAAGCAGCTACTCTGAGCGCATTTGAAATGTGATGACACACAATGCCTTGACCATGCAAAAATTTACTTCTGACTTTAACTTAACTGCAGGTTTTGATAATGACTGTTTTGGCTTCTGTGTGCAAGCATGCAAACAAATTTGTTTAGAGACGTTTTTGAAACACACCTGTGAGAAATATGGATGCTGATATTTTAGGCTTTGTTGCCATGGCCTTCAATACTTTTGAAGTTCATAACTTAAAGAATACGGTCAGACTTGCTGCATTGTCAGTCATGTAAGATGCTGGGTGAGCCAAGCCATTTTATATTCGGTTTTCCAGTGTGACTTGACCCGTAGGTACACTGCACCAAATTGTCATCTGGGTTTTTCTTTTTGACTTTTTACATCCCAGTTTTGGTGCGCTTTTTTTTAAAGCACAGTCCTGCATGCACAACTCATGCCACTGGACATAAAAGTCGATGGGTAAGTGCAGTTAACCCACACCAAACCTGTGGATGCTCTGCACCACATAATATAAAAATGGGCCTTAGTGTGCAGTGCTACTAGAAATGTAGTTTAGCATACTACTTTCTATATCTATTGTAAAAATCCACATTAACAACTTTGTGCCCGCGCTATAGCTGAAAGACTGCTACAGGGTGGCGTTCAATTGCTGGGAGGATGTCCCGGAACATCCTGTTTACTCATAAATACAGTGCCACCTGACAGATGTCAGTGTCACGTAATCGGTGCCATCACAAACCATGTCTAAAAAGATCATTTTCAGCTGAGGAGACGTACAATACTCTTGCAGGCCGATGAGAGCAACGGGGAGTTCGCTGCTTCCTCATTCTGAGTGACGATGACTACGAGCCTGTCTTAAGCAGTGGAACACTGCCAGATGAAGGTGGACTGTTGAGGCAGTGCCATCCACCAGCACTGCAGTACTTCGGAAAGAAAGGACATTTACCAGTGGGGTGTCACCTCAGTCCCAAAGGGTTAGGTCCCATGCCAGCCTACCCTATTCCCTTCAGAACCCCTTGTGGCTTCCTCCTTATTCAGGAGAAGCTATCCTATTCCCTTTCACTGCCCAGCCAGGAGTTGTAATGCTTTTCAAGCCCCTCCCACCCGTTTCCTGCAAAGAACGTCCAGTATCAATGGAGCAAAGGGGCTCTGTACACATCCTGTTACTACCTAAA
Organism: Rana muscosa; assembly: GCA_029206835.1. NCBI lineage: Eukaryota > Metazoa > Chordata > Amphibia > Anura > Ranidae > Rana > Rana muscosa. Next base: position 22,684,172 of record CM055124.1, on the reverse strand, counting down.
CTGTATTACAATAAAGTCACTATAGAAATTGCCATAGCAACACAGGAGTCCAGGTGGAGTACATGCTAGCATCAATTGTGGCCCAGTGCAACCTGTATGCACAACAATTCATAGCAAGTAATCCAACGTCCTATTATGCCCATCCCTACGAGTGGAAGAGTTAAAAAAAAAAAATCCATTTGGGCCTTACATTCTGTATGGGACTAACCAAAAAATGAATTGCGTTCATCCCGTCCCATCCACCTCAGTAATGCACAGAACCATATCTCATGATTATGAGAATCCTACACTATGCTACCCAGTGCCCTCCCCAAATTTTGGTAAGCTTTATAAAATTTCAGCCACTACTAAATTATTTTTCTGAAATCTTCCCCCAGTTGTTTACCCCCAAACCAACACATGCGTGGGTGGAGTCCCTTATCAAATTTTCTGGCAAGCTGGGATTAAAACAATTTTTCTCTTTTCGTCCATCGACTGACACAGTCTTAAGTCTTGACAGTTGGGTTATGTTCCTGTTCTATAGGAGAGGACTAGGCAGAACATGTTGGATAGTTAAATGCATGTTTTAACAGTTGAACAGCCCCACCCAGGGGGTGGTCCCTCTGGACGTAACCCTTCCCTGCAGCTCAGTTTTTTTTTCTGCCTAGTAGAGAAGGACCTGGCTCCCTTTTGGGCCCAGGGTCTCGAAGATTTTTTTTATTTTTTTTAAAATAAAATATCGACAGGCTGGATAATATAGATTCTTGTAGTCCCCCCCCCCCCCCAGTCTGGCTATCGAGCGTGAGCAGGCCTTAGCTATGCGCTGGGTCGGCCACGACATGCTCCAGGGGTGGCCGGTGAGCTATTGCTCCAGGGTTCACATATGACCAGGCTGCTTGCTGTCACAGTTGACTGGACCAACAGCTACTTCGTACTGCTCGGTTGTAGGTCTGTCAGGAATGCACCAGCAGGGATGGGTAAGTACAGTTCCTCCTGCCTCGGTAGGATGGAACAGCTGGGCATTCCTAAGGGGGTTGTTAGGGGTTCTCCTGCCCCCCCCCCTCTGTCACCCTTTCCTTCCCTTGCGGGGCTCATGACCTGTAGGGGGGCTCTAGGTCCTGGCTGTGGGGGTGTCCAGGCCCGCTCTCTGTGGGGGGTAGTTCTCTTAGGAAGCCTCTGCTGTGGCCCTCTCGTCCACCTCACTTGTTTGGGCACCATTTTTCTGTTGCCTGTGGATTTGCATTGAAGGATCCCATTTTGCTGTGGCCACTGTGACGCAGGTCTGCATTGCGGGTGGCCATTTTCTTGTGGTCCGTGCTCTTTTCTCTGAGGTGTCCGGCCATTTTTGGAGTGGGTTTTGGCCTCTAGTGCTGGATGACTTCCTGAACGGTGCAATTCACCTCAGAGTTCCTCACACGCTGTGTGTGGATGGAGAGCGGGCAGCGGCGCTGAACAGTCTCTTGCTGGGTGGTGAGTTCCTTGTGTAACCTCCCTGCTCAGTGCAGCAAGGAGGGTGGACATTTTACTCTTTTGTTCATGGACGGACACAGCTTCAATCTTGACAAGTGGGTATTGGCCTTCATTTAGGAGTGACTAGGCAGAAAAAGTGTTAACTTCAGCCTAGTATAGGAGAAGGACATGGCTCCCTTCGGGCCCATTGGTCCGGGGTTTTTTTTTGGTTATAGTCCCATATGCCATCCTGCTTGCAGTCAATGGCTTTTAACGGCATGGCCTCTAGGTGCCTCAGAAACCACAGTTTGAGATCAGGGAGTTTCCCTTGTTGACTCTCAGAAAGTGGTCCTTTTGGTGGCTGTTATGCCAGTTAGGACGGGTTTCTAAACGGGCAACCTTGTTATGCAAGCCTTCCTATCTGATCTTTCACAAGGATAAGGTGGTGCTGCGTCCGCAGCCTTCTTTTCTTCCTAAGGTTGTGTTTCGACCTTCCATTTCAAGGAAGACACTGTACTGCCATCCTTGTGTCCTCATCCGTCGAATCCTAAGTTGACGACGTTGCATTTCTTGGACGTTGTCCGAACTCTGAGTATGCTTGTCTGGTACTGCTTCGTTCCGGAGTCCAGACTCGCTGGTTTTTTCGGTGGCTGGTCCCAAGTAGGGCCCAGCGGTCTTGTCTGCCACCATCTCTAGGTGGATCCGACAGATTGATCAGGCTTGCGCCATGAAGGGTCAGGTACCTCCCTTTCCCGGCGCATTTGACCAGGGCAAGAGGTGCCTCTTGGGCTTTCTGGCGTCAAGCGTCTGTTTCCCAGGGGTGTAAGGCGGCGACTCACTCGTCCTTTTCACTCGACCGTCCATCTTTGGATGCTTCTTTCGGCTGCAAGGTATTGCAGTCAGCTGTTTAGAGTTGCAACTCCTCTGTTGGGGAGCTCCTGTTTTGGAGTGAACTTGTTTTAATGCTGTTCCCATCCCTTGTTTTTGACACACTGCTTTGGGACGTCCCACTTGTCAAGATTGAAGCTGTGTCCGTCCATGAACGAAAGAGTAAATAGGATTTTTGTACTCACCGTAAAATCCTTTCATTGACGGACACAGCACCCACCCCTTGTTTTAAGTTTGTACTGCTTTTTGATGAACCGATCTGCTTAGTGCAGGCTGAGGGGATATAGCCAGTAGGACCGCCCCCTGGGTGGGGCTGTTCAGCTCTGAAGTTAACACTTTTATTCTGCCTAGTCGCTCCTAAATGAAGGCTAAAATCCACTTGTCAAGATTGAAGCTGTGTCCGTCTATGAACGGAGTGAAAAGGATTTTACGGTGAGTACAAAAATCCTATTTTTGTGTCCGGTATACCAAGTCCCTAAGGGCTGTCAGTGGGCAATATGGAGTCGGAAGCTGACGTTTCTTCCCCAAACATTCCGGAGGCAGCAACCGGTGCCCCTGTGGTTTCCATGGACACTTTGTCGGCAGTCCTGGAGTCATTTGTTGCCAGGGTGGAAGCAGCATAAGGGGAGTACTAAGCACCCCCACCATCTTCTCGGGAATGGTCTGACTCAGGCCTGACTGGCACAGGACCCTGGTTCTGGTGCGTCAGAAGATGTGGACCAGGACCTTCCCAGTGAGGAGGACCTCTTGTCTGGGTCAGCTCAAGATGGAGGGACACTCTCAAGCTGGAACTTCCACTGCAGGGTCTGTCCCTTTTTTTGAGTCGCACAAACCGACCCGCTCTGTTAGGGTTTTTCCTTGTGTTGATTTCTTTGACAAGGGATGGGAATGGCCGCAGAGGTCCTTTTGCGGTCCATTACCCATTTTGAAGAGAGCCTTGTGAAAAAAAATGGGCTTCTCCGGTTGTTTGATCTCTCGGTTAAATAAAGTAACCACTAGCCTGGTAGAGGGGACCCCTGCCTTTAAGGACCCCGCTGATGGGAGGTCTGTAGCAGTGAGCCGCTCCATGTTCACCATGCTGGGGTCAGCATTGCGGCCTCTATTGGCTGCAACCTTGGTGTCTCAGACACTCGCTGAATGGGCTAAAATATTTCACCAGACAGTGGAGGAGCATCAGCTTCCTGCTGAATGCGTAACACTGGCCGAACAGTTGGAACAGGGCCTTGTGTATGTCTGTGATGCAATCCTGGATGCGACCCCCTTTAATCTCCAGGGCATCTGCAGCGGTATTGCGTCGCCTGATATGGCTAAAATGCTTGTCTGCTGACCAAGCTTCCAAGAAAACTGGCAGATCTGCCTTTCAAGGGTGGGAGGCTTTTTGGTGCCTCACTGGACGACATCATTAAGGATGTCACTGGAGGTAAAAGCACACTTCTCCCTCAGTCCACTAAAGGGAAGGAGCTGTGCTGTAAGCCGGGGCCCTCTTTCCCACACAAAAGCGGTATTTTCTTCAGTCAGGTCCAGCTGGAGGACAGAAGCGTCCCTGGGTGCGCAAGCCTGCTACAGCATGAAGTTTTACCCTGCCCGACTCCTGTGTGGGGGGGCGGGTTTGCAGCACGGTGGACCTCTCCGCTCTCTGACCAGTGGGTCTGCGAGGTGGTCACTTTGGTAGACAAGAAACTCGAAACAGATTCTTTCCCTCAAATCTACCTCTCCCTCCGGCTCGTCGGGCTACCCTCCAGGGGGCAGTGCAAGACTTGTTGAGGTGCGGGATACCTGTACCACCGCAGGACAGGTTTCAGGGATTCTACTCAAATCTGTTTGGTCCCAGAGAATGGAGTCCGTCCAATCTTGGACCTCAATGCTTTTGTAAAGATTCAAAAGTTCCGGATGGAATCTATTCGTTTTGTGGTTGCTGCGCTCCATCCGGGGGACTTCCTGGCATCCTTGGATATCAGGGATGCATACTTGCATGTCCCCATCTGCGTCAGGCATCGGAGGTTCCTGCGCTTTGCGATCAGCGAAGACCACTATCAATTTGTGGCCCTTCCCTTTTGGCCTAGCTTCAGCACCAAGAGTTTTCACCAAGGTGCTCGCCCCGATTCTAGCTTAGCCGAGACAGCGCGGTATTGCTATCGTGGGCTACTTGGACGATCTTCTGAGAGCTGCTTCAAGCTCAGAATTAGAGGAGGACGTGTCTATAGCCAGTCAGACCCTCCGGGAGTTTGGGTATTGAACCTTCAGAAGTCTGTGTTAGTACCGACCCAGTGCCTAGAGTACCTGGGGTTGATTCTGGACTCCTCGGAGTCCAGAGTCTTTCTTGCTTTGGAAAAGTTGCAGACACTTCAGACTGCGGTGAAGTTGTTGACATCCCGCAAATGGTTGTCTCTCCGTTTTTTTGTATGTGTACATGGGCCTTATGGTAGCCTCTCTCTCGAGTCGGTGCCGTTTGCGCAATTCCACACTTGGGTCTTGCAGGAGGAGATTCTCTCCAAATGTAACAAATCTCCGTTGTCTCTGGATCGTCAAATTCAGATAAGTCATCTTGTCAGGGCCTCTCTGAGTTGGTGGCTGAGATCCCTGGCTCTTCGGTCCGGGAAGTCGTTCCTCCCCTTCAATTGGACTGTGATCATGACGACCGCCAGCCTGACCGGTTGGGGGGGGGGTTCAGGCGGCCCAGGGCCGCTGGACTCAGGACAAATCCCAACTCCCGATCAATGTCCTGGAACTTCGGGTGATCAGGCTGTGCCTCTCCAAGTGGTCACAGAGGCTAAGAGGGCATCCAGTCAGACAACGCCACGGCAGTGGCATACGTCAACCATCAAGGAGGAACAAGAAGATCGGCTGCAGCGTCGGAGGTCGCTCACCTCCTGCGGTGGGCGGAAAGGAGCATGCCGGCTCTATCGGCAGTTTACATTCCGTGTGTGGAAAACTGGCATGCGGACTGAGTCGCCAGATGCTGGACCAAGGGGAATGGTCGTTGCATCCAGAGGTATTTCAACTCCTTTGCCGGAGATGGGGCACGCCAGACGTGGATCTCCTGGCCTCTCGACTCCATCGCAAGGTTCTTGGCCAGGTCCAGAGATCCCTGGGCAGACGCGTTGGTGGTCCTGTGGGGACAGTATCTGCTAATTTATGCCTTTCCCCCACTGAAGTTGCTTCCTCGGCTGCTCTGCAGAGTAGAGACCGAGGGAATTCCGTTGATTCTAATCTCCCCAGATTGGCCCTGGTACGCCGACCTTGTGCGCCTGGTGGCGGATGCACCCTGGGGACCGCCAATGCGGGAGGATCTTCTCTCGCAAGGTCCCATTCTTCACCTTGATTTATAGTCGCTGGATTTAAAGGCATGGCTATTGAAAGCCAGGTACTAAGGGACAGAGGCCTGTCGGATTCAGTCATTTCAACCATGTTGAGGGCATGGAAGTCTAGGAAGATCTACCATCGCACGTGGAGAGCCTACATCTCTATGTGTGAGGAGATGGAGTGGCGTCCACGGGCTTATTTGGTTTCCAGGATCCTGCTGTTTTTTACAGTGTGGAGTGGATCAGAAACTTGCCTTAAGCACCATTAAGGGGCAGATTTCAGCCTTGGCTGTTTTTTTTTTCAGCGACCCCTGGCGGCTCATTCACTGGTGAATACGTTTGTGCAAGGGGTCCGACATGTGGCTCCTCCGGTGCGTCCACCACTACCTCTGTGGGATTTGAATCTGGTGCTCTCGGCGCTTCAGAAACCTCCCTTTGAGAACATCAGGGAAATTGCTCTTTTGACGCTCTAAGAAGGTGGCCTTCCTGGTAGCCATCACATCCGGCAGAAGGGTTTCTGAATTGGCGGCCTTGTCTTGCAAGTACCCATATTTGGTCCTCCATAAGGATAAAGCGGTGCTATGCCCGCTTCCTTCCGAAGGTGGTTTCGGCCTTTCACCTGAATGAGGACATTGTGCTTTCATCCTTTGTGTCCTCGGCCATCGCATTCCAAGGAGGGCGTGCTGCATTCTTTAGACGTGGTACGTGCCTTGCAGGCATACCTGTCTGCTACGGCTCCGTTCCGGAGGTCTGACTCACTGTTTACGTCGGTGTCTGGTCCGCAGAAGGGTCTGGCGGTCTCGTCGGCCACCATTTCTCAGTGGATCAGGCAGACCGTAATCCAGGCTTATGCCCTTAAGGGGCGGGCGCCTCCCTTTCCTGTCACGGCGCATTCGACCAGGGCTATTGGTGCCTCCTGGGCTTTCCGACATCAAGCGTCTGTCTCACAAGTGTGTAAGGCGGCGACCTGGTCGTCTGTTCACACTCTCAAAATTTTACAAGGTTGATGTGAGCGCATCTTCTTATGCTAGCTTCGGACGCAAAGTTTTGTAGGCGGCTGTTTGAGGTTGCAACTCCTCTGTTGAGGAGCTCTGCTTGTTTGGGGTGAAAATATTTTTTTTTGATTGCTGTTCCCACCCCTCATTTTTGGGACGTCCCAACTGTCAAGACTTAAAAAAGGATGAAAAGAGAAAATAGGATTTTTTGTACTCACCCTAAAAATCCTTTTCTCTATCGTCCATGGACAGACACAGCACCCATCCCTCCTTTTTTGGTTTGTACTGCTTTTTACGAACTGAGCTGCTGACTGCAGGGCGGAGGGTTATATCCGGAGGCACTGCCCCCCTGGGCGGGGCTGTTCAACTCTGTTAAAGTAACATGTATTTAAATATCTAACATGTTCTGCCTAGTCCTCTCCTATAGAACAGGAACGTAACCCAACTGTCAAGTCTTAAGAAAGCTGTGTCCGTCCATGGACGACAGAGAAAAGGATTTTACGGTGAGTAGAAAAAAATCCTATTATTCCCACCAAAGGGGCCCGCTGTGGGGTGAAGCTGTATAGATTGTGTGACCGAGCCATAGGGTATACATATGCCTTCATGGTATACGAAGGGAAAGACACCCAGCTGCATCCCCTAATTGCCCAGACTACATGGGATCAAGCTGGAAAGTCATTTGGGAACTCATAAACCCACTCCTGGAGAAAGGCTACCATTTGTACGTAGATAAGCTTTATACAAGTTTGCCCCTGTAACGCAACCTGTACAGAAAGAACACTCCAGCATGCAGCACCGTAAGGAAGAACCGGAAGGGCTTTCCTCAAAGCCTCATCAACAAGAAGTTAAGAAGAGGGGAGACCGCAAGTTTACGGAATGAGGAATTCTGGCTGTGAAGTGGAGGGACAGAAGGGATGTCTACATGCTTTCTTCGATCCACAGCAATACATTCGTTGAGATCACCAGAAGGAATGGCCCAATCCAAAAGCCAACATGTATCCACGAATACAATATGTTCATGGGGGGGTGTCGACTTCAACAACCAAATGCTCGAACCCTACCTTTCCACAAGACAGAACATACCAGTGGTATAAAAAAAGTTTCAATTTATTTGTTTAATTTGGCCATATACAACAGCTAATATTATCCATCGCAACTCCACTGAAAGCCCCAAACCCTTCCTTGGCTACCAGGAGGAAATCACCACTGCCCTTATATTCCCGAACGGCCCACCAGAAAACATTAGATCCGATGCGATTAGCAGACTCCGAGCGGCACTTTCCCGATAAAATCCCTCCCAGACCAACAGGCCAAAAACGTCAGAAAAAATGCCGGGGGTGCACCAAAGGAGGAGTGAGAAGAGACACCACTTATCATTGTCCCAAATGTCCTTCCCAACCAGGCCTCTGCATAGTTGATTGTTTTCGCCTTTACCATACTTCACTAAATTATTAGTGAAGTATGGTAAACATAACCCTCCCTTCCTGCCATTTACCTTCACACCCCTTATGCCTCTGCCTGATCTGGAACTGACTCTGGCTTGTTATTCGACCACGATTCTGCCTACCGATTCTGTACATACCTCTGCCTGATCTGGAACTGACCCTGGCTTATTATTCGACCACGGTTCTGCCTACTGGTTCTGTACATACCTCTGCCTGATCTGGAACTGACCCTGGACTGTTTGACCATGCTTTTTGCCTGCCACTGGACTAGTGGGATTCATAACACAGGGGTCTCACATATGTGAGGGGCTCCAGAATAGTTTTTTCTGGATACATTTTTTTGGGGGTTTTCTCATTCCTAGATTAGGGTATGGAGACTTGGAGGCTTCAAAGAGATTTGGGTGGGAGAAGCCTCTACCCCTGTCCTGAACGAGGCCCTACTTCTGCCTGCTGCCTGTAGGACCTATGCCATCATGCCTCTGACCACACCACATGGACCATGTTCCTGCCTACTACCAGGACCAATATTTTGGCACTGCTAACAATCTCTGCCTGCACTGACCCTGGACTGTATATGGACAGTATCCCTGCCTGCTGCCTGTACTGACTATGGACAGTATTCCTGCCTGTTGCCTGGACAATTGCATTCACTTTTGCTGACCAAGTCGCTGCCTGGACCAGTGCTATCCTGTGGGCAACTGCGCTACTAAAACCACAGGTAATCTTTTGTTTATACCCTTTGCTCAGCAGAATGTATTTTGGGGTGTAATTCTTGGTATGTGTCCCTAGATCACCTGATGATGTTCCTTGCATGTTGGGCCTCTGTATGTGGCCAGGCTGTGTAAAAGTCTCACACATGTGGTAGGTTTCACACATTTTCAGCGCTACATTTTCTTTTTTACTCATAGATTATACGTTGGGGTGTTAGCTTTCCAAAATGGGGTCATTTTGTGGGCGTTTCCATTGTCCTGGTGCTCCCAATAGGTGGTTGAGAAATGAGATGTGTAATTTATGCTCCTAGAATGCCTGAAGGTGCTATTTCACTGTTGGGCCTCTGTATGTGGCCAGGCTGTGTAAAAGTCTCACACATTTGGTATCGCCATACTCAGGAGGAGTAGCAGAATGTATTTTGGGGTGTCATTTTTGCTATGTGTTGGAAATATCTTATAAATGGACAACTTTGCGTAAAAAAAATGCATTTCTCTTCATCCATGGACGGACACGGCTCGTTATTCTTGACCATTGGTTTATGTTCCTGTTCTATAGGAGAGGACTAGGCAGAACATGTTAGATATTTAAACACGTTACTTTAACAGAGTTGAACAGCCCCGCCCAGGGGGCGTTCCCTCCAGACATAACCCTGCAGTCAGCAGCTCAGTTTTTTTTCTGCCTAGTAGAGGATATATTGAGATTGCTGAGGATAAGGAGTATATGTAAAAATTGGTGCCTTCGTCCCATTAGATGTTGTATGGAGGGAGGGATGAAGCTGGTTGTGGACTATGTAGGCACCTTATGCTAACTGATGACCAGTTAAGAGTAAATAGTAAAAATTTTATTACAAAATGAGAACAAATATTTTTACATTTCATAGAAACAATGATAATTTCGTGACATTTCAATGTATGGTACCATTACAATCAATGGAAAAGAATACAACTGTACATACATAATATACTGTGCTCTACATGTTTCACGTTCTGATTCAAGAAAGAATCCGCTTCGTCAGGAGCTATATCTAAATATGTATAGGTTTTCAATGGACATATGAGGAAATTGGAAAATTGGTGAAAAAATAAACTGCGCTAGGATATTGTAAACAATTTCTAAATAGAGAAAGCAGCAACTAATCTGAAAACAATCATCAGTGAAACAAATTAGAAAAATATATGTAGTTGCGCTAGTAGTGAAATTAATCATAAACACCAGAGATTGTAAATCTAAATGAATACACCAGTGATAAGTGAACAGTGACAAATGAAGTGATGCATTGCTCAATAAAGGCCAAAGCAAACTACATCTGTATAATGTTGTAAAATAAATGTGAAAAAAATTTAAAATTGAAAAATTGATTATGAATTGTCCACCAATCTCATAAAAATTCATCAAAGTTCATGTGTTATAACAAAAACACCCGTGATAATGTCCGAATAAAGAAAATGAATCCAATCTTCATTGAAAGATATCAATCGTGACAATCCACCACCAACAGTGAGTAATCCTGCTTACCAGAAAAGGTTGGTCCCCTATCACAGAGGACCTTAAACAGCATGTAATAAATCTTGATCAAAACCACCAGTCTTCAAACCGCATGTAGTAAATCTCGATTAATACTCCGAGATAGCCCATATACCATCATCCAGTTGCCAATATTTCACACCTTCAAATATCATATGTAGAAATACAGATTTGCATATCTTCAAATAATCAAAAATAATAAATTCTAAGTGTGATTGAGATCAAATATTCGCAGCTGCAATCAACAGAGCGTGGTTTCACTTCCTGACCCGGAAATGAGTCATTGTAATCACCCGGAAGTTCCTGTGCTGGTCAGGATCTCCAATGACCAGCACAGGAACTTCCGGGTGATTACAATGACTCATTTCCGGGTCAGGAGGTGAAACCACGCTCTGTTGATTGCAGCTGCGAATATTTGATCTCAATCACACTTAGAATTTATTATTTTTGATTATTTGCAGATATGCAAATCTGTATTTCTACATATGATATTTGAAGGTGTGAAATATTGGCAACTGGATGATGGTATATGGGCTATCTCGGAGTATTAATCGAGATTTACTACATGCGGTTTGAAGACTCACTGTTGGTGGTGGATTGTCACGATTGATATCTTTCAATGAAGATTGGATTCATTTTCTTTATTCGGACATTATCACGGGTGTTTTTGTTATAACACATGAACTTTGATGAATTTTTATGAGATTGGTGGACAATTCATAATCAATTTTTAATTTTTTTTCACATTTATTTTACAACATTATACATATGAGGAAATTGTGTTGTCACGTCACTATGAATTAAAAGAAAACATAATAAATATTGTGGATGTAAAAAATACACATTTCAGAATAAAAAGCAACCAGGCTACTCCCAAACCATAAATGCCAGGCTCTGTCAAAACAGTCTTACCATGGGTGCTGAACCAGATGGGACCAGAGAGCGGATCAAATATCCGGGTGTGTCAAATGGGGTTGGTAACCCCACCAGTGACACAAAGATCAGGAGGTATGGGTAATCTGCAATTGTTGAAAAAACTATATTAACATAAAATCTCTAAAAGCCAAGCCATAAAGGGCGGCTAGATAAGTGTATTAAGTAAGGAATACATTCTGAATGCAGATATCACCAACCTCCTGGGAGGACACATCCAAAGGGCATCTCACAAGTAATCGGCATGGCAGTAGAAATATATAAAGAGGAAAAATCGGGTCAATGATGGACCCGTCATGATGTAGGAAGGTCTCTAAAAGGTATAAAGTAGTAAATGGTAAGGGTATAGATATATAGTATGAATGTCCATCGTATATTGATGGTACAGTAAATATACGCATGCACATGTGGGTTACATGCGTGTGAATGATCATACATAAAAGGGGCCATATGTATACCTTAAATTTACCTCAACATGTAGATACCAGGATGAATGTTTTGGAAGGTCTCTGTGGTATGTAGTGGTAACCTATGTGCAAAATCATATAATGAGTGCTTGATTAGAGACACACTACTTAGTTGGTTAATTAAGAGTGACTAGTGAGTGAGAATCAGTGGTGAGACAAGAAAAAGGCAAAAGAAGGGGGACGGGGACGGGGGGAGGGGGACAAATGGAGGGGAAAAGGTGAATGTGCAAAGGCAAAAATTTTATATATATATATATATATATATATATATAAAAGGTGAATATAATGTGATATATTGAGGAAGAGTTTTTTTTAATTACCATATTCAGGTGCTCGATTGCAATTTGCAACCAGGGTGATTTATAAGGCAGAGAATCCTAAAGCCAATATAAGTCAGACTTCCCGAATAAAGAGAAGATCTGCAATAATAATGGTGTCATCAAGAGTGTGTTTACACCGCTTTGTTGGAAATATCAACAGAGGAGAGTTGGGATTACTCACTTGTCATGCCAGGGAGATGAATATGGATGTGTCCTCCAGATAGGCACAACAGCTAACAGTCAGCTGTGTGCTATTTTTATATGCAGGGAAGTCCCGCCCGCCAACGCTGGTGATTCGTCTGGCGTGATCAATCAAGTCACGTGGTGCGCCTGTGTCCAGGGACGCATGCGCTGTGTCCTAAACGGATTCGTGAGTACGCTCCGCCGTATGGACATAGTAACCTGCAGTGGATAAAGTGCAGGGACATTTCCCACGTGACGTGAATTGGAAGGTTCTACTGCATATAGCCGGAAGTGATCCGCAAAGAAGCCCTCAGTGACAACACAATTTCCTCATATGTCCATTGAAAACCTATACATATTTAGATATAGCTCCTGACGAAGGGGATTCTTTCTTGAATCATAACGTGAAACATGTAGAGCACAGTATATTATGTATGTACAGTTGTATTCTTTTCTATTGATTGTAATGGTACGATACATTGAAATGTCACAAAATTATCATTGTTTCTATGAAATGTAAAAATATTTGTTCTTATTTTGTAATAAAAATTCTTTTACTATTTACTCTTAACTGGTCATCAGTTAGCATAAGGTGCCAACATAGTCCACAACCAGCCTCATCCCTCCCTCCATACAACGTCTAATGGGACGAAGGCACCAATTTTTACATATACTCCTTATCCTCAGCACTCTCAATATATTCGATTTAGGTGGATAACACACCAAGAGGCGACCCCAACAAGTGCTTTATATTTTCTTGGTCTAAATTTTCCAAACCTACCTGGTAGGATATAACTTTTTTTTTCTTTCACATCTATTGATTATTTGTTATCGGCGCTGATAACGGCGCTGACTTTTAATACAATATATGTTTAATTAAATTAGGTCATATATTTGTTTTTCATCAAAAAACATTCTATATATTTTTGTTAATACTATTCATATCATCATAATATTATTACTACCTCATCCAGGCAACTTTTCTCCCAAACCTCACTTCCAGATCCAGTGCAGTGACTGACATAGGTGGATTGCAGATTCACTGTCTGGATACTGGAAATGATCTGGGCTCTGTTCTCTGCAGCTTCCCTCTTGGAAGGATATCCCTTATCCAGGATGGTGGTCCTTGTATCAACCTGGGCTCTACACCACTGAGGGCTTCTTTGCGGATCACTTCCGGCTATATACCTTCCAATTCACGTCACGTGGGAAATGTCCCTGCACTTTATCCACTGCAGGTTACTATGTCCATACGGCGGAGCGTACTCACGAATCCGTTTAGGACACAGCGCATGCGTCCTCCGACGCAGGCGCACCACGTGACTTGATTGATCACGCCAGACAAATCACCAGCGTTGGCGGGCGGGACTTCCCTGCATATAAAAATAGGCACAACAGCTAACAGTCAGCTGTGTGCTATCTGGAGGACACATCCATATTCATCTCCCTGGCATGACAAGTGAGTAATCCCAACTCTCCTCTGTTGATATTTCCAACAAAGCGGTGTAAACACACTCTTGATGACACCATTATTATTGCAGATCTTCTCTTTATTCGGGAAGTCTGACTTATATTGGCTTTAGGATTCTCTGCCTTATAAATCACCCTGGTTGCAAATTGCAATCGAGCACCTGAATATGGTAATTAAAAAAACCTCTTCCTCAATATATCACATTTATATTCACCTTTTATATATATATATATATTTTTGCCTTTGCACATTCACCTTTTCCCCTCCATTTGTCTCCCTTTCCCCCCCATCCCCCTTTTGTCTTTTTCTTGTCTCACCACTGATTCTCACTCACTAGTCACTCTTAATTAACCAACTAAGTAGTGTGTCTCTAATCAAGCACTTGTTATATGATTTTGCACATAGGTTACCACTACATACCACAGAGACCTTCCAAAACATTCATCCTGGTATCTACATGTTGAGGTAAATTTAAGGTATACATATGGCCCCTTTTATGTATGATCATTCACACGCATGCAACCCACATGTGCATGCGTATATTTACTGTACCATCAATATACGATGGACATTCATACTATATATCTATACCCTTACCATTTACTACTTTATACCTTTTAGAGACCTTCCTACATCATGACGGGTCCATTATTGACCCGATTTTTCCTCTTTATATATTTCTACTGCCATGCCGATTACTTGTGAAATGCCCTTTAGATTTGTCCTCCCAGGAGGTTGGTGATATCTGCATTCAGAATGTATTCCTTACTTAATACACTTATCTAGCCGCCCTTTATGGCTTGGCTTTTAGAGATTTTATGTTAATTTAGTTTTTTCAACAATTGCAGATTACCCATACCTCCTGATCTTTGTGTCACTGGTGGGGTTACCAACCCCATTTGACACACCCGGATATTTGATCCGCTCTCTGGTCCCATCTGGTTCAGCACCCATGGTAAGACTGTTTTGACAGAGCCTGGCATTTATGGTTTAGGAGTAGCCTGGTTGCTTTTTATTCTGAAATGTGTATTTTTTACATCCACAATATTTATTATGTTTTCTTTTAATTCATAGTGACGTGACAACACAATTTCCTCATATGTCCATTGAAAACCTATACATATTTAGATATAGCTCCTGACGAAGCGGATTCTTTCTTGAATCATAACGTGAAACATGTGGAGCACAGTATATTATGTATGTACAGTTGTATTCTTTTCCATTGATAGTAATGGTACGATACATTGAAATGTCACGAAATGATCATTGTTTCTATGAAATGTAAAAATATTTGTTCTTATTTTGTAATAAAAATTATTTTACTATTTACTCTTAACTGGTGGTCGCTACCACCACCACTCGTACCACCACCTGTACCACCACCTGTACCGCCATCGGTACCACCACCACCTGTACCGCCATTGGTACCACCACCACCTGTACCGCCATTGGTACCACCACCACCCATACCGCCATCAGTGCCACCACACAGGCCCACCACTAATACCTCCATCGGTACTACCACACAGACCGCCACCACTACCACCAGCAGTACCATTACACAGGCCCACCAATAAGCACTGCCATAATGTCCCAAAGGGTTTACACACCTGAGGAGGCATATGCCATTCTTGCCATGTCGGATGATGAGAGCAGCGGGGAGCTCCCATTATCCGATTCTGGTTCGGAATACGAGCCAGTGGAGGATAGTGGCTCAGAGTTCGAGTCCCCGGAGGAAACCGTCCCTCCCAAAAGAATGCGATCAGCACCAAGATCAGCACCAAGATCAGGAGAACTGCCCACCACCAGCAGCGCCATACCCCAGGAAGAGGAGCCCAGTACAAGCAATGGAAATGCACGCCCAGCCCGAAGAATCCAGCCCCAATCCTACCTTCCCGATGCCCTGGCAAACCCCTTATGGTTGCCTGCCAACTCAGGATCCGCTATCATCCCCCCTTTCACCGCACAGCCAGGTGTGCAGCCCGACACTACAAATTTTTCTAAATTTGATTATTTTTGTTTATTTTTCCCACAAGATTTGCTGCAGAATATAGTGGATCAAACGAATCTGTATGCATCCCAATTTATTGCTGCCAACCCCGATTCTTCCTACGCCCGCATGTTCCAGTGGCGGCGTCTAACATTGGAGGAATTTAAATTATTTTTGGGCCTTATGTTCAATATGGGGCTTACAAAAAAGAACGAAGTCCATTCATATTGGTCCAAACGCCCCATCCAACACATGCCCATATATTCCGCTGTCATGTCCAGGAAAAGATACGACATGATTATGCGCTTTCTCCACTTCAATGACAATTCACAGTGCCCTCCCCACGATCATCCCAACTACGACAAATTGTACAAGATACGCCCCCTAATCAATGCCTTTTCCCAGCGATTTGAAGAAGTTTTCATCCCAGACCAAAAAATTTGTGTGGACGAGTCCCTCGTACATTTCACCGGCCGACTGCAGTTCAAGCAGTACATACCAAGCAAGAGAGCCAGGTATGGGTTAAAATTAAATAAATTATGTGATCGAGCCACTGGATACGTCTGCAAATTCAGGATCTACGAAGACAAAGACTCCCAGCTCCAGCCCCGTGATTGCCCCACATATATTGGAACCAGTGGGAAAATTGTCTGGGAGTTGGCATACCCCCTGTTCGGAAAAGGTTACCATTTATATGTTGATAATTATTATACCAGCCTGCCCCTTTTTCGCCACCTTTACAGTAAACAAACCCCGGCCTGCGGTACCTTAAAAAAAAAACGGAAGGGATTCCCACAAAATTTATTGACAAAAAAATTGCGACCTGGAGAATCGGCATCCATGAGGAACGAGGAGGTGTTGGCCATGAAGTGGAGGGACAAGAAAGATGTCCACATCCTCTCTACGATCCACAATGACACCATGGTGGAGATCCCAAGAAGACGCGGTTCCATTGTAAAGCCCGAATGTGTCCACGACTACAATTTGTACATGGGGGGGTGGATTTAAACGACCAGATGCTACAGCCCTACTTATCAACCAGAAAGTCCCGTTATTGGCACAAAAAAGTTGCGTTTCACCTGTTTCACATGGCCCTTTTTAATTCGTTTGTCTGCTACCAAAAAGCAACTCAAAATCACCGACTCCACTACCTCCAATATATCGAAGATATCATCGATGCCCTCATTTACCAACAAGATCCCGCCCCAGGAAGCATTCGCTCTGATAGTGTGAGTCGGCTTCACGAGCGACACTATCCCTTTAGCATCCCCCCCACAGAATCTGGAAGAAGACGCCAAAAGAAATGCCGTGTATGCAGCAGAGGAGGAGTAAGAAGAGACACCAGCTATTATTGTCCCGATTGTCCTTCCCAACCTGGCCTGTGCATCGGAAATTGCTTAAAAAATTATCATACATCGATTAGTTCCCCTTATTATTAACAGACTGCCATTTCCCCATTTGCCTGCTACCATGTTACTAACTACCTTCCATGTTAATTAACTGACCCTGGCCTGTTTACCGACGATGTCTTTGCTTGCCGATTTAAACCACGTTTCTGACCTCCACGTGCACCAACCTCAGCCTATTTACCGACGATGCCTCTGCCTGCCGATTTAAACCACGTTTCTGACTTCCACGTGTACCGACCTTGGCCTGTTAATCGACCATGTTTTTGCCTGCCACTTGGACTGATCTTTTGGCCATCTACTTTTAGTACACAGGGGTCTCACATATGTGAGGGGCTTCAGAATAGCGTTCTAAGTAGAGAAAAACAGTTTTTCGTTTTCTGTGCTCCAAGAACAGGGTCTGGTTGCCCAGAGGCTTCAAAGCGATTTGGGTGGGAGAAGCCTCTACCCCTGTCCCCCTGGCCCTAAGCTTGATGGTCCTTCCTGCTGCCTGGACCAATAATTTGGCTGTGCTGACCATATTACTGCCTGTAATGACCCATGACATTATGGACCATGTTTCTTCCTGCTGCTTGGACCAATACTTTGGCTGTGTTGACCATATATCTGCCTGCTGCCTCTACTGACTTTGGACAGCATTTCTGCCGGGACACCTCTGCCTGCTACCTGGACCTGTGCTTTTGCTGTGCTCTGGCTGTGCTGACAGTATCTCTGCCTGTGCGAACTATGGACAGTATTCCTGCCTGCTGCCTGGATGATTGCTTTTGCTGTCGCTGACCTCATCCCTGCCTGCTGCCTGGACCGATGCTCTCCTCTGTGGACCACTGCACTTCTAAAACTACAGGTAATCTTTTGTTATTTGGTATGTACCTGCTATGTGTTAGATATATGAAGGGCCTTCAAAAATGTGATCGGTAGTCAGAAAATGATATGTGCAATTAATGCTGCTAGAATGCCTGGAGGTGCTACTTGAATGTTGGGCCTCTGTATGTGGCCAGGCTGTGTAAAAGTCTCAAACATGTGGTATCGCCATACTCAGGAGGAGTAGCAGAATGCATTTTGGGGTGTCATTTTTGCTATGTATATGCTATGTGTTAGAAATATCTTATAAATGGACAACTTTGTGTAAAAAAAAAATGCATTTTCATTTTTTTTCCACATTTTCAAAACCTTCTGGAAAAAAAATGAACTGTTCAAAAGACTCATAATGCTTCATAGATTATACGTTGGGGTGTGTGCTTTCCAAAATGGGGTCATTTTGTGGAAAATTCCATTGTCCTGGTGCTCCAGGGCCTTCAAAAGTGTAATAGGTGGTTGAGAAAGGATATGTGCGATTTATGCTTGTAGAACGCCTGAAAGTGCTACTTCAATGTTGGGCCTCTGTATATGGCCAGGCTGTGTAAAAGTCTCACACATGTGGTATCGCTACACTCAGGAGGAGTAGCAGAATGTATTTTGGGGTGTAGTTGCAATTATGCATATGCTGTGTGAGAGAAAAAAACTGTTAATATGACCAGTTTGTGTAAAAAAAAAAAAAAATTTACATTTTCCCAAGAATTGTGGGAAAAAAATACAACTTCAAAAAACTCACCATGCCTCTTAGTAAATACCTTGGACTGTCTACTTTCCAAAAAGGGGTAATTTTGGGGTATTTGTACTTTCCTCGCTTGTTAGTGTCTCAAGAAATGAGATATCCCTTCAGTACATCAGGCGTGATCAGATGTGATAAATTTTCAGTGATTGCCACCATAGTTTGTAGACTCTATAACTTTCACAAAGACCAAATAATATACACTAATTTGGGTTCATTTTACCAAAGATATGTAGCCGTATACATTTTGCCACAAATTTATGAAGAAAAATTACTTATTTGCAAAATGTTACAATAGAAACTAAAAAAAAAGTGTTTTTTTTTTAAAAAACTGCTGTTTTTTTGCTTATATCGCAAAAAATAAAAAACCCAGTGGCGATTAAATACCACCAAAAGAAAGCTCTATTTGTGAGAAGAAAATGATAAAAATTTTGTTTGGATACAGTGTAGCATGACTAAGTAATTGTCATTCAAAGTGTGAGAGTACTGAAAGCTGAAAATTGGTCTGGGCGGGAAGGTGCATAAGTGTGCATAAGTGCATGGTATTGAAGTGGTTAAGGAGAAAAAACAGGCAAAGTTAAAGTTGTACCGTGCATTAACAATGAGAAATGAGCAGTGAGTTTTTGAAACCGCATAAAAAAATCAATTACCGTATTTTTCGCACCATAAGACGCACTTTTTTCACTGCAAAAATGAGGGGAAAATGCCTGTGCGTCTTATGGAGCGAATATAGACCAGCGCCCCCCCCCGCCTCCGCCAAATACCAAGCCAGCCAATCGGCTCCTCAACTGTGGGTTGCCTGCGTCTCCCTGTCAGGACGGGAGCGTCTGTGTGTCTGTGACAGGGAGCGTGTTCCCCCCTCCTTCTCCAGGCAGAGCAGGCTTTCTATTTCCCCTCCTTCTCCAGTGCGGGCTCCGTGTGTCCCCCCCCCCCCTTCCCTGGGCAGTGCGGGCTCCATGTGTTCTCCCCCTCACCTTCTCCAGGCAGAGCAGGCTTTCTATTTCTCCAGGCAGTGTGGTCTCTCGTGTGTTCCCCCCCCCCCCTTCTCCTTCTCCGGGCAGTGCGGGCTCCATAGGTTCTCCCCCCACCTTCTCCAGGCAGAGCAGGCTTTCTATTTCCCCTCCTTCTCCAGGCAGTGCGGTCTCTCGTGTGTCCCCCCCCCCCTTCTCCGGGCAGTGCAGGCTTTGGTGTTCTCCCCCCCCCCCCCCAACTCCGGGCAGTGCAGGCTCTGTAGCAGCAGCACGAGCCGAGTAGGAGATCAAAGACACAGAGCAGGCTGTGTATGCATTCCATTTCCTCTCCCTTCTTCTGTCAGCAGTGGGGGTGGGGATTATTAAAGCAGCAGCAGGACTGAGCAGCTTTCAGAGGGGGACACTAAATTGCAGGCAATTAGTGTGCAGTAACCACTAGCAACTGAATGGTGAGTGGCAATGTGTAGTAACCTCTAGAAACCAATCAGTGCTCAGTAATGTGTAGTAACCTCTAGCAACTGAATGGTAATGTGTAGTAACCTCCTCAGAATATTTTTTTTCTCATTTTCCTCCTCTAAACCCTAGGTGCGTCTTATGGTCAGGTGCGTCTTATGGAGCGAAAAATACGGTACTATTGCTGATAAAAATTACCGATATAAATCTGCCTGAACTTCTGATCCATGTTGAATAGACCCACAAGAATCTTGTGAGCACTTTAAAAAAAAAGGGGGAGACCAGTATAAACGTCAACATTGGAATTTTTTTTTTCTTCTGACTTGATCTGAATTCCAACTGCCCTAAAAATATTGGGACTCTAGTTTCTACAGTACATCAGTGAGAATACAGAAATGGTTATTATGGTTTTTCGGTTTTTGCTTTTTTTTTTTTCCTTCCTTTATGGTTTTCCCTAACAGTGTTGCTACCCACCCGAAATTGAGGTGTGTTAGTTGTGTGGTTTAGCTTGGATGATAGAGCTTTCGCACGAGGAGTAAGACAGAGTAAGATGGGCAAACCTGAGAAAGAGAAAGAGGCGCAGTCTCGTCCTTTTTCCTTTACTTTTCCTCTTCGCACGCCTGCCTGGTTGCCTAGTCCGAGATAGCAGAGGAAGAAAGGAAAGAATGAGCACGCGGGGAAAAGGAGCAAGAGGGGGGCAACCCCAAAATCCCCCCGTCTAAGTCTGACTCCAAGCCCGGGCCCAATGAATAAATACGTAACCCACAGTGGAAATGGAGACAAACAGGCGGCAGAAAAGCAGCAGGGAGGCAAAAGCAACCAGAAGGACAATAAGGAAAAGAAGAAAGATAAGAAAAAAGTCCAAGGCAAAAATTCCACCGAGACTGATAATTTATCAGAGTCCAGAATAGAACAAGAGACTGAAGTGGACTCAGGACAGAGACAAAAGGAGGAACAACAAAATAAGGCACCACTACCTACAAAAATAGAAATAGAAGGCATGTTTGCGGCCCTGGAAAAAGTGCTAAAAACACAGATGGATCGGGGAACCCGCCGGCGAAGTCCCTATGGTTTTCTAAAGTGAACGAACCAAGAGACATGGAGGATCTTACCGCCACCTTGCACAACAGGGAGGAGACCTTCCGGGAGACCTGGAGACCCTGGCAACACTTTATATACACAGATGCTTATCTCCGTGAGGTTGCGCAGTCTGACTAACCCATTGGGCTTGTCCCGCTTCCCAGTCGGGGGGCACTACCCCTCTTTACTCTACTTCTACTTTCTTCTCTTATATTCTACTAAGCCTCCATTTCTCCTCTCCCTTTTCCCCCTTTGGTATTTACCCCATCCCCTTACCTCTTACCCAATCACGGGCTATCGTGATCAGATACTGTGAATATCCTATGGTGCATTACCTATTCTATGTGTCCCGTGCTTGGGCCCATCTGGCCATTGGGTTGTTTCGCATCCCAAACAACTGTTAAAACTTTAAAAAATGTTACTGTATTATGTATTTGTCAGGGCCGATCCTAGATATGGTGCGGGGGGTGCAGTTCACCCAGGCGCCACAGAGGTGGGGGCGCTGAAGCGCCAGAGTGCTCCCCTCTATTCTCCACCTCCTCTCCTTGTCCGTGCTAGTCGCCGCCGCCGATGTGTTTTTCAAACCTAAGCCCGGCGTCCCCCCCCCCCCTCCCTCCTCCTTCCTCCTGTCAGAGGAGGAGAGTGAAGCAGAGCTCATAGCGGCTCTCTCTGTGTGGAAAGAGACAAGCCGTGCAATGCCGTAGCTGATGGGGCGGTCCGTGCCTTCTCCACCTCTCTGTGTCTTAGCTCCTGCCTGCTGCTGCTGTGATCTGTGCTCCACCCGGGTGGCGCGGCTGCACATTGTCCTCTCCTCTTCAGCTGCCGCCGGGTGTTTTTATGTATGTAATGGGGGGGGGGGACTAATGGAGGGGGCCGGAGGGGGGGTTTGTCCTGGGGGGAGTCTGTACTAATGGGGGGGTTTGTCTTGGAAGGGTCTGGACTAATGGGGGGGTTCTTCCTGGGGGGTCTGTATTAATGGAGGGGGGTTTGTCCTGGGGGGAGTCTGTACTAATGGAGGCGGGGTTTGTCCTGGGGGAGTCTGTACTAATGGGGGGGTTGTCCTGGAGGGGTCTGTACTAATGGAGGCGGGGTTTGTCTTGGGGGGAGTCTGTACTAATAGGGGGGTTGTCCTGGGGGGTCTGTACTAATAGAGAGGGGGGTTTGTCCTGGGGGGAGTCTGTACTAATGGAGAGGGGGGTTTGTCCTGGGGGGGTCTGTACTAATGGAGGCGGGGTTTGTCCTGGGGGAGTCTGTACTAATGGGGGGGTTGTCCTGGAGGGGTCTGTACTAATGGAGGTGGGGTTTGTCTTGGGGGGAGTCTGTACTAATGGGGGGGTTGTCCTGGGGGGTCTGTACTAATAGAGAGGGGGGTTTGTCCTGGGGGGAGTCTGTACTAATGGAGAGGGGGGGTTTGTCCTGGGGGGGTCTGTACTAATGGAGGCTGGGTTTGTCCTGGGGGGAGTCTGTACTAATGGGGGGTTGTCCTGGAGGGGTCTGTACTAATGGAGGGGGGTTTGTCCTGGGGGAGTCTTTACTAATGGGGGGGTTGTCCTGGAGGGGTCTGGGCTAAGGGGGGGGGTTTGTCCTGGGGGGTCTGTATTAATGGAGGGGGGGGTTGTCCTGGGGGAGTCTGTACTAATGGGGGGGTTGTATTGGAGGGGTCTGTACTAATGGAGGCAGGGTTTGTCCTGGGGAGAGTCTGTACTAATGGGGGGGTTGTCCTGGAGGGGTCTGTACTAAAGTTGGGGGGTGGTTTGTCCTGGGGCAGTCTGTACTAATGGAGGGGTGGGTTTCTCCTGGGGGGAGTCTGTACTAATGGGGGGGTTTGTCCTGGGGGGAGTCTGTACTATGGGGGGGTTGTCCTGAAGGGAGTCTGTACTATGGGGGGTTGTCCTGGAGGGGTCTGTACGAATGGAGGGGGGGTTTGTCTTGGGGGGGAGTCTTTACTAATGGGAGAGTTTGTCCTGGGGGTCTGTGCTAATGGGGGGGTTTGTCCTGGGGAGTCTGTACTAATGGAGATGGATTGGTTTGTCCTGGGGGGGTCTGTACTAATGGAGGGGGTGGTTTGTCCTTGGGGGTCTGTACTGAGGGAGGGGTTTATACTTAGTGGGGAGTCTGCACTGACGGAGGGGGTCTATACTTAGTGGAGGGGGTCTGTACTGAGGGGCGACTATAGGTGGTGGAAGGGGGGTGACGCCACTGCAGCTGCGGGCTCTTCTTTCCCCCCTCCCTCTCCTCCTCGCACGCAATGCTGTACTAGTGAGCGGCGCTTGCCAGCACAGCCGCCCACTATGTTTCTTCCCCCCACCTTCATATCGGCCAGGGAAGAAATAGAATAGAAAAAGGAGCAGAGAAGAGGATTGCGGGACATGTAGTTCGAGGACTGGCAGCCCCACTGTAACAAAGAAACTGCAGCCCACACAGCATGCCCAGCTGAATGGGAGAGAGAGAGAGAGAGAGCCAGGAGCCCAGGAAAGCTTTCAGGGAAGTGCACCCAGGACTCCAGAGGGAGTGGACAGTGCTGAGAGAACACCATCAGAGAGAGAACCCCGCTGCCCTGCGCCACCAGAGTGAAAGCCACACAGCCTGGCGCCATCCCTGGTGTAAAAAAGAATGGAGTCATTGCCAGAATACAGACCTGGGCTCTACCCAGCGGAGTCACCATGGGCAATTCAGAGTGAGCTGACTCCTGATCAGAGGAACCGTTGTTGCTGGGTCAGGTGAGAGGGCCGATCGGCCATTATCTACTAGCGTCCATAGGAACTGCAGTCTCTGACCATCTCCTGTATTATATCTGCAGTCTCTGACCATCTCCTGTATTATATCTCCAGTCTCTGACCATCTCCTGTAGTATGTCTGCAGTCTCTGACCATCTCCTGTAATATGTCTGCACTCTCTGACCGTATCCTGTAATATGTCTGCACTCTCTGACCATCTCCTGTACTATGATTGCACTCTCTGACCATCTCTTGTATCATGTCTACAGTCTCTGAGCATCTCCTGTAGTATGTCTTGGGGCACTCTCTAACAGAAGCCCTCTCTGTGTTCATCAGAGAGACTCCCCTCCAGGTCTCATTAGTGTACTCTCTTCCAGTATTTTCTTAATTGTTAAAAGATCATGGGAGGATCCTAGGGTAACGAAGACTTCTTAGGGGATCATCTCTGTGTTTGAGTCGTTGCCCTAGAAACATTTGTAAAGGGGAGGAGTTGGTAAGATGATGACCACGCCCATGTGGGGGCGCCAGAAATATTTCTGCACCCAGACGTCTGTGACCCTAGGATCGGCCCTGGTATTTGTTTCGCTTTGCGTTTATCTATTAAGGTTACTCTGTGGTAAAATCAAGGAAGCTTAAACTTCTGTAGTGTATCAATGCTTTACTAAACAAGGAAAGATCTGCACATACAACTGTAGGATGCACAATACAACACACTTAACTTAATAGCTTACAAAATATATGCCTACAAATATATAAAAGCATGTACAACATGTACCGTATACATTAAGTAAACTAAATAATTACTCAACTTGGAGGTCAAGATGTAATGTCCATAGTTCCTTGCTCAGTCCAACTCCCAAAAGCGTCTTCAAAGTTATCCAGCTTCAGGCAGCATGTCTTCTTAGCCAGCTCTCTCCAAAGACCAACTCCTTCCTTTGTCCTTCCCAAACACAACTGTTGTTCAAACACACATCTCTCTCCCAAACCCTTTCCAAAGCCCCCCTCCCCATTTCCTGTTTCCTGATCAATGGAGAGGGAGGGGCCCCTCCCACCCATTTCCAGCAGTATCAATGGAGGGGGAGGGAAGGGGCTCTTTACACATATCCTGTTACTACCTAAACTCTATATTATTATAAAGTCACCATAGAAATTGCCATAGCAACACATACCACCTCTTGACTTTATAGAATAATATAGAAAACTTCTTAAAGCCTTTTGTCCAGAAAAGGGCGAAAACCCCCCTAAACGGGAGGAAAAAATTCCCTTTTGACCCCCATCTGGGCGATCAGACTTTTGCTTCGTCCCTGGAAGGCTGCAACATTACTTTTGAGCAGGGTTAATGTCTTTGGCAGTTTGTGTAAAGAAAGTCCCAGATGAAAGTCTGTTGTCCTCTTGGTCATAAGGAAATGCTCAGATGAAAGTCCACTCCAATTCAGCCACCTTTAGCAAATCATCCGCATCTTCATCAAGCTCTCTTCTGGTCTTCCTCCTCCCACCCAGCAAGGTCGTCTGCTCTGCCTGCTCCACCACTCGATGTTCAATATCTGAAAAGAGTAAGAGACAAAAGCAGATTATATGTTCATTTCCAACTGTGCCAAAAACATAGCTCACTGCTCACATTTCTCCGTCTGCCCATTTCTAACTGTAAAACTATTGTAGGGTGCCCACTGTTGCCTTGAAACACTTTCACGGAAAGGCATTGACTTCCAACGTAACGAATAAACTTGCATGTCTCTCCGTGCCGTCCTTGGAAGAACAGAGGCCTGCTGCTTCACAGTATGGCACATTTTTGCAAAATGCCCCATTTTGTGGCAACAGAAACACTTAATGTGACTGAATCTACCATTCCCAACCATTTGCTTCCACTTCTTAAACAATGCTGGTGTAGGAATCCCATCTATTTCCTCTCTAGGGGCCCCCACCTTAAGTAAATCAATCCACATGTGTCTCCTGGAGATCATAGGCCTTGCCTTTCTTGTATCTGAATCAACTCTGTAATTTGAGCTGATCAAATCCTCAGCTTCCCTCTTATGGGAAGTAACAGTGGCACATGTCCTACTTCTGCTTACAGGCTTTGGGCCTTTGTCCTTTGTTAGAGCATCATTAGATTTATTCATGGGGGCTGCACACCGCTCATTCAAATCTTCAGCTCGGCCTACAGCGGTTTGAACACTCTTGGAAGCCACTGCAGGTTTAACTTTAATTACCCTATTTTCTAAATCTTTTGCCTTGCTTGCAGTTTCTTCCAAACACTTGGAGGCCACTGCAAGCTGCTTCTTTATTAAATCTCTTTCTAATTCTGCCTTTTCCCTCTTTTCAGATTCAATATGTAGAGCATGCAGGACATGCAAACCAAACACAGCAACTGCCCGCATCTCTCCCTTACTGAACCCAAAACTTTTGAGACTAAAATCTGAGGAAAGATCAGAGACTCCATCCCCCCAAGCTCTGCTCAAAGGAGAAGCATATCCAGCCAGTTCCTTTGCAACAGACATCCACTGACTATTTCTGGCCCAGATAGGAAGGGTGCACCCCTTCAAGTCCTCCTGGACACCAGAAACCTTTGCAGCTTTACTCTTCCTAAACAGTGTACGCAGCATTTTTCCCCCAGTACAAGCAACAAAACACACCACAGAAAACAGGTCAGCTTCTGTTGAAATTTTAGCACAAATCCCGGACGAGCCCCCATTGTTTCGCTTTGCGTTTATCTATTAAGGTTACTCTGTGGTAAAATCAAGGAAGCTTACACTTCTGTAGTGTATCAATGCTTTACTAAACAAGGAAAGATCTGCACATACAACTGTAGGATGCACAATACAACACACGTAACTTAATAGCTTACAAAATATATGCCTACAAATATATAAAAGCATGTACAACATGTACCGTATACATTAAGTATTTAGAAGGAAATTGCTAAATTGTGCATCACCACAGGGTGACACTGTGGATGCACCTAGTATAAATGCGCCAACGTCCCGATAATCAATGGGAGAATATTATTTAAACTAAAAATGGACTTTAAACGGCACATAGATAGATATTGTAAAAATTCTAAGGGTTTTATTGTTGGTAGAAATATATAATTGAATTTAGGTAAAAAGTACGTTAATACAAAACAATGACATTATGTAACAGTCATCAATAATTAGTATAGGGTCCCATTTACAAGACTCAACACATCTCCCAGAAATTACATTAACATGTAAAATACACAAAGTAGAATAGGATAATGTATAGCCAACAAACACAAATGAGGAGTTGGACGGTATGCACGAGAGATGACTGGTCTTATTGATAGGTCCGGTAAATTCAAAGATAAAGATCTTGCTTTCGCTCGACTAGTTTCGCGTTCCAAAACGCTTCGTCGGGAGCATAGTATTCTGTCAAGATTATACATAAACAGTTCAAAAGAGATACTTCAGTTAATATAATTTTAATACTTGTATCTAAAATAAAACTGATAAAAAACAACATTTTAAAGAAAAGCTAATATACATTGATTAAAAGTTTTCGATTGACCACAGAAGGATGAAACACCCACCACCTATACACTGCCAGCACCGAACCCAGTCACACAACAAATGGGGCATGAAAATAGCTGGAATGTAAGTTAGTCCATATCCATAGGTGCTATTAAGAAAATTAAAAAATTTACCGCTAGCCACTATGTTCGAAACTGCAACAATGTTACTAATCGAATTATAGGGACGTCACAATGTGGGAAATGCTCCTTTTGTAAATGGGTTTCACCCTGTCAAAATACTATACTCCCCAATGGTGAGATTTTTTCTCCAAAATTTTCTGCTAACTGCCGCACTGAAGGTGTGGTCTATCTCATGACCTGTAAATGCGGTAGTTTCTATGTGGGCAAAACGGCCAGACAGTTAAGACAACGTATCAACGATCACATCTACTACTCGGGCAACGGGAAGATGTTGACACCCATTAGTCGACACCTGGACCTTTACCACTGTTTCGATACCTCAGTTGTGTCTTTTTCTGTTCTGGCCGTTGTTCCCAAAAGTTCTAGAGGGGGTGAGTGGGATAAAATCATCCTCCAGAGAGAAACTATCTGGGTTGAGAGGTTGAATGCCACACACCCCCCTGGCCTAAACGAAACTCAGTCATACAGACCATTTCTGTAAATGACTGATTTAAACCATATTTAACCATTTGAAACATGATTTCTGTCACTGACATATATACCACTCTGACCGACGTCTAGAATATTTCATGGGCTATGGATGGTGGTGGATATTGATTGCCACACTAATGCTATACACATTATATACTTTTCCACATATGTTATGTGTCCATTCACGTTAACACCCCCCTTTTTCTTCCCCCTTCCCCCCCCCCCCTGTATTACTATATGTCTACTCTATTCAATGCTTGATTGCATCTTGATTTGATGTTTTATCTAGTTGTATAATAGTACAAAAATAATCCTTCTTCAGGATGAGCTGCACAATGAATGCCATATGTTAGTTTCATCATTGTCACTAAATCCACCATGTGTGGTAACTTTACCCCCCACCACAGCCGACAGACCAAATATGCCACTAAAAAAGACACATAGAATACACACTTTAAATCATGCCCCTAAATGGTTAAGCTGCTGTATTGGAATCTCTGTACTTAAATTAGATATTGTTTACTAGTTTAAAGGTACTATTCCTGGATGTATATATAAATGTAGAATATGGATTTTTGGTTACTTATATGCCTTCAGCATTTTTATTTAGTTCTGTATATTATGTTTGGATCCTTTTTTTTTTCGATGACCACAGGTGGATGTATTCACCCTCTTTCATCCCCTGTTCCCGCTGTGCCCCGAAGCCTATGTGCCCACACTGATGGCTGCAATGGTGGGCTGACTTGCCGTCCAATGCTGGTATGTAGAACACGACTCTTCTACCTGCTCCAAGGGAGCAATTGGCTCCCCCTGTGGTGTGCTCTGTCACTGCCGCATTGGTCATGGGCTGATGTGATGGCAGTGATTGCGGCGCACAAACATGGGTTGCCTGATCCCCTGCGATGACGCGTTTGCTGGCTAGAGCGATGTGACGTATTAAAGGCTCCCAGAACACTCCCTGGGTTCCGCCCTGTCACTCTCTCATTGGCCATAGGTTGCTGCGTCAGCAGCGCCTACGGCGCATGCGCATGACCGTCCGAACCCGCGCACCA
The DNA here is from genome assembly GCA_029206835.1 of Rana muscosa. Classification (NCBI taxonomy): domain Eukaryota; kingdom Metazoa; phylum Chordata; class Amphibia; order Anura; family Ranidae; genus Rana; species Rana muscosa. Next base: position 22,655,107 of record CM055124.1, on the reverse strand, counting down.
GCGTCACTTCCGGGTGTGATGACGCCTTCCTGTAGGGACACATAAAAACGGTGCACAGTGCACTGTGAGGTTGTCCACAGGAGAGGTTCCATCCAGGTCCACCAGCACATAATCCGTGTCAAGCTATAAGGTAAATACCATCCATCTGGGATACGAGCAGACAGCTCTAGGGAAGCGGGTCCTCTCTAAACCCCCTTTTTTGTATTTATGTTTTTCAGCTGGGTCAGTCCATCACTAGGGGTCACCCAAACAGACTACCACTATGTGGCTCGAGCAAGTGTTTCTGACTGACACACTCCTCTACAGTATTGTCTGGTTTGTTACACCTGGATTTACGTTCCCTACCTATCAGTAGCCTGTGCATAGTTACTCTTTTACTTAAATCACGCATGATTGTTTACCATGGTGAGCCTTTGGATAATATATATATGAAAAATTCCCTTCCCTTTTTTCCCCTCCCCCCCCTTTCCCCCCTTTTTATCCCTCCCCACCCCCAACCCCCCCCCCCCCCTTTTTTTACTTTTTTTTTTTTACTTTGTTCAAAACACCCACTTTTGTCACTTATGGGTCACGTTATGTGTTTTATTTTTAGAATGTGTTTATATAATACTGGCACCCTGTGATACACGGACTGCCAGGTCAAAATACCTAGGCCGGTTTCACTACTTAACACGGCCCTGTTCGTAAGTATAGAAACTACTACATATATATTTTTTCTTTCCTGTTTCCCCCCCCCCCCCTCTTCTCGGTCTGCCTCGATGGTGATTGACACATTATCCCATTTACGGTTTTATAATTTCTGCACCTGCTATCTAACTTGCTCAAAAAATTTTTTTTTTAATTTTCTTAATAGCACCTATGGATATGGACTAACTTACATTCCAGCTATTTTCATGCCCCATTTATTGTGTGACTGGGTTCGGTGCTGGCAGTGTATAGGTGGTGGGTGTTTCATCCTTCTGTGGTCAATCGAAAACTTTTAATCAATGTATATTAGCTTTTCTTTAAAATGTTGTTTTTTATCAGTTTTATTTTAGATACAAGTATTAAAATTATATTAACTGAAGTATCTCTTTTGAACTGTTTATGTATAATCTTGACAGAATACTATGCTCCCGACGAAGCATTTTGGAACGCGAAACTAGTCGAGCGAAAGCAAGATCTTTATCTTTGAATTTACCGGACCTATCAATAAGACCAGTCATCTCTCGTGCATACCGTCCAACTCCTCATTTGTGTTTGTTGGCTATACATTATCCTATTCTACTTTGTGTATTTTACATGTTAATGTAATTTCTGGGAGATGTGTTGAGTCTTGTAAATGGGACCCTATACTAATTATTGATGACTGTTACATAATGTCATTGTTTTGTATTAACGTACCGTATACATTAAGTAAACTAAATAATTACTCAACTTGGAGGTCAAGATGTAATGTCCATAGTTCCTTGCTCAGTCCAACTCCCAAAAGCGTCTTCAAAGTTATCCAGCTTCAGGCAGCATGTCTTCTTAGCCAGCTCTCTCCAAAGACCAACTCCTTCCTTTGTCCTTCCCAAACACAACTGTTGTTCAAACACACATCTCTCTCCCAAACCCTTTCCAAAGCCCCCCTCCCCATTTCCTGTTTCACAGTATTATATAGCTTGACATATGTTATTATCAGCTCCATGACGCACAAGTATTTGATAGATTGCCTCCCCGGCTTCACACACCAACTTTATCCCTATTCCGTACTTTCTTCATGTGCTTTACTTACCGTGTAAAGCCGGGGTGTCTGATATATTTACCTCATTTCCTGACCACGATTGATCTTATTGTCTGATTTTTATTATGTATCTCTGCTATATGTGCTAATTGTTGAACACACTATCTAAATAAAGGAATAAAAAAAAAAAAAAAACACAGATGGAGGTAATACAGGAAAACATGGGGTATATCCGTGAAAGAGTGGACGAAGTGGAAAAAAAAAACAGATTTTAATGAAACCACTATAAAAAACCTGGAAGGAGAAATAAGATCAATAAGGAAAGAACAACAGGAACAATCATACAAACTGGAAGATCAAGAGAACAGAGACAGAAGAAAGAATATAAGAATTCGAGGAGTACCTGAATCATCCCAGGCAGAGAATCTCCCAGAAATAATTATGAAAATCTGTAACCCAGTGCTAGATAGAGAAATAACATCCCCAATAAGAATCGAGAGAGCGCACAGAATACGAAGACCAAGAGAAATACCGCAGGAAAGCCCGAGAGACATCATAGTGCACTTTGAGAGCTGGGAGGAAAAAAAACATCTATGGAGAAGCCTGAGGGGAAAGCCCCCAATAAAATTAGAAGAAAACTATATCCAAATTTTCCAGGATCTCTCCCAAGAATCACTTAAAAGAAGAAGAAACTTAAAACCATTACTGATGGTCCTACAGGAACACGAGATCCAGTACAATTGGGGCTTCCCAGCATGCTTGATTGGAAGGAAAAATGGCATTTCGGCAAGACTGAGATTTATAGACGAGATACCAGAATTTTGTAAAAAGTTTGAAATCCCAATACCAGAGAATTAACTAGAACAAGTAGATAAGCAGCGAAGGAGAGGGGAGATGATATGGACGGGGGGAATGGGAGGGAGGGAGGAGGGAAGGGAGAGAAAGAGAGGGGAAATTGCAACTAAATGATAAGATAACCGCTGGTTGCTCCAGCACTAAGAATCATTGTCTGTATAAGCATGACGCTGTGTTCCTTTTTCTTGTCTTCCCCCTCCCCTTTTCTTTCCTTTCTATGGTTTCTTTTTGGGGGGACGGGGGAAGAGGAGGGAGAGGGGGGGTGAATTGGAAAATATTAGATGGAAATGAAGAGATAACGAGACAGTGAGAAGGAGAGAGATAGGGAGACCCGGACCTGCTGACTGCTCTGGCACCAATCCCCCTAGTAGAAGGGGAATGGGGTCTGACGGTACCAAACAGAACTCCACCTTAAGCCAGGAAGTGCAGAGAGCCCATAGGGGCTCAAAGAGGGAAAACCCTGCACAAAGACCATGAAGTCAAAGGTCCAACAAGGGGGGGGAGAGGGGAGGAAAAGAGGAGGAGAGGGGAGGAAAAGAGGAGGAGGGGGAGGTGGATGGAGGGGGAAGGGGGGGGAACTACGAGGTGGGGAGGGAGAGGGGGGAGGGGGAGGTGAAGGGGAGGAAGGAAATAGGATCTGTTCAAACCAAGAAAGAAGGAGGGGGAAGGGTAAAGGTAGAGAGAGGGGAGAAGAGGAGAGAAAGGAAATACATATGACTGACGTTAATTTTATTACATACAATGTAAGAGGTTTGAATTCTCCAGAAAAGAGGCACATGATATTAAGAGAGCTTGAAAGGTATTCCGCAAAAATTGTGTTTCTTCAGGAGACACACTTAGCACTAGACTCTAATACAAAAATTTACTCGCGTGCGATTCCAATTTGGTATTACGGTGACTCCCCAAATAAAAGAGCAAAGGGAGTTGCTATAGGTATAAGGAAGAACATAAACTTTGGTGTAGAAGATAGAAGAGTCGACCCAGAGGGCCGGTACTTGTTCCTAAAAGGAAATTTACAGGGGAAAAAATATACGTTAGCAAACGTTTACTGTCCAAATAGCCACCCTAAAAAATATTTGAACGGAATCTTGAACACTTTGATGGACTTTAAGCAAGGAAATGTAATCTTAGCTGGAGATTTCAATTTCTCAATGGACCACAGATTAGACAAGACGTCTGGTGCACCGATACGAGATTATAAACAACTAAAATTGGTAAAAAAAATATATATAATCACCAATTAATAGATCCTTGGAGAGTGACACACCCAAACGAAAAAGATTATACGTATTATTCATCGGTGCACGACACGTATTCAAGATTAGATTACATGCTAGTGGACCATGGGCTTCTGGAAAAAGTAGTAGATACCTTAATAGGAGTAAAATCAATTTCAGACCACGCACCAGTAATGGTAAAAATCAGATTTAATGACAGAACAAAGAAAGGCTACATGGAGATTAAACGAAGATCTTCTGGATACAAAAGAAGTAGGAGAAAAAAATAGCAAGTGAAATCGGAGAATACTTTAAAATAAATAATACACCAGAAGTAAGCGTTGCAACAATTTGGGAAGCCCACAAGGCATGTATAAGGGGAAAATTGATCTCCATAGGGGCGGGAAAAAAGAAGGAAAGGGACCAAAAGAGGAAAAGTCTGTTGAAGGAGTTACAAGATCTGGAACAAAAAGATAAAAAAACAACAAGATAGAGAAATACATCAAAAAATAATAATTAAGAGGGGACAACTTAGAGACATCATGGAACAAGAAACCAGAAAAGTATTTAACCACTTAACGACCGCTCACTGTATATATACGTCGGCAGAATGGCACCGACAGGCACAATCACGTAGAGCATACGTGATTGCCTTTGTATAGTTGGGGGGTCCGATCGGACCCCCCTTCTGTACAGTGAGCGGTGGCTAAGTGTCCGGGAGCGTACCGGGATGAGGGGGCAGCCATTCGTTTCTGGCCACCCCCTCGCGATCGCTCCCGGCGAATGGAAATGCCCCCTCTGTCTGTGTCAGACAGAGGGAGCAGGAGGAAGTGATGTCATCTCTGGTGCGGCGCTCACATATACCGAGCGCCGTACAAGAGAAGATATCAGGTCAGTGCACACAACACTACACTGACACCAGGACACATAGGGACATAAATCGCCCCCCCAGGCCCCCCCAGACACCCCAGCCCCCAGTCACAGTGTCACTGATTGCAGTGACCATTTATCTACTGATCACTGCAATCAGTGACATTTGTGACTGTAAAAGTGTCACCAAAGTTTAGTCTTAGGTCCAGTGTAGCCCCCTAACCCCCCCTAATAAAGGTTTAACCCCCTGATCACCCCCCAGATAACCCTTTCACCGCCTATCACCACTGTCGCTTAGCGATCATTTTTCTGATCGCTGTCTTAGCGTCAGTGATGCCGATCGGCAGCCAGTAATTTTTTTTAGGTTCGCCGCAGGTTTTTATAGCGTCAGGTACCCCAATATATTATCTAATAAAGGTTTAACCCCCTTGATCGCCCCCCAGGTAACCCTTTCACCCCCTATCACCACTGTCACTAAGCAAACGTTTTTCTAAATGCTGTCTTAGTGTCTGTGATGCAGATCGGTAGCCGGTAAATTTTTTTAGGTTCGCCGCAGGTTTTTATAGCGTCAGGTACCCCAATATATTATCTAATAAAGGTTTAACCCCCTTGATCGCCCCCCCAGGTAACCCTTTCACCCCCATCACCACTGTCGCTAAGCAATCGTTTTTCTAAACGCTGTCTTAGTGTCGGTGATGCAGATCGGTAGCTGGTAATTTTTTTTTAGGTTCGCCGCAGGTTTTTATAGCGTCAGGTACCCCCATATATTATCTAATAAAGGTTTTAACCCCCTGATTGCCCCTAGTTAACCCTTTCACCAGTGATCACCATATAAGTGTTACGGGTGACGCTGGTTAGTTAGTTTGCTTTTTATAGTGTCAGGGCACCCGCCGTGTATATAACCCAATAAAGGTTTAACCCCCTGATCGCCCGGCGGGTGATATCAATTAGGTTTTAGCGTCAGAGAGGGTCTGCGTCACACCCCAGGCAGCGTCAGGTTAGTGCCAGTAACGCTAACACCCACGCGTGAAGCATACACCCCCCTTAGTGGTATAGTATCTGAACAGATCAATATCTGATCTGATCTATACTAGCGTCCCCAGCAGTTTAGGGTTCCCAAAAACGCAGTGTTAGCGGGATCAGCCCAGATACCTGCTGGCACCTGCGTTTTGCCCCTCCGTCCAGCCCAGGCCACCCAAGTGCAGTATCGATCGATCGCTGTCACTTACAAAACAAAAACACACATAACTGCAGCGTTCGCAGAGACAGGCCTGATCCCTGCGACTCCAGTGCTGTAGGAGGTGATTTCACCACCACAGTTAAAAAAAAAAACAAATATGCCGAAGCATTGGGGCAGCAGGGGCGGAGGAGCGATTTTGCTCCTAATGCCGCGTACATACGGTCGAAATTCCGTTGGAGGCTTGCCCGTGGAAAAGTCCGACCATGTGTGTGCGGCATAACTTTTTTGCGGGAGGATGCCCCCATGCTTCGGCATATATAAATGGTGCGTGTATGCCCATCATTGGAAGTGGGTGGATGAAGGGCGGTATTCTAATGGTGGGCATACCCACCGATCAATCTCTTTTTTCGTTCAGCCAACTGGCTGCATGAAATAAAAAGATTACAATACATGTCCAACAAGGACCAGCAACGTACTGGTATGTTGCTGGACTTTGAATGTTTATACCAGAATGATGCCTGCGGGTTTAGGTATCATCTTGGTATCATTCTTTTCAGCCTGCGGCCGGCTTTCATGTAAAAGCAATCCTAGCGGCTAATTAGCCTCTGGACTGCTTTTACAAGCAGTGGTAGGGAATGCCCCCCCCCCCCGGATATAAAAAGCGCCATTGGGAAATTGGGAAAGCATTTTATCACACCGATCTTGGTGTGGTCAGATGCTTTGAGGGCAGAGGAAAAATCTAGGGTCTAGAAGACCCCAGTTTTTTCAAAAAAAGAGTACATGTCACTACCTATTGCTATCATAGGGGATATTTACATTCCCTGAGATAACAATAAAAATTATAAAAAAATAAAATACTTGGAAGGAACAATTTAAAAATAAAATAAAAAAGCAAAATTAATAATAAAAAAAAAAAGAAAAAAAAAAAAAAGCACCCCTGTCCTGCCCTGCTCTTGCCCAATGGCGAACGCAAGCGTCGGTCTGGCGTCATATGTAAACAGCAATTGCACCATGCATGTGAGGTATCACCGCGAAGGTCAGATCGAGGGCAATCATTTTAGCAGTAGACCTCCTCTGTAAATCTACTGGGGTAACCTGTAAAGGCTTTTAAAGGCTTTTAAAAATGTATGTAGTTTGTCGCCAATGCGCGTTTGTGCGAAATTTTAAAGCATGTCGTGTTTGGTATCTATGTACTCGGCCTAAGATCATCTTTTTTATTTCATCAAACATTTGGGCAATATAGTGTGTTTTAGTGCATTAAAATTTTAAAAAAGTGTATTTTTTAACCCAAAAAATGCGTTTGAAAAATCGCTGCGCAAATACTGTGTAGAAAAAAAAAATGCAACACGCACCATTTTAATCTGTAGGGCCTTTGCTTTAAAAATATATATAATGTTTGGGGGTTCAACATAATTTTCTTGCAAAAAAAAAATGTTTTCATGTAAACAAAAAGTGTCAAAAAGGGCTTTGTCTTCAAGTGGTTAGAAGAGTGGATGTAAGCTTCCTAATGTTGTATATAAAATGCCAGAACAGTTCAAAACCCCCCCAAATGACCCCATTTTGGAAAGTAGACACCCCAAGCTATATACTGAGAGACATGTCGAGTCCATGGAATATTTTATATGTTGACACAAGTTGCGGAAAAACGACAATTTTTTTATTTTTTTTTGCACAAAGTTGTCACTAAATGATATATTGCTCAAACATGCCATGGGCATATGTGGAATTACACCCCAAAATACATTCTGTTGCTTCTCGTGAGTACGGGGATACCACATGTGTGAGACTTTTTGGGAGCCTAGCCACGTACGGGACCCCAAAAACCAAGCACCGCCTTCAGGCTTTCTAAGGGTGTAAATTTTTGATTTCACTTCTCACTGCCTATCACAGTTTCGGAGGCCATGGAATGCCCAGATGGCACAAAACCCCCCCAAATGACCCCATTTTGGAAAGTAGACACCCCAAGCTATTTGCTGAGAGGTATTGTGAGTATTTTGCAGATCTCGCTTTTTGTCACAAAGTTTTGAAAATTGAAAAAAAAAAAATATATATATATATATATATATATTTTCTTTCTTCATTTTCAAAAACAAATGAGAGCTGTAAAATACCCGCCATTCCTCTCAGCAAATAGCTTGGGGTGTCTATATTCCAAAATGGGGTCATTTGGGGGGGTTTTGTGCGATTTTGGCATTTTATGGCCTTCGAAACTGTGATAGGTAGTGAGGAGTGAAATCAAAAATTTGTGCCTAGAAATCCTGAAGGCGGTGCTTGGTTTTCGGGGTCCCGTACGCGGCTAGGCTCCTAAAAAGTCCCACACATATGATATCCCCGTACTCAGGAGAAGCAGAAAAATGTATTTTGGGGTGTAATTCCACATATAACTATGGCATGTGTGAGCAATATATCATTTAGTGACAACTTTTTGTAATTTTTATTTTTTATTTTTTTTTTGTCATTATTCAATCACTTGGGACAAAAAAAAATATATTCAATGGGCTCAACAGGCCTCTCACCAATTTCCTTGGGGTGTCTACGTTCTAAAATGGGGTCATTTGGGGGGGTTTTGTGCTATTTTGGCATTTTATGGCCTTCGAAACTGTGATAGGTAGTGAGGAGTGAAATCAAAAATTTGCGCCCTTAGAAATCCTGAAGGCGGTGCTTGGTTTCCGGGGTCCCGTACGCGGCTAGGCTCCCAAAAAGTCCCACACATGTGGTATCCCCGTACTCAGGAGAAGCAGCAAAATGTATTTTGGGGTGAAATTCCACATATAACCATGGCATGTGTGAGCAATATATCATTTAGTGACAACTTTTTGTAATTTTTTTTTCTTTTTTTAGTCATTATTCAATCACTTAAGACAAAAAAAAATAAAAAATTCAATGGGCTCAACATGCCTCTCCGCAATTTCCTTGGGGTGTCTACTTTCCAAAATGGGGTCATTTGGGGGAGTTTTGTACTGCCCTGTCATTTTAGCACCTCAAGAAATGAGATAGGCAGTCATAAATTTAAAGCTGTGTAAATTTCAGAAAATGTACCCTAGTTTGTAAACTCTATAACTTTTGCGCAAACCAATAAATATACGCTTATTGACATTTTTTTTACTAAAAACATGTGGCTGGATACATTTTGGCCTAAATGTATGACTAAAATTGAGTTTATTCGATTTTTCTTATAAAAAAAAGTAGAAAATATCATTTTTTTTCGAAATTTTCGGTCTTTTTCCGTTTATATCGCAAAAAATAAAAATCGCAGGGGCAATCAAATACCATTAAAAGAAAGCTCTATTTGTGGGAAGAAAAGGACGCAAATTTCGTTTGGGTACAACATTGCATGTCCGCACAATTTACAGTTAAAGCAGCGCAGTGCAAAATTCTGAAAACACCTCTGGTCCTTTAACTACCAAATGGTCCGGGGCTTAAGTGGTTAAAAAACTTAATGCCAGAATTAGTTAATGCAGACCAGGCGGGCTTTGTAGCAGGGAGAGAAGGTAGAGATAACAGCATAAGAACCCTATTACTAATCCGGAAAAAGAAGGATAGTAAACCCCCAGTCCTACTCATGTCGATAGATGCGGAAAAAGCATTTGACCGAGTCGACTGGGGGTTTATGATGGAAACACTTCGATATATCGGTCTGGGACCAAAGTATATGAAATGGGTCAAAAACCTTTATACCCACCCGACAGCCAACGTAAAGGTCAATGGGAGTGTGTCATCTGTATTTGAAATGCACATAGGAACGAGACAGGGGTGTCCGCTCTCACCCCTCCTGTATGTGTTAGCGTTATAACCACTGTTGACAAACATCCGTAAGAATCGAGATATAGGGGGGGGTGAAAATGGGCGACGAGGAACATAAAGTGGCTGCATATGCAGATGACATACTCCTATACCTAACAAAACCAAGATTGTCGTTGCCCAATGTAGTAATGGAAATAAAAAAAATATGGGGAACTTTCAAACTTTAAGATTAATCCAACAAAAACTAATTTTGAATTTAGGAATAGATAAAAGTGAAGAAAGAATACTACAGAAAGAATTCCCGTTTATTTGGGAGACAAAAGAATTAACATATTTAGGAATTAAAATAACAACAACATTAGAAGAACTGTATCCTGCTAATTTTATCCCATTATTAAATGAAGTTAAAGTAGAACTAAAAACGTTTCTAAGAAACCCATCTCATGGACAGGAAGAATTAACATATTAAAAATGATGATCCTTCCAAAAGTGACATAAAGGCTGCAGATGCTCCCAATTGATATACCCCAACCATTTTTTAAGATAATGAAAACAATGATCTTGAAATATATATGGCAGGGTAAAAAGGCCAGATTAAAGTACACACTATTAACCCGAAAGAAAAAAAATGGGGGCATGTCCTTACCAGACATAAAAAGATACCATAAGGCGACAATTTTAGCCAGACTAGCAGAATGGGCAAACCCACACACAAAAAAAAAAAATGGGCACAAATGGAGGATATATTAAGTAGGACGCCTTTACAAAAAAGCATATGGGTCCCACCGAAATTTAGGATACTAGGTATAGATACACATAATATAACAAGAAAGGTATTTAAAATATGGGACACATTGCACCGGCACGAAAAATGGAAATATAATTCCCCATTAATCCCGTTAGCAGGCACAGCATTTTTTTCACCAGGAAATGGGACATGTGAAGAAAGAAAGAAGGATCTTCTGGACGCAGCACTCCGGTTAAAAAGCCTTTATTCCAAAAAAAGGTTCAGGAAACCAAAAACACTCTGCACAACACAACAAACTGATCTAGTTTAGCTAACGTGTTTCACACTATTTAAAGTGCTTATTCATAGCTAGTTATTACACAAATGCTACCCAAGATATACCCTAAACAGGGGAAGTCATGTGATCCAACCCCAAGGTGAAAATAATAAGTTGATTAAAAGTTAATTAAACATAAAATGATTCAAGTGAAATGGGTGTGGTTCACTGACCACAATGAAAAAAGAGGATAGAAATGCCTCACCATATAACAATCTATGCAGATATGTAAAAAATATATTTTTAAAAAGTATAATATATATAAAAAATATACAAATTATACAAATTATCAATATTAATAATAAAATAATAAAATTCAAAAATAGATATATCTCTAAAGAGACATGCACATATCAGCACGGACTTAGTAACATTAATGCAAGCACTCCACAGTGCACCTAATCAATTTTAAGGTTGCTTTGCATTTTTTCATTTATACATGTCCAAAAAATTTTTTTTATATATATGCACATATATATTTATATTATATATATATATATATATATATATATATATATATATATATATATATATATATATATTTTCTCTTTTTTGCATTTACATACATGGTCACACATGTTTTGGATGTACATTTACATTACACCACTTTTTTAATTGGTAGTAATCTCATCCCTATTTTTTATTCATTTTATTTGATTTTCACATTTATTCTTATTGATACATTTTTTTGTTCCCACTCCACATCATATCACTTATCTTTATTATATATTTTTTATATATATTATACTTTTTAAAAATATATTTTTTACATATCTGCATAGATTGTTATATGGTGAGGCATTTCTATCCTCTTTTTTCATTGTGGTCAGTGAACCACACCCATTTCACTTGAATCATTTTATGTTTAATTAACTTTTAATCAACTTATTATTTTCACCTTGGGGTTGGATCACATGACTTCCCCTGTTTAGGGTATATCTTGGGTAGCATTTGTGTAATAACTAGCTATGAATAAGCACTTTAAATAGTGTGAAACGCGTCAGCTAAACTAGATCAGTTTGTTGTGTTGTGCAGAGTGTTTTTGGTTTCCTGAACCTTTTTTTGGAATAAAGGCTTTTTAACCGGAGTGCTGCGTCCAGAAGATCCTTCTTTCTTTCTTCAATTGCACTTGCATTTGCCTGCACCCTTGGTTGCTGGGAGGAGGTAATTCCAGGGACTTCCACACCTGAGCGGCTTCCTTCCTTCAGGAAATGGGACATGACTAGGAAAGACACTGGGAACTGCACAATTAAAATATATAATTACACTAGGTAAAATAAGAACAAAACAAGATTTAATCATGAAGTACAGTTGGAATCAAATTAGTGATTGGGAATATCTTCAATTAAAGCACATTGTGAGCACTATCCCACAATTAATAAGAAACGAAAAAGCACTAACCCCAATGGAAAAAATATGTGATAAAGGAAAGCCCCTGAGACATGGTATATCACAGGTATATAAAATGATAACAGAACTGGAAACAAAAGGACCATTACCCTTTATAGAAAAATGGGGAAAAGACATGGGCAAAGAAATTGAGGAAAGACTAATGATAGAAGCAGTATATAGCTTTGCCTCAGACTCTACCACAATAGAAGTGAACTATAAGAACATGGTACGCTGGCACCTGACACCAGAAAGAATGAATAAAATTCACCCTAACAACTCCCCACTATGTGGGAGAGGTTGTAAGCAACTGGGAACAACAATGCACATGTGGTGGGAGTGCCCAATAAAGGAGTATTGGGCAGAGATCCTGGATTATATTGAAGTGATAACTGGGGAAACATTTTTACAAAACGCCTGGACATGTTTATTTCACGGCACAAACAAAACAAAAAAGCAATATCAGAAAACTTTAGTTCCATCTCTGCTTAACGCGGCAAAGGGGTTAATCCTAAAAAACTGGAAAGCAATAAAAAAAACGGGCATAAAGGAATGGATACAGCGGGTAGAGCACATCTCGGAAATGGAATATTTGTGTCAGGGCGAACAGGGAAAGGGGGAAAACCACAAAGCAAAATGGGAAAAATTGAGAATATTTAAAACGTCAGACAAATATGCGCAGGGAATGATGGAAAAAAATTAGCAATTAAACCAAAATAAGAAAGGAAAGAGACAGACGGACAGATCGGGGAGGGGAGAGAGGGTAAGGGCATGTGGGTGGGGGGGAAGGATGGGGGGGGTGAGAAATAGGTAAAGGGGGAAGATAGGAAACATGTATGTATATTTTTGTACCAAGTTTTTTTTTTTCCATATATACACCAATGTGGATGTGTTGTAATTCCCTATGTAATCCTCCAATAAAGAATAAAAAAAAAAAAAAAAGTAGCGGTACTGTTCTAAGGGTGGTGAGTCCTCTGGGAGACCTCTGCATCTCTGTAGCAGCTAGGAGGGTGGCCTTTTGATACCTTGCCTGGTGTCCCTGTGGGTGTCAGGCACGTGGGTCAGCATGATGTCAGAAGCAGATGTCTTTTCCGTTGAAACACCTGAGGGGCGCTATGTCAGCAATCCTGAAGGCTTTGTTGCCAAGGTGGAAGCGGCACATGGGAACACGGGGGGGTAGGAAACGCCCCCTTCCCCGCCATCTTCTGGGGATGCAGAACCAGGCCCAGCTGTGGCTCATGGCCCTGATTCTGATGCATCAGAGACTGCGGACCGTGACCGGTCGGACAGCGAGAATGACTCCAGGTCCGGGTCAAAGCGCAAAAAGGCTTTGGTATCTGACCTTATCACTGCAGTGCGGGATACGCTGAAATTGGAGAATGCTGCAGAAGCAGCAAAGACGGCGGTCCCATTTGGGTTCCGTAAACCGGCCCGCACTGCTAAGGTGTTTGCTTGTGTGTCTTATCTTGATAAGCTTTTATACAAGGAGTGGGAAATCCCACTGAAGGTTTTTTTGCAGCCCGGTACCCCTTTGAGGAGAGTTTCCTGGAAAAATTGTCCTCTCCCCCGATAGTGGACCCCCCTGTGTCCAGACTTAGCAAGGGGGCTCCTGTGTTCAAGGACCCTGTGGACAAGAAGGCTGAGGCACTTGCTCACTACCTATACACTGTGGTGGGCTCAGTGGTGCATCCAGCATTGGCTGGAGCTTTTGTGTCTCAGACACTTGCTGAGTGGGCAAAGATGCTACTCCAGGGGTTTAAGGCACAGGAAGCTCCTCCGAATGAGGTAGCTTTGGCTGACCAGTTGGTACATGGCCTTAAGTTTGTCTGCGAATCAGACATGGATACTATCCCTTTGCTGTCTAGAGCCTCGGGTTATGCGGTGGTGTTATGCCACCTGGTTTGGCTAAGTGCTGGTCTACGGACCAAAAAACTTCCAAGAGGGCCTTATTGGACCTGCCTTTTAGCGGTGACCGTCTTTTTGGAGCCTCTCTGGATGACATCATTAAAGATGCCACAGGAGGTAAGAGCTTGCTGCTCCCGCAATCCAAAAAAGGGGTAAGGAGCCACGCCATAGGCTAGGGCTCTCCTTCACTGCGCACAAGTGGGTCCTTCGTCCGCCTAGTGTGGCAAGTAAACGACCCCAGGCCGATAAAGCGCCTGCTGGGGGAGAGAGGCGTCCCTGGGTTCGCAAGACCAACCTTGCTTGCCTACCGAACAGCTTTTTTCCCTATAAACCGCCAGCTTCAGCCGACTCGTCGGGAAGTCCTATATGGGGCGGTTCAAGACCTGCTGATACGCAGGGTGGTCCTTCCTGTCTCAGTACAGGAAAGGATTCAGGGGTTCTACTCTAATCTGTTCATAGTGCTGAAGACGCTCTGTTGTCGCTGCCCTCCATCCGGGGGATTTTCCGACATCCTTGGTCATCAAGGACGCATGCTTGCATGTTCTTATATGCACCAGGCATCAGAGATGTCTGCGTTTGGCGGCCAGGGAAGACCACTACCAATGGTGGCTCTCCCCTTTGGCCTGGCATCGGCACCAAGGGTGTTCACCAAGGTGCTTGCCCCGATTCTGGCCCTACTACTAAGACAGCGTGGCATCGCTATCATGGGCAACTTGGGCGTTGTTCTTCTGAGGGCCACCTCAAACTCAAAATTAGAGGTGAGCGTGTCTATAACCTGTCAGACCCTCCGTTTCTTGGTTGGGTGCTGAACACTCAGAAGTCAAGTATCGGTACCGTCTCAACTCCTAGTGTATCTAGGGTTGATTCTGGCAAAAGTTTTTTTCTCCCTATGGGAAGGTTGCAGACCCTTTGGGCTGTGGTGCGGCAGTTGACATCCCAAAGAGGGTTGTCACGCCACTTTTTTCAGGCGAGTCCTGGGCCTCATGGTGGGCTCCTTCGAGGCAGTACCATATGCACTATTTCACACGCAAGTGTTACAGAAGGTAATTCTGTCCAGAGGGTCAAGTGCCCTTCATCCCTGGAATGTTAAAATCCGAGTGAGCCACCTAGTCAGGACCTCCCTAGTTGGTGGCTGACATCACCGGCACTTCTGTCCGGGAAGTCGTTCCTTCCTTTTTACTGGATGGTGGTCACGGCGGACGCTTGTCTTCCCGGTTGGACAGGAGTCTGGGGAGCTCAGTCAACCTGCCAGAGTTTTCTTAGAAGCTTGGTCAGTGGACCAGCATTTTAGCCATATTAGGCGGCGCAATACCACCGCAGATGCGGAGGCCCTGAAGATCAAAAGGGGCTGCATCCAGGGTTGCATCAAAGACGTACACAAGTCCCTGTACCAACTATTCAGCCAGTGACATGCATTCTGGAGGGAGCTGATGCTCCTCCACAGTCTGGTGCAATATTTTTGCCCATTCAGTGAGCGTCTGGGACACCAAGGTAGCAGGCAATATAGGCCGCAATGCTGACCCCAGCATGGTGAACATGGAGCGGCTCACCGCTTCGGACCTCCTATCAGTAGGGTCCTTAAAAGCAGGGGTCCCCTCCACCGGGATAGTGGTTACTTTATTTAACCGAGAGACCAGGGATCAACGACCGGAGGAGAAGCCCATTTTTTCAAAAGGCTCTCTTCAAATGGGTAATGGACCGCCATGCGCTGAGGGACCGCAAAGGACCTCTGCGGCCGTTCCCATTCCTTATCTATGAACTTGTCAAAGAAATCAACATAAGGAAAAACCTTAACAGAGCGGGTTGGTTTGTGCGACCCAAAAGGGACAGACCCTGCAGTGGAAGTCCCAGCTGTATCTTCCAACTTGAGAGTGTCTCTCACAGCATTGATAAGCGCACTCACAAGTGCCCTGTCTTGAGCTGACCCGGATGAGGGGTCCTCCTCACAGGGAAGGTCCTGGTCCGCCTCTTCTGACATACCAGAACCGGGGTCCTGAGCCGCAGCCAGGCCTGAGTCTGAGTCAGAACATTCCCCAGGCGATGTCGGGGGTGCTTAGTACCCCCTTTACGCTCGCACGCCGCTTCCACCCTGGCAACAAATGACTCCAGGACTGCCGACAAAGCGTCCATAGGAACCGCAGGTGCAGGGGCACCGGTTGCTGCCTCTGGAATGTTTGGGTAAAAAAAGCCAGCTTCTGACTCCATATTTGCCCACTGACAGCCCTTAGGGACTTAGTCAAGACACCTGACACCAAAATTTGTCCACAATCCTTGCTGCACTGACCGGGGGGGGTTACCCAGGGGACTCACCGCCTAGGAAGAGACTGTTCAGGACCGCTGCTCGCTCTCCATCCACACACAGCGTGTGACTGAGGAACTCTGTGAGGTGAATGGCGCCATTCGCGCTGTTCAGGAAGCCAGTCAGCACTAGAGGCCAAAACCCACTCCAAAATGGCCGCCGGGTGCCTCCGAGAAAAGCGTGCGGACCACAAGAAAATGGCCGCCCGCAATGCAGACCTGTATCATAGCGTGACCACGACAAAATGGCCGCCAATGGGATTTGCAATGCAATACACAGGCCCCAGAAAAATGGCGCCGGCGCTTCAAAAATAGGATTTTTATACTCACCGTGAAATTCTTTTTCTCTGAGTTCATGGACGGACACAGCTTCCTATTGACAAGTGGCTATTAGCCTTCATTTAGGAGTGACTAGGCAGAAAACTTGTAGAAAGTGTTAACACACCACACCTTATACAGCACCGCCCAGGGGACGGACCCTCTGGGTATAATCCCTCTCTCTGCATCTCGCAGATCAGTTCGTCAAAAAGCAGTACAAACTTAAAAAAGGAGGGGTGGGTGCTGTGTCCGTCCATGAACTCAGAGAAAAGGATTTTACGGTGAGTACAAAAATCCTATTTACTCCTTTGTTTATGGATTGACACAGCTTCCTATTGACAAGTGGGACGTCCCAAAGCAGTGTCAAAACCGAGGGGTGGGAACAGCATTAAAGCAACTTCACCCCAAAACAAGACAGAGCTCTTCGACGGAGGAGTTGCAACTCTAAACAGCCGCCTGCAATACCTTGCGGCTGAAAGAAGCATCCGAAGATGCACACACATCAACTTGTAAAGTTTCGTGAAAGTGTGAACGGACGAGCAGGTCGCCGCCTTACACACCTGGTGAAACAGACGCTTGATGTTCTCAGAGTTCAGACAGCGTCCAAGAAATACAACATTGTCCCATTAGGATACGACGGATGAGGACACAAGGATGGCAGTACAACGTCTTCCTTGAGATGGAAGGTCAAAAACGACCTTAGGAAGAAAAGAAGGCTGCGGACGCAGCACCACCTATCCTTGTGGAAGATCAGATAGGGAGCCTTGCATAACAAGGCTGCCCACTCAGAAACCCGTCTTAACCGACGTAACACCAAGAGGCATCTCTTGCCCTGGTCAAATGCGCCAGAAAAGGAAGGCGCCTGACCCTTCATGGCGTAAGCCTGATCACGATCTGTCGGATCAACCTATAGATGGTGGCCGATGAGACCGCTGGGCCCTTCTTGGGACCAGCCACCGAAACAAACAGTGAGTCTGAACCCCGGAACGGAGCAGTACCAGACAAGCATACTCTTAGAGTTTGGACAACGTCCGAGGAATGCAACGTCGTCTCCTTAGGATAGGACGGATGAGGACACAAGAATGGCAGTACAATGTCTTCCTTGAGATGGAAGGTCGAAACACGACCTTAGGAAGAAAAGAAGGCTGCGGACGCAGCACCACCTTATCCTTGTGAAAGATCAGATAGGGAGGCTTGCGTGACAAGGCTGCCTGCTCAGAAACCCGTCTTAACTGGCAAAAGGACCATTTTCTGAGAAAGTGTCAAAAAGGGAATCTCCCTGATGTTCTCAAACAGTGGTTTCTGAGGCACTTAGCGGCCATGCCGTTAAAGCCATTGACTGCAAGCAGGATGACATATGGGACCTCTCGTAGTGGTAGACGCCAAAAGGACGTCTGTTACACAAGCCCCACGGAGGTAGTGGAGGGTGGACCGGAGGGGCCGCCTGCCGAACCCACTGTACCAACGTTTTCACTAGAGAGTGAGCCACCAGGGGTCGTTGAAAAAGACAGCCAGGGCGGATACCTGCCCCCTAATTGTACTTAAAGTAAAAATGTTGGCCTGCTCCCTGCTGAGAGAACAGCAGAACTCTGGAACCAAATAAGTACGCGGATGCCACCTCATTTCCTCACAAATGGATATGTAGGTCTTCCAAGTGTGATGGTAAATCTTCCTAGGGGATGATTTCCGAGCACTCCTCATGGTAGAGACCACCGAGTCTGACAGGCCCCGGTCTCTTAGCACCTGGCTCTCAAGCCATGCCATTAAACCAGTGACTGTAAAAAAAAAAACAGGATGGCGTATGGGACCTTGCGACAGCAGGTCCTTCTTAGCGGTAGATGCCAAAAAGGCGTTCCGCTGCCAGACGCACTAGATCGGCGTACCAAGGACGCCAAGGCCAATCCAGAGCAATTGTGACCATTGGAATCCTCTCTGCCTCCAGTCTGCGAAACAGCTGAGGAAGGAGCTTCAGAGGAGGAAAGGCATAGATTAGCCGGTACTGACTCCATGGTGCCATCAACGCATCTCGTGTTTGCCCATGGGTCTTTTGACCTGGCCACAAACCTCAATACCTTTTGATTGAGTCGAGAAGCCAGGAGATATACGACTGGCATGCCTCCCCTCTGGTAAAGGAGCTGAAATGCCTCCGGGTGTAGAGACCATTCTCCTTGGTCCAGCATCTGGCAACTCAGGAAGTTCACCTGCCAGTTTCCCACACCTGGAATGTATACGGCCGTCAGACCTGGTATGCTCCTTTCTGCCCCCCCTTAGGAGGTGAGCAACTTCCGATGCTGCAGCAAAGCTGCTTGTTCCTCCTTGATGATTGACATACGCCACCGCTGTGGTGTTTGTCCGACTGGATTCTGACTGGACGCCCCTGTAGCCTCTGAGACCATGTGGAGAGGCAAAGCCAGATCGCCCGGAGTTCCAGGACAATGATCGGCAAGTGGGATTCCTCCGGAGTCCAGCGACCCAGATTTGCCTTTCAAAGGTGGGATGCTTTTTGGTGCCTCACTGGACGACATCATTAAGGATGTCACTGGAGGTTAAGAGCATATTTCTCCCTCAGTCCATTAAAGGGAAGGAGCCGCGCCGTAAGCCGGGGCCCTCCTTTCCCACACATAAGCGGTATTTACATCAGTCAGGACTTGCCGGCAGACCCTCCCAAGCGGACAAAGGTCCAGCTGGGGGACAGAAGCATCCCTGGGTGCGCAAGCCCAACAAGCCAGCAAACAAGCCTGCTACCGCATGAAATTTTGCCCCCGCCTGACTCCAGGGTGGGGGGACGGCTTCGCGGGTTTGCAGCTCGGTGGACGTCCCTGCTCTCCGACCAGTGGGTCTGCGAGGTGGTCACCTTGGGGTACAAGATAGAGTTCCTTTCTTGTCCACCAAACAGATTTTTTCCCTCAAATCTGCCTCTCCTTCCGGCTCGTCGGGCTGCCCTCCAGGGGGCAGTGCAAGACTTGTTGAGGTGCGGGGTGATCATACCCATACCACCACAGGACAGGTTTCAGGGTTTCTACTCGAATCTGTTTGTGGTCCCAAAGAAGGAAGGAGTCCGTCCAATCTTGGATCTCAAGGCCCTCAATGCATTTATAAAGATTAAAAAATTCCGGATAGAATCGATTCGTTCGGTGGTTGCTGCGCTCCACACGGGGGACTTCCTGGCGTCCTTGGATATCAAGGATGCATACTTTCATGTCCCCATCTGCGTCAGACATCAGAGGTTCCTGCGCTTTGCGAACGGCGAAGACCACTATCAATTTGTGGCTCTTCCCTTTGGCCTAGCATCGGCACCAAGAGTTTTCACCAAGGTGCTCGCCCCGATTCTAGCTTTGCTGAGACAGCGCAGCATTGCTATCGTAGGCTACTGGACGACCTTCTTCTGAGAGCTGCTTCAAGCTCAGAATTAGAGGAGGACGTGTCTATAGCCAGTCAGACCCTCCGGGAGTTTGGTTGGATAATGAACTTCCAGAAGTCGGTGTTGGTACCGACTCAGCGCCTAGAGTACCAGGGGTTGATTCTGGACTCCTCGGTGGCCAGAGTCTTTCTTCCCTTGGAGAAGTTGCAGACACTCCAAAATGCGGTGAGGTTGTTGACATCCCACGAATGGTCGTCTCTCCGTTTTTGCATGCGAGTCCTGGGCCTCATGGTAGCCTCTTTCGAAGCAGTACCATATGCCCAATTCCACACTCGGGTCTTGCAGAAGGAGATTCTCTCCAAATGGAACAAATCTCCGTTGTCTCTGGATCGTCAGATTCAGATAAGTCATCTTGTCAGGTCCTCTCTGAGTTGGTGGCTGAGATCCCTGGCTCTTTGGTCCGGGAAGTCGTTCCTCCCCTTTCATTGGGCTGTGATCATGACGGACGCCATCCTGACCGGTTGGGGGGGGGAGTCTGGGGGGTTCAGGTGGCCCAGGGCCGCTGGACTCCGACCGAATCCCAATTGCCGATCAATGTTCTGGAACTTCGGGCGATCAGGCTGTGTCTCTCTAAGTGGTCTCAGAGACTAAGAGGGTGTCCAGTCAGGATCCAGTCAGACAACGCCACGGCTGTGGCATACGTCAACCTTCAAGGAGGAACAAGAAGCTTGGCTGCAGCGTCGGAGGTCGCTCACATCCTACGGTGGGCGGAAAGGAACGTGCCGGCCCTGTCGGCAGTTTACATTCCGGGCGTGGAAAACTGGCAGGCAGACTGAGTCACCAGATGCTGGACCACGGGAATGGTCATTACATCCGGAGATTTTCAACTCCTTTGCTGGAGATGGGGCACGCCAGACGTGGATCTCCTGGCCTCTCGACTCAATCGCGAGGTGTCGAGGTTCGTGGCCAGGTCCAGAGATCCCTGGGCAGACGCGTCAGACGCGTTGGTGGCCCCGTGGGGTCAGTATCGGCTAATTTATGCCTTTCCCCCACTGAAGTTGCTTCCTCGTCTGCTCCGCAGAGTAGAGCCCGAGGGGATTCTGGTGACCCTTGCGACTGCCAATGCGGGAGGACCTTCTCTCGCAAGGTCCCATTCTTCATTCTGCTTTACAGTCGCTGGCTTTAACAGCTTGGCTATTGAAAGCCAGGTACTAAGGGACCGAGGCCTGTCGGATTCGGTCATTTCAACCATGTTGAGGGCACCGAAGTCTTCTTCTAGGAAGATCTACCATCGCACGTGGAGAGCCTACATCTCTATGTGTGAGGAGATGGATTGGCGTCCACGGGCATATTCGGTTTCCAGGATCCTGCTGTTTTTACAGCGTGGAGTGGATCAGAAACTTGCCTTAAGCACCATTAAGGGGCAGATTTCAGCCCTGGCTGTTTTCTTTCAGTGACCCCTGGCGGCTCATTCATTGGTGAGTACGTTTGTGCAAGGGGTCCGACATGTGGCTCCTCCGGTTCGACCACCACTACCTCCGTGAGATTTGAATCTGGTGCTCTCGGTCCTTCAGAAACCTCCGTTTGAGGACATCAGGGAAATTCCTCTTTCGACACTCTCTCAGAAGGTTGCCTTCCTAGTAGCCATCACATCCGTCAGGAGGGTTTCTGAATTGGCGGCCTTGTCTTGCAAGTCCCCATATTTGGTCCTCCATAAGGACAAAGTGGTGCTACGCCTGCAGCCTTCCTTCCTTCCAAAGGTGGTTTCGGCCTTTCGCCTGAAATAGGACATTGTACTTCCATCCTTGTGTCCTCGGCCATTGCATTCCCAGGAGGTTGCGCTGCATTCTTTAGATGTGGTACGTGCCTTACGGGTGTACCTGTCGGCTACGGCTCCGTTCCGGAGGTCTGACTCACTGTTTGTCGGTTTGTGTCAGTGTCTGGTCCGCAGAAGGGCCTGGCGGTCTCGTGGGCCACCATTTCTCGGTGGATCAGGCAGACCGTCATCCAGGCCTATGCCCTTAAGGGGCGGGCGCCTCCCTTTCCTGTCACAGCGCATTTGACCAGGGCTATTTGTGCCTCTTGGGCCTTCCAACATCAAGCGTCTGTATCACAAGTGTGTAAGGCGGCGACCTGGTCGTCCGTTCACACTTTCTCAAAATTTTACAAGGTTGATGTGAGTGCATCTTCGGATGCTAGCTTCGGCCGCAAAGTTTTGCAGGTGGCTGTTTGAGGTTGCATCTCCTCCGTTGAGGAGCTCTGCTTGTTTGGGGTGAAATTGTTTTTTTGATTGCTGTGCCCACCCCTCGTTTTTTGATACTGCTTTGGGCTGTCCCAATGGTCAAGAATAAGGAGCTGTGTCCATCCATGGACGAAAAGAGAAAATAGGATTTTTTGTACTCATCGTAAAATCCTTTTCTCTGTCGTCCATGGACGGACACAGCACCCACCCCTCCTTTTTGGTTTGTACTTCTTTTTACGAACTGAGCTGCTGACTACAGGGTGGAGGGTTATGTCCGGATGGACCGCCCCCTGGGCAGGGCTGTTTAACTCTGTTAAAGTAACATGTGATTAAATATCTAACATGTTCTGCCTAGTCCTCTCCTATAGAACAGGAACATAACCCAATGGTCAAGAATAGGAAGCTGTGTCCGTCCATGGACGACAGAGAAAAGGATTTTACGGTGAGTACAAAAAATCCTATTTCTCTTTTTGTCCATGGACGGACACAGCTCCTTAATTCTTGACAGTTGGGTTATGTTCCTGTTCTATAGGAGAGGACTAGGCAGAACATGTTCGATATTTATTACATGTTACTTTAACAGAGTTGAACAGCCCCGCCCAGGGGGCGGTCCCTCCGTACATAACCCTTCATCCTGTAGCAGCAGCCTCAGTTTTTTTCTGCCTAGCAGAGGAGATGGACGTGGCTCCCTTTGAGACCTGAGTCCTGAAGAAATTTTTATTTTATTTACTTTATTTTTTTTAATCCTATTTTATTTTTAAGATCTTCTATCAACTGCCGGCTGGGCATGACAGGCAGGATAATATAGATCCTTGTAGTCCCCCCAGTCCGGCCATCGAGCGTGTTACAGTCCCTTGCAAATAGGCGTCGGGTCTGTCACGACATACCCCATGACTCCAGGGGTGGCCGGTGAGCTTCTGCTCCAGGGTCTGCAATGACTGAGCTGCTTGCTTCTCTTTCACGGTGGACCGGGCCGACAGCTACTCCGTACTGCACGGTTGTAGGCCTGTAAGGTACGCACCAACAGGTCCTCGTTTGGATGGGTAACTACAGTTCCCCCTGCCTTGGCGGGTGTGAACAGCTGGGCATTCCTGGGAAAGGGGGTTCTCCTGTCCTCCCCTTCCCTGTTTTCTGTCACCTTTATTCCTTCTGCCCCAGCGGGGCTGGCTGCGACCGGGGCGTACCTGTGGCGGGGGTTCCGGGTCCCGTGGGGGTCCGTGTGGTGTCGTGGCCCATTCCTCTGTGGGGGGTGCTCTACTCCGGGGACGCCCATGCCTGGCCTTCTCATCCACATTGCAGTGCTCGAGCGCCATTTTGACAGCGCTGGCGCCATTTTCAAGGTGTTTTCTATTGTATTGTTTTTTCCCATTGGCGGCCATCTTGCCGTGGCCGCACTCTGGCGCAGTTGCTAGTGCGGGTGGCCATTTTCTTGTGGTCGCGCCCTTTCCTGAGGCGTCCGGCGGCCATCTTTGGCGAAGTGTGGACCTATAGTGCTGGCTATTGGATGGCAAGCACGATTCTCCTCACAACTTCCCTCACTGTTTCCACACACACTGCTTATAGAGCAGCATGGATATTACAGTGATACACAGTCTTAGTGTATAGAGGCGGGCAATGACGCTGAGCGGTCTCATTCTGGGCAGGTGTGTCCCCTGGGTGACCCCCCGGTCGGTGCAGCATGGAGGGGGGGGGGGAGTTTCGTCATTAGTTTGACTAGTCCCTGAGAGCTTTCTGTGTGACATGGAGTCAGTATCTGAGAGGCAACAGACAGTGCCCCTGCACCTGTGGCTTCCCGCCATATCCTGAGGGATGCTCTGACTCTGACAGGACCACTGTTCTGAGAGTCAGAGGTTTTTTTTTGTGTGCAGTTTGGTGCTTGCTTTGGCAGCACTTATACTCAGATTGGATTAAGTGTCCTCGGCGCGATAGTTTAAACACACACTATTATGTTTATAGTGTCTGTGTGGGTTTCCTCCGGGTGCTCCGGTTTCCTCCCACCTATGACATTATAAGCATATACGACACTAAATACATTCACAGCATATGTCTGTATGGTTACTCTCTGTGTCTGCGCGGGTTTCCTCCGGGTGCTCCGGTTTCCTCCCACGCTCCTATGACATGCGCGCCTTCGACGTAATGCACATTATAAACAAACAATATGTTTTTTTGTTTTTTTTAAGGAAATTTTTATTGAAGTTTTTCAACAAACTAACAGAAAAAAAAACAATACACACACAGAAAAAAAAAAACACAATTACCGTACCAGATAGACTGGTCCGAAACGGTAGGCAATATGTTCAGACATAGACAAATAAAGAGATATCAATACAAAGGATATACAGTAAGCACACCGGGAAAAGGTGCATGTAGCCCAATACGGGCACAGCAAAGGTGGGAGTCTAGATCAGTGTTTCTCAACTCCAGTCCTCAAGGCGTCCCAACAGGTCATGTTTTCAGACTTTCCATTATTTTGCACAGGTGAGTTGATCAGTTTCACTGCCTTAGTAATTACCACAGCTGTTTCATCTGAGGGAAATCCTGAAAACATGACCTGTTGGGGTGCCTTGAGGACTGGAGTTGAGAAACACTGGTCTAGATGTTAGAGATCCTTAGGGCACGGTCAGGGCCGTCGGAACAGGACAGGCAAACCAAGCAACTGCTTGGGGCCCCCAGCAGGCCTGGGGCCCCAGCAGAGCTGCCCCCCACCCGCGATTGGAGGGCCCCCTCCTCCCGCGCGATTGGAGGGCCCCCCCTCCCGCGCGATTGGAGGGCCCCCCCTCCCGCGCGATTGGAGGGGCCCCCCTCCCGCGCGATTGGAGGGGCCCCCCCCCTCCCGCGCGATTTGGAGGGGCCCCCCTCCCCTCCCGCGCGATTTGGAGGGCCCCCCTCCCGCGATTGGCGGCCCCCCTCTCGCGATTGGCGGCCCCCCTCTCGCGATTGGCGGCCCCCCTCTCGCGATCGGCGTTGATGTCCCGCGTTAGCACCCCCCCTTCTGAATTAAAAAAAAAAGTTAAAAATTGTGTAGCACCCCCCCGCTTCTCCAAAAAAAAACAGTAGCAATCTGCTTGGGGCCCCCAAATTCCTCCAAACGGCCCTGGGCACGGTCTACCACTGGTCAAACAAGTGTACTTCAGTTAGTGCTGAGAGAGAGTAAGTGGGCTAGCCAGCCACCTACCCCAAATTTTATGAAAGGTTTTGGTCAGTTTCCGGATTTTCAAAAGTAAGCTTATATAGCGGGATGGAGTCATTAATAAGTTTCAACCAAAGGGCTTTCAAAGAGGTCTGTGCACCCTTCCAGGACAGTAGAATGTTTTTTTTTAGCATAAAAATATAGTATACGGAGCAGTCTCTTGGCATTTGTTGATAGGTGTTAGTCACCAAAAATGCCTAGTAGGCAGTTCTTGGGGTGAATTATTATTGGGAGGCCCAACGCCGAGGAGACCAAGGCACCCACCTCCCCCCAGAAGTCCCGAATCATTGGGCATGACCAAAAACAGTGTAAGAAATCGGCCTCCTGGCCACAGCCACGGAAGCAAGCGGCCGAGGACAGGAGACCCATCCTATGCAACCTCGCAGGAGTAAGGTGGGTCTGGTGGAAAATCTTAACTTGTATGACTCGGCCTCGGGCTGCAATGACAGACATTTTGTAGGTATCACTGAATTCCGACCAGTCCTCGGCCTCTAAGGAGATGTCCATAGAAGTCCATTTGTCCTGAGCTCTATGTAATCTGGGGTTAGAATCAGTCAGCAGGGTTGCGTAATAAGTGGAAATAAGTTTAGTGGGATCTGGTTGTCGGAGCAATTTTTCCAATGGTGGCAGGTCAGTGGGGTCTTTCAGGGAACCAAAATGGGCCTGCATAGCAAGTGGGTCCTTACAGGGTTTTAAAAGAAGCACAAATAGAGCCTCCCGCATCGTTGGGGGAAGGACCCCGGCCTCTAGAGATTTGTTATATGTCCACAAAAGGAGGGGGCACAAAAGGTCTTTAAATTGTTTATACCATTTGGTCGGGAAACCATCTAGCCCAGGGGTCTTATAAGCAGGCATTTGTGAAATGGCTGCAGCAATCTCCTCCACGAGATAGGTGCCTCCAACTTATCTCGTCCCTCAGTAGATGAGGGGAGAGATATGTCAGCCAGGTAATCAGTCAGTTGGGTGTCGTCATAATCAACCCTAGAGGTATACAGGTCTTTACAGCCTTGGGTAGTTACGATGCGTGGGATAGAGATGGGGGAGTATTCAGGTCTGGTCAAGTTTGCCAAGAGATGTCCAGCTTTATTACCATGTTCGAACGATTTCTGAGCAACATGTAACATGCGTTTTTGCGTGAGGTCCAGCAGGCGGAGTTCATACTCCCTACGGCACTGTAACCATGCCTCTCTCGTATTAGAGGCATATTCAGACTCTGCACTCACCATAGCGGTCTCAAGTTCCTCAGTAAGCATCCGGTTATTTTTACGTAAGACCCCCATGATGGACATGAAGGTGCCCCTCCTCAGGGTTGTCTTAAACGCATCCCATTCAGTAGGGGTGTCCACCTTCCCCAAGTTGTCTCTCCAGTAGTGTGCAATTCCCGTCTTACATTCACCCTGCACGATCTCATCCTCCAGCCAGTAGGAGTTCAGGCGCCAAATAGCAGGCCTGAACCTGGAAGGAGATCCACAGAGAGAGGGGCATGATCTGAAACTCCCCTGGGCAGCCATGAAGCAGCAGAGACAACAGGAAGGGTCTCGGCCGGGACAAACGCCATATCTAATCGGGACATGGTGTGGAAAGAGTCCGAATGGCAGGAGAAATGGCACACATCCAGATGTTTCCAGCGCCATACTTCTGTAAGGCCATGAACCTGGACCCAATCGAGGAAGGAGGGAAAGGGTCTGCCCCCAGTCGGTCCAGTGTTGGATATAAAATAGCATTAAAGTCCCCCACATAAAGTAGGGGGCCAAGAGGTCTAGTCAGCAATTGAAGACACAGTTTACAGAGTAGCTCCGTCCAAAATCGGGGGGGGGGGGGGGGGATAAAAACATTCACCAGGGGAAGTGTCACCTTAGAAATCTGTAGAGTAAGAATAATGAACCTCCCCTCAGGGTCAGTTTTAACCTGAAGTGTCTCAGCTGGGAGAGATTTGGCCAGTAGAATAGAAACCCCCCCTGGAATTAGTATGAGTAGCATGGTAGGAGTTGGACAACCATGGGTGTTTTAAGGCCTGTAAGGTGAGTCTCCTGGAGGCAGATAATATGAGGGTGACATTTTTTTAAAATGAAAAGACCAGAGATCTCTTCTGGGGTGCATTCAGACCTCTAGTGTTCCATGAGACTATACTTAGGGGCTTCGCCATTGCAAAACATACAGTAATAAGTGCAGTAATAGGTAAGCATAGAATAACATGGAAACATGCACATAAATGACCGGATAGGCCACACCACCTGAAGCACATAAATAAAAAAGTGCGTGGATCTGTCAGCAGAAGAATAGGAGCCCGCATTGGAAAAAATAAAAACAGTAACAATCTGTTAGGCAGCAACCTGAGAAGACAATATCACAGTGAAAATACAAAACTGAGCTGCAAAAAAAGGAGATTAGAAAAAAGGAAAAAACAAAAGTCCCAAAAAGAAAGAACCCCCCCTCGTCCCCACCCCCCACCCCGCTCAGCCATCCCAAACATAGCGAGCCTTGGATCCCAAACCGAAAGACCTTCCTGACAAAAAGGGTCAGCAAAGGTCACAAAGAAAACGTGTTCCATGGCCTCGCCACTAGCTGGTGTGAGGGTAGTGTGGAGTCAGGTGTGGCTCTCAACCGGTGGCAGAAAAAAAAAATATAAACCTGTCCGGGTGTAGAGTGCAAAGTCCTGACGGCCGTAGGAAAGTGCAGGATTCATGGTCCTCCAATCCAGGCAGGGTAGGATAGTAAATAATGAAAATGGGGGAGAGATTCCAGAAACAAAGGCCTGGTGGGATAAGTATAAAAAATCACAGCATCCGGCACATCCGGAAAGGGGTATCACCCAGCAAAGGAGATAAGGTGGCTTAAATAGCAGTCAGTGTAAATTGCAATAAAGGCACAGGATACATATAGCGATGCACAGAGGTCTGGTAGTAAGGCAGTTGGTATGTGCTGTCCTGAGACTATGGACACCGTTCGTAATTTCTGCATCTGTAAGCAGCTCCAAAACGATCATTCAGCGACGCCATGGCCTCCTTGGGGCTGGTGTAGAAATGAGCCTTACCATCATAAAATGATGCACAGGGGGCGTGTCCGGAATGGCGCTGGGAGCAGACGTGTTTGTCTGAGCTCCCCAGGACCGGTGCTAAAATCCCCAGTTTTTTGGGTGCAGACCCCCAAAAAACGACTCTCCTGTGACCCCCCAGACTCGGAGGCCTGCCCGGGGTGTGTAGGGGAGGACGGTCAGCCGCAATCCCGGGAGAGGGCCGCGAGGCCGGACATCGCGGACAGGGCCGCAGCCGTGGATTCGCTTGACAATCCTGCCCAGCGGACCCCCCTGGAAGCCCGCGCACCTGCAGCTGAAAATCTGCCGTCCTCCGACCGTACGGCGGCCTCCGCGGGCCCGCGATCCTACACGCGGCTGCCGCATCTAAGAAAGACCGTGGCTTTGGCCTAGTTTTGGAGGTCGGCAGCCATCTTGCTACACCCGACCTGTGTCTGAACTCGACTCTGAATCCGGCATTTATAGGGTGCAGACCCGCTACAGAAGACCCTCCTGTGTGCCCCCAGCCTCAGCGGTACTCCTGGGGTATGCAAAGGGGCAGCTCCCAATGGAAAGCTGGCAAAAAGGCAGCAAAACCGGACATCGTGGGCAGGGCCGCGGCCTCGCCTAAATATCCTGCCCAGATGGAGAACCAGGCTGACGATCCGGAGCGACTGCCGGCCACGTTTTGTTATACCTTGTTTTTTTACTGGTTTTTCACAAGCGATGTATTTATGTATGTCATTGAATATTTGAGATGCTCTGTCCTGATCTGTGCAGTGGCCCGGACTCTGCATCCAACCATGGAGGCTAGATCCCCGTGTAGTATGCTGGCATGGCTGGCACGGGAAAGCTCCTCTCCAGTGACTATCTCAGTGATATGCGACTGATGGGACGGCTTTGACCGACCCCAGTGCTATCAATGCCAGATTTCCATCTTTCTATCAAGAGCTTTACAGCTCTCGGATAGTATGCACAGATGCAGAGCTTACAGCCTACCTCGATGAGATGGAGCTTCCTTGCCTGACATCCACGTACAGGGAGGCATTGGATGGCCCTATCACATTGGAGGAGCTTCAGCGGGCAGTAGCATCCTTGCAAAGTGGCAAAACGCCGGGCCCTGATGGCATCCCTGCC